>CP097506.1:54758329-55958329 GCA_023547065.1 Musa troglodytarum | reverse complement strand
TATAATGCTTAAGCAGTAGATGAAACTTTTTGACACCCATTCTCACACATGGTGGGAAGGTGAACCAACAAATCAAGATATCCACCCTCTCCCACCAGCACATACACATGATCCATGGCCAAGGAGAAGCCAACCACCAGGCTGATCAACCCCGTTGACCCAACTCGGAGCCATGTAATGCCAACCCAAACTCCTCCATTGCCTTTCTCCCACTATAAATATGTATGAAGAGCATTTGGTTCGCATCATCAAACCGAGAAAGTCATGGCTTCCAGGTGCGATGGTGTCGTCGCCATGGTCATTCTCGTGGTCATCGGCCTCTCCGGTAGCATCGAGACCTGCTTCGCAGCACGCCATCTCCTGGACACAGCTGAGCCTGCAGCAGCACCGCCTGCCATCCCAGCCACGCCGAAGCTGATCCTGCCACCGATGCCGGCTATTCCGAATCTCATGGTGCCGCCACTGCCTGCTTTTCCCACCGTACCGACGGTCACGTTGCCTCCGATGCCTCCCATCCCAACCATCCCCTTCCTCACCCCACCGCCTGCAGCAGCGCCATGACGTCGATGCAAGCCTAAGAACTTACTACGTGTGTGTTGCATTTGAATTAAGCTACGGTGAGAAGTGTCGGTATAGCACATCGGGGTCATCTGGCATTGATATCTTACATCGTATGAGGCTGCTCGGGTCCATACTTCATCATGTGTCGTACGAAGCATGCTTGTGTTTGTCTTAATTACTCTACGTCTTGAGTTTGGTATGTGCTTTAGCTAGCATCTGAGTTGTGGTAAATTTATATGATGCATTCACCAAATGACTACTTAACTCTCTCTCTCTCTCTCTCTCTCTCTCTCTCTCTCTCTCTCTCTCTCTATCTATCTCTATTGTGTTCTACGGAGCTTGCCTCTTGCATTCCTGGGCTGCTTCATATGATTCCATTGCTTTAGTATGTTATGGTAACTTCGTATGATTTATTCACCAAATGACTACTTAACTCTCTCTCTCTCTCTCTCTCTCTCTCTCTCTCTCTCTCTCTCTCTCTCTCTCTCTCTCTATTGTGTTCTACGGAGCTTGCATCTTGCATTCCTGGGCTGCTTCATATGATTCCATTGCTTTAGTATGTTATGGTAACTTCGTATGATTTATTCACCAAATCTCTCTCTCTCTCTCTCTCTTACTATATATACATATATTTAAATAGTTTATATTTGATGACGATTCATTTATCTTGAGTCTAAAAGATTATATTATAAATGTTTATTTCCTTGGATGATGGGAGGCGATTTTGGTCTAATAAAGACCATATTACTATGTGATGGGCCCTCATTGGTTGCTTGCTTTGGGCGATGTGGGTCAGCCCTCCGCTCCAGTGCCAACATTGCCCGTTATCCGCTGCCTCTGCTTGGTTGTTGCTCCTCGTGCTTCCACGACCCGCGCTGCCGTCGTCCCATCTCGTGTGGTGAAGGTTTCGTCGCAACCGCGCGAGGGGTGCTTCGCTTGTGGTCCGTGATCAAGCCCCGCTTCTGTCGCGTACACCTTTTCTCGTCTCTCCAACCCTCGCTCCATTCCTCGCCAAGCACGATCCTTTATACCCGCGCGGTTGGATCGAGATCCGCCTCTTCGCTTCTCAAGAAACCATATTCTGGTCTAAAAATCCGATTTTGGGCCTTAAATTTGCTCAAGTTGTAATCTTTCGGCGGTGGCGCAGGGATTGCTTCGGATGGCACTGCAAGTGAACGGGGCGGCTGGGTTCTCTCTGCTTCGTTGGAGGAGAGGGGGGGCGCTTAGGACGAGAGCCGTTTCTCCGGAGAGCGTTGCGACGACCCGGGAAGAAGTGGAGAAGGTGAAGCTGGGTGGCTCCGATTTGAAGGTCACCAAGCTAGGCATCGGTGCGTGGTCGTGGGGAGACACCACCTACTGGAATGACTTCCGATGGGATGGTAATGCTTGACATTTCTTCGGTCACCGATGATGAGCTCATCGTCTTGTTTTCATATGTGAATTGGATATCAATAGTTGTTCATGCCTTAAATGAATAATTCTCAAATTCACGGGGTTTACAACTGCAACATCTTTTTCTCATCATCACAGGCTAGTTGCGGCGCTCACTGTCAGATTCAAAACAACATCTTTAAAGTTTTAATGCATCTTGTGCTAAATCTTTTGATGTCTCATGATTCATGGGATGCCGGAACCTAGTAATGATTGCTGTTGCATCTCTGGATTGTTAATATTTTTAGATAATCTTTTTGGTTCATGCTAATTATGTCCTTTTTATCTCCTGTAATACATGGTCGAGATGGCAGATAGGATGTTGAAGGCAGCCAAGGCAGCTTTCGACACAAGCATTGATGGCGGCATAACTTTCTTTGATACGGCTGAAGTCTATGGCGCGGGGGTAGGAAGGAATTCCTTGATGCTGCTTCTTTCTCATGCTAGAAATCTTAATTTCTTGAACAAATCTAACTGCACTGATGCATAAGGTATTGCATATTTGAAGGTTACGGGAGCAGTGAGCTCTGAAACTTTACTCGGAAGGTAACTGATAAACAACTAAATCAAAGTAAATTCCAAGTCTTTTATATTGTTTGTTTTGGATATTCTCAGATTCAGGCTGAACAGGGTTGTCCATAAGATTTTTCTTACTTTGATCTGTAATGGCGTTGAAAGCCATTGTGATTTGAGTTGAAATGTTGAAGCAGATTTATCAAGGAAAGGCAGCAGAAAGAACCTGTTGAGGTCGTCGTTGCGACAAAGTTTGCAGCTTTGCCATGGAGGTTAGGCCGGGGGAGCGTGCTCTCTGCTCTAAAGGATTCACTCTCCCGGCTCGGTGTTTCTTCGGTGGAACTCTACCAACTCCATTGGTCCGCTTACCAGCCTGTTCCCGATGCTAGTTTCTGAAACTTCGTGAGGTTACACGATCACTAACACGCTCATTGTCGGCCATTTTGCAGGCCTGGAATCTGGGGGAACACAGGTAGTCGATCTTTAGCTGCTCTCCGGATTATGTGGAAGAAAGTCTCATTCTCGTGTACCTCCAACCCGTTTCACGATTAAATTGGTCTTTTGGAACTTGATTTAGGATACATCGATGGCCTTGGAGATGCCGTCGAGCAGGGCCTCGTAAAGGCCGTAGGGGTCTCCAACTACAGCGGTCTGTTCGTTCTCCGACCTGACTGACTAATTCAATGTGCTTTTCCTCGAGGAATTCATCGATCTTGTTTCATTCGTCGCACCAGAAAGGCGTCTTAGGGATGCTTACGATCAACTCAAGAAGCGGGGAATTCCGCTGGCTTCAAACCAAGTAAACTACAGCCTTATATACAGGCTTCCGGAAGAGAACGGCGTCAAGGCCACCTGTGATGAACTGGGGATTACTTTGATTGCATATTCTCCCATTGCTCAAGGCATGATTTGTATAATTTCTTGGATGTGATAGCTCTCATGTCCAACTTTTCCAATGACAATTGTTTAAAAGGCCTTTGGGTTCTTTTCAGGTGCTCTGACAGGGAAGTACACACCGGAGAATCCTCCGACTGGCCCTCGAGGCCGAATCTATACTCCGGAGGTCCTCAAAAAGGCAAGTACTCTTGCAGTTGCATTTCCATCATCGTTGAAATCGTACATGAACTTGTGAAGTTGTTTGCAGCTGCAACCTCTGGTGACAAGAATCGCGGAGATTGGACAAAATTGTAGCAAGACTCCCACACAGGTCCCTTCCTGTTTCTCTTAAATCCAGATTGCCTTTGTCTGATACAAGTGCTAACGAGTCCTGTTCTTACCAAGAACGATTAACATTCGGAAGAAAGTTTAGCACAAACATTGCAGTAGATGATGTGGTTCTGCACATTCCCAGCTTCTCTGCATTTAAACATTATGAATGGCGACAAGCTGACGCTTGTGGATCAAAATAGAAAGAGGAAACGCATGCTGATTTGTTGCTAAAAGAAGCACTTGTGGATCTTTCTTACAGGTGGTTCTGAACTGGTTGATGGCTCAGGACAATGTTGTGCCCATCCCAGGTGCCAAAAATGCTGAACAGGCAGCACAGCTTGCAGGTGCTCTGGGGTGGAGACTCACAGAACAAGAAATCGAGGAGCTTCGCTCGCTGGCGTCGGAAATAAAACCTGTGATTGGATTTCCAGTTGAAAAGTTGTAACCACTTCAAGCAAAGAGAAGGTTTCTCTTGTGTTCTTTTTTGACATGCAGCAGTATTTTTGGACTACTAAGAATTGTAGAACATCACATAGATTGTGGCTCATTGTTAGAGATGCAATACAACCTGATCTAATACCATTCTCTTGGAGCAAACATGCTCTAAAAATTGGACATATTAGCTCTTCAGTACATTTTTTAGATTGGAAAATTCAGACATTTATGTTAAACTTGGGTTTTCACAGGTTCCATCAATGTCAGAACCTGTGTGGCATCTTCCATCAGCTTTATTCTGCTATATGTGGTTGGAATATTTAGTGGATAATTGCAAACAAAGTCATTCATCCGTAACCACGATCAATTCTCAAATCTCTGATAGCATGGTCCATCCGACTAGAATTGTGATCCTGGCTATGGCCATTGTTTCAACATGTATCAAGATGATGTGTTCTGAACACCTGCACTTTAAACTTGTTGCTGCAACTTCAGTTTCTGACACTGTCTGTGGTCTGCATGCAAATTAGCATTCTTGCCGAAGCATGTATTTCTCAGATCACTTTGGACAAGAGGCAACAACAAGAATATGTAAAATTTCAAGTTGGCGACTTGGTGTTCTTCGTGGAGCAACCCAAGCATCATCAATGTCTCCATGGTGCTTGTGATGGACAACTTTATTCTTCCTCGATCTTAGAAAGTTGAGTTGGTTCAGTTAAACATAAGTATAATCGACACAAGGTGCTCTCAGCAGGACTGCTCAAAACCCAGATAGATGCATGCATGTCACTTCCTCATACAAGTTCCCAAACCCTGATTCATCCTCCTTGATCATCTTGGTTTGTGTTCTTGTTTTTGTTCCTCTTTTGTCCTGTGAATCATAAGCTGTTCGGCTGCGACCCCCCTGTCCGAATGCAGAAACATTGCAGCTGGTGAAAATTCTAGGACAAAGGAGGACAACATTTCAAGTGTAACACCTGAGCCAAGATCTGAAATGGGTGGGAAATGTGCACAGTGTTGTCCTGACATGTGGAACCTTACAGCTCTGTTCTGTTGTTAGATTTAGGTCAAATTTATTGGTACTTGAAACCTGGCATGGAGCAGGAACTGGTCCAATTATTTAAGAGAACAACAGCCACATGTCCCTCTCTGTCTTCTGCACCATAACTTTGCCACCTCAATAAAGGAGATAAGGGAGAGAGAGAAAAAGGAGAGAGAGAGAGAGAGAGAGGGGCAGTGAATCTTTTTCCTGGTCCAGTGTAGTTTGATGGAGATGAGATGAACGAAAGGCATTAAATGAAACGCTCGCATTCTAGAAATGCTGAACTTGGGGCACCAGGAACAGGTCTCTCAAGATAAAATTGAGGACAATAAGTTGGCGGTGATGGCACAGTATCTGACACTCATCTTTCTTGGCAAGCTCCATAAATGGAGAGAATTTGGAGGGAGGAGGATGCAGAAACATAGTTTGCAGTGAGGTCTGCTAATTTTCTTCTTGCAATACTCATGTGAAGAAGATTTTGGTATAAGCATGATCACATCCTCTCGGAAGGATTACAATTTTGTGGCTCACAAAGGCTTACCTTCAATTCCCATCAACTGATGAAGCAGTCACGATGCAACTTGTGTAAGTTGATGTAGAACCACGTGGAAAGGAAAAGATGCTGCGCTTGGGAGAAAGAAGAAGAAGAAGAAGAAGAAGAAGAAGAAGAAGAAGAAGAAGAAGAAGATGTAGCCTTTGTATCTGTCAGTTTACTGCTTCCAATCCAACAAAAGCCAGGTTGACAACTTTGGTCTTGTTTCTGCTTTCCAAGCTCGCTCTCCCATCGACAGTCCCATCTTCTTTTCCTTTATGTTATCC
This sequence comes from Musa troglodytarum, assembly GCA_023547065.1. NCBI lineage: Eukaryota > Viridiplantae > Streptophyta > Magnoliopsida > Zingiberales > Musaceae > Musa > Musa troglodytarum. The sequence continues at coordinate 55,952,319 of CP097506.1, read as the reverse complement.
ATGTAGAGGGATGCGCTTGCCGAGCCTTTTCCCCCTGTTTCCTCATGACGTGCTAAAGTTGCCAGTTTTGGTGATGTTTTACGCTGACACTTGATGATTATGAGCAGTAACTATCATTGGATCAAAAGATCGATTGATAGGCTGAAATCTACAAAGCAAGGATGTGCATCCACCCACCCAACTTTGTTTGGGTTTCTCGACATGATGGACTGCACCCTTTTTCCTATCTGAATATTCCCTTTCATTCCACAACTCTGCTCTGTTTCAGCGGAAAGGTTCGAGCCAGATGCTTGGACGGGCTTAGAACAAAGATGAACCCAGAATAACCAAACATGGTTTAGCACTCTTTTCTTATCGTCGTAAAGCTTAAATTTTTACTCTGTGAAATCAAATTATAAGTTTCTCGAGTTACCTGCAGTTCCAAGTATAAATTTCTTTATTTGGTCGACTAATCTTTCTCGATCTTGAACTCCACAATTCTCCATTTATTTTTCTGACTCGTGGAAAAATCTAGCCAGGCAATGCGAGGACAGTGCTTGCGGCATGCAGCTTTTGCAACCCTCCTTAAATGCAGTGACCAAAGATGGTAGTAGACGCAAAAGCGAAGAACTTGGGCTTTGACTCGGTCAGAAATCTTGGCGCTGATGAACCTGGAGCAGCTGATCCGAGCTCCAACTTGCTCTCATGTTTCGGAGTGATCGATCCCGAATTCAGACGCCGGAAGGAGCTTGGATTGGCAGGCGCGGGGTGGAAGCCCCCGGGGTGGAACGCGATACGCAAACAGGCAGCAAGACAGGCAGGTGTAGCCAAAAGATTTCATGGCGAGAAAATAATCCTGCTAAGTGGAAAGCAGGTGGCATCATAAATGGCATGTTGTGATGCGATAACGATGTCATCTGGCCTCCTCTTTGTCAATTTCCGAATCTGGCCATGGTTGAAGGAGCAGAGGGGGTCAAATGTGTAACAATCCTCTCTCTCTCTCGCTCTCTCGCTCTCTCGCTGTCCTCTTTGAAGACCTCTTCTTAACAACAAGAGTTGGGAACAAGAGACACGGAGAGAGAGAAAGAAAGAGGGAATTCTGTTCCATTTGACAGTGGCTCACTGTTTGCATGAAAGCTTGTTGGAGAATTGAGAGGAGCTGTTTCTGAGGCTGGTTTGTTCTTTCTCCGCCCTTCTCTTCCAACTTTCCTCCATGGTTATCGTGAATTTTTTTTTTCCCTATATTTTCCAGAGCTTTTTCTCTCTCCTTTTTCCCAGCAAAGATTTGATCTTCTTTTTTTTCTAATATGTGCGTGCATATTTTAGTGAGTCGAGCTGTTTCATGAGATTTTAATATTTATTTTAACACCCAAATTCTGAAACACTGCTTCAACTTTTCCTCTTTTTTTTTAAGGGGGGAAGGGGAGAGTCCTTTTCATGATCAAAATGCTACAATTCAACTCTCACACGCTCTCAGTTTTCTTGGTGTTTCTCCATCATGGTATCGGGTTTCACAGCTTGGGTTGGAGTTGGTTTCATGTTCTGCAACTCCTCCTTTTTCTTCCATGATTTACTTTGAACAATCTAATATTTCTTTTGGGAAGAATTTTTCTCTTCTTTCAGTCTAATTCACCCTCTCTCTCTCTTGTGTGTCCTATTTGTTGTTGTTTGCTGTGGCTAACCAGGAGATCTGAGCTTGTCTTTCTTCTTCGCCTGGATTATGCTTATGATGATGCCCTCTTTGGCAATTTGAGCTCTGTTCTCGTTCGAGCCTTCCCGTAAGAATTTGCATTACCTTTGCTGCTATTCTCTTCGTCTTCTTCCTCCTCCTCCTCCAAACCCCCCCGCTCGTCAGGAAACAAGAAAAGAAAAATCTTCCAAGTTGTAGTTGCGTTGTGTACTTCTTCTCACATGTTCTGATTTGGTTTTGTTTCGCTTCTGTGGAGAAGCTATTCATCAAGCAATGAACCACTATGTTCCTGACTGGACCATGGATGACGACTCTGGCTGCTTGACAGATCTCCTTCCCATGACAAATCAGAGGAAACCAATGGGGTCAGAACCACCCGCCCGCTTCGTCTCACTTTCCATCTGTTTCTGTACTGCATGCAGCTTCAATCCATCTGTATCATCCCCTCCTTGCAGACCCGACAACGAGCTCATAGAGCTGCTGTGGAGGAATGGACATGTCGTCATGCACAGCCAGAGTCACCGGAGACCTCCCGGCAACGTCGATGAGCTTAAACAGGCTCAGAAACCCGATCAGGTGCAGAAGCACGAGCAGCAGCCGGTTGGGGGTTCCGGCAACCAGATGCAAGATGCTGACACTGCCTCGTGGTTCCAGTACCCTCTCGATGACTCCTTCGAAAAGGAGTTCTGTTCCGAGTTCTTCCCTGAGATCACAGGCGGCGCAGATGCAGCTGCTGATTCCGATAAGATCAGCAAAGACTTCGTTGCAGAAGAAGACAGGTTGGTGAGATTCGGTTCGAGCAATGCCTTGGCGGCGTCTGCTCCCAAGGACGGCAACACCATGCCCCCTCCTAAATCACATCTCATGGGCACCACCACACCGCAGTCGTCCTGCTTAGAGAACGCCGGCCTTCTCAACTTCTCCCACTTCTCCAAGCAAGCGAGGGCCGATTTGGGATCCTCGAGATGCCCTCAGGGGCACAAGGGAGGTGGGAGCAGCAGCAGCAGGGCAGGCGCCCAGGAGTCCTCGATGATGACGGTTGGATCGAGTACCTGCGGAAGCAATCAAATCCATGCCCACACCGACCCGAGCAATAATTTGAGCCATGATGCGGCTGACATTGTTACAGGGCTTGAGGAGGACACCGGGATGAGGTTCCTCGCGGAGGGGATGCAGTCCAAGGCGCATGAATGCACCTTGACCTCGACGTCAGGTGGCTCTGGCTCCAGTTACGGAAGAACAGGACAGCAGAATGCGAGTGATCAGAGCCACAAGAGGAAGGCAAGGGACGTAGATGATTCCGGGTGTCAGAGCGAGGTACTGATTCCTCTTCTCTGTTCTTCTTGTTCCATCCATGTTCGTGAAGACGCTGAAACTTGCAGGAAGTTGAGTACGAATCCATCGAGGAGAAGAAACCAGCTCAGCGACCGATGTCCAAACGCAGAAGTCGTGCCGCCGAAGTCCACAACCTGTCGGAGAGGGTAAGATGAGCTACCACCACCTCTTGGGTCTCGGCCATTCATGTCTCTGTCCTCACAAAGCTCTCTTATCTTGTGCAGAGAAGAAGAGACCGAATAAATGAGAAAATGAAGGCTCTTCAGGAGCTCATACCTCACTGCAACAAGGTATATATATATATGTACATGTACGTGTACATGTACACGTATACGTATACATGTGGAGAGATGAAGAGATAGATAATGGACACCTTCTACGACTTCATTTGACTGTGCTACATTCATGATGACAGACGGATAAAGCATCAATGCTAGACGAAGCGATCGAGTACCTGAAATCGCTGCAGCTGCAAGTCCAGGTACGAAAACTCGATGCCTCCGAACGCTTCAATCCATACACAACCAGCTCACATCGATCGATAACCGTGTTTCAGATGATGTGGATGGGAAGCGGCATGGCGTCGATGATGTTTCCCGGCGTCCAGCAGTACATTTCCGGCATGGGAATGGGGATGGGGATGGGGATGGGTCACGCTTCGGTGCCAGCCATTCACGGTGCAGTGCAATTGCCGAGAGTTCCATTTGTGAACCAATCTGTGGCCACCGCTTCTGGCACAAACCAGGCATCGTTCTTCCCCTCCCCGCCCATGAATCCAGTAAATTTCCCTAACCAGATGCAGAACATTCATCTTCCTGAATCGTATGCCCGATACCTCGGCATGCCCATCGTTCCGTCTCATCAGGTTTGCAGACTCGACTGCACTCGTTTCTTCGGTTTGCTGGCCATTTTTCCTCTCGCTGATGGCTGCGACATTCTGATCGCTTGCGTTCCAGGCAACGAATTTTTGTGCATACGGATCTCAACCGGCGCAGCAGAATCAGTCGGCAGGAGCACCCGGCGGCACTCTCCGACCCGGCGCCGGAGGACCTAATTGTGCCAGCACGGAGAACAACAGATCCGGTAATTTGGCTGTGATGACTGCTTGTGTTCTTCTTCCTTCTCAGCAACTTTTATACGTGCAGGTTGACGATGGCACTCCAACTCTGGAGTCTGCTCTAATCTTTATCTCCGACAACTCAACTTCTGTCACGGACTTGATCGCGGACTCGGTGCTCCAGCAATCTGGAGTCGTTGGCTTCTCCTCCTTGTTTAGTGCTGATGGCCTGTTGAAGCCGGAATTTGCAGTGTATAAATACAAATGGAATGAGAAAATTTTTCTGGTCTTTAGATGATCCAGAAATTTGAGCTCATACGAGGGCACTTGTTTATGTTATTGTGTAAAAGATCAACAGAACACTACCCTTTTTTTTTTTTTTTGTTTACCATGAAATAACCATCCATCATCTGTTTTCATTGCTGATCGATTAGGTGATGCAGAACGTTTCCATTGCACTGTGCATCTCTGTCAACATATCACCTCTTATCCTTCCCTTTTGGTGCCACCGAGGGGAAGCACATCGGTCGCACGAAACCATTTCCCAAGATGCAACGCTCCCACATGCTGCGGATAGGATTTTGATGGTCTTAGCGAGGAATCTGCACTCGTCGGCCACTTCTGCTCGACCCCTTCGACATGGAGTCATCCGTGAGTGAGTTCATGCATTGTTGTCACCGGCGGCATGCCCACACAACATCGTCTTCTTTTCCCGTAGAGAGACAGGGTGCATCCGATGAAGCGAGTCACCTCTCGTCGACAGTAGCGTGTTGGTCCTGTTGCGACAATGGTGGGTGCCAGGGTGTTGGGGTGCCATGTCTGACCCGGAGTGAGCCCGAGGCTCGCACGGCAAGTGTGTCGGTGGACGGAAGGAGACTGCGGTGAGGAATGTTTGGGAGGTCCCTCCGAGAATCCCACCATGGAAAACCCAGCAAAATTATTGAAGCACGACTGGGGCAGCAGACAGCCCCTTCTCCACTTCTTTTCTTCTCTTTCATCTGATGTTGCAAGCTTGAGATCGACCGGTGATGCCCGTGGTAGGCCCTGGTTAAAACACGGCCACAGCTCGCAGCCTCGGCTCATATCCCTTCCAGCTTCTCCTCTATCCACAGTCCGGGCCCAATGTCTCCTCTCTTCTTCCTTTTCTTTCCATATGTTCACTGTCATCTTTGGGTGTCTGCATGAACTCTTTGCATCGACTGATGCGGCCAATCTGCGTCGTCTTAACGACCGATTTGTTCTTAGTTAATCCTATTCTTCGTCTCGGTTGCCAGAATCTCCGGTGACTCGTTAGAACTCGAGTTCACTGTGAAAACGGAAGCTGACTTTTAGTCGATGCATGATTTAGCTCCGGCGATGATGGATTATGAAGGAAGATTACGGTCGGCTCCGGTCAACATCCCCGAAGATTGGAAGTGAATCCAATCCTGCGACACTTGCAGGAGTTGGATGACGACGATCTCCTCGGTGCGTTCATCTTTATTCCCTCGTGTGCCGACATCGAGGGACCACGCAGGGACTGCAGCATCGTCCTGTCTTGGGCGAATAGCCATGATCACAGCGGTAAATTGATTGCATGATCATGACAGGAAAGAACACCATGTAATGCGATCCACACTAAAAGATGGAAGGCAGATTACACTGAATTAATTATTCTCTCGAGACATGCGCTGCATGGCAGCAGGCTGTTTGGTGCTTCAAAGCCGGCTACAAAATCCTGGATTCATCATCTGCTTCGGGAACTCGGGACTCCGGCAGAGCTTGAGGTGCCGTGGGACCTTCCTTTCTCCCGCAGGGACAAGGCGGAGATCCGCCCCACTGTGTCGAACTCCGGATCCGAGTCCAACAGGTTCTCGTGCACGGCGTCACAGAGCTGATCGTGCGTTCCATGTCCGAGCAGCTGCATCGATTAATACTCGTTAATACAACCGATGAGGAGTCAAAGAGTTGCAATCTGAAGGTTGTGCCATGATGCTTGGCATTGTGTTCGTGCAAAGAGCACAGATTGTTGTTCATCTATCTAATGTCTGCATGAGCATGTTGCCCATGAGCTATGTCGACGTCGAATTGCACCACAACAGCACCAAAGTCCGGCAGACATCGCATCCAGTTGCAGAGATGCTCGGCATGGCAGATAGCCGTGCCGACATACAATTCGAGCAAATCGCTCTCGCGCCCCCTTCCCTCTTTTCAAGTGCAGCAAATGATACAAACGCGTCTAAACATCAATGCATTTGCCGGTTGTCAGTTTACCGCCGCACTGATCCATTGCCATGGATGAAACAGAAGAACTCCGAGCCAAGAGGGTTCCATGAACTGCTTCAGCGGCATTAAATCTGTAATCTTGAGAAGTAACAGCAAAAATAATGGGATAAAACGCAAGAGAAGGTAGAGTGTAGAGTCGAGACAAGAACGTCCCTAAAAGAAATGTGCAGCACAAGGAAGGTCGAGTTAAACCTGTGAGGAGCCGCTTTCTGCAGAGCGGCTTTCGACGGCAGCATCTCTGATGAGCTGAGCTTGTCCAAATGCATCTTCTTGACCTATAATAGCTTGGGCCATAGCCTTGGCGGTATGTATCCCCACTAGGAAAAGGAAAAGGAGATGGGGACGCTGGGACGGAGGGAACTTCGAGGAAGAGGACGAGAAAGGAGGAGGAACAGTGGAGAATGATGCACACGATATATGGAGGAAGGTGAGGCGAAGCGCACATCCAGGGACGCAGGTGGTCCTAACAAGTGCACGCCCATGCAGCGAGAACGCTGCGAGATTTGACCGGAAGATTTGGGAACCTTCAGAGAGCGAGAGAGAGATGATGCATAGTCAACACGTTTAGGGTTAGGCGGTGGAGGTGGAAATGATTGGAGCAAAAAGGCGATACATAGTGAGCCTGTTCGTGTGGATGATGTGGAAGACAGCAGCTGTTTGCAAGTATACTAATAAAAATCCACTTCATATAGACGTATAATTACATACATACATGCACATAGCACAGCTCATAATTAATTAGTTTCCTTCAAACAATAAAATAAATATTCTCACATTCATTTACCACAGAAAGAAGAATTCGATAGAGAAAAAAAAAAAAGACTGAGCAACAGTTTCCTTCATTATTTCTAGAGAAAAACACTGGATTCATTTATTAAGCAGAAATTACACCATATAATTGGACAAATTTAGAGAGAAAACTTGTCAAGCCTCCATCATCACTTCTGCAACTGTAACAAAGGGGTCTAATTGCCTCAGAAATCAACCCAATGGATAAGGAAACATGAAAGCACCACTACCGTGATCTACATGCACAGTAAGCAGAACATAGAGCATTGATACATCATCAGCTTTAGTCAAGAGTCTGTTCTGACATCAGGAATTACAACTCAAAGCTCTTTGTGTTGCAACTCAAGCAGGTCTAGAAGAAGCATTGCTCTAGCTTTAAGCTAAAATAGTTTTAGCAGGAAAGCAATCAGTATTAGGTCATCTCACAGTTCTATTTCCTTAATTCATCAATATGCAAAAACTGTGAAACGGTCGAGTTGTTCAGAATTTTCAACGGTGTCGTATATGATAATTTGCATTTTATTACATCTCTTAAGGTTCAAAAGTAAAGGTAACTAAATCACTGTCAACTGGCACCAATACTGCAACATCTACTGTAACAGATAGATACCTCAATTCTATCAACAACATCGGACAACCCTTTTTCAAGCAAGCTTTACATGAGAACGATTTTTAGTAGCCATGTCAAATGCGACGCAGGGATGCCAACCTCTTCTCTAGGTCATCAACTTCAGGATTCTTTGGAGCTACAGCCCTGCAACACTAAAAACAATTAATGCGAGACCATCGTAGAAGATGGCATCAGAATTTTATCTCTAAGCATCAACTAAAAAGCAAGAAGATAACTGATGGAGGTACTCATGGCTGGACCAGTACAAAACCTGAATTGTGCATGTAACTGAGTGTCTGTTAGCAAACATTTCATACCTAGAGGCAGTATCAACTTTCTTACTGCTGACTGCAATCCGGCCTTTGGGAGCTGAAGATAGCTGCAGAAGAAAATTATCAAAAACGAAAAAAGATGTTTAATTGTCATTAAGATTTTAAATCACAATGAGGGAAGAAAACATAGTTTGAATATCTAATATTGCACGCCAAATAGATATGCAAAAGGAATACCTGCGAGGCAACATCGACACCAATTTCATCAAGCACCTAAAACAAATCATAAAAGAAGTAAGACTAAAACCAACTTACGGTATTAATTACGTTAAGGGAATTCTGTAGCCAAGATGTACTTTTGCTTGCTTCAAGAAAGGTTTATATGAAAGTACAATTGAGATGCTAAAACTACACAAAAGTTCATCTTACCTGGTTTGTGAGCTCTTCTGTTTCCTCTTCTGCCTCATCTTTATCCAATGTTTCATCAATGGCCTCTGACATCATCTCAAGCTGCATATATAGAAGAACAAATCTAGATTGTTCACAAAATCAAACACACACACACACACACGAGACGTGGGCTGAGAGAGAGATTTCTAAAGATATCTAGGCAGAAAATGCATGAAAGCAAGAAGTTTGCAAACAATTGGTTTCCATTTAATAGCATAGGTTAATGTATTTCAATTTATTAATTCTACAAAGTGGAAATCATCAACACCTAATTGCACCATATCCTGAAGAAAGAGGTCTGTTGCAGAAGCAACTCTGAGTGTGCTAAAATCCTTTGTAAGAAAAATCCAAGCTTGTTCATTTGACAAATATGCTGTGGTAGCAGCTATTAGCCATTGTTCGTCAATCATAATTAGCGTATAAGTTTGAGCAAATACACCATTTCCAACAGTTTAATGTGCTGAAATTTTTTCATGTAGTATTACAGAGGACAAAAAAGGTGGGAAATATAACTACCAAATTTTTGCCAAGAGCAAATCATAAAAGTGAGGGTGAGCCTTAGCACCATATTAAGCTTGTGCCTCTATAACTTAAACAGTCAGGGTTTAAATCACGAAAATGGTCCCTTTACTTGCAAAGGCTTCATGTATATCAATCATCCCTGCACCTCATATTGATGGGAGGCCCATGCACTAGGCCATCCATTTTTCAGCAAAAATCTAAGTGGTTGTTAAAGCAATATATATATATATATATATATATATATATGTGTGTGTGTGTGTATATATGTGTGTTTATACACACACACACATACACATACATACATACGTACGTACGTACATAAATATACACATATGTATGCATATACATATATATATATATATATATATATATATCTTTATATATATATAAAGATATATATATATATATATCCATATGCATATACACACATACATATATATGTATCTACGTATATGTATACACATATATGTATATACATATATATACATATGTATATACACACATATATACATGTATATACATATACATATACATATATATATATGTATATATGTATACATATATATGTATGCATATAAGTATACATATATGTATGTATATGTATATGTATACATATATGCATGCATATATGTATACATATATGCATGCATATATGTATACATATACAAATATATATACAAATATATATATATATATATATATATATATGTATACATACATACATATACAAATATACACGTATTCATATTGAGAGAGAGAGAGAGAGAGAGAGAGAGAGCGACAAGTTGGGCCGAAATGCTTAAATTTAAAAGCGTTACTCTCACAAAAATGATCTGTTCAAAAGTGTTAAGCAATTTCAAATAAACACCAAAGTTTGTTTTTGAATGTAACAATTAAAATTTTGTAGGAGTTAAAGTTTTGCGTCAGTGTTACCGTCATGTCCATTTGTGATGATTGCATCTGGAATTCTTTCATCACTTTTGCCTGCTTCGCTGGTTCCATTTGCTGAAACATGTAATTACATATCAACATGCAAGCATGCTAATGATTGAACATCTGGCTAGATTGTCCATTATTGAAACAAGCAATCACCACATAATACAAAATTAAACCTGCAAACCTTGTTCATAGCAGCCATTGCTTTGCTTGCACCTTTCATTCCTGTGGATAACGACGTATTTGCATACATAGCCTGCAGGAAAGCCAAATATCAGTTTCTTCACAAGTTGAGGTATGATTTGAAGACAATGGTATACCATAACTACATCTAGCAACTCAGAATTGCCTGACCTGAGTATGGGTTGCTATGCCTCTTATTTGTGCACGAGTTCCCTGCAAGTTTGTAATTTGCTGCCTTAGACGAACGAGTTGGCGAGCTAAGATCCGGGTGGCAGCCTGCAAGAGTAAATGCACCAAATAACAATGTGCTATACCCCTCCTGTCCAGAATGGTATACGTTCGTGATGAACATTCCAATAAAATACAGATATACTGCTTGAAAAAATAAAGCGGCCATAAGAACACAATGAGGAAATCATGACATGAAAAATAAATACAGAGAAAAGCTTGCCTCGTTCCCTGTTTGTGCAGTCTTCTTGATCTCTGCAACCAGTTTTTTCTCCTGATGACTGGCTTGTAAGTCACAGTAGACAGACAAAATGATGCACAAAAGATCATTCAAGTGCAGTGCATAGAGGAACAACAAACCTCTAACTGCAGCGAAGCGATCTCGCGTTCCACACCTGAAGCCAAGATGGTAGGATCATAAGCACTCAAATCATGACATAATTTATTCTTCCAAAACCAAGACGAGGAGAAGGAAACAGATCAAATTGCAAGTTCACATTTTGCAGATAGACAAAGGAAAGCACCTCTGTCCGGAATAAAACCCAAAAGATCTGAAGACGAGAGACTCACCCCTTGTGGCGACTGCCATTTCCCTTTTGCTCGTCCTGAGAGCATCTGCGAGGTAAAAGAACAACCATAAGAGTCCGAGATGAGCTCTCAAAGTATCCTGTTCATGGACTCAATGAAGGGCTAAAGAGAAAGAGACAAAACCCTAACTGGTAAAACAATAATTTCGACGGAAAAATTCGCCGCCACAAAATAAGCACCACATCAAGAAAAACAAATTCCTTCCTTTCTTGAAGGCAAAGGAAAGATTCGTACACATCAAACCCACCATCCAACGAAAAATCAAGGTGGGCGGACCGAATCCAGCGAATCGAGGCAAAATGCAGATCAAGAAACAAATCTTTTTGGTCTCACCCTTGGGAGAGGCCTTCTTCTTGAAGATGTTCATGGTGCGCTTCTCTTGGCCCGAGCAACGAGATCGTGCGATCCGAGAGAGACGAAAACCCCTAGATCAGAAAGTGCGGAGGCGGCTAGGGCTCAAGCAGTCCGGCGATGGAGCGGCTTCCCTCTCCGTCTCGCTCCGCTCCCACTCGGACACAGCGGCCGAGTGCCATGATACGCGTGCCTTCCTTTTTCCCACATCCTTCTCGCCTCCTGAGCAATATTTGCTGCTCCACCCATGCCGTCGTAAACCCTCTCTCCTATGGGAGATTCAAAACGGGTCCCACCGGGTTCTGCAGTAACATTACGGGTATCTCCAATTTTGGGGGTGACTTACGATTCCTTCTTCGTGGAGCCCATCCAACGGTCAGTAACTTTGAAACCGATGCAGTCGTAATCGACCGATGCGGCGCGCCTCCTCGCACGTGTTGGGTCGGGTCCGCTTACGGGGGGGGGGGCATGATGCCCAAGCGTCGGGGATCGAACGGCCGTGATGCAACGGTACATCCAAGCGGGTCGGCTCGAGCTTGGAAAACTGGATCTGACTCCGAAAAGATCCGATCCGATAAATCCGGATCCTGCCTGCGTAAGCGGGCCGGACTTATCCATGGGCCCCCGAGCAAGTCTTCCAAATCCCTCCCCCCGTGTCATATCACGCTTTGAGCTGCGCGCGCAGACTCGATTGCCATCTTTAAGAAGCGTGCCTGCCATCCCTACATGTTGTCATGACAAATAATACAGTGGGTATTTTTAATTATGATTTCATAATTATAAGCATGAATGAAAATTTCAGAAGATGAAAGTGTAATTACTTCTCTCTGTGTAGAGAGAGAGAGAGAGAGAGAGAGAGGTTAACATCCGAAGCATTCATTCCCTCATTGATGAATCCTATGCTTTAATTCAAACAATAAAGGAGGAGAGCACTGTGCACAGCCTTTATTTTAAATGAACTGAGCTCGGCTCTGTACACGGCTTGAGGAAACTTAAACATCAGGCCGCCTTCTCTCTCCCTCTCTCTCTCTCTCTCTCTAGTCCAAGCTATCTATCATCTGCCCACCACCATCATTCGCTCACAGGACATGGCCTCCGAGAACGGTGGCCCACTGCCAGGAACAAAAGGTGAAGATCTCATTGCAGACACACCTCCTTTGTCTTGCTCTGCACTCGCTCGGTCCCCTACCTGCACACCATCCTCCATCATTGCCCATGCTTGTTCTCCACCGCCACCGGCAAGGAACGGAGCGGAGCACACGACATGCCCAAAGGTTCAGCTCGTGCAGGGAAGATCCACCAACTTTGGGGGGCTGCGGTGGCAAGAACAGTGACAACCCAAGAACAAGGACCAGAGCCTTTGTGACCTTTGAAATGCGTTGCTATCTTCCTCCAGATCTTGCTGTCCGCTTTCGCTCTCATAAAGCGGTCAAGGTCGAAAGTAAATCCTTGTTCCTGCTGCTGCTGCTGCTTTGGCCTGCAGCAAGCAAGGTTTCAGTCCAAGGAAGAATTCTGCAGCGCATGTGGATCGTCAAGAGAAGCGAGCTGACAAAAAAAATACCAAGACAAGTTAAACGCCATGAAGAACAGACACCACCAGCCTGATCACGCTCGGACGGGACCATTCGAGCGAGGCATTCGATGCCCTGGTCCCTGATCTCTTTACTTCATTCCAATCTCGTGGAGTGTTTCGCTTCTTTTGCTTCACGTTGAAGTAGGAACGAGCGCGTGCGAGGACGAGGAGACCTTCTCTCGTTGCAACTCTCAATTGCGCGGCTCAGATAAACACTTGTCGCAGCACTTCTTCATCAAGTTTTTGATGGGATTTTGGAGTTCTAGATCACGAAGAACACAGTCAAGACAGTCCGATCGATCTTAAACTCCTGATCACCTATGGATGGTCGTGGAATGACCGTTCCAGTACTGCAGTTCCGTATCACCGTCAAGAAGCTCAAAGCAGTTCTCCTGCCATTTCAAAGGATACAAACTTTTTCATCCTCGCATGTGATACGAATCAGAGCACAATGCAGGGGTTCCTTAAAAGCCTCAGATCCAATGCAGCCGCAGTCTTTTTCTATTTGAGTTTTAGGAGTATTCAGACGAATTCTGAACGGAGAACAAAGCAGCATCAAACGCACTGTAATTTACAAAGAAAATGCTCCGATGTCAATGCTTCCAACATCGAAATATACCGATTCCTATTCACCAGATGAGTCCTTCGATTACAGAGACATTGATGACGGCCACTGTTTGGATTCAGATCTCTCTGCTGCACCAAAGCAGCTCATCTCGGAGTCGAGAAAGGAACCCCTCATTGCTGCATGCTTCCAACCAATAATTGCTGAGCTGTGACACAGTGCATTCGAGGTTGAACGGTGCCATCTTCCTTGCAGAGTGCCGCCCCAGCTGGTAGAAACTATTGTCACCAGCCGACAGAGCTACATCTCGATGCTTTGTGTTGGATCATACACATGCACATTAGCTGTGATTCATTTCTTGTCTATGTTCGACGATCGGATAGCCTAATCATGCTGTAGTAGCGCCCATCCCCTGCCTCCTTGATCAACTGCAGGATAGGTTGACTCGGATCGGTGATCGACAGCTGCAGCCAAGCGTGGCTTGTATTTTTGTTCAGCTGGATTTCACTGGTAGAATGCTTCATCAAGTAGGAGAAAGCTGCATCAGTTGGCTGATCCGCCATTACCGGGAACGAAGGTAGACGTATCTGCTGCAAACAAGAACCACGTATCTCACTCCAGACCAACTTTTCACCACACTGTTCTCGGAAGGCATTCCTTTTACACTCTTGGTTTTCTGCAATGGTGACAGTCACCAGAAGCACTGCAACAGTGGAAGAAAGTGGGGCAACCTTACACCACCACCGCCACCCCATGGCTCAAAGTCTACATGCTCCTAATTGCCAGCCACAAAACTTCAAACAAGATAGCAGTACCATTTCCCTCCCCTTGCTACTCGCTAGGTGGAGACTGACTCCATCCATCCATGTGAAATCTTCCACGGTGCTCTGTCTCGTTCGCTAACCTTTAGTGCACTGTCCTTCTCTCCGCACATAAATTACTCTCGGCATTGCAGATCATGACATTACACTTTGTTACTGCTCACTACTATTTCTGTCTGTATCCGATGCTTGTGTCAGTGATTTAGTTGGCTTTGGTACCAGGAGACTGCCATGGTTGTGCCCATCCATGCCTGTAGGAGTAGGATTTCCGACGAGGATCCAAAGATGCAATTAATGGAAGAAGCTACGTTGGCATAAGGTAATGCCATCGAAGGAATGATAACAACAAGCAGCTTCGAGGTGAATCGGTCTCGAGAATGATCGGAGCTTTTATGGTCGCCTTGCATGAATCACAGGCTCGTGTGATCTCTCTCTCGGCATGCAGAGAGGGAGAGGGAAGAAGGCAATGCATGAGGGGGCATGCGCGGGGCTCCCATCGATCTCCACCGTTCCCTGTCATCGACACGCGGGGCCCGGCGGGCACTCGGGGGAGGACGAGCCTCCTCGTGCCGCCAATCGCGGTGGCCGGACGGCGGGGCCCACCAGGGACGGGGGGGGGAGGGAACCCAAAGCTCTGCTCTGCTTTGCGCTTTGTTTCCACAGCACGAATTCCGAGGACTCCTCTGCGACTCCCCGACCCGAGTGCAGATGAAAGGGGAGAGAGAGAGAGAGGATAATATTCAGCAGGGCGCAGCTGCGTGCGAGGGCACGAGGTGGTGGCTTCGGGCTGGGGAAGAGACCGCCCCTTGTAATCTGGCGACCGTCCTGCACTGCAACGCAACTCCACTGTCGCTTCTTTATCTGCATCCCCATGTCTCAGAAACTGCAGTGTGGCTGTTTTCTGGAACCTAAGGTGGAGCCTTTCGTGGCATGGATCTCTTAGTCTTTCAATTCGCAGCTCCTTTGTCTGCAGCAGTAGGTGAAGCTTGAGAAGATCCGTCGCGTGAATTCACTGTACCACCTGCTCCTTGGCATCCAATGTCGATGAAGATTGACATAGAAAATTGGGAAGAGGTAGTTGAACAACAAAAACATCTTGTCAATTCATCATAGGATGGAGGGTGTCGGAGACAACCATGGCTTTTGCCTTCCCACCTGGTGCAGCCAGCAGAGGCAGGACTGCCAGGGCACAGCCCCGAGTTGGAAGATGAACGGCTCGGTTGGTGCCTCCTCTCCGGTCGACACAGATGAGTAGTCCAGCAGACAAGCAGAGGAAGCTGCAGTCATTCAACCGGTCAAACTTCGATCACATCAAATCTGTCATCGGGGGTTGCAGATTCTTTAAAGTCTCGCTTAACCAAAGCTTGAACTCACTTCCCAGACAATCCCTCCCTCCACATTTGGAAGCCAGAAAACAAAAAGGAAAAGAAGAAGAAGAAGAAGAAGAAGAAGAAGAAACTCCACATCTAAAACATTCCTGATCAGCACATATACACAAACGACTCGGACTCATCTCTCGTTCAGCTGAACAACTATACTTTCTCCTTTACGTTGCCAACATCAAATTAACGTGACGGCGAGGCAGTCATCGTGGTGGTGGTGGTGGTGATGACAGTGGAGGCGGTCGTGGAGGAAGTTCTCGGAGTCATGACTTGTTTGAGCACGACGATGGGGATCTGACACTTCTTCCTCTTCTCCTCCTCCTTGATGAGCTCGCCGGCGAACCACTCGAGCTTCTCGGCGTTGGTTTGCTCCGAGAGTTTTTTCCCTCTGAACAACATCGATTCGACGTTCCTCTCCGATAATTTCTCCGCATTGCTTGTTTTGGAGGTGTAATTGCCCGATTCGTACCCACCATTAACCTGAGATCATTATTCCAAAACAATAATATAAGCATTCATCAGATATAATATGATATGCGAGCATGTAATTGCTTTTAGAGAATTATTACCTGAATTCTCACATAATTATTAGTCCTGTGATGCCCAAAAGCCATAGCAATCGCCTGATCCACCTGCGAGGGGGGGAAGAACACACGAAGAATTCAATAATTATTGTGTGATTTCACTTGTAGTTTTTATTGATGGAATTATGGCGTTTTGGTCGTCCGACAAATGGAAGAATTTGATTTGTTGAAGGAATATTGGGAAGTCGACATTTTTCTCACAGAAAAAAATAATTATCCATATAAAAAATTAAATGCGGGAAAAAGGAGCTAAAAGACGAGATTAGGTAGCGGGAGAGTGAGAGGAGAGGGGGGCCCGCACCATGTCCGCGACGCCCTCGCCGGCGATCCTCACGAGCTCCGACGGCGACGGCACCAGCCGCCGCCGTCCGGGTCCGCCCTCTGGCCCTGCGCAGCCGGCGGTGTTCCCCAGAGAGAGCACCATGAGGTCCTCCACCCCCGCGGCGAAGGGGAACTCCTGCTTGTTGTTGAGCACGTGGGTGATGGCCGCGGCGGCCGGGTTGCCCATCGCAACCCCGCCCCCGACGGCGGCGATGCGCGTCCGGCCGTCCGCGGACCTCATCTCCACCGGCGCCGCCCCCGCCGCCGGGTCCGCGCACGTGGCGGCGCACACCTCCCGGATCCGGAAGTCGAAGCCGTCCGCCTCCACCGCGTCAGCCCGCGAGAACAGGAACGGCGCCCCCGTCGTCAGGTCGTAACACGGCACCAGCACCGGCTTCACGGTGTCCCGCAGCGTCGCGTCTCCGAACACCCGCCGGAGCGCCGCCCCGGGCCGCCGATGGAGCAGCCACCCGAGCGGGCCCCTCCTGGCGGGAACGAACGACCGGCCGCTCCGTTCGAGGAGGAACCGCAGCGCCTCATCGGCCGCGAAGAGGGGCCGACCGTCGGGGCCGCGGGTGAAGAGCAAGGCGGCGAGGACGCCGCCGGCCCCGGACCCGGCGGCAACGTCGAAGAAGTCGGCGACGCGAGCGGAGGGGTCGCCCGTGCGGCTGTGGAGGGAGGACTCGAGGCGCGCGAGGGAAGCGGCGGCGAGGAGGGCATCGGAGGAGCGACCGCCGCCGTCGATGGAAAGAATGCGGACCTTGCCCCCGGGGGCGGCGGCGGGCGAGGAGGAGGACGAGAGGAGGAGCTTGGGGTCGTCGATGCCGAAGAGGAACTTGCTCTCGAGGATGGAGAAGATCTCGTAGCTCAGCTTGTCGACGTCCACGCTCGGCTCCACCAGGGCCGGCGCAAACGCCATTGCCGCCAAGCTCGACCGGTCGAATCGAAGCGGAGTCGGGTGAACCGGGCCGGACCACAGGGGGGGGGGGAAGACGGCGAAGTCTTCGAGCTTTAAATAGAGGGTGGGGGAGGCCGCGCAGGTTAGGGAGAGGGGTTTTGAGTGCGCACGTTAGCGCGTCGCCTTGCCAAGTGGGCTTTCGAAGCAAGCAGGAACGCGACGGCCGATGGACGGCTAGGATTCATCGGCGCGCGGAGGGCCCCATTTGTCGGCAGGGGAGACACGGACGAGTGAATGGCACGTGCGATCACCGACGGCTCGTTCGATCGCTCTCCCTCATGAATTATAATTAATTTTATTTGAATTTAAGAATAAATTTTAAAAGAAATAAATTAGTGACAATGGACCCAAAATAAATAATGAATCAAAAAGTGTGGCTCAAAAAATTGAGATCAGCGCTCTGCCTCCACCAGCAACTTGTTGCTTTTTTGCATCAATCAATGTTTATTTCCACAATGATGATGATAGAATATATGCATATATATATATATATATATATATAGCTTAGTGTCCTCATTAGATCTTCTTCTTCCTCCTCTTTCTAAAGAAAGATATCTATCTTCACCCTTACATCTTCTTATGGCCCCCTCCTCCTCTCTCTCTCTCTCTGCGTCATCATGCTCATATAATATGCTGGCTGTACGTCCATTGATGTTGAGCAGAAGAGAGGACATGCGGTCGATGCGGTGATGCACTCGACCGAAGACCAACACCCCTTTTACTGCATGTCATTCCATGGCTGTAACAGAGTTCTCTCCCCCAGGAAGACGAAGATAGGAAAGCAATCATGTTTCTGGTATCTCGAGTCTCTTCCTGCTGACTCGTATGCTGCTTCAGGAGATCAAACTTGTGGTTGATCGCCTCAAGATGAATCTGTCCGCAGCAGTACACATCTCTTCACGCAGGGACTGTGTGAAGTGACTGCAGTTATGTTCTCATCATCCATCTTGTTTGGGTTGCCGCACCGAGTACTTCTTCCTTCCCTCCCTCTCTCTACTTCACCCATTTCCTGGGGACATGCCATGTCTTGTACTCTCACTCCTCGTAGCACCTGCTACGTGCACGGTTGACCAAAAGGATCGTTTAGAGCCATCTGAGAATGACATGAACAGCATCTGTCAACCGTGGCATGCAACTTTCTTTCTCCCAAGTTCTTCTGATCCTTCAAAGCTTTTCTAGATGTTCTGATGCATGTGGTAAACATGATGTGGGAAGGAATCTAATCTTGCCAAGTAAAATGATCACCTCTAATCGCTCTCTGCAGATCTGTCTGTGCCAGGGTTTATGGGTTTACAGTGCCATCAAATTATTGCAGGTACTGCATGTCGGAGACCGGATGGGGATCGAGGGCATCCAAAGAGATAGCAACGGTAGATCTGTAGATTACTTCTCATGCATCAGTAACTTGTTTCAGTCAACCTTCCACCCACAGATGATACCCATCAAGTAGAACTTTCAAGATTCTTGGGACACATTTATGGTTTCAGATTCAAGGAATCATCCATAGCAGGTGCTGGTCTCTCTCTATCACTCATGTATTCATCCATTTTTTTTGTCTGCTTTCACTTCAACTCTCTTATCAAGTCCAACCCTTGTTCTGTTCTTGGTCAAATCCTTACCTTTCTGTGCCATTCCATCTCACTTCCCATCACACAAAAGAGGCTGTGAAAGCTCCACATCCTCCAAAACTACCCCCAGAAAAGAAAAAAGGAAAAAAAACTTGTAAGGCATAATGTCTAACATTTAGAAAATTGTGTCACATAGTCCTATCAACAGGGTTTAGATTAAGGTTCAAAGAATCTTCAAGTGCCCAATGACCAACCAAATCAAGTGAAGGCACTGTTTGAGGTTGATTCTTGCTCATGAGCTATCCTGAGGTCAAAGGATCCAAAACTCCCAACCTTAACTCTTGTGCAACCTCATCTCAGATTCTACCACTTGGTAATTATCCCTTGGCATCTCCCACAGTTGAATGAAACTTAAAGAGTTCAGACAGTAAATTCCATATTGCTTTGTTGTCTGCATGGATAGAATTACCAGATTCACTACCTGTCCACAAGATATTGTTGTCTTTTCCAAATCTTTCCACAGTTGTCTTCATGTAGTCAGCCATCTGCCCCACTCTCAAATCTGTGCTCCACTCCCTCCCATTGGGGCCTCCTCAAAACAAGAGGTTCAGAGAACCATGGCAGGAGCATAGTAACAGTGGACTTCAGTTATATGGTAGGAGAAACATCTGCATCCACTGATGCTGCAAGCAACCCAACTTAGCTCAAGCAGTAGCAAGGATTTTGGAGACTTCAAAAGAGTCAAGATGACAATTTCTTGTTTCTGGAATCAGAAACATGTTTTTTTTTTCTTTTTTTTTCCTCAAGAGAGTACCATATTCTTGCTATAAAATGGGATCATCCCCTATGAACTGCATTCCAATTCAAAGTAAAAGCTATAGATTACTCACCAACTTCAACTGTAAAAGTTTCAGGAAGCACAGTAGTTAGTTTTGCTTCAATTACGAAGCCTTGCAGCTGCCATTACGAATATGCCAAGATAAAGAGTAATGGTTGTAAGACATTGTACGAGAATAATGCATGAAATGGTTACTGATCCTCGAGATAACACAGGCGGCTACATGAATCACCTACTTCTCATAAAAGCTTTCATTTGACCCTCAAAAACAGTGTGGATGAGACGACAATTACTACACATATTGGTGGCTTGTGTTGCCTTGGTTGCATGCTATGCCTTTATGGTTTATACAACAAGGCAACGGTTCAGCACATCTGTCAAAACCTGCACTTGAAGAGTCTCTCTCTCTTAAAGAATTGTGTGAGAAATTTTCTGACCTTAACATTGTGATCAACTCTCCTCCATCGAAGTTTTCTGATCTTTACAAAAAAAGTCCAATAACCTCGAGTTCAGACACTCACCTAATTTTTAGGGCTTTTTGGGAGAGCAAGTAACTGTGTTTCCTCCATTGATTTTGGCACAGGAATTATGATCACGGTGTCATGCAAAATGCATAACCTGATGCTTTGATGAAGTTTTGCATTTCCTCCTTCCTCATCATATGGCTTTGTGATTTACATCAGCTGAGCTCTCATGTTCCAAGGGAAAATGGGATTATTAGCCTTGTTAATGCATTCAAAATGCTTGTTTCTGAGCTGTATGCAGACAAAAGTTAGTTCTGGATGGAATGTGAAAAGGCTTCAGGAGGAAACAGAGATTAAGATCAAGCACTTGAAGGATACATCCTCAAGCACCCGTGTAGATGCCATTAGCATGTTCCTGAAGCATGTCACAGTTTGAACCTAGCAGATAAATTACATGACAGCTTGATGTTTCATTCATGGCGAACTACACATCTGTTCTCATCGACTTCACATATCAAAGAAACTGCAGTATCAGAAAATGATTTGGTTAAGAGCTGATCACCATGTCAAGGTAGAAGACCAGTGCATTCATACGCCAAGCAAGAATACATAAGCTTTCCCATCCCCATCTCATGCTCCAAGAACCTTGTCATGTGGCCTCTAACCTGCATCAAGTGGGATCATTACATTTCCTCTACACATCCACTTTTGTGACTGCTTAGAAGTGATATTTCCTGGCTAAAGTGTTGAAACTGAGAACTTTGATTAGGTTCCTGAAGAATTTATAGAGCTAATTTCTGAGCATCAACTGAAACAGCACCCAACATAGATGGCCAACTTAGACCACAAGACAAGTAGCAAAATCCAAGTCTCAAATAAAAAGGGAAAGGAATGCTAAGGAGACTACTTTGCATGGCAGGAGCTGCTTAGTAGATGCTGTAAAGGACAAACACTCCACAACCAGCTTCTCAGGGTGAGGAGGTAGGCAAGTGTGTTTGAGGTGAAGTATCCAATGCATGACTTTTCTCCAAACCACAATCCTTGCCATATGAAAAAAAGAAGATAATATGGCAGGCAAAACCAAGTTGTAGAACTTCATGCCCATCAGAGCAATCAGCACCATCATGTTGCTAAAGGAAGGCCTTTATCCATCGTTGGACTCTTTCTATAGACAAGTGAAATTTTGCAATTCAAGCATGGAAAATATCTAAGACAAACCCGGTAACAGGTGCTGTAGCCAATGATGTAGTCAGAATTCATTTATCTAATAAGTATTATGATGATTTGCAAGACAAAACTAAGTTGTAGCACCTCATGCTTATCAGAGAAATCAGCATCATGTGCTAAGGTAATGTCATAGGAAGGGCTTTCAAGCATAGTTGAACTGTTTCAGAATACAAATTTCTGCAATTTAAGATATAAGATATGTAACGATGTAAGACTAACCAGATAATAGATGTAACAGCCAACGATCACTAAAGAACTTGGCTGCGTGTGCACCAAAGCACACACCAAGGCACCCAGCAGTCTGCAACTCTGTTACCACTATAAACAGAAAATTATAAAACTTTAGCACATGTGGCAAAATAGAATGAAGAACAATCAAAACTGCAGCCAAGACATTTAACATGGTAAGCCCTTGTTACCATATGCCAAATGGTTTGTGGAGATACTAAATAGACATGATAGTTCATAGAGCAGACATTACCATACTAGCAAATTCTATATATCCAAACAGGATGGTCAGTTATAGAGTGCTAGCTGTTATTGACTAGCAACACGTGTTTAGGCCTCTGTTGATCCAGTGTGAATATCAGTAAAGTATGAGGGAACAAAATAAATGTTCTACAGCAAAATTGCAGTTAGGGAAAAGGATATAAGTTGAAATGTAAAGCCAAGAGATGCAATGTCTTTGCAAGGAGTTTCTGAAATCTAAAAATAAGAGATGCGAAGGGAAAAGGATAATAAGTTAAGAACAAGAAAAAGAGCGAGAATGGGAGTCTCTGAAATCTTTGGAGGGACAAATATGTTGATGTTTTTAATTAAGTGCAAGATGTTCATAAAAGCTTAGTAATTGGAAATTGTATCCCAAAGATTTAGAACCTTGTGCATTTAAAGTTCTTTGAAGAGCGGTACTTGTCATTAAATTAATGCATGCATTTGAACAAAGTGGAACACATAAAATTTAGTGTTTCAAATTCAAACCTCCTAAAGCCAGTGCATTTGATGATATAACAAGTATGTCAATGACAAGAAAAACAGAAGATGGGAACTCCCAGACCTGTACACAGCAAACATATAGATATATAAGCAAAAGCAATAGTAACTCTTTACAAAAATCATAAGGTATCCTCTAGATGGAATATTACTTTAGATTCAAGCAGAAGAATTGAGAATGCATACCATCATTGCTACCAAATATAACTTGAAGTAGCTTGAAACAAGAATTGCCAGAAGAATTTGTCTGTATCTGAAACACAACAATAACATTTTAGAAACCGAGTGGACCATTACAAAATACATTAAGAAAAATCATATATAGCCTTGAATAATTTGACATTGAACACTGAAGAGCTGACAGTTACAAGAAACTGACACAAAATCTGATTATTAAATTATTCAATTCATAGAATGGCTGTAAATATACCATAATAATAAAGTTATTAGTTGCATATAACATGCCATTAAAAAATTGAGGACATGAAATTTAACCCACAAGCTTTAAACAAAAAAAATTTCAAAAAACAATAATCAACAAGCTAAAAATCCGTGGATCCAAGAACAAACTTTGCCAACAACAGACACTTCATCAATCAAATGAGAAATTGTGGATGTATACCTTTAGAAGTAACAGGTGAAAGAATAATCATTGATATAGGGATTGATAAATTATAGTAGAAGTGACATACCAACCTGCTAACGTCAAATGACAAATTGAGCAGAAATCTAATTCCCAGAAGAACAACAGATATGAATATAAAATTTCCCAATAGAACGTTCAACATCACCTACAATCAAACGAGTTAAAGCATCTTTACAATCAGTGGCAGGAAAATACTGGTAAAGTTAACACTAATAATATTAGTTTGCTACCACTGAGATATATCACCTTTCCACATGTCAAAAATGACAACAAAAGGCTCCTGGATGAATCCAGACAAGCTTTACTGTTCTTCAAGAGAGAAAACCTGCCTTATATTGTTAAGGTCTTAGGTAAAAAAAGAAAAATTTTGTACATTTTAGGCAAAGATTATTATTTATTAAGCATAGCTGAATGGATACATGCATCTAAAAGAAAATAAAGTAAGCTTGACTTCCAGAGTATCCCCTGCAAATTTTGAGCCATTAACTTGTGTAAGCAATAACCAAGACAGGAGTGCTTCATGCATAATAAATAATGCAATATTGCAAATCACTAGGTGTATTATTCTGCATTCTTAAGCAAAGCCATCTCAAAATCAAACAGAATAAGTTATTTGAAAAACATGAATATACTTCAAATTCAAGATACGTATTTGCAGGACAATGGATGCATAAAATAAGAAATTACAAATCCCTGCATTTTAATGTAAGGAAAGGTGCCATTTCCAATATATTTCTTCTATAACCTGAAATTACATCTTGATCCTGTAAGAACTGAAATAATACATGTTCTCTAATGACATTTTATATACACCCTCTTTTGTGAAAAGTTATTTTAGTTACGAGTAGCCTACATGAGTATGATCTAGGAGAAGTGGTTTTGGAAAGTGATTCAATAGTCGTGTGTCACCGGAAGGAAAGAGCATAGAAGCAAAATTGTTGTGTTGGACAATTGTTTCCACAATCACAATAGTTGAACTCAAGGAACCGAAACCAATCAGCAGCACATTTTTTCTTGTATTTATCCAATCTGTCAAGGAGGTAAATGTCAAAATTGATAATTTTAAAACCAGACAATGAATGAAAACCATAAGAGTTGTTGGTTAAAATTTTCAAGCAGTAACTGATATATAATGGAAAACACAGGATTTGTAATAAAACTAACAGCATGGAACGACAACTACACATCATGGGTTTGCTATACTCTCCAGTGGATGATAATATAAATAGAAGAATGGACAAGATCTGTGCTTTCAAGAAAGAATGTGGTGATTGTAAAGACAATGCACTGTAATAAGTCATTTGAAGACTACATGGAATGATCAGAATGCAATGACTTCTACTGTTTATATAAGTACAAAAAAGGAATTCAAACTACTGCATTTAGAGGAAAAGGATAAAAAAGAAAAAGTGCAGCACATAGACCTGAAAGAAGTACAAAGTGCAATTGACAAAAAAATTCAAAGAGACAAAAACAAGATTTTTGCCTTTGAGTCGCCAGCACCTAAGTTCAGCATGTTAAATAGCAAATGTCGGTAAGCTTTCCTCTTGTGCAGGATCATATCAATCAGAATTATCTGCATGAACAAATTCATGTCATCAATTATACCATAGTAGCAATAAAAAATAAAAAAAAACCTGAAGTAAACTCAAAAAGAACCAGCGGCTGACAAATTCCCATGCTCAGCAGCAGGGACTGTATCAAAATTGCCGTAATGTCACGAACGGTCGTCGCACACCCGCAGCAACTTCGTTCAACGTTCCGTTCGTCGCTTGCCCATGCTTGTACATATCCTTGGCAGCCTGTTTTGCCATGTTTTGGTGTGTTTTTCCTTGTAAAAACGTAGAAAACAGCAGCTGCAGTGCAGCAGAACGATCGCTCGCTGCATCTGCCTAGACATCCAAAAACAGCTCCGTTTTCGTGTGCCGCGGGCTGATTTCTGCAGGCCGCAGCCACGAGATTTTTGTCAGCCATCTCAAGACTCAGAACCCCGGGTGGCACATGGTGGATGGGGCTTCGGTATAGTGTCGGGCGTTGAACACTTTCACAAGTTTGCACGCCAACTTGACGGGAACTTGCCTTCGCGCCGACACTGGGGAGTAGTTGTTTGCGGACTTGCACCTGCCATTCACCCATCTAAAGTCCTTGTTTTCCTCCTCTCTTTCTCTCGCTTTCGCACTCCAAGTGCTTGCTCAATTGCTTGTAAAGCTTCCTCTTCGCGAGACGCCGGACTTGTCCGCCGCTGCTCCAACAACTAATCAACTTCTCTTTTGGCGGTCCTACGGGACACTGCGAGGTGCAGCTCGTGACCCTTTGCGGGACGCGTATGCATGAAGGCGCCTCAAGACTTAGGCAATCCAAGCTAAGTCCGATCGAAGTGG
This sequence comes from Musa troglodytarum, assembly GCA_023547065.1. Taxonomy (NCBI): domain Eukaryota; kingdom Viridiplantae; phylum Streptophyta; class Magnoliopsida; order Zingiberales; family Musaceae; genus Musa; species Musa troglodytarum. The sequence continues at coordinate 55,926,746 of CP097506.1, read as the reverse complement.
CGCGGCGATTCTTGACTTAGGCAACTTCTAAGTCGGTGGCTTGCCGCAGGTGCCTCACCACTTGGACAATTCTTGCTAAGTGCGTGACATTGTGGTATCGTGAGCAGCAAGCAATTTGAGTAAGCGGCGAAGAAACTTCGCAATCTCACCATGGCGAAACAACGTGGTGAATCAAGCAAGATGGGGCAAGCGGGAATGTTGCCCCAGCGCAGAGGGCTGCATGTGCAAACTCGCCGCTCGGCTGCAGAGCCGTTCGTGAGAGCAGGCGGTGAGCATGGACGAGCGAAGTGGGCTACTCTCCACGAGCGGAGGAGGCGCAATCCGAGTGCCAACCGGAAGAAAGAGCCATAGAGAGAGGGTTACGGTGGAAACTTCGCTTGGATGTTCTTGAAACGAGCTTGGATGAACTCTACCAAGGCCAAAGTAGGCTTCTTGGCGTAGAGAGTTCGCAAGAAGAAGCTGAATCCCGGATCGACAAGGTTGAAGCCTTAGTCGACCGACTAACGGATGACACAAAGGACTCCGTGCAATATTTGCAAGATTTAGTGACAGAACTCACTTCCAAAGTTGCAATGCTCACAAGGGCGTTGAATGCGGGGGGAAGCAACACCCGCGTTGCGCCAACACAAGGCTTCAGGGCACCCGACCCACATTGTTATGGGGGTGCTAGAGATGCGAAGGAGCTCGAGAATTTTCTGTTAGATATGGAATAGTACTTCCGAGCTATGAGGCCAGACTCTGAGGACACCAAAGTATCAATAGCGACTATGTATCGAACGGAGATGCAAAGCTTTGGTGGAGAACCCGTTGGGAAGAGATTCAACAAGGTCGGTCTTGGATGGACACGTGGAACGACTTGAAGCGTGAGTTAAGAACTCAATTCTGCACGAGAACACCGAGTTCGTCGCGAGGAGGAAGTTGAGACAACTCCACCAAACAACTTCCATTCGGGACTATGTGAAGCAATTTTACGCGATCTGGACATTGTGACATGTCCGAAAAGACAATTTGTTAGCTTTCTTGACGGCCAAGCCATGGGCTCAACAGAACTTCATCGACGGAATGTCACCGATTTGGTCGAGCAATTGCAGCCGCAGAAGGCTTACCGACTTTGCTTCCTCGAGAGGACCCACTGAGGAAGAAAGCGATCCACGGAAATCACCAACCAAGGCACCCTCCGGGAAGGAACCTAGGGAGTGAGCAAAGGAAGAAGAGTTTCCATAAGGGTCGAACTCAAACGCGGGGCCTCAAAACCTAGGAGATGTTTCTTGTGCGAAGGACCGCGCGCGCGGGAGTGCCCGCAGCACTCAATGCCTTGTCGGCTTCCATCAAGACCCCTAAGCCGCATAAGAGGCAAGCGATCGCCTCGATTCGAGTAGCTCAGCCCGGGCAATGACGATGAGAAGTCGCAAGGACCCCGAATGGGTGCGATGCGTTTGTTGAATGCATTGCGGGGTCAAGTGGGGGAGAACCTGAAGCGGAGGTAACAAAAAGCAGGAAGCGGTGAGTTGATGTATGTAAACATTAGACTCAATGGCCAAACCACCCGAGCAATGGTGGACACAGGTGCTACTCACAACTTCATCGCCGACCGAGAAAGCGGCAGGTTAATCTTAGAGAAGAACCCAAGTCGAATGAAGGTTAACTCGCAGGCTAAGCGACCGGGCTAGAAAGGAGTCTCCATCAAGATCGGATCGTGGAGCGGGCGAGCAAACATGATGGCGGTGCCATTGGATGACTTCCAAGTGATTCTTGGAATGGAGTTCATGCATGCAAAGAAAGTTGGTGCCGATGCCGTTCCTAGACTCCATTTGTCTAATGGAGGTGACAACCCCGTGTGGTTTCGTCACCAAGAGGAACCCGTGATCCCCAAAGAACTATCGGCGGTAATTGAAGAAGGGGGTACGCAAAGGAGAGTTAACCTTTGTGGTCGCTGCGATGAAGTTAGAAACACTCGACGGGGGCCCGTAAAGAACCTGCTGCGTGGCAAATGTCCCGAAGGAGTTCGAAGATGTTATGCCACCCGAGTTGCAGAAAACTTTGCCGCGCAGAGGCGTAGACCATCTTATTGGTGGAGCGGAGTGAAGCCTCGTGAGACCACCATACCGCATGCCCCCTCCCGAGTTAGCGAGCTCGAAGCGATTAGATGAAGCTGCTAAGTGGTGGTCTCATCCGCAGCTTCTAAAGCACCATTCGGAGCTCCGGTTCTCTTCCAAAAGAAACAAGATGGGAGTCTCCGACTATCGTCGATTATCGAGCCCTTAACAAGGTGGCCCGTGAAGAACAAGTATCCCATCCCTCATCGGACTTGTTCGACCAACCGGCAAAGCAAAGTATTTCAAAACTTCGACCTTCGATCGGTATTGGCGAGTTCGTATTCGAAGGTGATGAAGGCGAAGACTACTGTGACGGTATGGAGCGTTTGAGTTCTGGTGATGCCTTCGGTTTAACCAACGCGCTCCACCCACATTCGCACTCTTATGAACCTATTCAAGGAGTATCTGGACAAGTTTGTGGTTGTCTACTTGGACGATATCGTTGTCTATAGCCGAACACTTGAGGAGCATATTGAACACCTCCGAACAATCTTCAAAATTCTCAGGGAGAATTCATTGTTCGTAAAAAGAGAGAAGTGCTACTTTGCTCAGAAGGAGATCTTATTCTTGGGGCATCGGATCGGCGACGGTTCCATTCAGATGGATAAAGCGAGTGCAATTGTGGTGGCAAACTCGAAGAAGGTGCACGGCGAGATCCTTCCTTGGGTTTGTGAACTACTATCGACGCGCCGTATTGGGGTATTGAAGCGTGCAACTCCACTAACGAGTTCTTTGAAGAAAGAAGCGACCATGGAGATGGTCCGACAAATATGAGCGGCATTCCAAGACCTAAAGTGCCATTTTGGAAGAACCGATGCTCAAATGCGGACTATGGGAAGCCCTTCGAAGTCCATCTGGATGCTTGATCGTATTGGGAAGTACAAATGCGCAGGAGGGCCATCCGGTGGCCTATGAAAGCCGTAAGCTCAGCGAGGCCGAAGCGGCGGTATCTAGTGCGAAGGAGATAGCGGTGATCCAGCGCTACGGGTGTGGCGACACTACCTTCTCGGATCGCGATTTGTGCGAGCAGACAACATCGCTTTGAGTTACTTTCGGACTCAAAAGAAACTCTCCCAAGCGAGCACGATGGCGGGACTTCTAGCGGAATTTGACATGGCGATGGAGTACAAACCCGGAAAAGCAAATGTCGTGGCGATGCCTTGAGTCGAAAAGTGGAGGTCGTGAATGCCGTGCACCAGAGGCGAGGCCAAACAAGCGATTGCGAATCCAACTTCCTTTCGGATCGAGGATGGGTATGCGGTGATCCCCTGGCGGTAACCTTGATGCGATTGATTGAGAAGGCAAGGCACGGCGATTTTGGGTCGGAGGGACTCGTCTACACAAAAGGAATAGAGTTTATGTTCCTCGGGTGGATAATCGAGGCGTGAGCTTTTGAAGGAGTGTCACGATTCCCTTTGGGCGCGTGACATCAGGATTCACCGAACATTGGCTCATGGAGAGGGCCTTATTGGCGAAGATGGGGACGCGGATGTAGGAATATGTTCGAACGCACCTAACTTGTCAACAAGACAAAGTGGAGCAACAGGCCGGTGGGACTTTTGGAGTCGTTGCGTGCGAGAAAGGCGTGGGAGAGCATTTCTACGGACTTCATATCTAGCTTGCTTTGTGGGGACTCGGATCGATACTTGTGGTGGTCGATCGATTTTCAAAGTACGCAACCTTCATTCTGCACCCCTACATCGCTCAGAGGAAGCGAAGCTAATGATGAAGAATGTGGTGAAGTATCGGGAGTCCCACACAACATTATAAGTGATCGAGATGCTCGATTGCGGGGCGAGGACGATCGACCGAGTTGTTCAAATTATTAGGGTCGAAGCTATAATTCTCCACAAGCCTCCACCCCGCAGACGGATAAACCGAAAGAATAAACTCACTCCTGAGCAATATCTTGGCACTACGTGAGTGCCAACCAACGAGATGGGTGAAGGCTTGGACATAGCCCAATTCTCCTACAACCTGCAGCGGAGCTCTGCATCCAACAAGAGCCCCTTTGAGATCATCACAGGACAACAGCCGTCGACTCCTTACACTTTGGCTATTGGATATACAGGGAGTAGTCCGTCCGCATATTATTTGGCAAAAGAATGGCATCGAAATGCAGATATTGCGCGGGCCTACTTGGAGAAGGCGGTCAAAAAGATGAAGAAGTGGGTAGACTTGGGAAGGCGACCCCAGGAATACAAAGTCGGTGATTTTGTGTTGGTGAAGCTCCAACCAAAGATCACTCCATTCTTTAGAAACAAGGTGCATAAAGGATTGGTGCGCAAGTACGATGATGGCCCCTTCCCATTATCGTAGGGTGGGCAATGTTTCCCTCTGATTCTGGCTGGCGTGGCTCAAAATGCCTGAATGTTTTCCATGCCAAAGAACTTGAAAGCCTACCACTCCGATCCGCAAGATGCTTCTCGAGGTGTTTCAACTCGTCAACCTCCCACCAGAGCTTCCTACGAGAAGCGGGTTGAAACCATTTTAGCAAATCGCAGGACAAGACTACCCAATGGAGCTGAACAAATTGAATACTTGGTGAAGTGGCGAAAACTTCCCAAAACCGAAGCCAGTTGGGAGCCAAAAGACACCCTCCGACATGAAGAAGCAGCTATCAAAGCCTACCAAAGAGTGTCAACGAGGGCGTCGGCGACTTAAGTGGGGAGAATGTCACGAGCAGTCGTCGCAGACACCCACAACCGTTTAATGTTCGTTCCGCTTGCCCATGCTTGTACATATCCTTGGCGACTGTTTTGCCATGTTTTGGTGTGTTTTCCTTGTAAAACGTAGAAAACAGCAGCTGCGCGTGCGTAGAACGATCGCCGTGATCCGCCTAGACATCCAAAAATAGCTCCGTTCTGTGCGCGGGCTGATTTACGTAGGCGCGCCACGAGATTTTGTCACCATCTCGGCACCACGAACCCCGGGTGGCACACATGGTGGATGGGGCTTCGATATAGTGTCGGGCGTTGAACACTTTCACAAGTTTGCACGTCCAACTTGGCGGGAACTTGCCTTCGCGCGGCACTGGGAGTAGTTGTTTGCGGACTTGCAGCTGCTCATTCACCCCTCTAAAGTCCTTGTTTTTCTCCTCTCTTTCTCTGCTTTCTCGCACTCCAAGTGCTCGCTCAATTGCTTGTAAAGCTTCCCTCTTCGCGAGACGTCGGGACTTATCCGCCGCTCGTTCCAACAACTAATCAACTTCTCTTTTGACAGGTCCTACGGGACCTGCACGAGGTTGCAGCTCGGCTGACCCTTTGCGGACGCGTATGTCGCAAGGGCGCCTCAAGACTTAGGCAATCCAAGCTAAGTCCGATCGAAGTGGGCGTGAAGGCGATTCTTGACTTAGGCAACTTCAGCTAAGTCGGTGGCTTGCCGCAAGGGTGCCTCACCACTTGGACAATTCTTGCTAAGTGCGTGACAGTAAGGGCATTTGTATACAGGGCTAAAAGAACAGAGCGATACACACGATATGAGATGCATTCCCTTTATTTAAGCCAGTCATAATGGAAAAAAGACTTGCCGCTGGGAAATGACATCTTTAAGTAAAAATCACGACCCCAGTAAACGAGCCCACGATACTGCGAGTCAAGAATCTACAGAAGCATATCTACAAACACATTATTGACGACATATTTATCGTGGGGAGACAGCAGACTACCATGAACTCGCACTCGATGTAGGGGTCAGCGACCGCCTTGCAGTGCTCCTGCAACAAAGAAAAGGGGGAAAAAGGAAAGAAACCCAACCCGACGTCAGTAGAACAATTACGCGGAAAAGTTCAGCGAGAAGATGTCGGTATGTCTCGCTTACGCATTTCATCAAACGGATGTTGCCGGGCGAGTACTGAACGAAGAGCGAGCGCATCCCCGAGCCACAGTTCACGCAGCGGAGGAACCACCGGTCGTCGACACTCTCTGTTGATCCCTCTCCGCTGTCGCCGCCGGCGTTCGCGTTTGGGGCCACCATCCCCGCGTTAGAGCGAGTCGATCGCCCACGATTCGATCAGTGTGTGAGAGAGGCGTCAATCGAAGTAGTGCCGTAGAGAGAGTAGCGGATTCCTAATGGCGGATCGGATCCTCTACTGTACGGAGTCCGTTTACCCCACCCCGTGGTCCGCGTCCATCCCACTTTGAGATCCGTGCATATTCCGGACTAATGCTTCAAGATCCGCGCACATGCATCCTGTCCTATTATATGTATATCCATTTAACCTAAAATAGTGGGAACTCACGTAATAATTTTTTAATATTTTTCAATCAATACACTTTAAGTTTTTGTATTTTAGCAAAAATATATTAAAAATATACTAATATCAAACAAAGTTATTGATTGTGGACTATCAATAGTTGGACATATTCAAGTTCTTTTAATGTTGCTGAATTTGATATTAATTGAAATTACATTTTTACAAGGAATATATATGTGTGTGTATATATGGGAAAACTCAATTTGTAATTTCTCTTTATAGTGTGTATATGTGAACATCATTTATATCATTTGATGTATTAAAAAAAATTTAATTTTTTAAAAAATCACTATTGAAAGCAACAATTAAGGGTACAAATTTAGCAAGTACTCGGGTATTTATCACAATAACAGTTATCAGTTAATTCATTAAATGTAATTTATTATTTCTTCTATATCGACTATTTATCGGTAAACTCGATTGATTATATAATTAATTTTATGTCTAAAACATGTATAATTATTTATTTTTCGCTTTATGTGATCCAATCTGATGTTGATTTGATTCGAGAGCGGTAAAAGACATCCTTTTGTCGCTACCTACAGCACAGGGAACACTCTTTCCGGCCAATGATCACAAGTGCGCCACGCGTCCAGCGATCATCGGCGTTCACAGGAGTCCTGTGTTCGATATTTCGAGGGTCTCTACCGCAGGAAAAGAAGCAATCATGGTGATATCATTCATCACTGGCTAAGTGAAATTACTTGAAAGCCCATAAAGCGTTGGGGGTCCTTAACATGCTTATGGGTGTAACAGTAATTTAGCTATTTATGTATTTTTGTTATTTTCGACAAAAATAAATAAGTTAAAAACTGAGTGCTTCTACCTCACCCTTATCTTCCCATGGCCATTTGTGGTCGTCGTAAAAGAAGGATTGGAGAGCGAGTCAAGTAGATCTCCTCCAACGAGGAAACAGGGAAACGGTAAGAGACAGAAGGAGAGAATCAAGGGTTGCTCCCAGAACTTTAACCTTCGATCTCCCGAGGTAAGCTTTCCTCCTTTCTCTTTCATCCGGCTTGCATTTCTTTTGCTTCTTTGGTTGGGGCAACAAGGTCGATCAGGCCTTTGTTTTCCGACGCAGATTTGGGGATCGAGTCGATTGAGTTCATAATCATTGACCTTGATTGCCAGGTTTTGCCTTTTTTTTTTGTGTTTTTCCATCTTCCCTCCTGTCAAGGTGTTTGACGCGGCTCTGTTTTGTTCCCTTCTTCTGCCACCGGAGCGATGAGGCGCTCGATGAAGATGAATGCCAATAGATGGCTCTTTTTTAGGGTTCAAAATGCGATTTTTGAGATTCTTGGTATCTGTTTGAGGAGAGGAGATTTTTGCTAGAATATGCACGCACTAAATAATGGATCAAACAAAACCGAACTCGATGCTTGTTCTCTGTGCTTGTGCTTGCTTGATGCTAAAATGGCTTGTAGATGTCAACGCTTGCTTGGTTAACATGGCACCAATCCTCTTCATGCTCTACCGTGCCAGAGTTTTATTTCCTGTCACAAGAGATTGCTCAACAAGTGTTTTTTCTCACTCTTGCAGTAAAACCCGCAGTTTTGCACGCCGTGCCGACCATTTGAGACATTGACGCAGCACCGAATCCACGCCGCATCGCAACTCCGAAGCCATTTTGGTGATTCTGTCGATGACAGGCCTAAGATCTTTGCTGCGTTCTTCGGATTTTAACTTGACAAATGATCGTTCTTATTGTGCGTCCTTTTCACTTTTGTTAGGATCATTCCATGTGATGTCGAAGAAGCATGCTCAGAGCTTTTGTCTGCTGTCGGCATCAACCTGCATACCTTCGTAGGCCCCTGGCATGGCCAGGAGATCTCCCCATCCGCCTGCGGTCAAGAGGAAGCTCCACCACAGCCCTGTCCTGGCCCTGCTCATTCTCCTGCTCCCTGCCCTCCTCGTCGTGATCGTCTGCCACCGCCGGCAGATATCCTACTTCCTCCGTCCCGTATGGGACACGCCGCCGCGCCCCTTCATCCGCCTTCCGCACTACTACGCGCAGGACTTGCCGATGGATCACCTCTGCCGCCTTCACGGCTGGAGCCTCCTGCCCGCCCCTCGCCGCGTCTTCGACGCCATCCTCTTCAGCAATGAGCTCGACATACTCGAGATCCGGTACCGCGAGCTCGCTCCTTATGTGCACAAGTTCGTGATCCTCGAGTCGAACATCACCTTCACGGGCATCGCCAAGCCGCTCTACTTCGTCGAGAACTATGGCCGGTTCGAGCTCCTGAGCTCGAAGATAGTTCACGGAATCTTCTCGGGCCAGGCCGATCGCACGCCCGGCGGAGATCCTTTCCAGCTTGAGTTCAAGCAGCGGGTAGCCCTGAACTCCCTCCTCCGCGGGTCAGGCATCGCCCCAGGGGACGTCGTCATCATGTCCGACGCGGATGAGATCCCAAGCACCGAGACGATCAAGCTCCTGCAGTGGTGCGATGGCGTGCCGCCGGTGATGCACCTGGAGCTGAGGCACTACCTGTACTCCTTCGAGTTTCCGGTGGACTACAGCAGTTGGCGAGCCACGGCGCACATGTTCCACCCGGGGACACGGTATCGGCATTCGAGGCAGACGGACCTGATGCTGGCGGACGCCGGCTGGCACTGCAGCTTCTGCTTCAGAACGATGGAGGAGTTTGTGTTCAAGATGACGGCGTACAGCCACGCGGATCGGGTGCGGCGATCCAGCTTTCTGGATCACTCGAGAATTCAGAAGATCATCTGCGAAGGCGAAGATCTGTTCGACATGTTGCCCGAGGAGTATAGCTTCCAGGAGCTGATCAAGAAGATGGGTCCGATACCAAGATCAGCTTCAGCGGTGCATCTTCCTTCGTACCTGCTGGAGAATGCTGATAAGTTCAGATTCCTGCTGCCCGGAGGATGTTCAAGGTCAAAATAGATTGCTTGATTCTTGATCCTGTCCCCGGATCGGAGGAGAAACATCTCTCAGAGACGTTGAGCTTGTCTGTCTCGATAAACATGCCATGATCTCCAGAAAATTGATATCCAGTATGAACTCGGCACAAAAGCACTGCTCCTCGGGGAGACATTTCAAGAATCTGCATCGATGGCAGCTTTCAACCACCGTCTTCCTTCAGGTGTCGATCATCCTTGCTGAAAAAAAAGAGAAAAGAATGAGAGTAATTTGTTTGTAGATGACAAGTTGGTAGTTGTAGTGTTTTCGAGACGTGACATCTCGATCTAATTTTACATGCACAATCAGAAAGAATGACAATAGTCAACGTTCAAAGATTTCCTGCTTCTCCTCCATACAATCTGCAAAGGGAACAACAGAGCTCGATCACTGCCTTCATGACAGGAGGACATAATATTACCTGCGGAAGTATGGATATAGTGTGTGATCGATCGCAGGTTTATTCCAACGCGATTGCTGAAACATAAGCACATCAATTGCCACCAAATTGATTTGAGTGTCCAAGAGGCTCGGACTCGACTAGAGCTTGGATCGTATGATTGATGTAGCTATTTGGATTTGCACGCATGATCCGAAAAGTTTATTGGACTCGACATCAGGATCCGCATCAAAAGTTTCGGTGCGGGAGCATCTCGACCGTCCATCGCGTGTGGGTATTTTGATCCGCGATTTAAGGACGGTGATTTGCAACCCTCGTTCTAACTGGGGGAACGCCGTGGTCTCGCTCTGCTCCCCCTTCCTCTCCATCGGCGACGGGGCCTCCGCTGATCAACAGGAATGCTCGACGGGTGGATGCTCAGAATTGTCGAGGCCATTACCGAGTCCAAGAGCGGAAGCATAGTGAGGTGACGAGAAGCGACTCCTTGACGGTGATGGGTGAGCTTTCTCAAGCATCCCTCGACGCTTTGCCTGCAAAGTGTTCGACGTTTTGTTTACATTCCAAATGCATCTTCTCACGGCTGGTTTTGACCCATTTCATGTATTATTGAATAATGCGTCAAAATGCATCAACTATTTAGAATCATCTTCAGCCGTTCTGATCATAATTCGATTTGAATCAGAACTAAATTGAAACCAAACCAAGTCAGACCTGGAACCGTATGACTTGATGGTTTCTCGATTCCAAATCGACCTGAAACCAACCTTGGGTGGTTCAATTTTGATTCTTTAAGATTGAGAAATCGAAACTAGAACGGTTAGTTTCGATTCTAGTTCGAACCATTGGTTTCATGATATTAAAAAAAAAAAAAATGGCCTAGCTAATATCGAGCTTCATGGACCTATCACGAACGATCATTCTGCACCCGCAACACCTTCATCGGTCGATAGTTTATTGGTTTTGTCTACTTATACATATGTTTGATAACATATTTTACCTCATTTTTGTGTGTTTTTGCTTGAAAATTATGAACAAGAATAGTTTACAAGACTGTATAATGATCACTTACTAGAATGAACAAAATTATCCTAGAATGACTTAGTTTTCATATGTCACATTCTATTTTCTATAAGTTATGGTGCGGTGTGAAATATCAACCATATCAGCACCTTAGAATCACCCGGGTGGCACAGGGCTAGATGGGAGTTTGGAGTAGTGTTGGGTGTTGATTGAATTCATAAGTTCACATGTAAAACAAATGAGATCTTGGCAACCTATCCGACATTAGGTGAGCAGTTGTTTGTGAACATTCGACTGTTCGTTTGTTTTCTAAAGTCCTTGTTTTCTCCTTCTTCTTTTTTTTCTTATACACTAAGTGTTTGTTAAATTGCTTGTCAAGCTATTCTCTTTACGAAATATTAGGACTTATCTGTCACTTATTTTAAAATTAATTAATTTATCTTTTTATAAGTCCTTAGGGACTTGAGCAAGATTGTAACTAAGTTAATCCTTTATAGACAAATAACATAAGAGTATCTCGTAACTTTGGTAATTCCAATTAAGTTCGTGATAATGTGATCTCAAAGCTGGTAAGCATTTAAGCAAATAGCAAAAGTTCATAAAATCATCACGACAAAACATCAAGATGAATCGAGCAAGACAATATAAGTTGGACCACTATCCTAAGTAGCGATAGTTGAGCTATAAGTACAAACTCACTCTCAAGCTATTAGAGCCACTTACGAGGACCGTGATAGTAAAAATGACACTTATAAGGACTGTGGTAGTACAAACTCACTCTCAAGCTATTAGAGCCACTTATGAGCCACTTACGAGGACCATGGTAAAAATGACTCTCAAGCTATAAGTAAAAATGGACCACGATAAAAATGAGGATCGTGGTAGTACAAATGAGGACCGTGGTAAAAATGACTCCCAAGCTATAAGTAAAAATGACTCTCAAGCTATAAGTAAAAAGGACCATGGTAAAAAAGACCATGGTAAAAATGACTCTCAAGCTATTAGAGCCACTTATGAGCCACTCAAGTAAAGAAAACTATAAGTACAGACTCACTCTCAAGCTATTAGAGCCACTCACTCTCACTCCTTCTTACGAGTGAAGGAAGCATAATCCAGAGTGCCAACCAGAAAGAGATGTCATAAGAAGCTTACAACTACGGACACCCACTTTGAAATTCTTAAAGCGAATTTAGAGGAACTCTATCAAGGCCAACAAAAGCTTCTTAGGATAGAAAACTCACAAGAGGAGACAATTTTATTCTTGGGGTACTAAATCGATGGAGAATCCATTCAGATGAACAAATCAGAGATGCAAATTATGAGAAAGTGGAGAACACCAAAGAATGTACCGAAGTTGAAATCTTCTTTACTTTCATTAACTATTATCGGTGCTTCATAGCTGAGTTACACATAACTCCACCAACGGAGTTGCTAAAGAGAGAGCAGCCTTAGCGATGGTCGAACAAATATGAAGTGACATTCTAAGATCTAAAGGTTATTATATTAGAAGAATTGACACTCAAATTATCGAACTATGTGAAGCATTTCAAAGTTAATACAAATGCTTTAAACTTTACTATTGGAGAACTTATACAAGAGAGTCACTGGGTGGCCTATAAGAGCCATAAGCTCAACAAGACCGAGAGATGATGTTCGATGCACGAGAAGAAGATGATAGTGATGGTTCATTGTTTATGAGTATGATGATATTATCTTCCTAGAAGATTATTTATGCTAAGGACAAACAATATCGTATTGAGTTACTTCGAAACTCAAAAGAAGCTTTCCCCAAAGTAAGCACGGTAGCAAGACTTTCTGGTTGAATTTGATATAGCAATAAAGTATGAGCTCGAAAGAGCAAACATCGTGGCTGATGCATTGAGTAGGAAAATGGAGCTGAAGAATACTATGCAACTAGAATGCAGAGGCCAAGTAAGTCAGCTATACTCCAACTTCATTTCTAAGATTAGGAATGGATTATATAGTGATCCCCAAGTAGTAACTCTGATGCAACTTATTAAAGAAGGCAAGACATAATGATCTTAGGTCCAAGAGTGACTCATCTACACCAAGGGGAATATAGTTTACATTTCTGGAGCGAATAATTTGAGGTATGAACTCTTGATAAAGTATAATGATTCCCTATGGGCAAGACATCGAGGTATTCACCAAATGTTAGCTTCGATGGAGAGGGCCTTCTATTGGCTAAAAATGGAGACTAATGTAGAGGAATATATTTGAACATGCCTTACTTGCCAAAAAGATAAGATAGAGCTATGACATTCGATTAGACTTATGGAGTAGTTGCTCGTACTTGAAAGGCTATGAAAGAGAATTTCCTTGGACTTCATATTAAGCTTGTCGATAGTAAGGGGACTTGGATCAATACTCGTTGTGGTCTATCGATTTTTAAAGTATGCAATATTTAGTGTTACACTCCTACATTACTCAGCGGAGGAGGCGATCAAGTTGATGATGAAGAATGCGGTGAAGTATTTGAGAGTTCTGCATAATATCATTAGTGATCAAGACGCACAATTCTTAAGACGATTTTAGATCGAGTTATTCAAATTACTAAGATCTAAGTTATACTTTTTCACAAGTCTCCACCTATAGATGGATAGTTAAACTGAAAGAATAAATTTGCTCATTGAGTAATATCTTCAGCATTACGTGAGTGTCAAATAATGGGATGGGGTGAAGTTGTTGGATATAGCTTAATTCTCCTAGAATTTACAACAAGGCTCTATCTTGGACAAGAGCCCTTACAAGATCATTATTGGATAGCAGTCATCAACTCTTCACACCTTAGCAATTGATTATATCGGGAGTAGCCCATCAGGGTATCACTTCGCAAAGGAATTACACAGAAACGTGGATATTCCCTAGCCATACTTGGAGAAAGTGAGAAAAAGATAAAGAAGTTGATAGATCTGGAAAGATGACCACATAAGTTCAAAATCGATGACTTATTGTTGGTAAAGTTTCAACGAACATCATTTCAATTCTTTAGGCATAAAGTGTATAAAAGGCTAGTGTGCAAGTATAAAGGGTCATTCCTAATTATCAACAAAGAAACAATGTTTAAGTTACATTCAATTGAAAGTCTACTACTTAGATTCATAAGATGCTTTTCAGATTATTCTAACTTGGCTATCTCCTACTAAAGACTCCTACCAAAAGTAAGTTGAAGTCATTCTACTAAAGTCTCCACCCGTAAATGGATAGTTAAACTGAAAGAATAAATTTGCTCATTGAGCAATATCTTCAGCACTACGTGAGTGCCAAATAATGGGATGAGGTGAAGTTTGGATAGAGCTTAATTCTTCTAGAATTTGCAACAAGGCTCTATCTTGGACATGAGCCCTTACAAGATCATTACTGGATAGTAGTCATCAACTTTTCATACCTTAGTAATTGATTATATCGAGAGTAGCCCGTCAGGGTATCACTTCGCAAAGGAATTACACAGAAATGTGGATATTCCCTAGCCATACTTGGAGAAAGTGAGTAAAAAGATAAAGAAGTTGATAGATCTGAGAAAATAACCACATGAGTTCAAAGTCGATGACTTATTGTTGGTAAAGTTTCAATGAACATCATTTCAATTCTTTAGGCATAAGGTGCATAAAAGGCTAGTGTGCAAGTATAAAGGGTCATTCCTAATTATCAACAAAGAAACAATGTCTCCTATAAGTTACATCCAATTGAAAGTCTACAACTTGGTTATCTCCTACCTGAACCCAAGTGCCTTTAAAAAATTTGATTGAACCCAAGAAAGTAACTTGAATGGCTCCTTCCATATCATTTGTAACTATTACAATCAAATTTTAAAATACAAAGGTGGAGGATATGAAACCTTTCAAAAGCATACTAACAAGATTCATCCAACAAAAGTGGATGTGGAAAAAAATTAAGTCAAACATAAATTTTTTTAGTATCCCACTAATCTCACTTTTTTTTTGAAAAAATCTCAATCATTAGTTAGATTAATTTCTATCAAACATTTATCTTTTAGTTTTGATGAAAAAAATTAATTTTGTTGATTATTATTAAGACATTGTAAATCCCACTGTCTAACATATTCCTCGAACTACTCTTACTCATATTATATTTTTTTTTTAAAAAAAATTATAAAAACTATTTTGAGCTTTTGATCATAGTGATTAGACCTTGTAAAAATAAATATTATTTTTAGCGTTTTTGATGAATAACATATTATCGATAACATTTATAAATGGGTTAAGATTCATTTTAGCCCTTAAGGTTTTGGTCATGAATCTCTTAAATCTTTATAGTTTACTCGTGTCTAAAATAACTCTTATAAAACCTAGCATATAAGCCTCTCTTGTCAAGTTTGAGTTAACAAATATTAGAGTCGGCTTACATAGCATATTAACTCATAATAAACCATCAATATAATGACATATATAATTTAAATAAAAAAAACTAAGACCTTAATCAATGATGGAAGGAGGTGTTATCATTGAAGTGACCACTAGCAACAGCATCGAGCCGCTGTTGCCTAGTAAGGTGTCGTACGCATGCAGCTTCTTTCTGAAATCTTTATAGTTTACTCGTGTCTAAAATAACTCTTATAAAACCTAGCATATAAGCCTCTCTTGTCAAGTTTGAGTTAACAAATATTAGAGTCGACTTACATAGCATATTAACTCATAATAAACCATCAATATAATGACATATAATTTAAATAAAAAAAACTAAAACCTCAATCAATGATGGAAAGAGGTGTTATCATTGAAGTGACCACTAGTAACAACATCGAGCCGTTGCTGCCTAGTAAGGTATCGTATGCATGCAGCCTCTCTCGTATTGACGATGAGCTCAAGAGCTTCTAGTCCTGCCTTAGGTGGATGTGCATCGACCAGTCCAACGCTAGGCATGTAGTGGTCTCTTGGTCCCTCTTCCTCCTCCTAAGTGTATCATTCCCCCCGCCTCCCACTTCGTCCTCTCCTGCACCTCTACTCGCTACACTTATGCCGTGATGGTCTAGTTCTCCCTCACCTCCACCTCCGGCTTTTGTTGGCCGTTATGGCCTTTATCGCTTCCTCTTCCTCGACAAGTTGATCGGGGAGAATGAGTAAGTGCGGAAGGGCTACATGGGCTAACTCAACCACTCTTTTTGTTTGCTCTTCATCTTCCTGATGTTGTGCTTTACAAGGAGATGACTTATAAGGTATTGTAGTACTCGTTGAGATCAGAGCAAGTGGCATTTATGGTGGTGGGCAACATCGTGGCATGCACCTTGGAGTTGGCGAGTGACATTCGGTAGATCCAGCTTGCTAGCTCTAAGGTGCATGCCACCATGTCTCCCATTACGACATTGTCCGCCACTGTGAACAACACCTACTTCGATCCCAATAAATACCACCATACCTTGTAAGCTGTCTCCCCCACAAAGCATGACATCACAAAGATTGAGAGCAAATAGAAGGAGCAATTGAACTAGTTCATGTAGTCTTCTTACACTCACTCTTTTCAACTAGCTTGTTAAGGAAGAAAAAGCAACGGAGACGGAGGCAGAGGTGAGGGATAGATAGGTGTAACGTGTGGAGTAAGAGAGGAAAAAGTAAAAGACAATAGAGACGTGGTGATCTAACATCGAATTGAACAATACTCTATTAGGAGGAAGAGGAACCAAGAGACCACAATGTGTCTAACGTCGAACTGATCGACACACATCCACTTGAGATAGGATCGAAAATTCTTAAACTCATCGTTAGTATGAGAGAGACTGTGTGTGCGACGTTTTATTAGACAACAATGGTTCAATGCTACTACCGATGATTGCTTCCAAGATAAAACCTTCTCCCATCATTGATAAGATCTCAACTTTTTTAAATCTTAAATTATATTTTATTATATTAAAATTTTATTACTAGTTAACATACCACACGTAAATAAACTCTCACATCTATTAACTTAAATTTGACAAAAATGACTTATATACTAAGTTTTTAAAAATATAAATATTTTAAACATGAGTACCCATAAAGATTAAAAAAATTCATGATCAAAATTACAATGACTAAAATAAACCCTACCCATAGTTTATATACATAATATTGAAATATTTGTGAAAAAAATCTTAGAAATCTTAAAGGTTTTTAATAATAATACCTTTTTTAATTCAATATTTATTATCTTACTACTAATATTTTTTAAATATTATATTAATATCATTAGTACCTTAAAAGAAATATCAATATGATTATGATTTAAATATAACTATAATGATAATGAAATCAAAATGAATGAATTATTTTTAAAAATTTTTTATCAATTTATTTAGTTGTACTAAACTAGATGATTTAAGTGATCATTCAATCATTTATCATGAAAATATAGAAATAAAAATTAATATTAGCGATAAAATTAGAGAATAAAAAAACTGATTATCAACTAATACAATCATTATAACAGATAACGAATTGTCTCCAAAAGCTTTATTATTATTAGAAAGAAAAAAAATCAAAAAGATCATCATCACTCAAACTTTGAGCTTGAAGTGCATCATATTATGCTCGAACATGGAGTTTGATATGTATTTAACAAGTATTTAGCACCTTCTTTTTTTTTTTTTTGATGATAATGAAACTACCATTGGTGTCAACAGTAACTACAGAGAAAAATATTCATTATATTTGTGCATCCAGTTTTAAAATTTTAAAAATAAAATTATAATTTGTTGTACTTCAAATTATTTTTAGTTTAAAAATAACAAACAAAAAAATAATAATTCAAACCAGAAACGAAACCATCGGAATCAAAACTGCAACAAGAAAAATCAAAAGTCTATGACAAAAACGAAATCCACATAAATGTTGAACTCCACACAGCATAATATCTGTAAACTGGATTAGATCATCACCAACACCTGCATGAAGAGTAAGACGTCAAGATTTTACTTGCGGCGATGCTCGGTTCTTGTTCGTGCCACTTCCGAGTACATCTCCGTGCCCTACCATGAACATTTATGCATCAAACAAAAGCTCACAAAAAAGAATACTCAGCGACGTAGTAGCTAATACCCACCGCTTCCCGAGTCTCTCTCCATGCCCTACCTACCTACCTACCTACCATACAAAAGCTCATCAAAAGGATACTCGGCATTGTAGTAGCTAACATCCACCCCTACATGCAGCTCAGAAACAACATGAGAGACTGGTACATCATCGATCGCTAAAGGATCTCTACAGCACAATTTCAAGAATGGTCGTAAGCTCCCGACCAGCATGCACTGGAGCTTCTTTCTGGAACACAAAATGGCTACACAGATTAGTTGATACCGAGCAAAGCTGTAGCAAATCCAAGTCGGCAAGCATTGAGGTAAGGCCAGCTCTTGGAATTTTGCAAAAAGGTAAACAAAGCCCTACACAGATTTGCTCGGCCGAAAGCTCATATCGATGACAGGTCCTCGTACACAGACTTGATACCTGGCCGCTCCGAGAGAGGACGAATGCATCTCAAGGCTATTCCTAGCACCTCTTTCATACCTTTCGATGCAACCAGACTGGCTGCATCAGCAGCCATCGTGGGATCGAAGCAGTCCGATCCTCGCCCCTCCGCCACCCTCAACCTGACCCAATCTGTAAGGTCGACGCCCCCTTCCTCTCCGGAGACAACATCCCCTGCACATCTGCCGGTCAGTAGCTCCAACAAAACCACCCCGAAGGCATACACGTCTGACTTGAAGGACGGGGAGGGCTTCTTGGATGCTGCCAACTCCGGCGCACGGTACCCCAGAACACCTGCATCAAGGATCTGCTCAACTGTTCCTGATTGAGTCATCAGGCGGTGAAGGCAGTAATCTCCAACACGTGCATTGAGGTCGAGACCATCAAGTAGGATGTTAGTTGCTTTAAGGTTGCCATGAGGAGTGGCACGGTCGAAATGGAGATAGTTGAGGCCCCGTGCAACGTCAACAGCAATCTTGAGCCGCTGAGCCCAGGTTAACGGCGGGCCTTTCCTCCCGGGTCGATCTGAACGTAAAAGAACAATCAATAGGTAGCCAAACATGATCTTTGTAAACATGAAGGTGCCACAAAAAAGGCTAGTCTGGTCCTTTCCATCCTAACGATCTATGCCTAGGCATCTTTATACTGAGATGAGAACAAGGAAAACCAAATTCACCTTTTGAATTCACAAAACCAATAACGATTCTTGTTTTTAATAAAGAAAGACGTGATAAGGAAGTCTAGCGGTGTTGAGACTCGGAAACTGTGCATACCGTAAAGAAAACTTGCAAGGCTTCCAGGCGATACATAATCCGACAAGAGAAGTTTCTCATGCTGGGTAGGCCCCCAGTAGTATCCACGCAAACCCACCACGTTGGGATGCCTGATGTTTGCAAATTTCTTTGCCTCTTTAGAAAATTCTTTCTTCTGTTTAGCCACTCCTTCTCTAAGCCATTTCACCGTCAAGAATACCCCATTATCTAATGTAGCCCTGTAAGATGTCCCATGACTGCTCCTTCCCAACACTTCTGCTGGTGCCCGGGATAGCTCCTCTGGAGTCAGCGTGATTGTTTCATCCAAGAAATGTAAATCACCTGCTAGCCTATCAGGTGATCTGACATCCAACCTCCCGAGATTTTCCTGTGCATATATATCACCAGGATCTGGTGACCACGAAAAGCGACTTTTCTTGGATGGTGAAAACCCAGCAACTGCAGCCATTTTCTCCTCTGGATCAAGTATCTCCGACGAAGAACCTTTTCGGGGAGCCATAAGATCATCAGCTGAGATCACCAGCGAGCCACCAGATTCTCTACTCTTGCCTCCTGCAGTTTCCGGCAAACTCCTCTTTTGGTAATTCTTGTCCGAAACCTTGTCTGATCCAGATCCCCTGGAAGCCCTCTTATAATGCAAAATGATGGCCAAGAGAACTAAAATAACCAGGGCAGCAACACAAGCAGCAACAATCGCAGCAATGACAAAAGCTCTCATCCTTCTGTGACCAGGACCTTCAGACGGAGAATTAGCAGATCCAGGTGGACCGTGTGGAAACTCTAATCTGGAATTTCCTGGATGGAAGGAAGATTCTGGGAACTTCCTAAGGTTATCCGGAACGGATCCAGATAGATCGTTGTACGAAGCATTGAAGTGTACAAGTGTGTCGGGCAGGGATGATGGCAAGGGACCAGAGAAGTGGTTAAGTGAAATATCAAGGGATGTGAGGGCAACGAGTTCTGCGACAGCAGAAGGTAGTGTTCCAGAAAAGTTATTTGCGGAGATGTCCAGGGCTTGGAGGCCAGTCAAAGACCCGAGACTTTCAGGAAAACTACCATCAAAGAGGTTTCCAGATATATCAAGCACATGGAGGTTGGACTTGTTGGAAAAAGATGGCGCGAACACGATGTTACCAAAAAGCATATTGTTTTTGAGACGAAGCTCTTGCAGCGAGGAAGAGGTAAGTAGGTCATTTAGAATAGGACCACCGAGCCGATTGAAACTGAGATCAAGGATGGTAAGCTTGGGATACTGAACGAAAACTTCAGGGATACCATCTACCAGAGCATTACGGGAGAGGTTCAGGTAACCGAGTAGCAAAAACTGGGAAGTTACACCCGGAATAGCCCCCGTCAACCGATTCTGGCTAAGGTCTATGTATTGAAGATCATTTCCCCACTTTGCAATCACAGACAGATTCCCAGTAAACTGATTATTTGATAAATCAAGCACCGCACAGCTTCCTTGGACCACAGGAAGCTCACCAGAAATAGCATTGGAGGAAAGATTAAGGATCCGCAAAGTTGTTGATGTGATCATATTAATATGTCCTGCCATATAAGTAAAAGAAACATGTCAGTCTGCAAACGAAAGCCGAATGCGAGAGAAACAGTAAGCTGCTCCAGCTGCAAGATGGGAACGTAACCGACATAAAACAACAGGTTCCACACATAATGACTATTCCTTCAAGAAGGTTTTGTGAGCCTTTGGTACACATAATATAACCAAAAACTAGTAATTGATCACTATAAGCAGATATCTTACCAAATATTACCAAAATTTAGTGTTTGAATTGTTCTCTAATCAAGTGACACATGTGACACAGACATCATGGATCATTTCCTAAAATTACAGTCACAAATATCAAAGCAAGCATATAAGGTAGACATGAGAGAAAATTTAAGCTTCCGCTAAAATAACTACACACCTGTTAGATTGTTTGCGCTCAAATCCAGTTCACTTAAAACCAGAGAATCTCCTTTGAGAAGTCCACTTGGCAAGAAACCACTGAACCTATTGTTTCCCAGCTTTAGAACCTCGAGGTCATAGACATAATTAAACCCTGGAAGCTCACCATACAGCTGATTGTAGCTTAGATCCAAGACTTTCAAGCTCCCAAAGGTAGAAATTCCAACTCCAATCAGTGGGCCAGTAAGTCGATTGCTGCTGAGATTCAAATACCTAATGGTTTCAGAGATATCCGACAAAGACTTCAGTTCCTTTGGACTCGAAGTCAGCAAATTCCCGCTGAGATCGACACGAACGACACTCGATGACTGCATGAGAAAGTTCCAGTCGACACCACCATCGAGCTGGTTCCGGCTCAGGTCGACGGACTCCAGAGTGGGAATCAGCTCCATCCCGGTTGGGATGCTTTTGCTAAAAGCATTGTGGGAGAGGTTTAATGACACCAAGTTCCTGAGACCTGCCAGTGAAGCCGGCAAAGGACCCGAGAGAAAGTTGCGACTCACATCGAGAGACTTGATCGATGCCAGTCCTCCGATGGAGTCGGGCACCGGCCCTGCGAAGTTGTTCCCGGCCAAGGTCAAGTTCTTCAGGCTGCGAAGCTTTCCGATACCCGAAGGTAGCTCGCCGGAGAAGGCGTTGTTGGAAATGTCGAGACACTCCAGGGTGCTGAGCACAGCCAGATCGTCCGGCAAGCTCCCGGAAAGGTTGTTACCGGCCATGGAGAGCTTCGAGAGCATGGTCAGATTAGCAAAGACAGAGAGATCGGCGTGGCCGGAAATGCCATGGCCATCGAGGACGACGCCGGCGACGTTCCCGCCGTTGCAGACGACGCCGTTCCACGATGAAGGGCAGCCGTTGAAGTCGACGGACTCCTCGTTCCAAGAGCCCGAGACGTAGCCGGTGGGGTCATGAGTAATCCCCTTCTTGAATGCGAGGAGAGCCAGGATGTCCGGGGAGGGGAGTTGCGCTGCGCAAGGGATCGCAAGAAGAAGCAGCACAAAGATTCTCCCAAGGAGCTCCATTTCTCTTCCGACACCAAATGTTGCCACTGCAACTCCAACCTCAGAAGGAGAACCGAATAAGAGCCTCCGAAACCCTAAGTGGTGCTGTTTTACCCAAATCTGGCATGCCAAAGACCCAGCATTGGCGATCAGAGTAGGGGATCTATTCTCTCTCCCTTCGTTACAGCAGCCTAAGAAGCATCAAAGATTCAAACTTTGAAGCAGAATGGGGGCGATTAGAGCATAAAAACCGCAGCTTTTTCCAAAGATCCGAGTCACGGGCATGAAAAGAAGGCGGCTTTTCTAGGGGAACAAAGATCGTAGGAAGCTAAAAAGAAAGGAAGACTCGACTTTTTCCACCTGCGACAAGGAATCCGGGGGGCATTAAGAGCGCTAACAACTCCACCGCAACGAAGGGGGGCGGGGGGGGACAAGAACTCAGCAAAGCTTCCAGCGTTCAAGTCGGGCAATCAATGGCGCGGGCCCGCGAAGATCCCCCTTCCTCCCCAAGAACCAAAAACACCAACGAGCACGAAAGAAAGAAAGAACCCTAGAAATCGGATCAAAAAAAAAAAAAAAAGAAGGGAAGAAGAGGAGGAACAACGACACCAGCAGCGAACGAACCCTAATCCACACGGGGAAGAGGACGCCTAACCTTAACCCTAGAAAGGCCGTACGGCCTCCTCACCGAGCTCTGTGGGCTTTTGCTCTGCGAAGCTCGCTTTTATTTGCGCCATATATATTACGCGCCAAAAAGGCGCTGCGCGCCTCGCGGACCCCAAACGCCTCTCCAATCCACCGAATTAATCGACGGAGGTAAGGTTACCGTAACCCCCACGGCGCCCTCGGCCTTTTCCGCCGTGGACGGAAGTCATCATCGACACCGTAAAGCAGAGGAGAAGAAAAAAAAAAAGGAGAGCGGGTGCACTTAGTGCTCGCCAGCGTGGCACTGGGAAGTGGGCCGCGACTGATGAGATCCTGACACTCGATTTCTTTGACCCGCTTGCTGCTGCCATCCGTGGCTGCCACTGTTCGCAGTTCCATGTAGCATTTGGCATGTGAATCGGAGAGAGAGAGAGAGAGAGAGAGCAGGGGGGAAGGGTCACTTGTCACTTTGAAAGCTTCAAGTCAGGGCAGCAGGACAAGCGATTCGAGTTGGGGATTTGTGTCAGATCTGCAACCGGAGCCAAAAATGAAGCCGTCTTAGATCTGAGAATAATAAAAAAAAAAAAAAAATTAGAGAGAGAGAGAGAGAGAGAGAGAGAGAGACGAGGTGGCTGAGGTGTACCACGGAATCGGTTTCAGGGTGTCGTCACAGATGAGTGCCTCAAATTAGTAGGGATCAAGAAATGTCGACCTGCATAAACATTGAAGCAGACGGCGAAATGTAAAATTAGTTTGAGACATTAAAAGGAAGAAAATTAGGTGACTGCATTCACAAACAACTCTTTCATCTGCAAATTGCAAAGATGAAGTCGACAAGAGCAGGGTCGGCTAGCCTGGGATGTGACGGGAACAAGAAAGAATCTTGAAAAGAGGTTTAAGGTTTAAAAAATAATAATAATAATAAGTCAATCGTAGAAAGAAAATCATGAAAAGAGGGTTAAGGTAAAGGAAAGAATCTTGAACTCAGTTGGTGGGTGGATCTATCGATCACGTTGTGACGGGAACAAGAACCCAGGACTAGTAGAGTCCAGCAGAGCAAAAGGAATGGAGCCCAAGGTTTGCTGCACCAAGATAAGAAAGAAAGAAATGGAGGCATGTGTGCGCGGCTGCATTTTCCCATCTTCCAAAAGGTTCGCATGGGTCGAGGCAAAGGCTAGCCTGTTTTATATGACGCTAAGCCAGTGGTACGTGAGGAAGCAGGTCTTTGTGAGTGGGAGGCTAATGGGGGGGTTCCCGGTCCAGCACTAAAAAGGTTAAGGGGAGGCGGCCTCTGCAGCAGGAAGGGTGTGTCTAAAAGTTATAATGGGGTGGCAGATCATGATCCATCGGGTCGTAGCCGAGCCGGGTGGTGTTCATTTTTTCCGAACACAAAAAAAAACACGGAGGGGGGACCCGTGAGTTGGACACAGCAATGACAGGGCCCAGAACCATGAATCGTTACGTTTGCTGTGTCATGAAATCAATACGATCACGCCCTAAGCTGTCAACCACCGATTTCAAAGCCAGGACCAAGTACACATGATGCTCTACGAAATCATCTCTTGGTCATGTGTGACTCCACAAAGAAAGAAATGGTCGATCTAACATCATGGATCATCATTCCACAGCTCGCTCTCAAGACTCGTACCTGAAGATGGGTCCACCAGCAGAGTTGATTCAACAAGTTTGAAGCCGGAGGAGGGTTGCAACGCTTCTCACAGAAGAACACAGAATTCCCAAAAAGCAGGAGGAGGAGGAGGATTTCATCGGACGGGGGTGTACCTGTGACAGGAAAAATCCTGAAACCAATTACAGAAGCAGGAGGATCCAAAAGTCAGAACCACCAAGTAAACAAAACATACCAGAGCATCTAGCAAACAATCCAACGAGTCTCGCAGCAAACCAACGCTCCAACATCAGCTGTGTTCAAAGAGAACTACTACGGATTCAAATTCCCGCACCAGTCGCCTGTCAGTCGAAGCCACACCATCTCAAGAGCTCTGACATGGCTCTAACCATATAACCAGAATACTGTAAAAAAAAAATATTCAAAACTCACCTAATACTCACCTTCACCTAATACAGACAATATATCTCAAAACAATATGTGCATGGCAAATCTAAATCTTACCAGAGATCCAAAGTACCAAACACAAATAACTCAACTTTCAAGTAAAAACTCTTACAACCATCTTATGTAATAATAAGAACATAGGTTTCTTTAAACAGTCGTAGCATGGTATCTGTTCCCCTTTTTTTTTCCAAGATACATGGGATAAACAAAAGAGCAGCAGCAGTCTAACATCCAGTTCTAGTTGCACCACATTGAAGAGAAAACTCAAAGTATGAGCTTGACTGCAGCATTGCGACATTGCTGCATGAGATTTTTAAAATCGTAGACATCAAGTGACACTGAAGCCAGAAGCTTTGATATGTCCACCTCGGTGACATCGTTAAAATCAGAGTTTGCATCATACACAAAGTAGCCACCACATTCCCACGTAGAAAGATGGTATCCCAATAGTGTACAGACCTGTTTCAAGAAATTTTTTTTTTATATATATATATATATGAAGCTCCAACTAAGAAAAGCAAAAGCAATACTTGACCTCAAAGTAAATCCAAAACATCCAATAAACTTCTTACATCTACAACTTCATGTATTTTTTGATTCAGTAAAGGTGCTATATATGCAACCTTGTACTGATAGTTTTAATGTACTTGCACAAATCAGTCCAATTACAATTATATCAAAACTTGTAACTTGGAAATGATAAATTATTACCTGAGGAAACAAAAAGATCCTTGTGCCACAGTCGGAGATGAGCAGACTGAATGCGGTACCATTGTCATGCAAATAACAACACATTTCCCCCACAATTTCAACTAATGCTTTCAAGTTCTTGCTTATGAAAACTACAGCCTTCAGAGGATAATCTGCAACTTCACCGATGTACACGCCTGTCGTGAGCAAATTACCATAGACAGCAATGGTTGGAAGAAGCTCCACTGGTAAAGGATCAGCAAAATAACAAGCCTGTCCAAAAATTGCAAAGCAAATTCAGTGCAAGAGAACCAGCATTGTGTATGATGCAATGTTCAACAAACAAAAGAGAAGAAAAAGAAATTACCCAGTTCGATTAAACACCCTACAGATGGCATATACTGGTTTTCACGAACCAGTAAAACGAGAAGGAATGAAAAACACGGATGAGAAGGTCATCTGTCTCAGTGGATACCCAAATGACCCAAAGTCGTTAAATAACACAGACCATTGCATCTAGATAAGAATACAATAGATAACAAATCTAAAATTCAAATTAATTATAGAATATGAATCTTTCTCAGTAATAGATGTTACACATTGTGCTATACAGGCATGCCACTTTGCAGACTAATATGATATTGTCTCAGGGAAGCTTTCATATCATATATAGGGTTGATAAAATAAGAATTCCGGATTCATCTAATCAGCCCACGTGATAAAAGAAAATTGATAGATTATACAGGTCAAAAGACAAAATGAATACAGCGTTGGAGATTGGAAGAAAAAACAGGGTGAGCATGTGTACTTCAGGTCATGAAAATATCTAGTCAAAAGTTCCTGTCCAAAGAGAATGCTAACTAGTTGTGGGATATCAGGTACTGACACATAGTAGCATGCTACATCAATCATGGTGACGACGTTGTGCAGCATTCCCAATAAAGGCAAACAAATCACTAACAGCTCAAGGTGACCGTCTTTCTAGGTAATTTCTTTTTGCTGAAGACTAATCTAATGATCTCCACAAGTTCATTTATCATGAACATTACCAATTCCTAGAGTACTGACCACTCCAAGCTTGCCAGTTGCATAAAAACATAGAACTAGTTACACAATGCTGGATACAAAATGATGAATGCTATAGAATATACATATAAAAGCTAATTGTATCTGCAATTAGAAAAGAAACACATCATATTTATAGATGTTTACTTCCAACCAAAGCTCAGCAGCAAAATAACCCAATGACCACACTATTAAAACAAGATTCAGCAAAATGATTACCTGAAAACATTTATGATCCAAACTTCCAGAAGCATCATAGTCAAAAAAGATATGAAACGAGCGGTTAGCTACTTCAGCAGTGATCTGTGACATCAATCCAAGAATTCTTTTATCTAAGAACTGAGGCATCTGATGGACATCATATGGTACCAGGAAAATGTGGCCATATTCAACTGGGTTTGCCTTCAAAAAAAGATCAGATAAATAAACAATTCGAATTGTACAGAAGCTCCATAGTAGGTTGTGAACACATCTGCAAGAGTACTTACATTAGCAATAATCAAAATCCCATCCTTAGGCAGCACAGTTGAATAAACAAGTTCAGAGCCCTCCTTTTCTCCACAAGACACACAAAAGAGTACATCCTCCTGGTGAGTTTTCATATAACTTGATCTGATAGGGCCCAGAGACTGGAAAATCTTCTTCTCGAGATCCATAAGGATATTTGAGCTCCAATTTTCATTCAACTGAGCAATAAACTTCTTTCCACCAGTGATCACCTGGTAAGGCAGCAACAAGCTTAAAGCTTTAGCAGTTAGTAGATCAGTGAGACTAAACCTATGCACATTGATCATCTGGAAAAAGCACCTTCATTTGGCAACTGGAAACATCATATCTAAGATGACCCTTCGAGGCATGGTCCTCCCACTGCATGTTCACAGTGACCATGTTAAAATAAATCCTAATGGGGATCACAGTACAAGAAGAACTCACATAGCAGATGTACCTGCGAGAGAAGGACAATGTCCAGTAGACTATGTCTTCCCTCCTCGGAGCACGGTAAGCCCCCACAAGCACCATCAGTTTTTGTAGGTATACCAAGCTGATAAACATTTGTAATAATGCCTGAAATTTAAAAAAAAATAAGTGTGCAGGAATAATGGCTAGATATGTTAGTAACAGAAAAACAATGTACACAACTCATTTCAAGCAGAAACATAGAGTACATAAGCATAGGAATATGTTCAATGAAAAAGAGGTAGACGACTCATTCTACCAGCACATATAATTAGGAAACCATCAAGAGGCATTTTGAACTTTGAACATATTGGACACAAGTATGTGTTACTGACATCGATTTGTAAACGCAGAGCATCCAAGTCACAGTAGCTGGTCTTCCAAAAACACTTATACCAGATCTAGACTCGGTCATGGGTAATCAATGTTAACAGCTAAATACCAAAAGCAAGAAGATAAACTTGAGTAAGAAGTTTATCAACAAGAACAATAGCATACATGTTAAAGAAGCTAACAGGACTTGGTCTGCAGTATACAACATTTCGCATTCAAAGTTGGGTAAAAAATAAAAGATACTACAGAAAATTTGGAAGTTATGTCCCAAAAATTACAGAACATCAGACGAATTAAGTATATATGAGCATCATATGAAGCTATCATTGGCAACGGTTAATCAGATATATTTCAAATTCCTTTTGAACTAAAAAGGACTACCTACATCTTTTACTTGATTTATTTGTTTCATGCACAACTCCATAAGTCAAGTTGATTAATCATTAAAACAAGGTATCTCCTGAGACTAAGTTAGACTCTCCACCCCAGAGAGCCTAGAGAAACTAGCGGAAAGAGTGATAGAAGATGCAAGACACCATGCAACTTTCTGCATGTAAAAGGCATCTGACTTATTACAACAGTAAAACTAGGAAGGCAAACAATAACCACTATAACATGCTAGTAGGGGAAAATTTTAAACAAATGCAACAAGAGAAAAATCTACCAGGCTTCCATATTTTAGGTACTTTGTTACAAAGCTTTAAATTTTCTTAAACTATTCAAGTGAAATCTAATTTTACTAAGTTACATTGCTTAAACCAGATAAAATTAGAAAATGTAGTAGCACAAAAATGAAAAGGATTTCTTTAAAATATACTAAATAGATGCCCTCATTTAGCAAAACACACAAAGCAAGAATATCAGGCATAGCTGAGTTTCGGTGCAAAAATCTGGTTTTAAGCTTTTCATAACAGATACAAATCCTTAAAGAAATGTGAACAATTTTAACAAAATTGTAATTGAATAACTACACTAACTGAAAAAGGGATTAAGTTATGTAAATAGTCCCAACAAAGAGAACATTCTATTGTGGTGAGGAGAAAGATGGTGAAAAAGCCACTAACTTGGTAGAGACAACTGATGACTTTTAGACTGCTCAGAGCTCGTGTTCTGCTTGAGATATGCATATTCATCTTCAAACTGATTGACTGGTGCCATACTTGTATACGTCTGCGATGCCTAACTATTCCACCTATAATCTATATACACTAAACTACTTCCAATCAGATTTCAATCCCACCGCCTGCAAGGAACGTCAGATCCGAAGGATGCCCACCAGCCGAAGGTAGAGCCCCCCTGCCACCGTGGAAAGAAGGGGAAGCAAGCAGAAACTTAGGAAAGCATTGAGAGCATGGGCTTCCCCTTCTACTTAAAGCACGGTACTCTTTTCTAGGAGCCGTGGCTGTGTCAATGAAGCCAGCCCTAAATGGACCAGCAATTCCCCAGCAGTACTGACGGAATCTCAAGAATCGGCGCGCAACAATTCATCAGCCCCCAGGCATCGACTCTTCGTCAAGAATCTGTATGCTTCCTCGATTCTGCAGAGACGACAAGAAAGAGGAAAAAGAATCAGGAGATACGTCTCCAACCAAAAGAATCAAGAACACGTAATCAAGAATTGCAACGTATAAACGGATCCAAATCGCCAATCAGAGGCAGAAGACACATGTCACAAAAATCTCCGTCGAGACATGAAGAGAAACAGAATCTCCAACCGAAAGGTACGATTCGCATCCCACAGATGATTCACCTTTAGGTAAAACTCGATTCCGCCGGTCCGACGCCAAAGGGCGTCAGATACCCAGAAATCGAGCCGTAGCAGAACAAATCAAAGCGCGGGAGAGAAACGACTTAGTGGAGGACCAAGTCGAGGAACCTAGCTACCGATCTAGAACAAAGAAAGAAAAAGATTGAGAGAATTCCGTGGTAAAGATCGAAGAGAGGAGCGGAAGGGAGGCGGAGATACCTCTAGGGTTCCTTCGGGAGAGAGGCGAGGAAGGCAAAGACAGGAGACGGGTGGAGGAGTTTGAAACGCTCGTGATAACCCAGAGGTGACGCTATCGTCGCTATTTATAGGCAGCCGTCCCAAGTTACTAATAATTAAGGGCGGTCACCTTTTCCATCCGGTCATCCTACCCGAGTTCCCGTCTTCCGCTGTCAATAGTGGGTCCCGCACGGGATCGATCGTGGCCTCCGACCGCAGGCCGGGTAGCCGAGCGGGTAACGACGCCAAACCACTCGGCGACATAGGCGTATACGACTCGGCCATCTCGAGGCATAAACCTCCCAAGTTGCGGGACCAAAAATAGCACGTGCAGAAGACACCTCATCCCCGTAGGACCAAAAATACCTGAGCCCCATTCGAGTAGGACCCGCCGAAACAGAGGGGTGCGTCGGGACGGTACGCCACCAAGCGGGTGACGTTAGAAAGGCACCCTTCGGTGGTGCGGTTCCTGTGTCTCGGCCGAGGCACCATACACGCAAAGGCCTGCTCCCGTTGGCCCACGGATGTCGGGCCCACAAAAGTAGGACCCCGTTTTCACCATGCACACTATACATATCACGTACTCTGCCTGAATAGAATGACAAAACAGATAAATTAGCATATAAACTATCAAGAGAACAAAACAAAGTCGTTGACCGAGGCCAGCTGATACACACAAAGATCTAACGACACACTCGCAAGCAGGGATCAGCAGCAGAAACAAAGGAATCACACAGTCACTACAGATACATACTTTAGCCTAATGTTTTGTTTATCCTAGATTTCTGGCATGCTTAGTGCTTTTGAATGGAGAATTCGCGATTCTAAGGGGCTTTTGGGGGTTCATCGCCGGGCAAATCATCTTCGTCATGGTATATGTTTTCCGCCATCTGCCATATTTGAAGGATGTTATCCTCGGCAACACTGGCAATGACCCAATCCTCACAGGAATTCCAAGAGAAATCAGATATCTTGCTAGTGTGGCCTCCATGAATGAACAGCAGCTCGGGCGGGCCATCCTCTGCGTCCTCCGGGGTCTGTTCCTCGTCGATCCTGTTTAGGTGCAAGCAGAACGCACATCGCAAGAGTTGTCGAGGGTAGTGAGCGTTCTACAAAATATGAAAGGATATTTCTGCCACAATAGCACAGATTACCTGCTAAGGTCCCACACCATGAGCCTCCTACCAAGACAGCAAGATGCTAGAATCGTCTCATTTTTTGGATTCCAACCAACTTGGAAAACCTCCTCTCTAGTCAGCACAACGGTGTATACAACAATCTCAGTAGCAATAAAAATATAACGCAAAAAATAGAGTAAAACAATCGGTTTAAGAGATGATACACTGTAAAAGATTTGCTTACTTGTGGCAATCCAATGTATGTAAAGCATTTTCAAGTTTCCGAAGGTCAAATAATTTAACGGTTTTATCAGTGGAGCCTGTTGCCACGACCCACTCATTGAAGGGATTGAATGCCAGGCAGTTAACCTGCCAAGAATTATGCTCCAGAAGTCAGTCCACAGTTTTTTATGCCTAGTAAGTTCACCAAATTAGATCACTGTGAAAAAGAAAACAATTGATCTTTGACATGTCGCACAAGTGAATGTGATGCCTACTTTTCCTAGAAGTGAAGACTTTTATATTTCTTGGATGTCGAATGCCTCACCCATGTTCATAATTTCGCAAAGTATGAATTTACCCAGGCACTTGTCAAGAAAACAGCAATCTTTTAACTCTACAAAACAAGTGCCATGGGCCTTCACCAGCTAACGTACCTAAACCTTGTTTTAATTAAGTTTGTGAATATGCTGAGCAAAATATTCAAGTGATTATTTCTGCAACTTCATTTGGGTTTTAAATACATATAAAGTGAATGTATTTTATAGGAAGGAAGGATTAAAAATAAAAGAAAGATCAATACGCATATTGGTACTACCATCAAAACATGAAGATTACTTCAAAAAATATGAACTTGAATGATAGTTTGTACATCTTTCTTGTCAACCTCCTCGAAATTGTTGGTCTGTCTACATGTGCAAATTAAAGGGAGCACAGCCAAGAAGTTGTAGTCATCTTTGTATTCATTTGTTTAAAACAACAAGATCTTCATATGTCTGCCATTAAATGGTTGCTCACCTGGCACATTTCTTGTTCACTCAAGTACAACTTAAAATGTGGAGATGTACATCAATTGTCTTCAAGAGCAAATTAAATGCATCCGCAAGGTATAAATCAGATAACATTACCAAGAACTTGGACAATCCCCTACTTTGAGTAATATAATCTCAATTTCCAGCCTAATCAGCTCTCTTACTCGCTTCTGATTGCCAAATCATCTCGTAATCAACTATGTAATGTTCATAACTAAAACAAAGCATAAATCCTAATCTAGAAATCTTATTGTGGAGCCAAATTTTAGCATCATGACCAACAAATAAAAGTCTGCATACTACAGACATCTTGGAAACGAAGACTTTAAAATCAAACATGGAAAACAAAGTAAAAGATGAATGAAAATTTTCAATGCTAAGATCAAATAACTGGATGTCAAAAATAAGTAAATTTAGCATTTTGAGACACATTTGCATACTAGAAATCTCGTTAACTAAACCACATATCTTGAAGATTTCAAAAAAAAAAAAAAAGGACGTAAGGAAATCATTTATTTAACCACAAACGGCTCCAACAGAAATCAAAATGGATTTAGATGGATATTATCTGCAACACACGTTCACCCTATTCCTGCCTCACCTTCCTATGGTCCAGGTGAGAAGGTTAGTTTTAGGTTTCAGAAGAAACAACCTAAAAATACACCATGGGAAGGGAGAGCAGGAGCTGGACTATTTAGAATTTTCTACTTTGTAAAGAAGAGAAAAGATTCCGGTAAGTTGCTGTTTTTTGCACGCAACATTGACACAGACATAAAATTTGCAGTCATCAGCCTAAGTATACTGAAACCCATTACACAATGCACCAAAACACAACTAACAGAATCTTACTACAAAAATGATAATCTCCATATATTCCAGCCGCAAGGAAGATATGGTGTTTGCATGTAAGATTTTCTTTGTACTCCAATATCAGTGCAGATACTCCCGAAAATGATGTTAAAGGAAAAGACCATAGGCAACTTAAACCTACCAAACTACGGCGTGCTCAGTTCCAGATAAGCTCAGGATTGAGGAAGCATGGGAAATGGTAAAGTTCATTGTGCTTGGTTCTAAGAAAGTACTATAGTCAGAAAAGAGGCCTTTAGAACTTCTGAGAACCTCCAAAGATAATCCCTGTGAACTCATAAGTGAACAAAGAATATTCTTTATTTAAAAACCATTTTTTACTGCCAAACAAACACAAGTGTAAGTGCACTTCCACCTTACTAACTTTCTTCCACCCACACAACAGTTTCTGAATTTTTCACTTGTAGTTCTCAGAATGCAACTTCAACAGAGCAAGTTCTCAGACTATCACTTACAGCCAAACACACTATAGGATAAGATTAAACTTCATCCACAAAAAGTATCACACCAGAATGCTGATTCAAGAGTCATTTTAAAATGTGGATTCAAGTATTATGCAGCCCAACGAGGCAACATTCACCGTTCTGACAAGGTAATGGCACTTGAAGCTCTTTCTACTGGGAATAATTTGGCAAGGAAATAGAAAAGGACAACTTTATCATTGATACTCAGGTTTAACTCTCTTGAATAAAACCTGTTTCCCAAATAAAAAGAGGCTCTTACCAGGAATGACAATGGTGATCCTATTATTCTTGATCCCCTTGAGGATACCTGGCCAGGTAATGTTCAATGTGGAGAGATCACTCACTGATCACTAAAACTTGAGGTAGATTTTTTTTTTTGTTGTTGTTGTTATTCTCTACCTCCCTCCCTCCCTCCCTCCCTCCTCTCTTCCCCCTTCCTCTCCCTTCTTTCAAGTTAATGCTGCTGGAACTACCATATGCACAGCATCAGATAGCATTTGCTGAAACAGATTACCATGTCAATTGCTCGCCGACACTAAAACGTACTCGAGAACTTCAAATCCTGATTCTATAACTTCACCAGCATGTCGAAAGTGGAACAATACTTGCATGATTAGATGTTTATTTAGGGGAACATTTAATGTGATGTCACAGATGTTTATTTGAACTAGTTTCTTTGTAGATTAAACAAGTGAAGGCTTAATGCTGGATACTAGAATGAAGTATCAAATTGAGCATATAACCAAGTGAACTATTTTGCAGATACAATATTTTACATGATTTTACAGATACAATTGGGATAACTTTATTTGAAAGGATAACTAGTTTTTTTGTTGATTAAACAAGTGAAAGCTCAATGCTAGATACCAGAATGTAGTATCAAAATGAGAAGATAACCAACTGAACCATTTTGCAGGCAAGAAATTAGATAGAACTTTGGTATTTTTATCAGAAGAAAACAAGCTGCAGCATTATAAATCAAGATACTCACCTCACCTTGATGAGCGACAACTGACTTGACTGGCTTGTTATTTGGCATTCGGAGATCCCAAAGGAGCAGATAATGATCATCACCAACTGAACCAAAATAGTATTCATGCCTCAAATGCCAAGCAACGTCCTCAACAACACCATCATGTACCTAAAATACAGGGCATATAGTAAGTTCAGCAGTAAGCACCCACTGTTAAGTGTAGGCCATCACAAAGACCCTCAAGCCAAATAAGTAATGATGGAAAAATAACTCAAATGTAGTCCCTCTGATTGCTAAGAAATTGGGCAAGGAGAGGGGTAGCCCAATAAAAATAATCCACTAGTGTCCTGCGAAAGCAGGTGTCAAGGACTGTTTTGATGTTCACAGCATAAACCCATATTTGAAAGAGTCACTTTCACTGTTAGCAGAAGAAATCTCATGATTCACTAGTTTCCACACAAGCCAAGAAATTTAATACTGATCAATCGAAACAGTGAACAGCCTCAAATTAGCATATTCTGAGAAAGGAAAGCCTCAATCCTTTCAGCAGAGACATGCAACTTTTTCCTCCAAAATTACATTACTGATATACTTGCAACTCCACAATTATTTTAGTAGTAATCGCTTCCACAATCTTGCTTCATTTACCAACTACATCATCGACATTCAAAGTATGTCAACCTGCATGAGGTACTGCTATATACAGATGCGAAAAGATTCTATGATGAGGTTTAACACTCAGTTATAGCTACATTGACCTTGATTCTCAGACCAATTCAGATTTTAGCAAAAGAAAACCTAGTGGACTAGTTGATGTAGGAATAGACCTACATTACTCGGATCTCATGCAAACAAGGAGCAATGGCATTTCCAGGGCAATTTCTAATACGAGAATATGATAAGCTTTGAAATAGGAAGCAATCTCAAAAGCATAGATAAGCTAATAAGAAAAATAAGCCATTAAGTTCCAACTATTTGGGGCTGCTACATAGCTAATCTAATAAGCAAATAAAAAATGACAGCAAAACATGCTTAATAAGCACTCATATAAAATGTGTCTGATGCTGTCCCTGAACTCTTTTTAAAGCCATCCAAACTATTTAATCCACAGTCAAATTCCCTAGCTCATCTAGCATCCAATAACTTTGCTCATACTTAAAATAATCCAAAGGGTAGCAGAGTAAGAAGACAAAACAGAAAAAAAAATGAAATTAAACATAGAGAAAGCAAGAATAACAATAAACAAATAAATAGACACATAAAACCCTAAGATTCTCACCTTAAAAGTCTGAAGAGCATCAAGGGCTTTATTTTTAGGAGTGGAATTAATGTCCCACAGACAAATTTGAGCATCATCAGAACCACTCAACAGATGTCCTTGCTTGAACTGGCTCCAGGATAAACCATATCCTTCAGAGTTGTGACCCCTCAGCTTCAAATCAGGGTTGCATGCACCATCTAATGGGGGCTTCGAGGGATGCTTACTATAGTCAAAAACATAAACCTCAGCACTAACTGTCTTTGTCGCAATTATGAAAGGATTTTGAGGCATATAGCGAGCTCGGTTGACCTCTCCTTCATGATTAATTTGCTGAACTATTTGCACCTGGATGCAGTCACAAACAATGCATGTGTGTTAATATAATCAAAGCCACTCTCACGCATCAAGAAGGGATCCTACCTAGCAAGGTGTCAGGTAGCCCATTAAATCTTGAATTTTTATTTCTTAAAAAACTGCATGGAATAAACAACTGTATGTCGGTTTACTGAGCTCACATTCACATTTTATCAGTCATGTTGCTGCTAAAAGAAGACGCACACCGTAAGATTTCTCTTCTAAGCAGTTATTCAAAGAAGAAACAATATGAAGAAATACTGTGAAACTCATGGCATACTCAAAAACATGTTTTTACCAATTTTTCAAGCAAGTTCCGCTGGAAGATAAAAAGCCAAAGAGAAAATGGATGAGACATACCAAGATTTAGAAGCCCGTAACCGCTACAAACCTAGAACCCAAAACCAAGTCTTGGAAAAAGAAAAGGAAAACATAGCAATAACCTAAAATCACACTAATGCAGAATTTTGTTAAAGATAACAAATGGAAGAAGAAAGAAATTTACTGTCTTGTTAATAAACCAACGAAAAAAAAGGATTTTTTTCTTTCTCCATCAACCTAATCATCACTAGATAAAAGAAGTGGCCGAGTGTTATGCGAGGAGGGAAGGGGCAATCGATCTGAAGCCACCTTGCCGCCGGCGCAGCCGAAGCCGCCGATCTCGCCGTTCTCGTCGTCGTACTGGCGGGCGTCGTACTCGGCGTCCTCGAGGGGGAGCTGGACCTGGGCGAGCATGAGGTAGTTGGGCTCGTTGTCGGAGGTGTGGGTGCCGAGGATCATCTTCTGCACGGAGTAGTCCTTCCCGGCAGGTTCGTCACGGTCAGGGAGCCACTGCACGGTGAGGGAGGGCCATTCGAGGGCGTGGGTGATCACCAGGTCGTACAGGAACGGGGTATTCTTCTTCCATATCTTGTACTCCTCGTTGACGAGCCGCTCCTCCATCTCCCCCCGGAACTCCTCCTCGTCCTTCGCCATCCCTTCCTTCTCCTCCCTCCCCCCCTACTTCTGGCTGAGAGCGGAGCTCTGAGCTCCCTCAAGCTTCGATTTTGGCGGGAAAGATACGAGAAATTTGGCCGTAGAGTAGGGTTTGGAGAAGAGAAAGGAGCAGCAGCAAAGGAAATCGAGAAGAGTTAAACGGACGCCTCGCGAGGCGAGGGGGGGGGAAGAAATGTCTCGATTAGGGTTTTTTTCGTTTCTAATTTATAAAAGTAAAGGGGCCTTTATGCAAATATTTCCCTCTCTTTTGGTCCCGAGAACGATGTGTCGGGTCGGATCCACGTAGGATCTAACTCCGAATCCGATAAATGCATGCGGTCAATTAGGACTGGCTATCGGATACAAAGGGAGACACACCCGATCCAATAACGTCCTATGATGCCCCATTAGGATAAGACAAACAATTACACTGCATTAAATCCTATAATCACATTTGTTTACATGGATATGAATTCAAATGAATAAATACGAAATTTACATGGATTATTTTGATCATATTCCTGGATTATAAATTGAACATCGACAACACAAAGATTTGAGTATCAAATACCTGCTGTGAAATTTAGAACAATTCATAAAATTTGATCTTGGTGAGCACCACCATCAGAACACTGCTAGATTACCTTAAACACTAAATGCTAATCCAGACAGCTTGCAGAAAATTATGAGAGAAGAACATGTCATAGAGAGAGAGGAGGAGTCTTTGTCACATCCAAGAGAAAGTGCTTCTTCTCTTACAAATTATTGACTCAATAAAAGTTGAGAGTAGCTTCACAGAGATGTTCAAATATAACAGAGAGATGAATGGATGTTCTTCCACTGTGAATGGACCACAACAATGGACTGCTATTGAGAATAAAATCACATGACAAGAAGATGTGGTTTCATGTATTACATCTTCCAGAAGGCCAATCTGATTTAAGCTTGCCGTTTTTTTACCTAGTAAACCTCGACGTGCCATTGCTTGTTCTTCTTCAGCTGAGAGAGCTTGGTGTCCCAACTCTCTCCTCTCTCCTCAGCAACTCTCTTCAGTGTATCTTGAATTCCGGGCATCATCCCTTTCAAACCACAAAAGTAGATGTGGGCACCTCCATCTAAAAGCTTGAAGATTTCATCACTATACTCCTCGATCTTGTCCTGGACATACATCTTTCCCCCATTCTTGTTCTTCTGCTCTCTGCTAAGGGCCCTATCATACCTAACAATTTCATGGACTGCTGGTTAAGCCAAAAACAGGAGAACTCAAGTAGTTCGAGAGACGAGAACATGTAAAGGATGATCCAAGCACCTAAAGTTATCAGGATAGTCTTTGAGGTAGCCGGTAAATTCATCATCATAGAGAAGGCTGTCGGAGTTTGCAACCCCCAAGAAGAGCCATGCAAGGCCACCAAATTTGTAAGTGGGTACAGCTTCCATGAACATGCGGCGAAGGTATCCACGGAAAGGAGCAACCCCAGTCCCTGTTGCAATCATGATGTGAGTGGCATTTGGATCCTCCTCTGGTAGCAGCATGATTTTTCCCGAGGGTCCTGCAATTGAATGTAAAATTGTATTAAATAAGCAGTAAGGTTATATATTTTTCTAACAAAAGAACAACCCATGGTCAATGGTACAAGGCACCACAGGTCTGCTGTTGCAGAACCCACAGGCAAGAGGCTACATGATCCAATTAAGTGCATATCAATAATGATGCTATTAGTTTAACATGATAAGATTCATTAATAAAGAACCACAGATGTTAACAAAAGAGAGGATGTGGCATATAACTGATCATAGGAGAGTCAAAAACTGCTAGTTGTATAATTTACAATTTTTAACCTTGTTGAGGAAAGGGAATAGGTTCAAAACATGAGAAATTTGTAATGCATTAACAGTTCACTTTCACAAGATTACAGCCGAGCAAAGATACCTGTGAGCAGAATCTTGTCTCCTGGCTTCGAGTCACAGAGAAAATTGCTGCAGACACCCTTCTTTGATGGGTCCTCCTTCCCAGTCTCAGCATCATAATAAACAGCACGACGGACACATAGACTAGCTGTCTTGCCATCAAACGAATCCCCATACCTAGTCGATGCAATTGAGTAGAGACGGACATTGTGGGGACTCCCAGGTTTCTTTGGGTTCTCACCCTGGAGATATATATTGATCAAATTGAAGAACGTACATGTCTTTAACACAAAGTGGCTAATGCTTCAACTCCATTAATAGAAGTGAACAGCAAGTGGTGAACAGTAGATATTTATAAAATGAAGTTTCCTTGCATTCTAAATTTGTCTGTTGGAAATAACCAAAATTTTCTTATTCAAGGACCCCATTGGCTGCATCTCATACTTTACAGGCATTAAGAACCTAAAAATTCATTCATACATAACTCATGGAATCATAATACATTAATTAATAGACTAACATATAGAAAGGAGTAGCAAGGTTGCAATTGAATAATATCAAGGTTCAAAGGATAGAAATAGACCATAGAAATGAGAAAATGGACAAGCACATGACTATATAAGCAGAATCAATGGCAGGGGGAAAGGCCAATCGGAAATTACCACCATAGTCAGGAGGAAAATGTAGGAACAAAGAACATACTAAATTAGAACTTGAATTTGGATATGTCTAAAAAACAGCAGAAAATTTTCTAAATTTATAAGCCTTATTGTTTATATACAGTTTCATGAATTTTTTAGCATCAAGAATAGCACTTACAGGAGGAATAACACCATAACTTTGCCCTTCCCAGTAAGGCACATTGCCTCCATGATCAATTACAATATGGCATGTCTCACCAGGGGCATTTGGGCCCACGAGTCTCTCAACCGAGACAATTGTTGCAGTATAGGGTTCCTTGGGCTTGTACAAATTAAGAGGGGGTTCTTTGGCATCCTCGAGTTCCAAAGGCTGAACTGGAATTTTACTTCGGACAGTTTGTTGGACAGACATAGGTACCACCTTGCACCGGTACTTTGTTGATGAAAGTCTGCTTTTCAAATTCACAGATGACATGGGAATCCATAACTTGTTGTCGAAGCTAAGATTATTGTTAATCTGATAGAACAAAACAAGCCAGTGTTACTGTCAAAACAAAATTATACGAAAGCAGCAATAATTCCATATAAAAGTTTAAGGTGAATATACCATAAACTCTGTATCAATACGTTTTACAGTAGAGTTCCATGTAAAATTGACAACATAAAAACTGTATCTCCAAAAAGAAAAGGAAGAATAAACAATCAAGGATGTCTACAAAATACAGCATAATTGATCTGAAGATTAGGATGGCAAAATATAACTGAGATTCTGAAGGTCCAAAAGCCCAATGAACTATTTAAGGTAACAGCAGTTGACAAATTATTTCTTAAAGAGAAAAGGCAACATCAGCAATAGCACCGACTTGCATCAGAATGTGCATGGATAGATAGTATTATCAATAGAGCAAAAAAGACCAAGGCACAAGACTGACCGTCCCTCTTGCACATCAAAAAGCTCATGTCATCCTCCAAAATTTCCATCCATGGAAGTAGTTTAATGTTAAGTATCTACTTCAATGTAAGCTTAATGTCATTGTAACAAATTGACTTAAGCCCTTCTGCATATCAGAAAGAACTTCGAATAAAAAGAGGCCAAAGAAGAGAAATACTTGAGACACAACTTTTCTTTTTGTTTTATGTTTCATTCGGGAAATTACTGTGCACTTGTAAACTTCTTGCAAAATGCAAATCCTACTTTGTTGGGGGTAGAAAAACAAACACAAGCTGAAAATGTCATGCAACTCCAGCCTTTAGATTGTCAAAAAAAACAAATAAATAAAGTGAGTATTTATTTGTCTTATCTTGTTAAGTAAAAAATTCTGAGCATTAGCATATGGAATATGTAAAGATCATGTTTCACGAACAAACCCAACTTTTTGCCATTATTTGTGGATTCATTGTGAGCCATTCAATGTCTCCATTTCCAGCTTAATTTGAAGTGCATTAGCCATTTGGTACTAATTCGATGGTCCTCGTCACAACTTTTACAATTCACTGTAAGCATTACAAAGATACTCGAAATTGGGCTGTAGATAACAATTAATAAAATGCATGCCACAATTTAGTGACACAAGTTGGTTATGCCTATCCCCATATAAAAATTTCTTGTAGCTTTCAATTGAGTGACAAAATATAGAATGAATAAAACGAATGATAAGATGGCACAACAAAGCTTCAACATGTAATTGAAGTCCTATAAAACTAAGGTGACAATTTTTAACAACCATGACGATCTAGAAAATTGCTGGTTTTTCTCAATAAGGACTTAAACCACAGAAAGGCTCCAGCTTGGTGACAAGTTCTCACATCACAATCTATTTTAGGTCGCATGAGCAGATCAAGCAACTGACAGACTTAAGTTCACCACCTCTTATGTTGTCCGTGTCTAGTGATCCTAGCTACTGAGACATTCCAAACAAGCAAATGGCATAGCCTAGCAATCCGGGTTCCAAAATAACAAATGGCTGGTGCTCATCCGCACTACAAAACTCTTTTGATTGTGAATAAGCAATCAGAGAACAAAAGGCAGCTCCTAAGGAAACATACAATCTCCTCAAATTGTCACCTTGAATCTGGTCTTCCTCAGCGACGCGTCCGCTGCGACTGACGGAGAGACGGATGCCTGACGAACAGACAAACCATAAATCACCACATCGCATCCGTACGCGAAGAAACAACCGAAAATTTTAAGAAAACGACAAAAAGATCAAGAATTTGGCCGAGAGGAGAAGACGGAAGAGATCACGTACCAGAGATCCTAAAGCGTGCGCCATGGTCGCTAGATCTATAGGTTTCCTCTCCCTTTTATAGGGTTTCCGATCGGTAGAGAGAGAGAGCAAGAGAGCGCCCTTAGCGACGAGGAAGGGGCGAGCAGCGACCGCAGCCGCCGCTCGATTGGCTACGTCTTGGGTGATGCATTTACGATAACACCCTCACTGGTAATGTCCATCAGACCAATTTGCCCTCACATGAACGCCATATTTACAAAAAGGTTGTCCACACTCAAACCAGCACAGCCGTCCGATCTCCGCATCGACGGTTCACAAGCATTCCCCTCAAAAGAGTAGAATCGTAATCACGCAATGTTGTCGGTTTGCATATACGCCCTTCGAATCCTCTTTAGTCTCTCCGCCCACATTTCTCTGCCACAAGTCAACTCAATCTCAATCTATGAACAGAAAAGTTAGATTGCTTTACATGAGCAAAACAAGAGGAAGAAAAGGCCTAGTTGTCACCTTCCATCCCCATCAAAAGGCCGCAGCTCCGTTGTTGACCATGAAAGAACCTGAAGAAAGATGAAACATTTGGGTGAGAAGTTTGGAACTTCAAATAGTTCCAAACATGAGGCTGAACATAGAATTGCTGTAAATGAGATGAACAGTAAGATAAGGAAGCAGATTCTTCACAAAATTACCAGAAAGATGGATTAATCTGCACACTGGTCCACGATGTTGATGCAGAAGCACACAGATATACTGAACTACCAAGAAAGAAAGAAGTATGCATCAGTCTATTCCTCTGCTATCATTGCCAGCCAGGGAAAGCAATCATAGAGTACATCCTTTGGAATTCCAGAATGCTACTCTCTTTGATCTTGCAATGGCTTTCATCACTAAAGGAAACATAGAATGCTGTGGATTCGGAGCAGGCAAGCTCTGAATCCATTACCTCAAATGCAGAGGAACTGCCACACTTGACCGCAGAAGCAGAGATGAAGAAGATGATCCATCACGTTCTCACCTCCATCTAAAGCAAGCTTTGGTTCATATTTACTGACTTCAGGTTGCACACACAGGTTCTGCCGATCAACCCCATAAGCTTAAGCGCCTTCAAATCTTGCAGAATTCAGACCAAAAATTTGGCTAACAGAGAGGTTTGACATGAACATAAAAGGCCAGCAGATGAGTAGGAAATGGACATCATTCTCTGGTTTCTCAAAAACAAGACAATGTTCAAGAATTATCGATTCAGAGAGAGAGAGAGAGAGAGAGAAATCCAACAATATCACAAAAAAAATGGCATACGAATCAGGACCTTCGTAAAAATTGAAGTAGCAAGGGGAGGCCGATTACATGACATGCTGAAGTTGCTTGATTGACTCGACTTCCTCAGCGTCTGCTAGGGTTCCGAATTGGCGAGAGACCTTGGCGTACGGCGCTCTGACGGCCTCCGTCGTCACCAAATTTACCCTCGCATAAACGGCGCCCTTGCTCGCCTCAACAGTGAACGAACGAGGAATGGCATCCTTCGTCGCTCACCCGAAAGTAGCAGATCAACCCTTCTCGCTCCTCCAACCGGCGATCTCAACACGTTTTGCGCGATGACGTTGCACCGGCCTCTCACCCCTCTTCGACGATTCGATGCAAAGATCTTTATCTTTCTCCGGCACTCCGTCGGAAACCAACGAAACCACGGCAATCCTGCAACCAAATCGCATCGCACTCCGGCATCCCCGATCACATAGATGGATAGGATAGATTAATGACGTCATCTAGTTTCACCGGTGGGCACTCTCGTAATTTAAAGTGCATCACGTAAATAAAAGGCGCAGTGGCATTTTCGTAATTGAACGCAGCCCCCAGCGGGGGTGCGCGTCGTCGTGCTGCGCGTGCCTGCGCCTGCTGCCGCCGACGCGGCCGGCGAACAGCGCGGCTTTTGAGGCCGGCAGCAGCAGGAGGGATGCCGAGATCATCGAGGGGCGGCGTCATGATTAGGCTGATGGTGCTTCGAGGATG
Organism: Musa troglodytarum; assembly: GCA_023547065.1. Taxonomy (NCBI): domain Eukaryota; kingdom Viridiplantae; phylum Streptophyta; class Magnoliopsida; order Zingiberales; family Musaceae; genus Musa; species Musa troglodytarum. The sequence continues at coordinate 55,883,256 of CP097506.1, read as the reverse complement.
CGTCAGTTTACAGAGCCATGGACGAAGAAGAGTTATGCATCCAGAGCTCGAACCGTGAGGACTGCCCGGAAGACTGGTCGTGGAAGGAGGAGAGTGCTGCTTCCATGAAGACGTACGCCTCCTCCTCCATTTCCGTCTCACTGCCTCAGCATGAACTTTTGCAGCACTGCTTCCCCCGTCACAGAGAGAGAGAGAGAGAGACGTCTCCGCCGTGGAGTTGCGTCTTCCTCGAGGCATCGGTCAGGGAAGGGGAAGCTTCACAGTCGCGGGGTCCCACCGGAGACTGGATCATGAGTGGTCATGGCGCGGGCGCCTACCGTGGGGCCCACTTCGTGCGCACCCGACTCGGCAACGACGATGGCGTATGGCGCTCGGGATACGTCACGCATACGGTTTCCTTTTCCACTCGCTTGTCGCTTACCCGAACGCTACCTATCTTGTGGTTGGGTGACATCATGGCCCTACAGGTGGGCCCCGCTAGCACGTGCCATAAGTCCCAACCCATCGGGGCACGCTGGATGTTTCCACTAGAATTCTACGGAACATTTTGCACCAGATCCGAATCCCGTGGGCCCCCGGTCGTACGCACACCGAAGTTCGACGTACGTATTATTCCGGCGCATCTTTTACGCGTGCGCTACCGCCGATGCGCGCAGCGACGAGGCGCGGTCCTCGATGGCCTCTGGTGATCGTCGTGTAGCTCAGCAACGCGAGCTCGACGACGACGAGCAGACCGAAGCCCTGCCATGGCCACGTCGCAGGCCACATCCCGGCCGTTAATGTTGACAGATGGGACGCCCTTCCTCCATGGCGTCACGGCTGCTTCGCTTCGTCGTCCGCGCGAAGTGGGGGGCCTTACCGCTGCCGCTGCCGCTGCCGCTGCCGCTGTTCTGCCCCAGAAGCAAAACAGAGGTGAAGCCATTGCAGGCTCACACGGCAGCTTTGATTCGATGTGTTCATATCATAAATGGTCTGCAGCCCTTTTCCCCCCACCTCTTTACTCCTCCAAAAAGATGATGTATGCTTACTGTTGGATATCCAAGCTGCGAAGTTGCATTTGACAGAGCAACTGTTCAAGAACTGAGCGAGGAGATGTCGGCATGCACAGTGAAAGGATTGGAATCACTGTTGACAGCATTGCGAGGCAAGACCGGAAACAACAACAGGGATGAAGCATAAGCACAACACATCCATAGAATCACACACAGAACAGTCAGTTTCCACAGCCATAACTCTAGCAAAAGGGATGTTTTCTTAAGCTCCATCCAGTACTAGATAGATTAGGGTTCTGAGAAGCTTTCAAACAAAAGACCAGTTCACAAACATGAAAGCCAGACAATGGGGTGAATCCTCTTCGTTCGAGACCTTCCATGCTACAGCCTGTTCGTACGACACCGGCCTCCCCATGCTCGACATGCAGATGCCGGCAGGAAGATAAGCATGGCCCTACAGTTTGCATAGGGATGCACAGGTTTCAGTAAAGCTTTAGATCAATCTGAACAAAACATGAAGCCTCACTGGTTTACTCACCTGCTGCATGATCTTTGGGAACTCTGAGCAGAGCACCTTCCTCGCACCATCGTCGAGTATCTTTTCGAGTGTGATGTCTTGAAGAGCAATCAAGGTGGTTTCTAGCATATCCAGACCAGCTTGATTGGAGAAGGTGAACACGGGTGAAGCCTGCAGAGAACGAGCACATGAATCTTCCTACCTAGAGAGATCATCTGTGGCCGGTTGCGTAAAGAGCGAAAGCAAATTGCTGATAGGAATTACAACAAGCAGAAACTTCCGCACTATCACTTGCCTTTAAAGAACAACACATGATTGAATCGGAATGGTGCCAAAGCAGTTTCAGCAATGAATCGCTAGTTTGCGAGTCTACCCGAAAGAGGTCTATTCCGGTATGAGCCCTGAAGTCGATGAAGATGATTCATTAGGACAGATAACAGTGACAGAAAATTGTATTATGGATTGAAACATACAGTTCATGCACAAATTGGCATATCAATTTTCATCGCAGAGAAAGTAGTATTTATGTGATCATCAAGGAGCCTAGGTAGCCCTACAGTGCAACACATAATTCCTTTTCCACTAGAACTTTAAGTTGACGAGTCAAATAATCTGGTAGGTCATAAAATGCAGAACCACATGCAAGTACACGGTGAGACTACCTGTAGCTCCGAGAAACCCATCGTGCCAGAGTGTGAGCTTCAGGAGAACCAGGTGGATGCTTGACTCCAATCTGACATCCAGGTCGAGGTGCAATTGCCATAGCAACTCTCTGCACCGAAGCAACCACGCTTCTAACGTATTGCCGGGCCATTGCTGCCACATTATCTCGGAGGTGATTCTCATATGTGAACTGGAAAGCTATCGTTAGGACTGATCGCAGGTTGTACGCATTTGACGCCGTCTCTTTAACGGAGCAAACTGTGGCACCAGATCCAATCTCCAGCGTGGAGGCCAAATCAAGTGTTCGTGTTGCAGTAGAAGAATCCTGCATCATCGTACATGCTGGAGTTAAAATTCAGAGAATCATGGGTATCTTAGAACACACCAATTGCAGTAGCTTTTTAGAAAATGCTCGTGTGTGAAGTCACCCAACTGTTTTAGGATCCAGCGGAATAACACGGAAACCAGATGGTAGCAAAGGAACATCATCAGCAAAAGATTCATCAATGGGCGCAAAGACAAGCTGAGCACAGGAACCAATTGCATTCTCATCAACTCCACTGCAAAGCTGCCATCATGTAGATAAAGACGAAAAGATCATTCAGCAAAAACATACTGAATACTCAGGATTTGAGATGTAATGCAACTTCTACAAGACAGACAAACCTGCAACAAGTACATATCCCTCGGTAAAATGACATCATCTTGGTTAAAACCATGACCCTCAAGCCTGATCACCTCCAAGAACTGCAATCGAGGGCGTTAGCATGATGCATCATCAGTAGCAAATGCCAGGAAGAAGTACAAGAAATGTTCGTGCCATTGAAAGGCAAATTACCTCTTCATGCTCCACAGTATGCGCGAGAGGAAGTATCATCTGGCTGCCCAAGAAGCCACCACTTGCCCTAACACCAGGAACTGCATATGGGCTAGCTCTCAATGAGGCAGCAGAGTAAGCATCTACACCACAATCAGCCCATTCTGAACGATGCTCCCTTAGAAACCGGACCAGGATAGCAGGTGGCACATTCTACATAACACAACCCAGTTCGCTAGGATCAATTTTGTTCTGAACTAGAAAGCACAGGTTACAGAAGACATTCCTGCAGTGATAGGAGGGCCCACTGCTTAAGGGTAAAATGTCAGACCTGCAGCAGCATTGATGCTTTCGCACATAGAACACCGACTCCGAGGGTTGAAAACATGGCTGAAGAGTTCACATGTGAACCAAGAAGTTTGTTCGGGGAAGAATTTACAGCAATTGTCACATCATCAACACCATCGCTACCCAGTAAAGACCAACCATCATCAGCAAATCCATTTACAGCATCATTGAAACCTCTGCAATGTGCCCAGAGCACTTGCCGTTAAATATATAAAGCTACTGTTAGAAAAGAAATTTCAGGTAAACATGGCAACTTATCAGCCAATAACCTGCTCAATCTTTGACTGAAAGTCCTCAAAACAGCAGGTTGTCGACCCCCACCGTATGGAACTTCACCGCTGGTCTCCTGAGCAATTTGTTTTAGGTGGCGGAGTGCCTGGAGAAAAAGTCAAAAGCATGACTACTGGTGTAAGATAAGCAAAATGTTTAGTGAACAAGCAATAAAGCTTACGGCAATTGTCATTTTCTGTGCCAGAATTTTTGGTGATTCATATAAGGGCCTAAGAACCTCAGGTACACTCCACGCCTGAAGGATCAAAAGATATTTCATCAGTAAAAGATGGTTGTACTCCTCAATAAGAGTATAAGATGGATCACACACATCTAAATCAACATGGTCGACAATGTGAATCATTGAACCGCCACCCTCGCATGGTCGGATTAGGTAACCACTGGAAAGAACTTCAGCTCTTACAAAATTTGGAGCAGGTGGCCCAGCAGGGCCACCAGTTGCAGGAGTCAACGATCTCTCACAAATCTAAAAGAAAAGTGTCATGTTGAAGTGTGTTCAATCATTCAAAAATAGGAAAAAAAAATATCAATTTCATGACAAAAGTTCAGACACAACTCATACCACAAGACTTCCATCTTCAAGACCAGTAGTATATCTCAGCGTCCAAAAGTCCCGTGCTGCTGCCAGAGTAGTAGGCGCATATGTCTGATGGCAAGAGATTAAACGAGAAGGTCAACTTAAAGGAAAGAAGGAAAAAGATCAATGGCTTTTTCTAACTTCATATAGACAATAGACCAGGAAAACAAGACCGAACCTGCATGTATATAAGTTCAATATTCCCTCCATTACCAGTGGGGATTACAGTAACCACATCAAGGCAACGACAATCACGATACCAAGATGGACGATCCTTAAGAATCTCGGCAACCTAATAACCCGAACAAACCATGAAATACACAACTAGGAAAAGGAAGTAGCAGCAACGAGAATTCAGTAAGCAATGGCAAACCTTTGTGGGCTCTAGACTCACAAGGCCACAAGCTCGAGCTGCTACCCCACTAACATTGTGAGAAACAGCAATGATTCCAATGGAATCCGGACCAGGCTGGAAAGGAAAATGAGAAATAAGTTTGCATCACACAATCTGTATAACATAAATTGACACAAGCTAAAATCAGCCCAATAATAAGAGTCTAGTGAAGCATCACCTTCATCCCAACCATCTGAACCCAATCGACAGCAGTTCCAGTAGCTTTTGACAGGAACTCTGCCAAGGTCTCCTCAGCAATTGCAAGAAGGCTGTGTGTCCCAAAAGAGAGAAGAATCATTAGCACAAGACACATGATAAAAGCAATCTGGATTAGCAAAGCCATGACCAGAATTTTGATTACCCAGCTGGGTTATTAGCATCTCTTTGTGAATGCTGAGGTGTTGGGTTTTGTTGATGGTGGTGCTGACCACTTGTGACTACAGACTCGCAGCTGGTGTCAGTGGTGGCTACTGATGTCTGAATGTTCATTTACAAAAGAGTAAGATCCCAACAAATATTGTAACATATGAAAGAATCTAAAGGAGCTTCTGAGTCGAACACGGAAAAAGAAATATAAATTCATATCCATAACATTCCTCTCATAATGAAAGAATTATGAGTGAATTAGGAAAATTCATGCATAACTCAAGACTTGGTTGGTCCATGTTAAATCCAGCAATGGATGACAATCAAATGGAGAGTTTGCAGTTCAAGCAAACAGGTGTTAGATAAACAAAGAGAACTCAGAGCGTTGGACCAAGAAAATGACATAGATTAAACTAATTTATTTTAACCATTGAAAAACCAAGCACATGAGAAATAAAATGCGAGAACTGTTCCATCAACATACCAATATATCTTAGAAGGTGAACATGCATGCTTACGTTATGCAGTTGCTGGCGCATGTAGCCATTCTCATAAACAAGTTGTGACACCTGCTTCTGCAACCGGTCATTTTCCTCCATCAACAGCTTGTTCATGGCAGTCAGCTTGCGGTTAACAGTTTGGAGTCGAGAGGCTTCCTTTCTCTGCTTCTCGCGACATCTACAATGAAAAAATAAGGGAAAGCAGTGAGATGTTGAGCACCCAAAAGTAGCATTCAGCAGAAGGCAAGTACAATATTATTACAATTCCAATCAATATGCTATTCAGTACTCCTTTTTTCTTTTTTTTGTAAGGAATACACTTCAAAGTAACTACAGAATCCAAGCCACTTGTCCTTTATCAGAAAAACTAGCAATGACAAAGGATCAAAATACTAAGAATCTGATCGCATAAGATTAATTTGTAGGAAATTTGTAGAACAAATTAACTGCTTTCTCCATTGATGCAGTGTCAAATCATTTACAGATTGGGAGAACCAAAAAATCCACCAAAGTTCAACAGCTTCAATTTGACAAGCATTTATCATTGTGTATTAACAACTACCCCAAAACCAAAACCATGTATACCAAATTAAAACTAGTCAAGCAAAATAGAAATATTCATAACCAAAAACTCAGAACAACAACAACAGAAGACTCTGTGTCCCGAAACAGATCGAGCAACATGTCCATAACATTCTGAACACAAATCATGAACATAAACAGGATCCCGAGAAATATACTAAGCTGATGGGTCTGCTTTTTGGCCTAAAAGGTCCATCATTGGGCAACCGGCTTCAATAACCTCGGAGTCCTACAGAGGATCATTGGCATCTTGCAAAACATTCACGAATATTATGGATTCAACTTAAAAAGTACCAAATGAAAAACACACTATTTGAGAACAAGAGAAGGAATATGGTGAGCTGTCTCTCTCAATGAAGGATTATGGACACTTGCATTTGGTAATGTAGGACTGAACTCAAGAACATCCATGAGAAGCAGCAGAGGAAAGGTAAAAATACCAAAATAGAAAGATTCAAAGCCACCTCTGACTCAAAAGATCACATCTTTATACAACCACCTCTTGAAACCCTAACTATAGAAGGAAAAAGAAGGAAAAGAAACCGATAATCTCAAACTCCCCGACAGTTTTGCGACGAGTTCAGCCCAAAATCCAGGTCAGGCTGATGAAGTGTTAGAAATAACAATACCAAGACACATTTGAGTGCCCAAAGGGATCAGATCCAACTCTAGGAATGGGAAGAAAACGGTGATCGACCAAAAAAAGGACCCTTTTTTCCCAGCAACCTCACGATTCCACCAACTTGCGGTGTTCCATCGATTCTTTACCTTCTGTTCTGGAACCAGACCTTGATCTGCTTGGGCTCGATGTTGGAGAGGATGGGACACTCCCGTATAAGCTGCTGCCGCTTCAGGGAGCTCGGCTTGGGGCACTCGCTGTAGACCCTCTCGAGCGCCTCCACCTGCTCCGGCGTGTACCTCACGTACTTCCCCGACTCCATCGCCAAGGCACTTGCCTGCTGGCCCTTCCCCGTCTCCTTTCCGCTCACAACCATGGCCATCTCGCCCCCCTCTAAAAACCCACCCAAAAATCCAATCTTTCCCCAGTCGACACGATCGCCCACCCTCAGCGACCCCCCACCACCACCCACTTCTTCCGGCTCCTCGGCAACACGAGACACATCACCGCCGCTCAGGAGCGGTCCGCTGCCGCGGAGAGGGATCGCCTCTTCCCCTGCTCCCCCGAGGCGGCCATTACTACGCAAGGCGAAAAGGAGGCCTTTTGCTTTAGGAATGCGTAGGATTTTGCTTCGCTCGGCTTTGTTTCGGCCTTTTTATGTCCACTGGCGGTGACGCTGGCTTTTGTTTACTGCCGAACACCACCAACTCCGCCCGGGCCGAATCAGCACGGAGAACTTTCCCGGGTGACGTTACCCACGCAGCCGCGAGCCCCACCACAAGCTCACGGGAGACAAACGCACCCTCAAAACTTGCTCCGGTCGATCGGCCATGCTCGCCGACTATGCTTCGAAGTGCGGGGTCGAGCGGCGGTGTGTCGCTTTTGATGCGGTCCTCTGCCTCGCAAACGACCGCTTTTGAGCTTAATGGGGGGAGGGGGTTGATAAAGCGTGCGGGGTTTTCTATTCTTTTGAAGGAAACGTCGTGGGAGGTGAAGAATTGTTTATGGTGTTGCGGTCTGGTAGCTGCCAATGCATGCTGCTGCTGCCGCTGCCACTGCCACTGCCGCTGCCACTGCAGCTGTCACAGTGCAAGGCCAAAACAAAACGCAACAGATAAAGTGCTTTCTCTCCCTTCAATGCTCTGTGTTTTGAGAGAGAGAGAGAGACAATGATCCCATGTTGGTGTGTGGGAACAGTATGATGCATACCGCATCATGTCTTTCTCTCTCTTCATCGTTTCCTTCCTACTTCAAGCCCTGCATTGATGCACTCATCTCTCTCTCTCTCTCTCTCTCTCTCTCTCTCTCTCTCTTCCTGTGTAAGAAGACGGACTCACTGTTGGTTTATGCGAGCAGTTGTCATGAGTCGTTCTTTTGCTCCCTAATAAACCAAATCAAAATTACGTTTATGACAACATTTCTACACTGTTTTCTTTCTTAGAAACAAGAGGGAGAGAGGAGAGAGGAGAGAGGAGAGAGGAGGGAGGAGACTGTCAGTGTTGCAGGAATACATCGCTGCCAATCTGAAAGAAACACACATAGCCAGTGATAATAAAGCCTGAGCCAATTGTTTTGCTGTTCGCTAGATCATTATATGATCTCAAACAACAAAATGCTCGGAAATCTTTTTCTCTCTCTTTTCTTTGTTGGTGTTCTCCCTCTCACTGTTCCCCCAAAAGCGAACGGAGTATGTATGCCTTCTCTTCTTTGTATCCGTGGCAGCAGCGGGGACTCCTTCTGATTGGCTTGTGCGTGTTGCGTCGCTGCACCGCCATGGGCGGAGGGGCGGTGCGGCCATTACTGCCGTGTGTTCGACCAGGGAGACAAAGATGGAGGAGATAAATGTGCCGGCACCAAATCTGGGCTGAAAGATCTAATCCAACATCCTCCCATTTAATTCTGCTTCCCATTTACTCTCGGCTCGCTCTCTCCGTGGATCTCTTGCATTGCGATCATCCACATGGCAAACATGTTGGTGCCGCTGTTCTGATGCTACAAATCATCCCCACTTCCCATCACAGTGTTTCAGCAGATGCCGCAAGATCCAAGCACCTGCTTGTTCCTCATTTGTGAATGACAACGAGAGAAGATGATGCATCGACTGGACCAACACAAAGTGGACCTTCGTTCCATGTTCTTGTCACCGTCTCAAAAGTCAACAAGGATTCTTGCTGCAGGATCTCAATGATGCAGATCACTCTCCATGGTCTGTTCAGCACAAGACTGGCTCGACGATGCCTCTCATTATGCGATACAAAGTTTGCTGGGAAAATGCCATGAACACACATCATGAGAATTAGAGAATAATTTTCCTTTCCATTCACTTGTTTGATGGAGACACACCAAACAGGGAGCATCTGGTGACCACACACCACACATGGAACTGAATCTTGAGTTGATGCAGGTGGTGGTGAGGCCTCCTCCTCCTCCTCCTCCTCCTCCTCAGAGGCTTGAAAAGGCAATGAGAAGCTCCATTATTGCTTCACTTTCTGCATGAACTGGCTTGCCACTGCACCTCCCTGTTGTGGCAAATAGCAGTTGGTGTCACAGTCATCCATGTTCCAAGTGCAGCCGCCATCAGAGACTACATTTCAGATTGAACTCGTTGTACAATGAGCTGTGAAATGTTTCTGGTCTGGTGAATCCTGCAGGAATGCAGTAAACAACTGATGTGATTTGAAAGGTGCTTTAAACTGGTTTTGAAGACCTACCAAATCCATGACCACTGATGCAGAGGTAGCTCTTCCTGTTATGCCACTAACATGACCGGTGGATCCTTGGATAAGTTAATTAATTATGTAGGGCAGGATGAATTGGTGGAATAGTTGGACCCAGGGTTAGGGGACAATGCATGATGCAGCTCTTTTTCTAGGCTCTCAGTATTTTCCTGGGTCCAAGGATTGGTCAAAATGGCTCCTGCTCTTTCACTAACCTGTGTCAAGCTGCAATGCTCAATCTCTTTGCTTGGGCAACCATTCATGTTGACCGAACCGGTTAGCTCCGATTGTGTTTTATCTTTGACTCGGGGGAGCCATAAAACTTGGTTAGTGCATTCACAAAGTCAAAATGACATGAACCACCCGATCGAGCTTACAACAGTGTTCAAGCTGCTCTTTAACCCTGACTGGAGGAAATCAGAAATATGTTGCAGCCAGGCTCTGGAAATTGAAAGAGGTGAGTGGGTGGTGGACTGTCAAAACCTTGGAACCCTAGACGCTTAGTTAGGGTGGTCAAAGCTACTTTTTTGTGGCATGAGGTACAGCAGCACCAAGCATCACCGTGTCATTTCTTTTTCCAATCCTCCTCCTCCTCATCCTCTTTCTTCTTCTTGTTCTTCTCCTTTTGCTCGGGTGACAGCAGAGAGTGCTGCAGGCCACGCCCTCCCTTCACTCCAAAGCTTGTCATTAGCTTTATTCGGAAGAGAAGGGGAAATGTGTGAAAAGGCTGCTGGGGAGCGAAAGCACTGGCCTTTTAGTTTTCCTAAGGTTGGCATGCACACAAACAGAGAGCATCCCGAGCACAGCGAGGGGACAGGCGCTCCACCCAACTCTCTCTCTCTCTCTCTCTCTCTCTCTCTCTCTCTCTACAACATCAGCTAGCAACGAAGCATGACAACAAGAAGAGGAACAATTAATGGGTGATGATGGAGGGGGGAGTCAGTGGCCACAGGGTACTCGCACAGGGTGTCTTCCTGTCTCCTCTGTGGCACGACGAGGAGTCGTGCGTGCCACTTTTCTCATGCCTTCTCACCCCCCACCTTGCTTTTCCTTCACAAAAAAGGAGAGAAGGGAGTGTAGATAAGGTGGCCCTGCCTGCCTGGGTAGTGCATCTGAGGCATGCTCCCCGTATCCGTTGCGTGATCTCCCAAATTAACGAGCGTGGAGGTCCAGGGGCTCGATCCCCAGTAAGCTTTCATGGCCTCGCAACCTTTTGGCGAGGGTGGTGGTGGTGGACGGCTACTGCCGGGCGCGGCGCGCGCGTGTTCTTCGGCATGCACGCCTGCCTTTGCGTGCCTCCCACACCACTTTGTCCAAGCTATGCGTTTCTCCAGGGATGTAGCTGCACGTACTTCACAGGGTGGTGGTGGTGGTGATGTTTCCGGTCACTCGGTGGCTGGTGAAGAAGATACACACAGGCTGGATCGGCGAGGGAAGGCGTGGATCGATCGAGCTTGCACGGAACATGATCAGAGTTCATCGCAGGCAGCGTCTCATGATCGGAGATCCAACGGTTCTCCTCATCTCCTTTGATCATGCGGACTGCATTTGATTTATATGATCAATCAGCCACTGTCCCCTCGACGCCGCCGCGAGGTTTTATATGCCCTGCAGCATCATAACAATTACATGCCATCATCATTTCTGTCTAATGTGCATGTGACATCGACGAGACCACACAGCATTCATGAAATTTCTGTAGATATTTATCACGAGCATAAACATAAATGAATCTGGTGTTTTACCTGATCGATGACAGAAACCTTCAAAAAAGAACATATGAATTCTCAGGCACGTTGCAGGTCTACCAGAATTTTGGGTAATTAGCCAAGGAAAAAGATCAAGGTTATGTTCTATCTTTTCACCACGTGAGAACCTAAGAGAACACCCGAGGAAGTCCAATCTCTCACAAACTCTTCTAATAACATACCGATCGCTAAGGGCTACGGTTTAAATTGCGAAAAGAATCGAGAAGTTTGCTTCTACAACCAGGCTTTTGGTTATTCCAGCAAACTCTGTACACAGCATCTGTTCTTCCCAAGAACCAGCATACGGTCATTCATTGCCCGCTGGTGGCTTATCAGGCTCTGCTCTGTTGCTAGAGAGCTTAGTATTTTCCGTGCTAGCAGAACGCTCATCAGAAGCTGGAACATCATCCTGTTGGTTTCCATTGGAATCGTTCTGTTGATCTGCTTCGGACTTGGAATTAAGAAACCTACCTCCGCATCCTCTAGCCCTTCTCAAAGCATGCAAATGACGGGATTCATGTAGGTACGGCTGCGTAGTGGTAATGCTAAATATGTTACAAAATAAATCCACAGTTCAAGGTGAAAGAAACACAACGCAAGCAAGAAACAGTATTATCTTAATCATACATGAAATATGATTCGGTCATAATGAAAAGGTGAGAACAGTAATACAATCTGATCCATAGATCTTTTAACAAGCAACAAAATGACGAATCTATCAGAAGGATAAGGAAATGGGTGTTCCAATTTGATTTCATAGACCAACTAATGGAGAGCATACAAGCAATACCTTAAGACACATGTTCTGTTCGGTAAATAGCCACATTACATATACCATATGCACTAGTAATATGTGGGTCACCAGGAAAACTGGACAACATATGACATAAGCAGCTGCACAAAGTCAAGCATGTGATTGCATATGGTCGAATAATGATTATAAGAAATGTTGTATGTATATAATATTTTTATTTAAATTCATATGTTATTTGGATTCTATACACATAATAGTTATATGCATAAATTATTTTTTATTCAACTACATATTTTCTGACATTTTTTGGATTTTTATCTCTCTGCTTGACTCCTTAACAGTCTGAACCTATGGCATATATTCGCAACTTCTACAAGATTGTGCATGTCATAGTTCTAGGATCCATACATTGTTTTGGATAAGTTCTTTCAATGGCTGCGATTCTTTATTATAGTTGACTAGTAGTGATTCTTAATTATAGTTGATGCATTGTTAACTTCTCATGAAATGTGGTCAGATTTCTTGAACCATATATCATTAGTTATTTTTGTTCTATTTGGTTTTAATATATTTTTTAAATGATTAAGATCAATTTTATCCCTTATGGTTTTGGTCATGGACCTCTTAAGCCTTTAGGGTTTACTCGTGTCTAAATTAATTCTTACATTTTAAAAAACATAGCATATAAGTCCTCTGAGTTAACGGACGTTAGAGTCTGCTTATGTGGCATGCTAACTCACAATAAACTATTAATATAATGACGTGTAATTTAAGTTTTAAAAAACTGATAATAAGCCATGCTCTCGTTCTCGAGAAGGGGGATAGCTCGTCGTTGAGGCTGTCATTACAGCAAGAGGACACGTTCAAGCGCTGCTCTCTGGGGAACCACCCCGCTGCACTCTTGAAGCTCGGGCTTCGCAAGTTCTGCGAGCACCCCTACGAGTCGGGCGCCAAGAACGAGAGGCGCTTCTCAGCAGAGTCGCCCCGATCCCGATCTGAAGTCCCCAAATGCTGCCTCGGCGTACTTTGTGATCGCACCTGCACCTTTGCAAACTCCGTCGCTGCCATGTAGTTCGGCACTACAACCCCCAATGGCGCGGGGTGGAACTACCGTGACGATGACGACAACATCACCGCATGGTGGTGGTAGTTCGACGTCCAGACGGTGGAAAGACTCCGGTCCTCTTGGCCACAGTGGGGGCTGGCGGAACGGACTTGCAGAGGTCGCGTCTTGGAGGGCGAGGGAGTGGCAGGCAAATAGGCTTGGTAGTTGTGGAGGTGGGTGTAGTGAGGGGGGGAGGGGTGCTCTCCGATGACCTACGACGACGTCTAGCGGCGGGGATTGGCGGGGGCAGAGTAAGAGAAAGGTCGAGCAGTGTCGATCTCCAAGGTCTTGATGGGATCCCGATAGTCGATGGAGGCTCTCGCCCTGCTACTGACTCTGTTATCGAAAGAGGACCTTGACACGATCCAATGATCCATCCACCGATGCCACCTCGCCATCCACTTCTTCGTCGAGCAAGAGCAAGGGGTTCCGGTCCGATCTCCAGAGCTTTCCAATGGGCCAAAGACTCGATGTCAATCACATTACAAAGGAAACCAAGGGAAGCAAGCGGTGTTCCTACGATATGATGGGGTAGGAAGAAACCAGCCTTTTGAGCTTACTTAATGAGAGAAGGCGTAGGAGAGCGCTCTCTCTCATTTGAGAGCAGCCTCCTTCCGAACCTGCAACATCGCTTGGATCTCCTCCATTGTCCTCGGGCGGTCGTCCCAATCATCTGCGAAGCTTCTCCTATCCCTTGACTATTCATTCCACCAAATAAGAAAGACACACACAACAAGGAAGACAAAGAAAGCTTGGGTTTTGACAGGGCCATGTTAGTTACCATGGATCTCCTCTCCTCGAGCTCCTGGAGGTACTTGGACTCCCGGAAAGAGGTGTCGCAGCTGAAGGACATATTGCTACCTCGGGAAATCATTGCTAACAACTTTTGCACCAGCCGCATGCGTTGGTCTCTCACCCTCGTCTGCACTCTCACCAACGCTTGCATGCATCGCAACATCATGTTGGCTTGCTTCCGAACGTTGTGCCCCCACACCAATGCCTAAAGCTTCACTAGCCCCTTCAAAGCCTGTAGCGCTCTCCTCGCCTTCCACCGCACACCCAAACCCAAGCCTATGTTAGAGCCATCCTTTGACTCCAAAAGAAAGGGAGGGAGAAAGTGTGAGAAGTCGTATACCAAGTAACCTCGAAAGGCAGTTTGGATGACGATGGCGACGTAATGCTCCTTGACGAAGCTAGCAGAAGGCCTAGTGAAGCAAACCACCTCCGTAGTCGCCTTCGCCATTGCCATCGCCACCTCCATCGTTGTCGCCGAGGCCACGGCCAGAGCAATGGCATGCCTCTGCTCCGACATGATCGCCAGCAATGGCGACGCCCTCGCTTACGGCACTTGTTGTTGCTGCTCCTATGCCAACGACTTGCGAAATATCTATCTCTTCTCCCTCTTGTGCTACGAGGTCACCGAAGAGAACAAGAAAGATGACATCTAATATCAGACTTTTTTAAAACTTAAATTACACATGTCATTATATTAATGGTTTATTGTGAATCAGTATACCACGTAAGCAGATTCTAACATCTGTTAACTCGGACTTGACGGGAAGGGCTTATATGCTACGTTTTTGAAAATATAGAGGTTATTTTAGACACGAGTAAACCATAAGGGCTTAAGAAGTCTATGACCAAAACCACATGGGCTAAAATGGACCTTAACCCTTTTTAAAATTATTCTAAAATAGTACTAGAACCTACATATACATCCACTAGTGTACCGACAAAACACGTGCACTATGCAATAGACTAGCTGCTTGGATAGTGCTTCTGCTTTATAAACCTATAGTTTTCATAGACCAACCTACAGCACTCTGAACTTAGCATAGACACACAAGTTAAAACCATCCACACAAGCCTACATAATCATTACGTTGGATTTTCTGTCCAAATAAACAGTTATAAAAATTATATTATCATTAGAAAGATCAACTCCAACAGCAGGAAATGCAAATTCAAGAGCATTGAGGGGTGAAAAGTAGGAGGTCGTAGGTCACTGCACTATCACAACCAACAATCCTGACAAATGAAAATTAATATAAGAATTCTATCTAGTAGTCATGAAAAGCATGTCATTCACTGAATCCCCGACCCAAAACGGTGATATGTGATGCATGAGACAAAAGCACAGGGTAGGGAGTCCAAGAATCAATGATTTCAACAAATACCAAAATATTTAGCCTGATACTGGGACAAACGTCAGGAGAACTAACAGATGGACTAGAGAGCTGTAGACATGAGTAATAACAAATTAAACCAATATAATTGCAGAGACACATATACACTTACGGATTGTTCAAACGGCAGATATATTAAGTAGCTTAAGCAAAGACCTAGTGAATCTAATGAAGCAGGTGGCCATAAGTACTGAAATATTTTCTTCACACCCTGTTTGGTACAAACTAAATTTTTGATGAATAGGAAACACGATTCTTATTTGTGGAATCACTTCTTTCTAATGGTACAACAACGCCACCACCAACAAGCCATAATAGGATAAGTGACATAATTCAGTTCAGTAGGATGGAACTTAATTGATTCATTACTACTTAAAAACAAATCACGTGATTTGGAGTCAAATTTGGATGAAACTCATTTACTTATATTTTACAGAACAAGGTAGTTGTACACCCTTTTTTTCGTGTGACACAGCATACTGCATAGCAAAAGATATCAGTGGGTCAGTCGATATCGAGTTAAAGTGTGTTATGATAGAGGGACGTAACAGCTTATTCAAACACAACTTGGCCAAATAGTAAGATAAGATTTCATGTCCTGTATGCGATCCATGGTGAATTGGTCAAAGTTGGTTTGAACCAACAAAATCAAAGTCAAGTTTTATTTTATATCCAAATAAGGGTATTACAAAAAAGAATAACTGGAACCATTTTTGTTTCCTTCTCAAACATCGCAACTTAAAAAAATAAATTCATTTTGTAGTATTTAAAAAATAACTTCTAATTTAGCTAAATTCAATTCTAATTAACTGAAATTAATTCATCATCAGAAATAAATTCCGATTATATAATTCAGTACAATACCATATGAAGGTAATTAATTACAAAACGTGTGTCAGACTCAATGAATCATTGAAAGAAGTATCAAGAATGACATCCCACACAGGATTTCTGATTTGTGTCCCGGTTATTGTATTAAAATATAGATCAAGCTGGGCACGTAGCATCAGATGTTATGATTATTTATGCCCCCCATTTGAGACATGAAGTCAAGCTCTAGCAAAAACCCACCCAGCTATATGGAGATCTTATGATGGTTCACCCTATAAAAACTAATAGTTAACAATTTAACCAAGAAGCACAAGTTTAACTATGACAACAGGATATACAGATAACCACATCAAGAGGAAAAACCATCTAATTGATCATTAGAATAACTGCAAAAAAACACAATTCTATTGCCAGCTAATGCTTCCTCTAGCCTACTAGGAAAAAAGATCGCTAGCGTTGAACAGTGACCTATTACCTAGCAAGAATTAATATCTTTAGTAGAGACATACCTTACGAACTTTAGCCAATTTATTTTTTGATTCAGCTTTTGCTCGAGACTGTCGACGCCTTAAGATACCATGATATTGTTTTGCATTGACATAAACAGGTTCTTCAATTGCATCAGTTGGCAATGGCACTCCGGGATGATTGACTCCAATCAGTTGTGGATGTATCTAAGACACATTGGCAGTGGTTAACGAGGCAAAAGAACTTATAGTTGATAAACACCACACCATCCTGAAATGCAGATGTAGGTACAAATTCGCTCCTTGCAAGCAGTATTTGATTTTTCAGATTCCAAACTACATTAAGCACATATGCCTGTGTCAGTTGAAACGTACCACATGTTGCCCACCGTAAGCTGCAAACACACCACCATAGTAAGGATCAACAAATGGGTAAGCTGCCGGAGCCTGCCACGAAGAGTATTTTCATACAATTAGCCAAGTCAGTTCAAACACATTTTCCTTAATTAATTCACAATGTTTTTTATTATCAGTAAGGCATCCAATCAAAGAAAATTAATGAAATAGACAAAAAAAAATGGTTGATAAAACAATTCACTAGGGAAGGTAAACTCAAATCCTTGTCTACCACTCTGCCTAACCCACTGTCATATAGCACCACTTATTGCTAACTTAGTGGTCGAGGAAAACTGTTTCAGGACACCAGTAATAGGTACGCAGCTAACAGTGTTTGCAGTGAAACGGCTCCAACATAATAAAAGCTATTTTCCTGCCTATCGACTCAGGAGATGTATGTACATGTTCTCACCAATAAGAGGTACCTCACCAAGAAGACTAAACAGCTTCCAAATGTGGAACTTAAAAGTGCAAGCTATGCCTTATACTTTGTTTACTTTTACCAATATGCAAAATCATTATAGATAAAAGTTCCTATAATGAGCTAGAATCAGTAACCTTATATATACACAAAAAGAATGCAAGAATGAGGTCAAAAGTCGTTGCCTGCAAAGTTTTGGCTTATGCTTCAGGACTATATGTAAAACCAAAGTAAAAGGCAGCTTTCTCTAAAAATACAGATGGAAACAATATGGTAGTTATCTAAAACTGTATAAGAAACAGAAGCAAAAGCAAGAATAGTTTCATAAAACTCATGTCAATCCTTTTGACAAAGGTAAGAAGAACAGGTTCTTCGTGGCATATAGCCATATGCAAAATAATGTACAAATCTAATGTATTTACATAAGTTAACAGCTTGAAGGACAGTACCACAGTCTGTACTACGTCAAAATGACTAGTGGGCACCAAGTACCCAGGCAAATGTGTTGCCACACCAGAATGCAAGCTGGCAGTTGCAGAAGGTTGATGTTGATTCTCAGATTGTACCTGGTCCTGCTGTTCATCAGTTTCACTGTTATCTGGAAGTCACAAGGACCACATGACAAATAAGCTTTAAGGAAAACTTCCAAAAGATCTACCTAAACATATCGCACGCCAAATTGGACTTCCTTTTTAGATGCAAAATTTTCAACCTGATAATGACATCTTACCATTGCAACTTGTGTATCTGAATCTCAGACAAAATCACCTGATCAATTAGTCATGTCGGTTGGCAACCAAACAGCAATATGCCTAATTATTACAAGAAAAAGCAAAGGCAAGTACAAGATTTTCCAAGAAATTTATATAAGACAAGGTAGGACACCCCTTCATGTATGGTGTCTAGATAAAATATTTCACTGGTTATGATATGTAACAAAAATTCTAAAAGTCAACGGAAGTCTCATGACCGTATTCGATGACTAAGTACTAATTTAGTCATGATTGTCTAACTGCCTAAAACTTGCCAAATTTACGATCTTGAACACATTATTAGCACAATATATAAGTTATAACAGTAGAAATATGACCGCTAGGTTCCTAACATACAAGATAGCAGAAAGAAATTATTGGAAGTAATATTTACCAGATAAGCTTTGAACCGAAGAAGTCATGACAATTGGAACTAAAAGCAGCTGAATTCAGACCCAATCTTGAAAGAGGGCTAATAAAGCATGCTCCTGACACCAACCACAACTATTTAACCTGTCCAAACAGAGCTTCACATGCAGTTTCCCAACAGAGGGCGAAACTTTCACTTCTATAAGCAGTATAACCTCAAAGACTTCAATCCTGAAATTGCAACCACAAATAAGCGATAATAATTGACAAATATCTGACAAGCAATAGCTAAAGCAAAACAAAGAATAGTTTTAACCATAATTACCATGTAGTTTTAACCATAATTACCATGTGGGTGGTATTATTAGTTACTCGTATTGTAAGTATTAATAAAGCAATTGATCTTCAAGAGGAGGGAGAAAAGAGATGAGCAAGGGAGTCTAAGGAATCCAAAAATTAGAATTTTCACAATATGCAAAGATATAGAGGAGAAATATATCCAAAAGATCGAAGATGAGAATTTTCAACCAACATGCATGTTCATATATCCAAAAGATCGAAGATGAGAATTAAAATAATTTCAATGATAAATTTGATTATGTGACCTCTTCATTCGCAAAGATGTAATAGCAGAATTGAGTTCGCTACTAGCAGAACAGGTAAGGAAAATAATTCAGAGAAAAAGATTATCCAGTCGATGGAAAAACTAAACCAGCAGCATCATTCTGTTTCCACATACTATAATATAGTCTTCACCATAATTATTTCACAAACATACTAACAGGCCTCATGAAAATGACTAAAAGTTGACATCTCAAGCAACCGATGTAGATGTAAGAAGCTAAGAAGATATTGTCTTGATTGCACAAAGAAATGAGAATTCTGTATAGATACAATGAGAACTGGAACAGCAGAGCAACTAAAATTTAACTGTCTAAAGAAGATGACATGGTTAATGAAGAATGGAGGACATTACAAATTGATGTTCAGTTATCAAGACATTATGACAATGATAAGAAAGCAACCACCATTTGGATCTTGCAAAGAAAAAGATTCTGAACAAACAATGTACTAGAACTAGGTTTATAAATCACTTCAAAATCCAGTAGACATTGTGATTTTAGAACCAGTTTCGAATATCACCTCAGCTCTTTTTACTAAATTAATTTGTGGAGGACCACAGTAGTTATGTTATGGGCTGTTATAGAGAGTTGAACATGAAATTTTTCGAACACTTTGGATTGCAAATACAGTCACATGGAAGTGGAAGATGAGTTGATCAGTGGTTACAATTATTCTAACAGTCTAATTGATATGGAATAGTGACCATAGAGTACCTTTATAATCATAATCCCTCTTATGGAAAATATAACTTTCAGGACAAAAGAACCTTTATTATCCCTCTTGAGAAAGCTTTGATCACAATCAAGATGTTCATAGTAAAAGCACTTCAGCTCCTTAAGGAAAGGGAGTCTCTGCTGAGGCAGTCATAAACATCTTATAAGGCTATTATTGTTTCCCCTTTGATTTCGCTATCTAGCCCGTATATAATAAGTCTACTCGTGAACATCAGTATTTTTTTTAGTAGCTGTTGGTTACTTAAACTTGCATATGGTTTATTTTGGTTTCTTTTCACAATGGATACCTAAGCTCCTCTTTTGCTAAATATTGTTTCCATTTTCTACTTATATAGCCCTATCTTCTTATTATCCATGTGTTTTGCAGTGATAACCAGTCCACTGTAGGCTACCATTTAACTTAAGCAACGTCAGCTCAAGACTTGAACACTTCTTTTTCCTCCCTAAGTAGAAGTTAGCAAGTAATTATTAACCAATAGTAGGTGCCCGCTTTGTGATAGAGAGATCATACACAATATTAACTGATGTTATAGAAAAGCAAATTCACTAAAGAAACTGTACAAATATTACATAAAACCACCAAGTACTGTAACTGTACAAATAAAATTTTCACATATTTATACCATGTATAAAATGACACTGACATATCCAACTTATTAACACAATCTACACATTTTGTAGACAAATTGAATATAACCCGAACCTCCCTACAATTCAACATATAGCAGGGAACAAGCACTAATTTGTTAATATAATTACAAAATTCCAAGCTACAGGAATTTGTATGCTTTAATTTAAAAAAATCCAAATTGAAATCTACAGGCAAGGTCAATAACTCTTTGCCAATAAGATTGCAGATCAAAGAATATATCCAACCAAGTTAAGAGAACCATGCAGTTAGTGTATCATAAGTAGTATGGGATTAGAAAAAAAACACATATCTTGTCCTCATCAATTTGAAGATATATGTGAGTACATTCTCTGAAGCTTGCCCTCATCAATTTCCTGATTGAGACACTTCACTTTCCAACTCTACTCGGCTATGCCCCACTCAGTTTCACGGGCTTCTACCATTCAGGGATCAATTTACATGCATTATGCAATTTATCTGTTACAGAGAATTTCAATAGAAACGCCATGGGAGTATAATAAGCCAACACAACGCATCTAGCGCTGTTCACAAAAATACTCAGAAATCCGTTTCTACCACTATATGAAATCGAGTCAAAGCTATTCTTGATGTATTATATACAGCAGCATCACATTATGACCTACCATTTGTGACTTACCCTTCCAATGCAACAACAAGAAACCCTAATATGTGTAACACAAAGGGGAGATACTTCCTAATCGAGAATCCGCATAATAATCCGGAAACCAATCTCAAACCCGTGTCCTCCACCAGAAAACCCTAGGGATAATTCAGAAGCAACAACACGGAGATTAGGATTTCCCGGACGACCGTCATGGATGAAATCGACCCTATCGAATCAACAGAAATTGCGACAAAATCTAATAGCTTCCCGCATAAGCGCCGAAAATCAAGATCGGGAAAGTGATTAAGTGAATCGCAATCCGTAGAACAACGAATTCTTAAGGAATTGCTTCGTCGGTTGCGTACCTCAAACGTTTCTCGCGTCGCGCGCTTGCGTCGGGTGCGTTTGATGGCTTCGGAATGGATTTCCTCCTCTCTCTCTCTCTCCCTCTATCGCTCAGCGAAGTACGCCGTCTCTCGCCATTTTATCCGCCTCGATTTGGTGGTATAAACTATAGAGAAATAAAGAAAAAATATATTTTTTATCTCGATAGTAAATAATAATATCTTATTTTTCAGAAAATATTTTATTCACCGGTCAACGCATGCCCGACAGATTCACCTGCCATCCGAGCTGAAGCACACATAAGGGCTCCACCTGTAAAGACAAGGTAAACGTTGAGTACATCATAAGTTGGTAGCTGAAGCGAGGTTCCTTCTAGGTTCCCGGAAGCGGAAGCAGCAGGATCACCTCCAAGAATAGTTCAATCAAGAACGTCTGTTTCGTGCATATCTAACGTACGATGAGAAAGTCTGATGACCTTTCTGGAGAAGGAACGGTCCGATGGAACCGTTTCACATGGAACTCTTGGAAAGGATCCTACAGTCGTAGGCGTGGGGTAAGGGGAGCGCCCCGCGTACACTGAACTGGAGTCGTCGACGCGGGCAGGGCGGGCGGCGAGGGAGCGACGAGGGATGCGCCGAGAACGCCGACCGCGGGCAGCTGTTGTGTCGCAAGATGGGCGTCCGATCTCGCGGGCTATAGCACAATCAACGGTCCGGAAACGATATGGCTCGAACAGTTTGGCCACTTGGGTCGCGGTTCGCTCCGATTAGGTCGGGTTCGGATCTAACAACACACCAATTGGATCGGGTTCGGATCTACAACACACAAAAATAACCTTCTTGATTCTATGACGCTCTAATTGTATGGTGAATTCCCAAAAAAAAATTCTCTATTTTTTCTTAGCTTTTTTCATGAAATTATCCCATTTTTTAAATTTAATAGCAGTCCTTTTAGATATTACTATTTATAATCTTTTTTTTCTCTATTACACCACTCATTTAAAAAAATAAATATTTTTATAAATTTATTTATTTTTAAAAGAACTAAAATATTATTCTCTATTTTCTCCTCCTTTTATTCTTCAGCCGCTGTACAAAAGAAATTAGATAGACTATAAATAGTAAAATATTATTTTTATTATTTTTTAAAAGAATTATGAATAGTAAGATGTTATGAATAATAAGAAGAGGCTCTAAATAATAAGTTTCTTTTTTTTTTGTCTCAATACCGAAAACACCCCGTTATTTATTTATTTATTTTTCTTTTCTTTTCTTCTAAATCAATCAATGGGATGAACTGGTTTGATTATAATATTTTCAATAATAGTGGGAAAACACTATGACACATTACCAAAACACTGGGTCGTCGCCAGATATTCGATGTATTAAATAAAAAAAATAGTGTTAGAGAATTCTGCAAAGGGGATTTTTTTTTGGAAAAACGCCAAAAAAAATATTTTTTTTCTTAAAATTTACCATCCCAATGCATTATTGACCAAAAAGTGATTTTTAAAATTCTAAAAATTAGTTGTAAACAAAAATCTATATACATTAGCTCTAATGTGATATCTACACATTCTCGAATGGTATTGACGCCTGGGATGAGGGGACTGTGATGAAGACATTGTGTAGTCTTTGGTGTGTGTTCTTGCGTTGCTTCAGCGATGCATGCCAAGTCTTCAAAATTCTACAGCACCGTAGGCTTCGATGTATGTGAGTTTTCACTCGAGGAATGTGTCTATTCACAGTGGTCGTAATCAAATGATTGCATGAGACAGAGTGCATTTACTTTTAACAAGAACCTAATGTCCTTCTTCCTACCACTCTCACAGTGGTTTCCCTGTCCAGGTTTATGCCTTCCACTTCTGGAAATAGTTTCTTGCAGCGGACCTGAGCAAAGTACTCGTCGTGCTTCGCCCCCAGCAAGCTTTTTCTTCTTGCTTAGCCGTAGACGAAGGGTGCAGCGTGTATGAATCATTCTGAAGAGGAAGAGAAGCCTTTCTCTTTTTTGAGGGGGGCTCATGCATCTGTGTCCTTCCTCATGCAGCACTGTAGTACACTGCGCCGCCACCCTATGCTTCTCTCTCTAGTCTGTTCTCATCTCTGATGTCTCCGTCACATCGACCGTATCCTGTAATCCTCCTTCAAATCCCAACCTATCATTCCATAATACAATCATTACTCCTCTCTCTCTTTCTGTCTCTTGCATTGCCATCTTCATCCTTTCTGTGGAGCTGCACGCATCGATTACATTGCTTGTCATGCAAATAACAAAGCATCAGCAGGAGTTCGAGTCACCTTCTCACAGCTACGCTCGCTGGCTAATTCTGTCGCAAAGGCTCTACCGCTGTACTGGCCACCTTTTTGGGCCTTCTCTCTCACCGACGGTGAGGCTAAACCCTGGCATGGCAGGAAGAGAGATAAGAACGAGAAGTCGTGAGGTGGTATAAGAAACGGCTGTCGTGAGGCGAAAGAAACACTGCTTTTGAGGGGGGAGGGGAGCGAGAATGAGGAGCGCAGGTAAGTGCGAGGCGGAGCGCGGCGGAGAGGGGAAGGCGGAGCGGGAGAGGGAGAAGACGAAGCTGAGGGAGAGACGGCGGAGGTCCATCACGTCCAAGATCTTCGAGGGGCTCCGGAAGCACGGCGGGTACGACCTCCCCGCCCGCGCCGACATCAACGACGTCCTCCGCGCCCTTGCCCGCGAGGCCGGCTGGGTCGTCGAGCCCGACGGCACCACCTACCGCGCCGGCCAAAGTGTAAGCACACAATGCTAGCTGCAGCACTGCGTCGTTCTCTGTGTACGAGCACCGAGATCTTCCACTCGTTGTTCTGTGGATTCGTGTTGGATTACTCGGAACACATGGAGTTCAACGTATCAACAGTACGTGAGCATCAACACAAACAGGTTTCTCTTATACGAACACCTTCTCTTTCTCGCAGGTGTCACCGGTCTGGACAACCATCAATGCCCGAGGGAGGAGCATCGGCTGCAAAGGAGGAGGAGGAGTCGAGAGCTCCGTGGCCACCTCCTCGCGGCCGCCACCCGCGCCGGCCGCCCCCCGTGCCATGTCCCTGTCTCCAATGGGGCCGTACGTGGCCTTCGGCGGGGCGCGCTTCCCGGGCCTGTGCGTCGGGGCCGCAGGAGGCGTGGCCGCCGCAGCGGCAGCCGCTGACGCATGGCCGCCGGAGGGGTGGTCGTGGGGCCAGGCGGCACAGCTGGGCGCGCCGCAGCAGAACGCATGATGGGATGTGGACGGCCGGTGATCCGCAGAACGCGACAGCTTTCCTCGACCACCTCTTTTGTTTAGCTCAGTTGCTCTCTTCACACACTCTCTATGTGTTTTGTTTTCGTTTTGAGTTGCAAAAGTGTTTCGGGTTCCAAAAGCAAAGTGCGTTTTGTCTCCTAGTATGACTACTTCTGGAGGAACCTTTTCTCAATGGAATATTTCTATAGGATTTTGTGGTAAATTCAAATTGACATACAACAAAATATTTAACCTTATATTATTATTATTGTTATATCTTTTTATTAGTAAATTGAAGGACTAAATGTGTACCATCATTAGTAAATTAATATATATAACTTATGTATGTATATAACTTAAGCCCATGTATGCCAAGGTTTGGATTTTATGGGGATATATATGATAAAATTAATTATAAAGGATAAATAATGGAGATCAAGGGGATATAAATGGAAATTGGCTTCTCCACGGAATGGTATATAAGCGGCTCTTGGGCATTCGGCCGCTTCCTTCGGCCTAAAACCCTAATCATCGAACTGGTGCGCCGCCGGGAGCCCCTCGATCCATTCTTTCCTTTGGTCTTTCCTGATCTAATCGCTTCTGACATTCTGCAGCGTTGGTCGGTAGCGTCTCGGTCCCTTTCGTTCGATCCCAGCGAATACAATGGCCGCGTAAGTATTCTGTTCCATCTGACACTGCTTTGAACTGATCTTGCTTTCTTTCTTATATATGCTGTCTTTATTCGTCTGATGCAACTGCAACATCGAGTTTCTTATGGTGAATTTAGTGTATAGGTTGTGAGGAAGGCATCAAAATCTTTTTTTTTTGTCGGTTTTTTTCTTCTTCTTTCGTTTCTTTTGCTGTTCCCGATGATCATTTTGTATTTCGGGGCTTGGATTTCTCGAATCCGTGCCTTGTACATGCATATGATTCTCGTTTTGTAGTAAATTTTGCACAAACGATTCTCTGCATGAACTGTTTTTGTGATTGGATTGGTCATTTTTGACAGCCTACTCTTACACTTAAATCGTTTAAATATTTGAAGGATCTGTGGACAAGGATCGTGATAAATTTAGGGGTTGAACATGTTTCTGGTCTGTAATTTATGAACCTTTCAGATCTATTAGGTCAAGAATACAAAAAGTCTTTATCTTTTCTTTCATCTCATTCAAAACAACTCAAAAGGTTCACGTTTTTTGGCATTCTGTAGTATGATACTTTGGTAGTCATTACACAACAATATTGGATCCCGAAACAACACATATCATGTTGCCGGCATAATAGTGGTAATTCCCACCTAGTAGTATGTAGTGCTTTATGGAATCATTATGTGTCGTTTACTTTTTTGATGCTTGTAACCTATCTTTAACCGGTGTGATGTGTGTAAAAGTTTGCAATTTTGTATGTGCCTACCGAACCATGTTGTTGTTGTATCTAATCGTTGTTATTAGGAATGACCGACTTTTTTCTCTCTCTGTTTTCAATGTCTGGCAGGGAAGACATTGCTGCCGAATCATCTGCTCCTGTGCTTGGAGAACCCATGGATTTGATGACTGCTCTGCAACTGGTGATGAAGAAATCACTGGCTCATGATGGGCTTGTTCGTGGTCTTCATGAAGCTGCAAAGGCAATCGAGAAGCACGCGGCACAGCTCTGCATTCTGGCTGAGGATTGCAACCAGGCTGACTATGTCAAGCTGGTTAAGGCACTTTGTGCTGATCACAACGTGCACTTGGTCACTGTGCCTAGTGCTAAAACTCTTGGCGAGTGGGCTGGGGTGAGTTCATTCCTATCATCTATCTGCTTTCGTTAATGCTTTTTCTGTAATTTAACTCAATTTCCACTTGAAAAGCCAAAATTTTATGGCCTAAAACCTTGTGGCGATTGAAATGCAATCATCGAGGAGGACCAGCGCCCCAATGTGTAGATAAGCATCGATGTCCACCACTGTTTTCTTTAGATAAAACTTGCTTTAGTTACTGGATCAGGAGAATCTATCACAGTATATATGTATTGCATATTTATCGGTGGATTCTTATTCTTGTTTCTACCATTCTGTTACTGATTTTATCATCCATTACTTGATATTGGATGTCATGCAGCTGTGTAAGATTGACTCAGAGGGAAAGGCAAGGAAAGTGGTGGGCTGTTCATGCGTCGTCGTTAAGGTAATTGAAGTGTAGTAATAAGATCTTATAATCTTAATTACTGTAAGTTGACATGCACGATTAATTGTTCTGTCAAATGACATTTGCAGGATTATGGTGAGGAGTCAGAGGGCCTTCACATAGTTCAGGAGTATGTGAAGTCACACTGAGAGGCATCAGCAGTTTTATCTCTAGTTTACGGTTCCTTAGATGTCATGAGCACTTGCGGTGTCGAGAAACATTCAACATTTGAAGTTTTGTAGTCGATTGGCATTGATGGTTGTTCAACCTGGTGGACCTCGCGATTGATTCGTCATGACAGTCTTGGCTTAATCACTTTTTTCCCCCTAATTTTCATGAGAATTTTAATTTCTTGGGAGTAGAGGGATGATGATGTTTGCAATTTCTTTGACCTCCATGGTCAAATATGTGAAATCTTGCTAGGTTTTAGGGTTTCTTCTTGTTGTCTGTGATCAGCAATTGATTCAGTGTCCATGATGGTTGCAAGAAGGTCATAAACACACATTCCAAACACCATGATCTCAGTTTTCAGGTTGAACAAGTGAATCAGGGCAAAAGCTTGAGATGGGATTCTGCACAAGAAGAAAGTATATGATGTGTCGACAGTGCCTACTGAAATAGAAATCAGACATGAAAGGATACCAACAATGTCACACAATTAAGAAGAAGGATGACAAGAAGCATCAGCGAGCAACATCTGCTTCTGTTTTGTGATGACAGCCTGCAACTTGTGAATCATCCCAACTTCACTCTTCTGCTGGTCGCTGACAGAATCCTCGTGGGCACTGCACAGCGGCATCTTCTTCCAAATGCTGCTCCATCGACTCCTTCCTCGACCTAACTTGTTGATTTCTTGCTTCATGGTTGTGCATGCCTTTTCGAGCTCGGAGACTCTCATCCTCATGTAATCCATGCCCTCCTTCAGATCCTTGTTCTCCCTGACAGCGGTCGGCGTGCACCCTCCGGCTTCACCCGAACAAGCAATTCCACTCCTCAGCGGCCGCGAGCCATCGAGGTTGTCGGACACCAGCAAACATCCGGCAACCGACGTCCGAAGCTGAAGCTGCTCGAAGAACAGGACCTGAACCACGACTCGCAGAGGGAGCCTCTCGTTCTGTGCAGCATGAGTGCAAGCTTCCAGCGACAGCTTCTGGCAGTCCATCAGCCGGCACAGCTGCTCCCTCTGGGTTTCCGAGAGCCAAGGGTGTGCCTGCATCAGGATCAAGCTCTGGGCATCAGCAATTATTGCCCGGTAGATATCTTCCTTAAACATTGGAAGAGCATGAGATTGCAAGCGAGAAGCTTCATTTATCGGTGTCTCGTAGTTGGACGTCTACCTTCAGGTATATGTCAACGGCATGGTACAGACCGTCGTCGAGCGGCCGGGCGTAATCAGGCACGGCGGCAGCCAACATTTGGAACTTCGGCAGCTTTAAGTTGGTGTCCGGAGCAACCTCCGCTAGATAACCATCGATTAGCTTGGCAACGGTGGTTATCGGCATCGAAGAAGACGGGGAGCCAATCGACTGTTCATTATTGAGCGAACCAGGAGAGGCGCCACCCGCAGCTTGATTCGTGGCTAAGAAGTGATCAAGCATTCTTTTGACACAATCGACATTGTAGAGTGCCTCCATGGAGTATGCAAAGGTTGGGAAAAGTAGATCTTCCAGGTCGGCCTGGTCCAGCTGCATTCCGATCCTTTTCTCCAAGTTAGAGATGCAGGATGGGCGAGCTTGCAGAATCATGGCAGTGCGAAGCAGACCGAGCAAGATCTTGGTTGAGGCTACACCCTTTTGGAGAGGCAACAAGCTATCGATCTCTTCGACGAGATGCCGCTGCTCTTCTTCAGAAGGTGAAGCCACAAAAGTTCCTTGTGCCAGATTCTGGTGCCTGTTCAGCCCGGGAAGATACCGTTTGGCGTAGAAGGTCAGAGAACCTGCAATTGTTTCTTGTCTGATGCCCCGAGATTTCATCAGAGAGATCAGCCTTTTGTACAAGGGAAAAGTCAAGGAGGAGACATCCTCGTACCACCAATCCGAACGACAGTTCGTCGGCCTAGCTCCTGTGCTTATCCCGTTCCACAACGCACTCCCGCCGGGGCTTTGCATCGCGCAGTGCTCCATCATCGGCCAGCCGAACAGATTTGGATCTGTACCAGCTTTGACGGCTAAGGAATCGATGCATCTCTTGCTAAGCTGAAGGTTTTCGGCATGAGGGAGGAAATCACTGCATGTTTGGAGTGCCTTCATCGAATCTTTCCAGCTGCGAACGACAACCTGGTCGAAGAAGATTTCTGTCTGAGCAATCAAGTTGCCTTCTGCTATCTCCTCTGTCATTTGAAGGTGCTCAGAAGCATAGCGCAAGCGCACAACGTTCGATGAATCGAGCTCCAACTTCACACCGTAGCAGAACCTGACGACAAGTTCAAATGCTTGTGCCCCCCCGGGAAGATCATGCAACTTTATTACGGTTGTTTCTTCTTTGTCAGAGTTCTCCTTGATTTGTTTTTCCAAAAGACCACTCTTTGATAGCAAAGGAAACTGCAAGAAAGAATTGCAAATATAATTCTTGATAGCAGCATTCAACTTCAGCTTTGAAGCACAATGGCTCTCACAAAGGTCAGTTTTAACAAATAATAACTCACATGAACATCGAAACACCGATACATGCCAGATGAAGCTTAATTTTCTAAGTTCATATCCTCACCTTATGGAGGTGGAACATCATGTCTCCAACTTCGACGGTGAGATCGCTCGGAAGCCCGGTCGTACAGAACCTGAAAAAGTTTAAAATCAGTGATCTGCACCAAAGATTTCAGGAATCACCAAACTAGGGCTTTTGAAATGCAATGGTCGCAAGCAGAACTAGCAATAACTCCTTGTCATGCTTTAATCAGGTGTTCATAGGTTAAAAAGGCAAAGCATTGTAATTGTAATTACAGGAGTCTGGAAAGAAGTGTGTAAATATTATGAAATCTCAGAGTAAAGGAATTCACAAGAAATGCAATTTTGCAAGTCATAATAGGATCAAGGGCATATATCAAGAGTGTGCCCGATCACCTGAGGAGAAAAAGAAAAAAAAAAAAAAACTCTTATTTTTCACTTGCATAAACTTTCTATCTCCTCAAGCAGGTTTGATCACTTCAATCCTCCATGGTTGTTCTTGAAATTTTACTGGACATAACTGAACAATCCTGAGTATATCACTAAAGCACCGCAAAGTTTACATTAAAATTTCCGCAAGCATAATAAGCCTCCCCAACGCAAGATCATGGAGCGGTATCTTGGCACATCAGACGGCACAAACAAAGGAAATAGAGGTACATGGGCAAATAAATGGATAAATAGAAAATAAAACATATATGTTGAATTCTTTAATTCTCAATGATTCTAGTCAACAAAGAGAGAAGAACGGTAGCGAGAATTGTCATTATTCACCAAATGATTCACAGCACTACATTTTCTATAATATCGGAGTCAACAAATAATCTCAAGAATTATGCGTCGTTCACCCATCATGATCAATCAAGATAGGAACAGGATTGGAATTTATGGTGAAGCAGAAAGAGAAAACTTCACAAGTCAAAAGGAATTTGCAGAAAAATCACTCAGATGTTTGATTCCCATAACAAAGATATGATTTTATCGAGCGACAAAAAACAATATATTCTACACAAGAACCACATCACTAAATCATTCCTTTTTAATGGAAAAACAAGATAATATTCCGAAAACATGACATTTTTTAGCAAGTAAATCTCATATTTGGTATCATCTTGAGTATCGACGACAACAAAAAATTTCAAGAAGAAAGCCAAATACTAGATGATGAAATTCAAACAGGAACAAACTTTGACAGATTTTTTCAGGTTATCTCAGAACAAGAACTGAATAAAACATACAAACAAAATCTCCAAACCTACTACAAGAACACCATGCACCATACCAGAATTGCCCTTGTTGCCGGAAGGCATCAGGTTTCGATCCCAGCTTCATGCATGCCATCTTGAATGAATCTAGGAAAGATGTGATTAAAGAATCTCAAACAAGGTCCTGCAAAAACCCAGAGTCACAAAACCCACCACTCTGTGGTCCTTGATCATCACCCTACAATGCTCATGTAGATAAATGCTCTCTTCCCCATGAACTGGTTTATCTTGTGCAATGCCACCAAGTGAAGGCCCAAAGAAGGAACCATAGATTGCAGAAGGGTCCTCTATCTCATAAGCACAGCCCTAGCAACCATGTAGTGTCATCCAAAGGTTGCACATCTATGGAGAATCCAAGCATCAAGGAACAACCATCTGTAGAAGCATTAAGAAAGCCACCATTGACTCACAAGAGCCCCCAGAGAACCAAATTCCAAGATCCAAACTTCAGGAGACTCCCATCTGTAGAAGCATCAAGAAACCCAGGGTTGAATCACAAAAGCCACCCCCAAAACCCTTAACCAACCAGATCCAAAATCCAAACTCTAGACAGCTCCCATCTGTGAAAGCATCAAGCAACCCACCATTGAATCACATAGGAAGTGCTGAACAACCCCAAGATCTGCAACAGAAGTCCAAGAACAAAGAAATGTTCTTTCAGAACTTGGTCAGCCTCAACAAATTCCAACCCCAAACAAACCCTTTACCAGTTCAATCCAACCCAGCCAAACATTCTGGATAGAGACCCAGAGGAGGGGCAGAGTTGCTGTCCTCTCCTGTCCTTTACACTCACAACATTTTCTTTGCACCCCTAATTAATGCTCTTGCAGACTTGGAGGGGACCAACTCAGTGCATAATTCATCTGCCCAAAGTGATGACAAAAAGATGAAACAGAAGAAATCAAGAGCTCTACAGAGCAATTTGAACAAAAAAGACCAGTCTCAAAAAATGGTGTGGATACTGGCCCCTCCCTCTTCACCCTTCTCAGACATACAAGCAATTAGCTCTACAACTCCTTGCCCCTCAAAGCAGACAGATTCCCTGAATGGTGTAGCTGCACTTACCCAACTGAGCACTTCAAGAATTCACTGAGGAAGGCAATTCAACACCTTTTCTTCTAGCAATCCTTTCTTCCTCAATGTTAGAGCTGCCACCCATGTGGACAATGAAACCACCATGACAACACAAGAAAAGAGTAAAAACAAATCCTGGACACTGTTTTGATGATTTTGTTGATGTCAAACCATAGAAGTGGCCACTGTGGCCTTCAGATGTGTGAGATTTCTTATTGGAATCAAGATTTCGAAGCCCTATGGATTAAAAATGATGTTGATGAGTCAGTCAACCCTTTGCATACACTGCTTTTTTATGTTGTCAAGTCAAACTTCAAAAGGTCAACATGCTGTTTGCATTACATTGCACCACAATGTTTGGTCCTGAATGCAGTCTTCAACATGTAGATATAAATTTGCATTTCTGACTTCCAATTTTTGTGAAAATTAATCCACATATAATCATGTAAACAAGAAATGGAGCACAAAGAACAAATCATCAACAGCCAGCAGATGGAATCCCAATTATAAGGAACTTGCCAATAATTGTTCAAGGATGCTGAGATAGTAGTCACAATCACATGAACCTGAAACCTACATGCCATACATCATGAAGCTTACCCACCATGTTTTTGTTCTGATCACTGTTGCAGCATCACCATTAAAGATCAATCATGAGACAACCCAGCAATCCAACCTCTTTCAGACATTCCCCTTCTTTTACCCCCACTCAGTACATGCCCTGGTTTTCTTCCGGCCATTGATTTCCAGTACTGTCATGTGTTCCGGGGACCAGCTGTTTCTCACACAGATGAAACAGTAGCATGACAGGTTGAGACTTCAATGACAGTTTGTCTTTGCACAATTTAACACAGATCTGAGGAGCTGAAAGCAGACAAATTCATCATCATTGATGTTCCTGTTGGTACAAAAAATCCCAATTGGTGACCTTCACGAATCGTGTGCTTTTCTTACTGTCCTGTGTTCTCTCTGACCATCGGCAGGTACCTCACGAGTCACCAGATCAAAACATGCAGCTGAGATGACTGCTGAGTGCAGGAAGAAGGCAGGCAAAAAAATAATCTAGTTTATGTCATGTGATTCCTTTTTGTGTGCCTCACATTATATATTGTGATATTTATACAGTTTTATGAGCATGCTATTATATTTCTTATATTAAAACAAAACAATATATTTAGAAAGATGGTAAATTCTCTGGTGGAAGTTGTGAGCACATACATTTATATATAATATCAATTAGTCTAGCGGATAAAAACTTTGACGATGAAATGAAAATAAAAGCATATATGAGAATTAGCGATTTCGTAGATTTAGTTGTGATTTTTCAAACTCAATTATATTATTCATACATTATCTTTGATATAATCACGACGAGATTTAGGATATGATTAAAATTCATAACACTCCACATCACATGTTGTTACATGATTAAAACCATGTCTTAATCCATTTATTCTCACATATGCACATAGAGGAATAAAGGAAATCACATTCAAGATTTCATATTTCTTTAAGGGAAAAGTGGAATAGAAAATTCGACAAAATTCTTCGTTTATTGGACTGGTGGGCCATAATTAGAGCCCAATCCCATCTGAACCGAACCCAAATCAATGAGAATTGACTTGGCCCAGGCGTCGACCCGGTCCGGTTCAACGTTTTGCCCTCTCTCGACCCGGCCCATCTGCATTGCTTACGGTGACCCGAGATTTGTCTGTTCTGTCCTTTGGACCGAATGTAGTAATATTGTTTTGTTGGAAAAATATTAAATGAAATAATATCAATCAATGATTATAAATAAAATCCGAAACTATATATATATATAATGATATTTTTCGTACCAAGAAAAAAAGAAGAAAAAGGAAATCTGTATTGTGTTGTGATGCACTTAATTATGGGGACGAGTAATATAAATAGAGACGGCGTGAAAGCTCATCGGCTCCAACTCCACATTATTAGGGCTTCCTTCCATCGAGCCCCTTCTCCCGTCTCCTTCCTCGATCACAGCCTCGTCGCTGCGACCTCCCCTCCTCACCGTGTCGACGGGAGAAGCCGCCTCCTCCCGTGGCCTCATCTCCGACGCCGTCGCCGTACTGCTCCACCGCCCGGGGCTCCTCTGGACCTCCTTCTCGGTCGGACTTCCATCTTCTCCTATTTCCTCGACGTCGAGTCCTGGGCCGCTTCTGGTTGTCCTCCTCCGTCCTGGAGCGGAATCCCCACGCGCTCGCCGCTTATCTTTGAAAAGCAGGCGCTCTGGACGAGAAAGACCTAAGCTAGCTCTACCCACTTGTTTGATGAAATGCCTTCTTCACCATGCACGTTCTGATTCGTTGGTACGGACTCCATTTAGGTCCTGTCGTTGACACGTGATATCTGGTTATTGATCGTCTTTTGGAAGATTCGTTCTGAGAGATCTACTGAATATTCATGCATGCTATTTCTTGTATGATTTGATTTTGTGCTAAACTGATGTCTAGGTGAATGCTTGTTGTGATGATCCTTTAGTTTGCTTGAGTTTATTATTTGGATTTAAATTTGTTTGAAAATGATGCAACGAACATTTGACTTGTGGGTTGTTCCTATTCGAGTCCAATCTAAAATCTGTTCTGTAGCCTGATCTGATAACCCAATGGATTAACTGTAAGCCGATGCATATTTAGTGGCATTACAATCTGGAGTTTCACTTTGGATGCACTGTCCGACTCCAGGTGTCACCCATGTCATAGGATTGGTTCATCACCTGGGTTTGCTTAGGAAACTTGAAAACCATTATTAATGAAGGATTTCAAATAAGCTAATGTTTGATGGTTATACAGCTTATTAACTTTAACAAAAAAATAACAATTAAGCGTCCTTTCGTCTGCTGTTTGGTGCAAAGTGTCTTTTGTATCCTTAACAGATTAGTTTGATTTTTTAGTTCTAGTTTTGTTCATTTTGACTGTGCAAGGTTATTAAGTTGTTCTACTATTCTCTATGGATTTGATCATATAGTCTATTTATGCCAGAGGAAGATGGCCTCCATATATTTTCCGCTTTGATAGGATGGATCCTGAAGGGAAGAAGTTTGGAAGAGGTAAAGTTGTTTTGTACTAAAAAAAAATGATGAGTCATTTTACTTTCACATAGTTTTCATTTTTTTATATCAAAACTAGCAACATGGCTATTGTTGTAATGTGCTATGTTTCCTTCAGCATGATTGTACATTCATCTTTCAACTTGGTTAAATAATAAATAATTGCAGCGGGAAGGTGATTCAACAGATGTTGTCGTATAGTTAGGTTGGTTTATGTTAGAGATTAAGGATCTATCACATATGTACAAGTGAAAGTCATTCCGCTACATCAATCCTAGATCCGATCATTCCTGCACCACGCTTGTAAATGAGGTTGTCTTTATTTTTTTTGTTGTCTTTTTCAAACACTTAAAAAATGACCTAGATGAGCCTCTTTCCTTTCTATTACATTACTTTTGGACCTGCTTTTGGATCAAACAAGTCATTAGCTTCCTTTTGATTTGTTTGATATTTCTGAATCAATCGACAAGGCAGTCCAAAGTTGAACCATGCTGAGATAAGCATGCTTTTTATCAGATCTTACTATAGAGAGAAAAAAAGAGTATGAAATGCTAAAGATGATGCTGGATGAATGATGTATATAATTTAAAAAGAACAATTAAGCTTAGACCTATTTTCTTTTCAAATTTGTTGCTACTTCACAGGGAATCTGTAATACTTGAGTTTGAGTCAGCTATAGATTCATCATTTCTTGATTTCTTTGTACCTTCAAATGTTGAAGTACGGCGTTTAACTTTTGCTTATTCAGTAGTTTCCATCCTCCCTGTGTTAAAATTATTTGTAATCCCTGAAAACTGTTAATGAATCTCATCAACGTTTTATTCTTTCTTATTTGCATTTGATGTGTCCTTCTTATTCGAGAGTCAACTGCATGCTGCATCTTCTTTCTTAGAGAAAATTTTCAAGCACCTTTCATAAATGGCCAGTCATCTTCTTGCACAATGTGCTCCATAGGGAGCTTTGTGCCATGGGCATTTAATTTCTGAGGTTCTGAACACATATTAATAGGAAATGGTTCTTGTTGTCATTAAATGGTGGAGATGAATAAAGGTGATTGATGCATTAATTCCAATTTTCTTTGATTTACTGTTGGTGTCTGAGAAGCTATGCGGGGCACCTATGGCATTGTGCAATGTGAAAGGTGTGGGATATATATACTTGAAGGGAGTGTGTTTTCTTGCTAACCTTGATATGAACTTGATAGAAAAAATCTTTGGCATTTTCTAAAGAGGATATAAAAAGATGAGTTGTGTTGTTGGTAAGAGGCCATTGTTTGCTATAATAAGTGGTTGTTTACACACATGGGCCATTTTCTAGGCAGTAAGCAAACCCTTAGGAAGCTTAAGCTACGGACCACCATATACTCACATGCCATACATATTTGATTTATGGATATATGATTTTAAGAGGTTATTCAGACTGTGATATATCTTCCAATTGCTTTTGGACCTTAATATTCCTCTTACATGAAAGGAACGGTCAAATGAAAACTTACAGATATATGAAAACTTGATGTCATACATTTATATATAATGTGTTTATACCTATATGTATGTATGTGTGTGTGTGTATACAAGCTAACACAAACAATGTTAGAGACTTGAAGTGATTTATGTTAAGTCAGAATTCACCAAGGCCAAAATCTAGAACTGTATATCTTGTCACTGATTGAACTTTGGTTTAACCACAAAAAACTGTGGACCAGACACAAACATATTAGTGATCATTTGAATTTTCTAGCATTACGTATAATGTTCCACACATTAAGATGATACTCTGTGTTTTCAACTCTGCTATATGATTGTTCGGCAATGATGTTGACACATTTTCTATAATTTCTGAGTCATGCATGATTGACTGTTGTATAATGATTGGTCCAATCATTATGTCAAGCTTAGAAGCAGATCTAGCTCTTTCTCTGACTATGATTTCAAATCGAGCAAAGCATCAAGCTGAAGTTGGTTCTTCTGATAGCAACTTGAGTGAATTGTGTTTGAAACATCAACTTTGTTAGTATAGCCATCTTTATTTGGAAGAGTTGCACTGAAGTTACTGGGGTTTTGTAATGATGTATCATGTAATAGGTTATCAGAGTCACTGATTCTTCTCCCCTGCTTGCCTATAGTTTAGGCTTGGGTATTGTAGAGTTGACAATTCAGTTTGGG
Source organism: Musa troglodytarum (assembly GCA_023547065.1). Lineage (NCBI taxonomy): Eukaryota > Viridiplantae > Streptophyta > Magnoliopsida > Zingiberales > Musaceae > Musa > Musa troglodytarum. The sequence goes on along the minus strand of CP097506.1, from coordinate 55,846,236 downwards.
GAAATTTATATATCCTCTTGTCATCATCGTAGGAAGGATTTGACAAAAAAAAAAAAAAAGAGGTTGGGGAAAAGTCATGGGATTGAGCTTAAAATTGCTTGACCTGTGTGGATCTATGTCGTCACTATGTTGTTTTTCAGATGTATGACTTGCTTTTTACCTTTGAAGCTATAGTTCTGAAGGAGCAGTTCTTGATTGAATTTGCAGGTCCTAGGGAGCTTACTGGTGCCGTTGATTTAATAAACCACTACAAGCTGTTGACACATCATGACTTTTTTTGCAAAAGAAATTTGCCCTTGTCGATCTTGGATACACATTATCTTCACAATGTCGTTGGAGAGACAGAAATACGGAAAGGAGAAGGGATGGAGCTGGATCAACTCTTTCACAACGCTCCATACTTGAGAGAGTCGACAGCGCACATACAACCATTTGATTTGGAGATCCTAGGGCAAGCTTTTCTGCTGCGAGATACAGCACCTATTGATTTGCCTTCTGTACAAACTCTGTGATCCCATTTGGTTTCATAAATTTAAGTTACTGGCTATAGAAAAAGTTTTTTTTTTTTGGGGTGATGTTCAACAGGCGGCAAAAGGAACACCTACGATTTCTTCAAAATCAAAAGGAGATTTGAAAGACAAGGAAAGGAAGCACAAGAAGCACAAAGACAAAGATAAGAACAAGGACAAGGAGCATAGGAAGCACAAACATCGTCACAAAGATCGAAGCAAGGATAAAGACAAAGATAAAGAAAAAAAGAAGGATAAAGGTGGACATCACGATTCAGGAGGTGACCACCTGAAACATCACGAGGTTCCTTTCTGTTCCTATCGTATCTTTTTCTTCTAGCATCTTGTTCTGCTGGTACGACTGGGTTATGCTTTCTTGTTTTTTTTTAAATCTCTTTCTTCATTGATATTTGGTAATAGAAACGGAAGCATGAGGGAAACGAAGATTCCACAGACACTCACAAGCACAAGAAAAGCAAGGTAAAGTAGATTGCATTCCCATTTGAGTAATTTTGGTTTCCTTTACATGCTGTCCATTTTGGATAAGGTACGTCAATTTATGAAATTTCAGCATAAGAACTCTGAGGTCGTTGCGGTGGGTGGAAAGATGTCGCAAGCTGATAAAGGCCGATAAAAATTATTTCTTTCTTTGCCTAACCATGAGGCATTCTTCTAGTGAAGGTTTCTTTAAAGACCATGTTTTGGAACCAAAATCTTGTGAGGTATGCCTGCTCTTACTATATTTAAAAAAAAGAATTTTTAAAAGAGGTTAAGTTCTTGATCTTTCTATAATCTGCCTCATCATACAAGATGTTGTTTACATTCATGTTCTGCATGGTTCTCGGCACCATCCCATTAGCATCGAGAAACTTTGAGATTGGCATGAAATCTTAATTCGTCTCTTACTTGGCATTTAAAGTATTGCCAATTTCTAGCTGGGTTTTGAGCAAGCTATAAAACAAAATAGTTGTGCAGGTATTTTGTGTAATGTCATGCATTAGCATTTAGGGCGTCTACATGGAGGAAAGAGTTTGTTTGTTTCTACATTCGTATGAACCATTTATGCATATCAACATTTGTTCTTTGCATCGAAATCATATCTCTTAGATTGATACTGCTGCTTATGTTCGAACCCTGCAGATTACCCCCTTCGTGGCAAGATACACGAGGCCGTCCTTCCTAGATTGGTCTTCATTCTTTATGTCTAACCATTCTCTTTAGATTATTGAAACATGTAACCTAATAACGGTCAGATTACCATGCCCCCACATATACACATCGCATGTATTGTAATTTGAAGTTGCAGAGTAGCCGAATGCGATTGCAATGTTCATCATCCAACAACTGTGATTTTTTTGTTGCTAAGAAAACCAAGCAACTGGATTCAATCTTGCATAATAGAAGATTCATTTGGTGTTTATTATTAGGCTGGATTTGTCACCTAATAAAAGAAACTAGGATGCATGTGTGTGCTGGCAAATTAAGCACCTGCGTAAGGTGCTATTGCTTTTAGCTTGTTTCCAAAAAAAAAAAAAAAAAAAAAACTCAGGTCAGGTAAGATATAGTTCGAATGGAATGGTTTTGGAATAAAACCATTGCAGTATATCCAGGTTTTGTCGATTAATCTGCATGTTAAATGTTGATCAATCTTGCTAGTCTGGATTAAAAACAAAAAAATGAAATGGTTGAATAATTAAAAACACCGATCCATTTTTTGGGTATTGGATTCATAATAACAATAATAATAATAATAAACATTGTCATCGACGACGAGGTAGGTTTGAGGATGCACAACCATGCCAACTCATTCACAAAGGCATCGAGTTTAGTTTACCAGGAGGACAACTCATTTATTTAATAACCCTTCATCACCAAATCAAACACCGTTCTCAGAATCATCATGTACGAGGGATCATGAGAACCAAAGGCTTTATTGATAAATTCACTTTACTGTACTGTGTATAAGGTCATAATTTTAGACCTAGTTCTCATCAGCTCCGATCGCGCCGCCGATTTAACTCTTATCAGATCCGCTGGTCTCCTCCTGTGACTTCCACATGATGTCCTTGAGGGCCGTCGATAGGCCTTTGTAGAACTACAAAAAGAAAATGATGAATCGAGTCGATCCACTCGCAATCGAAACATTCAAAATCATGTGCTTACCTTGTGAAATTCAAGTGTGTCTCCCTTGGATTTGCGAAGCTCCACCACATGCAGCGAGGGTGCCACTTCAAAAACCTTCCAAAGAGAAGCAGGGATTTTTAGTCTCCGAATATAAGAAAACTTTTCATCAAAAGGTGACTGAACGATACTTTACCTCACTTGCAATGGCTAAGTGCCCCTTCCTTCCAGATTTTTCCCCTTGTAGTTTTAGCTGAGATGTGTTCAGAACAACCTTGATTAAGAGCGATAAATGTAGAAGACCATAGAGTATCAACACTCCAGCAGCCATAATTAAGACCGACATGGCACATCAGTACAGTTCTTCGGTGGGATTTGTTTTTCCAAAGAAGAAAAAGCTCACAAATTAGAGAGTGAGTCGTGAGGAGCCAACCTTGTAGTTCTGTTTTCTTGCTTCGAAACCCAGAGGCTTAGCCGCTTCTTCGATTTTAGAAAGAATCTCGTTCGCCGGGAGTTTCGATGTAAACCTCGTTTCCCGCTTGACCAGGCCCTGAAAACAATTAGAGAGTCATATTTTATCTTGCGGATGATTGATGCCCGGCAAATACCAGATATAGACATGAATGACGCTGCAAGAAAAATAAGAGCAGAGGCAGAAGCAAGACAATGTTTTTGCCACTTGATTTGTACAGCTCCCCTGACCACAGGCTGCGGAGCAATTGGCATCACACAGACCGGTGCGTTCTTTTCACTTGAGCAATTCTCAAGTTTTACCGAACAAATCAGAATGTCGATGCAATGAACAAAGATGAAGATTTAGAAAGGCAAATCACCATTTGCTTCTCAAAAAGGGTGCCAAGATTGAGACCCTGAGATGTAGAGATGAGATCAAAAGCATTCATCGGAACTGGCTTTTCATCTCGTCTCTCGACAACAAGATTTGTTGCATCCTGCACGAGGAAGAGGGCGACAGACTTAAAACCATGTGTGCCGATACATGCTTAGAACTTGTTCAAGCAGTCGACGATGAATAAAATTTACCCCCGACTCACTGAAGATCGCATCGACATCATCAAGGTTGACCTCTGCCGTTTCAAAGTGTGGTGGCTGATATCCCTTCTTAAACCATTCATTCTCAATGATTTCTGGAATCGTGATGCGCTGCACGGGAGTTGCATTACATGAGGACTATTCTTTCGATAGCCAAACATGCTTTGAAGGGAGAAACAACTTACAGTTTGGGGTTTAGGATCTAAAATTCTCTTGATAAGTTTCTTCGCACTCGTAGAGAACCAAGACGGACAAGAGAAATCTGCTTTGAAGATCTGTGACGGCATCCAGAAACATCAGTAACAAATTTGCAATGGAAGCCCTACATGATTAATCACCATCTAAAAAGAATACTTCTGCACAAGAAATCACCTTTTTATATAATGACATTAGATTGGAATCTTCAAAAGGCAAATAACCTGCCATAAGGACAAAAAGGATCACACCACATGACCATATATCTGACTTGGCCCCATCATAACCTTTGTCTTTCACCACCTAAGGAGAATATATACGAAGTGAATCTAGGGAACCGAAGGAATCGACTCCAACTCAATCGCCAAAAGTTACCTCAGGGGCGACATAATTTGGAGTACCACATGTTGTGTAAAGTAAGCCATCCTCCTGCAATGAAAAGCTAGCCAGGTTCAAGAGACTCATGAATCCATCTGTTTTAAAAATAATGTACCCATGTCGTTTGCCGCCTATATTTCAGCTATTTATATGAATACTGAAATGACGGACAGAGATACAACGGCGCAATAAATAAAAAAAAATCTCGAAAAGGGCCATAACGAAGCGAATGTGGAACGACGACGAGAATAAAAACACACTAATTCATTTTAATCACTCCTTATGTTGCTTTCAAAATGCGTAATCTATGTTGACACCGAAGTCGTAAAAACTTACGCGAACTTGTTGAGGTAACGCACTGAGCCCGAAATCTGAGATCTTAAGAACACCATTGGAGTCCAACAACAGATTCTCGGGCTGTTACCAATTCCAGGTCACAGAAACAGAGTGAGTGATGGAATCAACATTCTAGTAATGCTAGGGGACAAGACATGAATCCATTCTCGACCTTCAGATCTCGATGGAAGACACCTCTACTATGACAGTAATCTACGGCGTCGATCAGCTGCTGAAAGTACTTTCTAGCTTCATCCTCCTTCAATTTTCCGTTACGAGCCTACATCAGGAATCTTAGAACATTAGCAGCAGCACACAAGGAATCATGAGCAACTGTCTATAATTTTTCTTTTAGCAGAACAGGAAACTATGCCAAGAACATCCTATCTTACAATTCTGTCAAAGAGTTCACCCCCAGTTATAAATTCCAAAACCATGTAAATCTTCGTCTTGCTGGCCATGACCTATGACAAAAGGTTTGAGCAGTTGCATCTTAGCTCTTCAATCAGAGGATTAGTGGACATCATTGAATGCTTAATGCCAGAGATGATGCATGCTACCAGAGGCAAAAAGGAAACCGTAAAATGAAAATGTTGCAGAACATGATCCAGCTGAAGAAACTTAGAAATAGCAAATGCCGGAAGTTTATTCTCTAAGAAAGCAGATCAAAGAATTTAGGAAAACAGTAGCAGAAATATGTTGACAGCAGTCAGAAAAACCTCAAATTTCAGTAGCTAGTTCACTACATGGATCATGGACAGCTGAATTCACACAAATGCAAACAAGAACTAGGACTTGTACCTCACCTCATACATCCGTACCACATTCGGATGTCTAACCAGTTTCATGGTTGAGATTTCCCGTTTTATCTGCAGCATATGAATTGGTAAACGCCGTCAGCCTACTACGAGTCAAGATAACACAACGAATCAAGAAACTCATCCCAAAAGCCTACAAAGAAGCCACAATACAGAGCAGGATGAGAATGCTAAGAGCAAGAAATGGTCTTCGTCGATGGCTGCCGAAACCTGGAAATGTGCCATGGCGGCTCCGCCCATTAAAATCCATTGGCAGTAGAAACATGCACCGTGACCTTATCGAGCGGAACTTGATCGCATGAACAATATTATTCATGCTTTGCTGATCGATTTTGTCGACAGATCAAAGATTCCCTCTTTCGTTTCTGTTTCTAGGGTTAAAAACGAGACCGAGGATAGACGCCAAGTTGCAGACGAATCCAAGCATTTCACGAACTCTTTCCAAACGAAGGAAAACCTACGACGATGCTGCACGAACCCTCAATCTCCGCACATCCAAAAGAGACGGGAAGCAAGAAACCGAGAATAAATCGAGAAAACCCCGTGCCTTGGACAAAGGTCGCATCTTTCCTCACCTGGCCGACCATCTTATGCCGCAAGATCTTGTCTTTGTCGAAGATCTTGATGGCCACGTTCTCCCCGGTCTCGAGGTTCTTCGCGAACTTCACCTTGGCGAAGGTGCCCTCCCCGAGCGTCCGACCGAGCTCGTACTTCCCCACCCTCGTACGCCGCACGGCGGCCATCCCTTCCTTCCCTCCCTCCCTCCCTCCCAAAGCCCAACGACAAGCAAACGAGAACAGATCAGCCCTCCTCGCGCCACCTCAATGTCTCTTCTTGGGGCAGGGGGGCTGCCATTCCCGCGAGTCCACCACGTTCATGGCCGCGACCACAGATTTCGAGGGGACCGGCCTCGGGCGGCGGAGAGGCCGAAGGGAGAGGCGTATCACGTCCGTACTCTCTCTCTCTCTCTCTTACCTGTCCCCGTCTCGCTTTAATTCATCTTCTCGTGTTTGGTGTTTTCCCGGAGACAGCAAATCCGCTGCCTCCGTAATTACGGCAATCTAAACACCAATATTTTTTTATAGCTTTTTATTTTTGTTGATATATCTAACAATTAATTTTAATTAAAAATTGACTATCCCTAATTAATTAAATTATGATCACATAATAACCAAAATAAATAAATTTAATCATGACAATAAGCCCTATTCTCCATTAACAATAAAATCAAATATACCTCTTTTTTAATCATTTATACAATATGTTTTTTGGTATTTATTGTCCTAATTGAGTCATCATACATGGCTACTCATTTTTCACGCTCTTTTAATCATAATTATAGGAATTTTTTAACTTAATCATCGTTATTATCATCAAGTTCACCATGTCCAAAGTAAACAATGACCATAATTTGTCTTATCTTGGAAAACATGGTTAACATAGCCCCCAGACTAATGATTTACTACTTGCACTTATCTCCACCACCAAAAGTACAAAGTAGAATGATGATGCAAGAGCATGATGATCCCCACCCATTTTAGTTCCTCTGATCAAGATTATACCTATGAATGATGATCTTGGTGAACATGGTAGTGTAGTCATCACCCTCATCTACATGTTCACCATGTTAAAGGTAACAATGGCCATCATTGTCTTGGTACTTAACACTAATCTCTCCACCACTAAAGGTTACAATCATTAGATGAATGTTATGCTTTGGTAAAAAGATTAGGAGGGATTGCAGATGCCATGGCTTGGGTGGTGGCATACTATATTTTCAAGATTCCAAGGCAATTGTAGGGCTATCAATGGCTCCAAAATAGGAGGTAGGATGACATAAACTATCATGTTGAGACCAGTCATGGACTATGAACCTACTTTTAATTTGTGGAATTCAATGACCATGATAGAATATTATTTTAGAGCTAATAATTCAGTGTAGAATAATGTGTGGTGTGATGCTTTCTTTCTCCTGTGGGGATGATGGAATTTTGTATTGCATTATTAGTAAACACCTACCCATCAGCAGACACCTTCCCTGGATGAAAGCTTGTGAGGCAGGTGCCATGCAAGAGTCATAGTAAGACCAATCAATAGGATAAAGGTGGTGCAAACCCTAAATTGTAAGACTCCATGGTTGATGTCATTTGAATGAATCATCTTGTCTAATGTGTGGAATTAAGATAGGCACCCTCCCAAAATAATAATAATTAACTTGTTATGTCTACTTCAATTTGATTTGTCACAGGTTGAGAAATTGGAATGCAATTGATGAATGTGAAGGGAGTTTAGACATAATATAGTATATCATTTATTGCATTAGTATTGACCTAAATTATCTTTTGCTTTTTTTTTTTTTTTGCTTTTCTACAATTCAATGCTATCATTTATAATTAATATAATGTAATTGATGAATGTGAAAAGGAGTTTAGACATAAAATAATATATCATTTAATGCACTAGTATTGATTTAAATTATCTTTAGAGCCAATCCAATGCATTAGTACTTATGCAATCTTATAAAGTTGGTGATCTTTCATTCACCCTACTAAAATTAACATTTAATGTCATTCAAATTATTATGTATATCCCTCTTAGATTAGTGATTTTAAAAATTATAAAAAATCAAATAATTGATGAAAGATGTAAATGATATTTTAAGTATCTAAAAGTTTTAATCCTATCTGGTAGCATTGAATGATATCTGATATTTAATTATCTGAATGTATATGTATAACCCCCTTTACTAATCATGTCATTGAAGCTAACCTAACTCGAGTATTTAACTCGAGTAAATGAAAAGATAACGTTATCCCTTGGATTAAAAATTATTCTAATATATCAACATGAATCCCTAGGTGCACATGTTTCATTTTAATAAGTAGTTCCTATCATGATCTTAAGTGCCCATTAAAATTGAATGAAGTATATAATATAGCAAATCATAACCCTAACCATATCTTTGATGATTCTTCACGTCTATGCACATCCTATTCTAACTACAAGCCTTCAACAATAACAATACCAATAATAATAATAATAATAATAATAGTAATAGTAATAACAATATATGCTGACTTAAATCGGATTCAACTTTTTTTTTTTAGTGTATTATGGATGGGGATTTGAAGTCAACGCGTGCGTCACCTTACATTGGGTGCTCCATGCGCATCCAATGTCAACGCATTTTGACGTTTCTTTGTAAGCCTTGTCCAGTCTTGCAACGTGGGGGCAGCTTATCGGCTCACCCATGGGGCCCATCTTCCTTTACTTCAATTATTTCTCCTCTTTTATCTTTTACCAATAATATATAATATTTATATATTATATAAAACAAGAGGATGGACCGAGAGAAAACAGCCCGGTCCAATTTCAAATAGGGCAATTAAAACCACTCAATTGGGGCCGATTCCAGAATAGATCGGTCCAATTTCAAATAGGACAATAGCCCATTTAAAATCACTCAAATTTGGGCCGATTAAAACGTGTTGGCGTATAGTCCAATTAAAACACTCTCAGTTGGGCCCAATTAAAACGGCTTAACGTAAATAGCCCGGTCTAATGTCGAATAGAAAATGAGCCCAATTCAAACGGGTTAGCGTATTCCGGATTCGGTCGAACCGGAATGAAATGTGACATCGCGTCAAACCGGGTCACGAGAACCGAGCTATCTATATAATGGCGAAGCGGTCGAGCAATGGGGCGAGGAGGGAAAGCGAGCATGGCGACGCTGGTGGCCGGCTCTTACGAGAAGTTTATTTGGGGGTTCGCCTTCAAGCCGGAAACCCTAACCCTAAAACCCCTCTTCTCCTACCTCTCCCACATCGGCCCCATCAAGGCCGTCGCGGCCGCCGGCACCGTCGCCGCGTCCGGCGGCTCCGACGACGCCATCAAGCTCTACGACCTCGCCGCCGCAGCCGAGGTCGGCACCCTCCTCGACCACAGCGGCGCCGTCACCGCCCTCGCTTTCTACGCCCCGGCTTCCTTCCCCGGCGGCCTCCCCCGCAACCTCCTCTCCGCCTCCGACGATGGCGCTGTTTGCATCTACGACGCCGACCCCTTCGTCCACCTTAAGACCGTTCCCACGCACCGCAAGGGCGTAGCCGACCTCGCCGTCCACCCCACCGGCCGCGCCGCGCTGACGGTCGGCCGCGACGCCTGCCTCGCGCTGATCAATCTGGTCAGGGGCCGGCGGAGCTTCTCGTGCCGGCTCGACCGCGAGGCCTCCATCGTGAGGTATGGGTGCGGAGACGGGGGGAGGTTCTTCATGGTGGCAGACGAGAGGATTACGGTGCATGATTCCGAGGATGCGAGGTTGATTCAGGAGATGGACGGGCAGAAGAGGGTCCTCTGCGTCGCTCCTTCTGAGGTATCGTCTCTACTTATGAGGAAAAAGAGCTTTTTTTTCGTATTCTAAGTAAAGTACGGTAAGCTAAACGAATGTGATCTGAACAAAAGGTGTTAGTTGTTCTTCAAGGATTTTGCCTGGTACAGAAAGTAATTTGAAGTAATAAATAATGGAAGGATGGACTGCATAGATATCTTGAATTATAAACATCTGTTTTCCATTTTGTTTTGTTCTTTACTAGTTCTAAGAGTTGGGGGTTACTTCCAGAGAGATTCCTTGCGCATCGTTTTCCATTTTGTTTGCCGAGTCGTTGAGTACACGTTAGCATTTGAAAATACTTAGACACGGGAGTGTCTAATTTGCTACAATCTGTTCATGTTGATCTTGTTGATGTTATGATATATTTTCAATCCACAATGTTGTCTCAAAGTCTTCAACTCAGCCCATTCAAATATGACAGCTCATGAGCATATTCTCTATAGCCCATGAGCATATGTTAAAGCTGTTTCAATATACTTTTCTTCGTGACTAAGAAACACATTAATGTAGTTGGTTAACATTTATTCTCGAAATTTTCTATGCATGAAGGGTTGCTTCATGCACAATTATTTATTTTGGTGTTTTAGGGTTAGAAGGGTTTTTAGAAACTGAAGATATTAGCCGAAGCACTCTTGGAGTTCTTTCAAAACTTTGTATCTCTTGGATTCGTCCTTTTGTACTGTTTTGTATCCTTGTTTATTTTTCCTTGGGTGGTGAAATTTTCTATATCCATATGTGATTTTGAACCAGGTGGTGAATTGTTTTTACAATTGTGTTAAAGTATTTTCATGAGATTGTTCTTTTTCTGTCCGAAAGAATTTATTCCAGCAAATACTGTTATACTCTTGATTTTTCTCTCAAAATCCATTCCGTATCGTCCCCGTATCAATACTAAATAAGAATTTACTGTGAAACACAAAGTTGGTGGTTTCAAAAGCTAGCTTATACTTTGATTGACTGCCGTCTATTTCAAAAGAAGGGCATGGGAGCTAAATTAAGCTATAGAACTCACAAAAACATTGGTTTGAGTTTTAAAGAAACATGAATTGGAATACCGGTCTGTTACTGATTTGAATAACTTGTACCAGTATATTGGGTGGCATAATGACTTGTGCAGCCTGGTATCACTGAAACAAGAATAATTATGATTGATAGAACTGTACAGAACTATTTGTACCATCACCGGTACTTGATCCGATGGAAATAATCTGTTTGTATTTATTGATTATCTTTATTCTTTTAAATTCTAGTACAAATATGAAATCTAGAGACTGGCCCTTTTTTTTTTAATCTTGTTTGTTTTCTTAAGTCATCGTATAAAACTTGCGAAACCTGTTTAGCAACCAATTTGTACAAGATAGTCCTTGTTCTTTAGGAAAACTTTTCACTGTTATACTTCAATTCGAACACTTTGATGTTTCCTTCTATTTCTTTGCTATTTGAATCCAAAAACACTTTAAGAAAAAAGAAAGGCTGATCTGGGGTATGAAAGCACTGAGTCTTCCATTGTGATCTTTCCCACGCTCTATCAATATCCGTTAAATGGCTGCTTGATGTTTTACATATCGGTATGATGTCATGATATTTCCTACACTACTTAAAATGTTTCAGAATGGAGTTTTGTTTACCGGTGGAGAGGACCGCAGCATCACTGCCTGGGATACAACATCCGGGAAAGTTGCATATAGCATCGAGGATGCACATTCAACACGTGTAAAAGGACTTGTTATTTTCAAGAATGGAAACGATGCAGAAAGTTCGGAAGCATCCGATTTTATTGTTTCTGCCTCATCTGATGGTGTCATACGAGTATGGGATCCCCGCATGACTGCCAAAGAGAAACCAAATCCATTGGCTGAGACCAACACAAAATCCAGACTAACTTGTCTGGCTGGATCATTTAGAAAATGTGAGTGCTAGGAGCTTTTGTCTTTTCATATTCGTTTTTGTTCTCTTGTTGGCACTAGACCTCACTAGAAAATTCGATACAAGCATTCATTCGATTCATGTTATTAACTCGGTGCCTTGAAGTTTTGATTTGCTGTGTGCTAATTAAGTATCACAACCATAATGACATTATGTTGCAGTCTTACATCGTTTGTAAGCGCATTAGGAGTAAAGGGCGCAAGATATTATTGCTGATTTAAACTTTATAAATGGTTTGTGGAGTTCCTATTTAGTGATTCTTCTCTCGAGTATCCATTAATTTCAGAAAAAAAGGATCAAAACCTCGGAATTAGGAAAATCCTTTTGCTATTTCTCTTGATTGCTATATTTTTTAGTACACTGTTTAAATCAGCTTCAACATGTGGATTCTTAAAATATTTATTGTTGTTGTTTCAGGACTGTGACTTTGGACTGGTACTCTGGGTAATGGAAATTTTGATCCACTGTTCTTGCTTCCGGTTAGGGTTAGGTACAACATTTTGTTTGTATAGCGACTCTACAGGCGAAAAATTTTCTCCTAGAAACAAATCATTATCTGAAACACCAGGCAATGAGATGCAAGGATGCCTGCTGAGTTCTGCTGTCTAGAATGAATTATTCAACCTACTTTGCCAATAGCATTTATGTTGAAGTTAAAGAAGTTCTTATTTATTTGCATCTGACAATGATCTTGATTGATTTGCATGGTTTGCCAGTTTGTACATTTAGATTGCTATTTCTATTCCAACGATTACCCAACTGCTCGGTTAGTGCTTCGATCTCCAAAATCTTCACCATCAATCATCAAGGGAGCTGATTCTCCAAGATCAGATTCAACTTTTATCCACTGACACAACCATTTTTATTCATGAGCAAACCATATAACAGTTTTGAGTGAAGGTATTACCATCCCAACAGGATGTTTGCATCTACAACTCTTCAATCCATTGGAAAGATGTCATGAAGACCGACACAAAAATTGGGATAAGGAAATTTTGCCTATAGATCATCTGCCATCGTAGTTGCTGCAATGGTGGTGGAGGAGGTGGCGGCACTGCATTGCGGTGGAGGTCAATAATTGAGGCAGTAAGGTGATGACAAAGGTGCAAAAAGGAGGATGAAGCAGATAAAGAGAGGAAGAGAGAAATATCATCTGCGTTTATATTTAACACATTTTATAGCATAAATTAGAGCAATGGATTATTCAAGAATTAGTCCATCAACCATCATTTACACAAACACAGTAGATATCTCGTTTCAGGTTATATTGATGAGCATTATGACTGGTGGGCTGTAATTTGTAGGTATGTTTGAAATGAGCAGTATGCTTTCAATTCAAATGATTGGTAAAAATGGGGAAAACTCTTCTCTCAAGTCTCACAGAATCAACAGAGGGAGAAGACGACAAGTCACCAGCACCAATATGCATCCGAATGTGTGAGCTAAATTCAACACTTCAAAAGTTCTTTAAGATCCACAAGGCAGAATACACTAGTTATCATAGTATTGTCACCAAAGGTCATCGTGCACCCGCGACAATTTCATTCAACGTTGAATCTGTTCGTCGCTTTTGCATTCTTGTACAGATCCTTTACAGCATGTTTTGCCTTTGTTTTGGTGTGTTTTGCTTGTAAAAATATAAGCAACGACAGTTTGCAGCGCTGCAATACGATCGCTTACTATACCGGACAAAACTGCCCCAAAATAGCTTCGTTTTCGAATGTCATAACCTGTTTTCTGCAGACCGCTGCTGCCCACAAAACGTTAGTCATCTCAGCCCCCTAGAACCCCCCGAGTGGCACCATGGGGGATGGGGCTTCGGGATAGTATTAGGCGTTGAACAACCTTCACAAGATTGCACAATAACTTGACGGAAACTTGCCTTCGCGCCCAACACCCGGGGAGCAGTTGTTTGCGGACTTATAGCTGTTCGTTCACCTTTCTAAAGTCTTTATTTTCCTCCATCCCTCTTTCCTCTCATGCACTCCAAGTGCTCGCTGAATTGCTTGTATAGCTTCCCTCCTCGCGAAACGTCGGGATTTGTCCGTCGCTCATTTTCAAACTAATCAACTTTCTATTTTACAGGTCTTTCGGGACCTGCATGAGGTTGCAATTGGGCTGACCTTTTGCAGATGCATATGTGGCAAGGGCACTTCAAAACTTAGACAATCCCAACTAAGTCTGATCAAAGGTGACGCAAGAGTGCTTCACAACTTAGGTAAATGTAGCTAAGACCGTGGCTTTACCATAAGGGTGCCTCACGACTTACGCAATTCTAGCTAAGTTCATGACAATATGGCAAAAAAATTGGACTCACAACTTAAATTAAAAGAGAGAAATAGAGTATATGAGAGAAAACATATTGGTAAGCAAAATATTGTCAAATCTTCCAATCAAAGAATGTCCAACGATGTCATACATGTTAGCATAATTGTAAGTACCACATTTGAAAATGTGCAAAAGACAATGCATGTTAAAGAATAAACAGTCATATGACTTGACCACATATCTTTTACTGGATGTCTCGAGACTTGATTAGATTAAGCAGGTCTAACTTAAAGGACAGGTTTATGTGTATCATGAAACCATGATATAACATAGCGCAGTTTATAAGGTTAAGGTAAAGAATGACATTATATGCTACGGGAAAAAAAAAATCACATTATAAGCTAACAATACAAGCAAACAGAAGGGAAGAAGTAAAATTCAAACACAAAAAAACATGGTAGTAACTTTTCCAGTACTGGCCAAACACTTCTAAACGTAAAATAAAAGGAACATTTTTGAAACAAAGAGCAACACCATCACGTTGACAACACAACTAAGAGGCAAGTGACCAAAGAAGCATTTTCCCAAACACTTGGAAGACGAGACTTACAGTGAAAATTAGCCGTCGAACCTCCGGGAATATGATCGATTAGCGTACATCTACTTTGTTTTAATTAGTCATCTACACGTCCCAGAATCTTGATGTTACCCATTTGCAGGCCCCGACGCGCCTCCAAATCTGAATCTCAGGTCAATGCGACACCATGGGACGATAACCAGAAATCATAACAACTACGGCAGCAACGGTGACAACACTCAGAACCAAACGATGAAAACTAGTAGCACAAACAAACCTGCAGACAATTTAGAAGAGAAGGATGCGGTCATTTTCTCCAGCAGGGGAAGCGACACGGAGAACAAGGAGGCAATGAGCCTCTCTTTCCTGTAACACGCAAAGACATCACAATTAGTACATAGAACACACGGCATAAACAGGACTAGGGTTTCTCACTTCCTCCACCACCACTGCCGCCGTTGCCGTCGCCGTCGCCGCCGCAGGACGCCGTTGGGGTCGCAAACGAGCGACCTTTTTCTTTCTTTTTTGGAGAATAAGCGGGTGTGGTGGTATTTGCTGATCGGGTACGGATCCTTCTTTGACACGAATAGCACCCGATAACTGCGATATCGGATTTGAATCCGAACAAAGCAGGAAAATAATAAATTAAATATATATAGTCGTTATATATATATATATATATGTTCGCGTGAAGTTTATGCGTCAAGATTCGTGATGTATATCAACTCCATGAGAATTCGAATTATTATTCGTAAACTATGTAAAATCCCCAATTATTATCCGATTTTATGGAGAACTAATTTACGACCATTTATGCAGTTTCCAAAGCAGATTAGCTAAAATTTGTGGTGAAAATATAAAAAGGAAAAAAAGAAAAAGCATTTCGTAAAAATCGCGGTGCAGATCGTGACCACCCAAATCGCGAAACGTGTCCCCATCCGACGAACCAGAAATAGACAAGTGTCACGCATGGAAGCTAGTAATTAACCCACACCGAGCCTACGTGGCATTGATGTGCGCCAAAGCACCTCTTTTCATCCGTCAATCCACGTGCTCATCTTCCCACCTGCTTCAGATCGCTCTTCCCGATCGCATCATCCTTTCCGGTGGCCTCTTTCTTCTCCGGCAAACATTCCTCGATCCCATCAAACACCACATCTCGATGCGATAGCAGCCGTCCGAATCTCGTATTTTGGATGGTTAGTATTCTCGGCACGTACCGGTCCGATCATCAAGCGACAGTCAAGCATCTTGTATCGGAATCAGGACTCAAGATCGACGACTCCTCCGATGCAAACAATTTTCTTTATCATTGATAGTATTATTATAGTCATGTGAGAGGGAGAGAGAATCCTTGGCGACTCCCAACGAGGATGGGTTTAATCTTGTTTAAGCTCCCACAAACATGAGGGTGGATTGGCCGTACGTGTTAGGACTATAGGCGTAGGGACTTGGGAGAAATAAACAACGTAGAAAGTAGCTGATCGACTCGAGCTGCATGACACCTCTCCATGGCATTAGGTTTTAGGCCTGCTCATGCTTATGCACATGCACGAAGCTCCCCAAGTTTTGTGTGCCATGACGAGCTTGATGTCTGGATTTGATGGACGGGGAGTACCTGTGAGAAATAATGAGCGTTACCGTCCTCTGGAAGTGTGCTTCCATGGCTTGGAGATCTGCCCTCACTGCACACAGTGTAGCATTTACTTCTCTCTCTCTCTCTCTCTCTCTCTCTCTCTCTCTCTCTCTCTCTCTCTCTCTCTCTCTCTCTCTCTCTCTCTCCGTGAGTAACAGATGAGCAGCGCTGCATTTGAATGATTCGATCACAATGCGGAAGAAAACAAATCTCACAGTTGTGTTGAGTTGGATGGATAGAGTGTTCAGCTTCTGAAGGTAGTAGAAGAGTAAGTATGAATACATGGATGAAACATGGAGATCATGGAGTGGAAGTACAGTCGGATGCAGTTGTCACAAGCTCGAGGATAACATTTGCTTGCAGTCCTGGCTGCCATGCACAGACACACACCACTGGTGCCCTGAAGAGAACCATGTTGTGGGACTTCATAGAGAGCTGGGGGAACAATGGCACGCACAGTACAGCAGCAGAAGGGCCAAGGAGCTGCAGTTGCTGCATTGCCAATGGCACAAGTGCTCATGATTAAAGATGGGGGAGACGAAGAAACACACAGTGCCTCCTCTCTCTCTCTCTCTCTCTCAGATCTCTATCACTGCACAGGAGTGATCCTACCGCCTACAGTTCTCTGCAGTGCATGCCTGACCACCACACTCGACCATTAGGCATCTCATGGTTCTCTGTCACAAAAATCTTGATCCAATAGCTGCTGAAAGACCTACAGTTGTGCTGTACTTACAATTATAATCTTCAAGTATCATAGTACACCTAATATGTCATTTGAGTGACAATTCCAATGTTCTAAAGATGCCAAGTAAGTTTTGTTAGAGGCAACATGCAATGTTCTTAGTGAGGCTTTTTTGCTCAAGTTGTGTTCTACAATAATAATACTTGTATCTCTCTATTCTTTCCTTTATAGTGAAGCCACGTAGTATATGTGAACCACAAATAATATGTTCATCACTACCCAGAATTGTGTTGCATAATTCTATTCAGTACATATATCTCATCATTCCTTTGGTGTGACTCAGCAGACAACCCACCATTGCTATGATCATTTACTTATCCTTGCAACTCATTATGTTGAATCTTTGTATCACTAATTTGGCATAAAACATATATTTTTGCTACCTTTAAATTCCAAATTTTTATTTAGCTCTATTAAATCTCAGTTCATCCCAAACACTAGACATGCATGGGATATGTGCTATTATGGGTTAAGATGAACCAAAGATCAACAGGTTGATGACATACACCATGCAACATGAAACACCACTTCCACTAATGAAAGATCAACAAGTTGATGACAAACAAGGATTAGGTAATCTAACCATAGATATTAAAATACTTTGACTTGTAAGATCTTGTAGATTGGTGTGGATAAACAATCTATTGGCCTAACTCATTTGCACAGAGGAAAATCAAGGAGAATCTTGTGAGGAACAACAAAATTTATTACTCAAAACTGTGGAATTAATCAACATTATTTACAAGTACTTCAAAAGCATGTTTCTCTTTTACAATAATATAATATATAGCTGTCCTCATCAACTATAAATGATTATTACTCGAAAGATGTGTCCTAACATCCTCCATATGTCATCCTAATAGCATCAATATCACTCATATTTTCTTAGTTTCTATTCCAAAAGGAGTAGCAGCATCAATGCCTTTATCCTTGTTTTCTCTTTAGTTTCTTGATGAAAATTAAATGTGCCATCATGCAAGAACCTAATTCTTCCTATGATCTACTTGTTGTACTTGGAGATTCTCAGTGTGGTACACAAATTACATGAGAATTGGATACTTAGAAGATCAAAGAGATGCATTCAATTAAAAAAGAAGAAAGCATTTCTTGCAAGAGAATATGCACTTGCATTACTATCCAACTCTCTCTCTCTCTCTCTCTCTCTATATATATATATATAGAAGGTGCATGATTACTAAAATGAAGCACAAATTAATTAATGATATGATAATGCTGTAATGCACCATAATAATGATATTTAGGGATAATTAGACATCACAGAAAGACCTTGTTTGCACACTCCTATTGACTCATTCCTGAACAGATAAGCAACATATGTGGCATCATTATTGTGTGTGCAGATTCTAATCTCCACTTGTTGCATTGTTAATCAAATGTTACCTTTGGTCAGCTCAGCAAGAAAACACTACATTAATTGAGCTCCCCCTCTCTAATGTTCTCATTAATTATTTCTTAATTAAACTTATCCCACCTCTTCTTGCCTGCTAGACACTGAACAGGCTTATAATAATATCCAAAAAGCTACTTTTGCTCCTTACCATCGCAACTACCTATCCTGTGAATGGACCAGACTGTGGGTCCCCTTGACGTCGGGCGCTGTCCTCCGGGGAAGAAAGAGAGGAGAAGGATAGTACCGTCAAAAAGTTAAACCTCCGTTGTTGTTCGAGCTATTACGCGGTGATGAAACAGCAGTACGATCCGATAGGATGATGCCACGAGTGGGAGTTCTAAAGATCCTGGCGACGTTTCGAGACGTCGTTGGGTGAAGGTGTGTGTGTGGTGTTGGAGAAGGACACGGAAAAGCGGCGAGGACTAGGATAGAACGGTGATTAGGTGGGGGAGAAGGGGTAAATGGGAAGGGGCAGTCGGGTGTATAAAACGGAGAGAGGAAGAGGACGGCGGTGTGTCTGACCTTTCCCGATAAGCTCGGCCATTGCTCGAATGGGAACACCTAGGGTTTCGATCCACGAGCCCTCTCGCCAATTCCTTTGCTCCCCCCATCTATTTCTCGGACGGGTTAAACTAGGATTTCTCCCTGAGAGAAATATTTAATCTCCAATCTGCTGCTTTTCTCACAGGATCCGACTCCTCTTGGTGCTACGACTGCTTTTGCTTCTGTTCTTTCACCGTCACCGTCGCTCTCATCGTGGGCCGACGAGACGGGAGGAGAGGAAGAGATCGAGGTCCGGTTTGGCGGCATCGGTGAGGATTTTGCTTTGGTTTCATTCGGAAGAGAGTGGAGTGGGAGGACGGGAGGGCAGGCATTTGTGGAAGGAGCAGTGTGGCGCTTCGATCCCGACGAGAATTGGAGGAATGCAGGTCGATCCGGGCTGGTCCTCTTTGAATCTGGAGTAAAGGAGCGTCTTTGCGGGTGGGTTTCTTTGGTTCTCGAAGATTGAGTGGGTAGATCTGAGAGGTTTCGGGACGTGGAGGCATTAAATCGACGCAAGGTGAGGTTTCGTCGGAGAAAGGCGGGTTTTTATTGTGCTACATCCATGATCAGTCGCTCAGATTTTGGTCGTTTTGTTTTCCGAACGCGCTTTCGTTTGTTTCTTCGCCTGGCGTTTGCTTCGCTGCTCTTTTCCACTGTCTTCTTCCTTATCTCGTTTGGTTTCGTCTTTAAAGCTGCTGCTAGGATTAAAGGTGCCGCTGCCTTTTTGTTTCGTGTTTTTATGACTACGCTCTCAAAACCCGTCAGAATTTGGCGTCTGATACTGCCCTCATTGCAGACGTTGCTGCGGTACGTAGCTGCTGCTTTCAGATGTCAGTGCTGATTTCTGGCGACCTGACGAGCTAGCGCGAGCAGCAGGAAGAAAGAAAGAGAGAGATAAGGAAGCCTAGTCCGGCTCTCGTCGCTGCTGCCCGAAAAAGCAAAGGCTACTGGCTGACTTGTCCGGCCACTAACGCAGTCTAAAGGTCTCGCCTTGCCGCTTCGTCTCTTTGTTTCTCCGTCTCCTATCCTTCCCGGAGTGCTGCGACTGTGAACTCGTCATCAATGCTAAAGGGCAGTCTTACGCGGTTTCTCAGAAACCCTAAGCCCCAGACCTGACATAGTTCCTCTCAGTCGCGCCCGCCACCGCCACCACCACCCCTTCCCGGAAAGGCGAACGATCGGGAGGTGGAGATACGAAAGGAGTGGGCGATAAGGCGATAAAGATCCGATATTATGCCCCGCCCAGGAGAGGCATGAGAAGAAGATGGAATTGGAGGAGAGCAACCACGCTTCGAAGCGCTTCCGGGTGGTGGGCAACGGCAGTCAGACGGCCAAGATAGGGCGTACGGAGCACCGGGAGGATGACGAGGAGGGCAGAGAGAGAAAGGGCGGAGGAGGAGATGACGCCAGGGGCACCGCTCCCTGGGAGCATCACCTGTTGTCAAGGATCTTCCGCGTCTCACGTGCCTCCGGCGGCAAGGACCGGCACAGCAAGGTGTACACTGCGAGGGGCCTCCGCGACCGGAGGGTCCGCCTCTCCGTCTCCACAGCCATCCAGTTCTATGACCTCCAGGACCGCCTTGGCTACGACCAGCCAAGCAAGGCCATCGAGTGGCTCATCAAAGCTGCTGCTGCGGCTATTAACGGGCTCCCTCCTCTCGACGGCTTCCCCAAGCCGCCATATCCTAACAGGGTTGAGACGATGAAGGCCAATCCAGATACTGAGTCGAGCTACAATCAGCAGCCGCAGCAGCAGCATATGTCGACCAAGTCCGGCTGCAGTAGCACCTCGGAAACCAGCAAAGGCTCAGTTTTGTCGCTCTCACGGTCGGAGAGCCGCATCAAGGCCAGAGAACGAGCACGAGAACGAGCGGCAAAGGATAAGTCGAAGGATAGGGACGACGGTGGCCATAATGTGGTCTCCCATCTCCAGAACCTGAACCACAGCCTGAACCCTCAGACCTCTTTCACGGAGCTTCTCACTGGAAGCGGCGGCGGCGTCAGCAACAATGCCAATGCAACCACTGTTGCTGCACGCGAGGAGAACACCGGCCGCAATTGCATTCAGAAGCAGATCCCCACGGCGGACTACTTCGTCCAAGCTGGTCTCTTTACACAGCCGCAAGAGAGTCACCAGCATCCGCCGACTTTTTCCTCACAATCCCACTTTGGAAACAGCTCTCCGATGGGAATGCTGCCATTCAACATTGCAGCCACCGGCGACCATTCGGAGATGCAGCAATTATTCTTGCAGGACAATCTCTTCCCCATCCCGGCAGTGGCAGCGACAGGGGACTACAATCTCAGCTTCCCAATTTCTTCGGGCATTGCAGGTTTCAGTAGG
Organism: Musa troglodytarum; assembly: GCA_023547065.1. NCBI lineage: Eukaryota > Viridiplantae > Streptophyta > Magnoliopsida > Zingiberales > Musaceae > Musa > Musa troglodytarum. Next base: position 55,824,992 of record CP097506.1, on the reverse strand, counting down.
GGGACCCTTCAGTCCAATTCGCCAGCTCAGCTGCCTCAGCAGCACCACCACAACCACAGCCACCTACCGAGGCTCTCTTCTACGGTTGACGGATCGAACCTGCAGTTCTTCGGTGCTGCCGCTGGTTCGGCTACAGCCGCCGCCGGCACAGAGAATCAGTATCCGGCGCTGTGCGATGGCCACCTGCAGCTCTTCTACGGAGGGGATGGCTATCGGCATTCAGACCTGAAGGGGAAAGGGAAGAGCTGAAATCACCAGAAAAATGCTGCATTTTTGTGCATACTCCATCGCTGGTAAGCTGTTCTTCCCGCTGCTTTCCTCGCCGTCAGCAAGATTACATTTTGATCTTCAAGTTCAATGCAACTAAGTCTAATTTTTCTCAAAACCCTTTTGGTATTCTGTGTTCTATTCTCATCCGGTCCTTCACGGAGATCCAATGAGGTAGACTCGAGGTTTCCTGTCGTAGTTGGAGAGAGGCCTGTGGTTCCTCCACGTTGTGTCGGATTCACCGAGTGTCAAAAGCTCAGGAGTAACCGAGTCTGAACCCCGTTCAACGGGCATCTTGTGGCCGCCGGCCACTCACGTAACATCAACTGTAGCCTGTCACCTGTACTTGCTGTTTCTTCCTTGGAGCCTGTAAACCGGAATCAAAAGTCCGTATCGATGGAGCATCATCGTAGCCAGCTTTTAGGAAGCTGTATGCCACATGAATGCATTCTCCCAGTAGACGGCCTCGAGATTACTAACTGCATTCATGCCACCAGAATGACAAGAATCTCAGGCTTTGACATGGCTGGTTAACTCATTAAAACTTTGTGGAACAATTATACTGCAATTCTATGTTGACTCCAAATGCAACCAGGAGAAAGCTGGTGACAGTAGCTCTGGACAGTGATCTCTGTTGACTCCAAAGAGTTATTAGAATCTGGATGTGTCTGAGACTAGGTTTTATTTATCATCACTTGGTAGTTCTTTTTTTATGATCATAATACATTTTGTTGCCAATTTCCAATCACATGGTAGCAATTCATTTTCAGTAGTTAGAGTTGAGAATCTACAATGTTCTTGTGCTATAAAATTTGAGAGCAAGAACTACAGATGGTGTGTCTAAAGGTAGACCTTCATGAGAGTACAACAGCAAATCATGAGAATACAGGCACAAAATCCAAACAGTAAGAAAATAGTTCTCCTAGAGAGAAATAATTTGAAAAATTGAAACAACATAAAAAAATGGAGAATGTTTTGTTAGAAAATGCTGAAGTATATAATATTGTCGAAAACTTTCCTTGTCTCATGTACTTTTGTAACTTCCTTCATTTTGATTGCCTTGCTAAGATGTCATAGGCCAACTTGCTAGCTCCTCCTTTGTTGTATGTTGAAAGTAAATAGAAAAGGTTCGAAGACAGCACGAGGAGGATCGCATCCGAGGTGATTAGGGTTGCGATGCAGGGCTGGACTTTGCATGACACAGGGTAGGATTGATCAAGCTGAGGAAATGAACTTTGAGATAAAACCCTGCAAATAAATGACTTAGTATCAGAACTTAATCTGAGGTCAAAATAGGCAAATATAGAGATTTTATAGTGTAAGGGCACAATAATTAAGGAAATGAATGTTTTTATTTGAAGAGAAAGCTCCCTTTTATAATATAAGGTTTTCGTAATCACTTAGTATCGGTGATGGGGTTCTTGCATGGGTTCAATGAGATGATTGATCCATCACTATGTGGGCAGGGATCAAGAAGTTTTTGTGGAACCCTTCATGGATAGGACTGTGTAGTTGGTGGTTTAAATTGTTTTTTGGTTGTACAGGCAATTGTCATTTCAAGATAGCATCATTTTGTTCACCAAAGCAGTCTGCTGGTGATGGAAAGTTTGCAGAATCTCATATGCTAATGCATCAGCACTATGTTTAGTATCATGATTTCAAAGTCTGTGGCTGGAGATTTCCACCTGGTTTCCCAGTCTCCTCTTACACCCCTCTTCCCGACCCTTCATCGTGCCGAAAACTGAGATTGGCACTTCTCTATTGGTTTCTGCTTCCAGTTTACAATGGCTTTGAGTGCTATTGTTGATCAATTGTTGCATCAGATAGATAGCACATAGCCTACAAAGTGACAAGACTTCTTATGTTATTGAGCAAAGCTGCTTCCTGCTATTCAGAATCTATTTCAGATGCCAAAGATCACATATTTTGCTGTTTTACTTCTTATCTATGCTCAGCTCTTAATGGCAATTACATACTTAAGGAGACAAATAATCAATCTTCCAGTAGTCACTTTTTTCTGAACTTGAGAGTATTGTTCATGGTGACATATCAAACTTGTGTTTCAAGTCACATGAAGTTGCATTGTTCATTGTAACTCTGCTAATCATACAACTTCCCAAATGATCACTACTAACTTCAAATAGTTGGCTGATGCAGGGATTAAAGAAGGACTACAAATGATGGCAAACCCTCAGCTTTCCTGGTTAGCTCCCGCAACACAAGATTGTTTTTGGGTGATGTCCGTGGCGCCTACTGTTGTCACCACCAGCATTATTTAGTTCTTTGTGCTCTTGAGTTGGTTGATATATGATGTATCAGACCTTGCCTCTTTGTATGGTTGGAGGCACAAATCCTTCCCGTTGTAATGGTGGCGAACAGACCATCCATCCTGTATTGCTTCCTTAGTCGATACGACATCGCATATGAAGACGAAGACCGCGTGCGGCAACTGTTTGATGTATTGCGGATTAGACTCTGATCTATTGAGTGAAATAAGATGTGCAAATTTTACTACATCCATGAACTACTACTACTACTACTACTACTACTGCAAGAAGAAACCTTCATTTGTCTTTCAAAGATAAACCAGACGGCAGAGCCAATTCCCATCTAACATCCACATCAACATCGTTGAACCTGACATACACCTTCATAAACAGTCTCATAAAAGAGCTTGAATGCATTGTTTCCTCAGTCTTAATAGGCAAATGAAGCATATCCAAGCAAAATAGCATTCCAGACAGGAATGATTTAGAAATATGAGAGGTTTGATCATTCCATACAATGCATCAGTGAACATTACAGATGTCACCAAGAATATAATACATACAGCACTCTGGATGATTATAACCTGGAATTGCAACCAGAGTGGAATTACAACAAATCCATTTTTGGATGTTACAATCGACCATACGGCATCTGAGGAATTTACAGGCTAAGGTGAAGATTTACACATGACGATAATAAGTGTCTCAACTAATCTTGTAATATTACTCATGGAACAAGCTTAGATGAGAAGAACGTGCTCTGTATCACTTGATGAAGGCATCTCGCGTTCCAGCTCAACATTTGTGGCATACGGTCATTGGATTAGGAGGTGAGTTGAGAAGTTACCCTCGTAGGAAGAGCCCAAACTCGAGACCCATTGTTGTCGTCGCCTTTAGTGTATCTTAATTCCCATCGTCTTCGAGACATCATAGTCCATTAAGCCTAAAAATTCCACAGAAGGATAGGTCACCATTCATGTTTGCCATAAAGTTAAAATTCTCAAGTATTATAATCGAAACTATGTAAACAATTTGAATCTGTGTAGCTATGAAGAAGTAAACAATTTAGAACATTAGGTACATACAGAACGAAGATACCATCGATAAGTGATAACCACAACCTCTTATTTTGATCAATACTATTTGTCTGTATTTGATGCGAGCAAATATGCCAATTGATGATTTCTTATGTGTAATCAAGAAAATCCAATGATACAGTGACTAGAAATGAACCTCATACATTATTCTTATAAGCTTCTGGTTATCGAGGTATCGAATCGGACGATCTTACTTCACGAAACATATGCGACGAATGCGTTTCACAACGAACAACTAACATCGATGGAAAATGAGATGCTTTTACAAAAAGAAATTAACGAATTGAATTGGACGATCTTTATCAAACATAACTAGTCGTTGTGTCTCACAATGAACAACCAACATCAATGGAAAAATGGTGTGCTTTTACACGAAAAGTTGAAGATTTATCGCCTGCTATACATACATGTCACTACGGTCCAAACTCAACTTTCCATGTGTTTCAATCACATAGCAATGACAATTAGGCAGGTTATGCGATGTTGTTACTTGTGATCTAACATTCTTTCTCAGGTAGCTTGTAACTTTAGGTTCCCCCAAACAATAAGCAGATGCAGAATCTAATTACCTCTGTATCAATCATGTAACTTGGACAATACATCAACAGAAATCAACTTGGGTAATTGCATTCCTTGAGCAAGATTTGATTTTTACCTCTAAAGGTTCGATTTTGTGATGGTTTCTTCAAGCTCAGAAGGAATTCATCTCAAGGCTGTAAGTCCTCCTCTTCATCAGCATCGTAGCCGCCGTCCGGTATGGTTCTTCGAATGCATCCGAGACCCAGCAGCCATCCGAGAACCCAAAGGACCCACCAGCGCCGCCGACTGCCTCCCTCGGCCGCTCCTCACTTGGTCTGATAGCCAACAAAGTCGCGCCCTTCAACACCATCCCGCCGGGCAGCTCCAGCTGGTGGGCGTACCACAGGCGCATGCTTAGCGCCGGCAAAAGGGTCCGTTGTGAGCTCCCCGAAGCCGTCGCCGGCTTCGTGCGTAGTTCTTGTAGCTGCCGCCGGTCCATTGTCAGCACCCCCTGCCCATCGGCATCCGTCAGATCCAAGCTCTCTAATGTCTCGTGGTTGGCCACGATCGGATGGAGAAGGTAATGCCGCGCCGAAGCGGCGATCAGTGAGCTGATGGTCCACACCACCCTGCGCTTCAAGCTCCCATCGGTGTAGAAGGAGTCCGGGATGCTCCCGCAGTCATCACCACCACGAGCGTCCTGGAAACTAGGATTTGGGTCAGGGTCTGGCGATTCGGGGGGCATCGAAGACGAGGAGACCGCCGAGGAGGCGCCGAGGATGACGCAGCTATCGAGGGTGGACCCGAAGTCCGCCCTCCACTTCAAGAGGACGCCGCCGTCGACACCAAGCTCGCCGTCGGGGAGCTCGATGCGTAGGCGTCGGACTTCCTTAAAGTTCTTCAAGACCTCCATCGGGGAATGGTGAGAGGCCTCGGACGGGGACGCCGAGGCGGACTTCCCGGCGGCAGCGGAGACGGCGGTGGCATCCGTGCAGGAGGAGGCGGAGAGGATTTGGCTGAGGGCCTGGAGGGGCTTGACGAGGCCGCCGAGGACGAGGCGGGCGAGGTGGGAGAAGACGCCGCGGGGTTTGTCGGACAAGGCGCCGCCGGCCACGCCACGGGACGAGGACGGGTCGTCGGAAATGACGCAGTCGACGCGGACGACGACGTCGTCGACGAGGAGGGCGAGGGCGTGGAAGCGTCGCGAGACGACGCAGCACCGCCCCAGGGCCTTGACATCGCCGATTCGGTTGAAGATCACAAGCAGCACCGCGTCCGGCAACCGGTCGAAGTGGTCAATCCCTTCCTCCTCCTTCGCTGCCACCTCCACCGCCGGCGCCCGACAGAGCGTCCGAAACCCCTCGAAATCCGCCTCCCCCAGGCCACCGGAGGCCGACATCGGATCACAAAAATCCGACAGAAATGTATCAACAACAAACACGCCTAAATCCACAGGATCAGACCGAAAACCCAGTCAAGCCGCAATCTTGGAGTCGTTCGCACCGATTGCAGAAGAACTCAAGCACGAATTTTGGAGCGCGATGGGAGCGAGAAGGAAGCTTTCGGTTCCCTCGTCGCTGCTACGCTACAAAGCACACTAAATAGAAGAGGATAAGAAGAGACCTCCACTTCACCTAATTCCAAATATTCTAATATCTAATATTTTATTATTATTATATATATATAATATATTGGCGCAAGAAATGGCATAGAAATGTTCTAATAATTATTTTAATAATAATAAAATCAAAGTTCAAATTACTTTAAAAAAATAGGAGTCAGGAATGGGTGGTAAGAAGAGTTCAATTGCTTCCCTTCCTCTCTCCAACACACTAATTATTTATTTGATTCATCTGCTCTCACAAGACCTCGTCATTGTGTTTGGAGTGTGAAACAGTCTTCCTTTTGTGAGATAATCCATTGCTTAATAATTCTTTTGTGAGATCATTTTGGATTATTAGTTGGTTTTACTCAAAACATGTCAATTTTGATGATGTCGGGATGTTTGTGTTGACCACGCTTGGTCAACTTCGTATGCGACATTGGAGCACACGCAAGTTGACCGCCTACATCGACAGCATTTATGGCAAGCTCCGAAGTCAAAATCGTAATAGGAGGTTTATATACATAATTATTCGATAGATTTCTAAAAAAATTCTCTCGTAAATTTTAAAAAAATTATAATTCTTTAGATATATTTATAATAAAAATCGCTGATGACAAATTATTGTGATGCTTCCTCACCAATCATGGTGTAGAGTTCTCCAGCCAAGACAGCACTAGAAAAAGGCGCTCTGCTGACAACAGGAGGACCTTCGAATGGGGCAGTGATGACGAAGATGGATCATCAAACTCCTCAATAATTGGGCTTCACCTCTCCTCTGAGATCATTTCATCCTATCCGATGGAGTTTGAAGGAGGCAGCCATTGTCCTGCTCGTGGAGTTACTGTTCTTGCAGCAGCAGACTCTGCTGTCGAAGCTGATGATGAGAACATATGCGTTCTTCTTCGGTAGATTTAGATAGGAGGAGAGAAGAGACGATGAAATTTTTTGGGGTTTATTTGTTCGATAAATATTTATATGGCTTTATTTGTTTGATAAATATTATTATAGTGTATATTATTATTATTATTATTAGTAGTAGTAGTAGTAGTAGTAGCAGCAGTAGCAGCAGCAGCAGTCGTATTTTGTCTTCGAATCACGAAACGAGAGGAGTGAGGGAGGAGGAAGCGGCGGCGGCTGTCAATGTCGATGTAGATTCCCTTCGCCGTCGCATGGGATCGAATTCTCCACCTCCAGGTTGGTGATCGTCCCCTTCTTCTTCTTCCACGCCGAGATTGATTCCGCGCTCCTTCGATCGGGATCACGCGGAACCCGTGTCAACCCGTCTTATATTTAAGCCCTCGTGTTCGTGGCCTTGTTAGGGTTTGAAATGGTTGATTTGCTCCCGATTGTTACAAGGGGTTGATTGTGGTTTCCTTGCAATTGGATTTCCCCTTCTCGATTCAAGAGCCGCGGCGATCTTGTTCTTCCTAAGCAAAATTGGTTCTTTGGGTTGTCGCCATGCTGACCCATCGGCCACGGAATAAGGTTGCTCAACACATGTTCACCTAATGATGTAGGAAGATGGTTCCTCCGAAAAATGGATGGAAAATTTTGGCTTGACATGCCTTTTTTCTTTGTATCCATTATATATGACTTTGATCTGATAGTTCTTCTTGCTGTATTTACTGCTTATGGTTTGTGCACTTCTATTTTCCTATTTCAGTTATCTGTGGTCTCGGAGTTCTTTATTTCACCATGAAATCTTGCTTAGAATTTAATAGGCTTTGCAGTTGAGGTCAGTTTTGTGGATGATCGATCTGTACCATATCCTTCGCATGGTTTATCAGTGTGCAACTCAGTTGCTACTGTGCCAGTGACACAATGAAGCTGCAAACATGATTGGAACATTTTGCACTAGTACTTATGGGTTATTTTAATCATAGCTAGACCTTTTTTGTGATATGCTAGATTGTCATAGAACCGGTAGCAACACATTGTACCAGTAAGTGGATTTTGTGATGCGTAAATCATGGTTTTTTGAATTTAGTGATAAAATTCTCAACCACTTGCAAGATCTTTGCAAGCTTGAATTACTGGGAAGTGCTTCAGCAGTTCAAGCAACAATTATGTGGCTATATACACTTGACTGAGGATGAGAGTTAGAGGACCTAACGATTCACTTCAACGGTTGAGCTGTGAGTCTGCATATCATATTATGGGGTAATTTGGCACAAATGATCGTTTTCTCTCTCAAGAAACAGAATTTTGGAGCAATTGTCTAGTTGACACCATTAGTTTTTTGTACAAACTTAGTTAAAGCACATGCAAGACTTGGTCTGCGACAAGTCCAGATCAGTGGCAGTCTTTGTTTATCCAATATTGAGCCTACCGCTACAGGTCCGTTGGGTGTCCTTTGAACTGGAATCCTAGTATTTCAGCCAGATGATCAGAATTCTCTTTCTTGATTCTGGTTATATACATGTTATAAGAATCCTAAAATGTTGAGTCACCCTTGCTTGAACGATCAAGTGTGTTTGATCTTGACAAGAATTTTGAAGTGTTTGTGCTTTTTAGCTTGCTTGATGCCGAATTGGATCCTGTCCTGTGCATGGTTTCTGAACTCCTAGGGGAAGTTCTTTTTTGGTGCCAGTGTCATGTTTTTCTTGTTACACCTTGGGCATCTTTGCTCAACATATCTTGTGTCTTCGAAGTTTCTGTGCTTCTTAGGTTGCTTGTGACAGGTTCTTTAGGTGCTCGTGGCATGGAATTTTCGTTATATTCTCCGTATCTTTCCTTATGCATTCTATGGCCTTCGTAAGGATAATGACTGAAATCTGACAGATATATTTTTGGTAGATTTAGTTAAAAGTATTTCCAGGGTTAAAGATCCTATTTGTTGAAGATCAAATGCAGAGCAAACACTAGATCAACCTCAATCAAGTTTTCTGTTAGAAAATGTTACCAAGCTTGGGTAGGTACGAGTGTTATGATGTCAATTTCCTTTTGACTTAAACTTTGGTCAGCAAGCTGCTAATCATGCTGCTTGAAACCACAGTGCCACCTAATACTCGATCAGTTGCAGTTAAATGTTTTTAGTTTCATTTGCACTTGGCAGGGTTATGACTCGAAGATATCCATTGAGTCTTTGTTTTTGCAGTTCATCTATTTCATAAAAGATGTCTGCCCCAGCATTTTTACCCCTTTGGCCACAGATCTTCGGATTCAGCTCGATTCTGTTTTGTGGATTGTGTCTCAACACTATGAGGTTCTAACTGTAATTGATCTCTATATATTCACTTTTGTCTTTTACAGGAGTTAAGTGTTGCAAATGGTTTGTGTCTGTGCAGGTAATTGACCTCCAAAACCATGGGAAGGAGCTGTGAGTTCATCTGGTCGTGCACCATTTAAGCCACCATCCCCCGGCAGTACCGGTGATGTTGTGGAATCATCTTCTATCTCTTTATTCTTCGAGATTGCTGGGATACGATTCATCACCTGTTATTCCATCTCAGTTTTTTTATCATTCTGGATTGTTATATGGCGAGCTAGCGGGTATCCGAACAAGGCCTAGAAAACATCGACAATTGCGACCTGGCGAAGATCCTCCCCCTTCTGGGCAGCATTTCCTTGAGGGACCAAAAGCTTCTTGTGGATGATGGCAAGGGATCGAGTTGGATCGATGCCAAATTCATCAAAGTCTAGCATATGGAAGTCATGATAATATTCACTCGGTCATCAAGAACGGTCCGATTCTTATCATTAACGGGCAGCAGCTGTGTTGTTTGTTCCCATCTTTCTTGTATGTGATGTGTGACTACATTTTGGTGAGTTCTGTAACTCTTCAGTTTGTGTGTTTGTCTGCCAAGTCTGTAGATCTGCGGGTGAGTGCAGAAAACATGGTCGATTCTGATTCAAGGCTATGCATCCTCAAGATTGGATATATGAAGTAGATGATCATGTCTGGAGGATTTTTGCACAGATTAAACACAATGGTGTTGGTTTGGATCAGAATTGGACTTCAGCATCTTTTTGTTTGTTCCAGCAATTATAATGGAAAGACATGAATCAGTTTGTTTATTGGCACTTTTTGTTGAGCTGATATCATCCAATGCCGGACTCACTGTACACTGTGGAAGCTCGACTTGCTCACTGAAACGAAACTAAGTTGCCATCTCAAAGAAGAACACAATGCTTGCTAGGGCTTGATGGAGTACGAGTGTTGCGGTCTGCGGCCGTAAGGAGAGAGAGCATGTTCTCTGGACTTCCTCTTTTGAAGGAACCGCTGCAGCGATCGCTTCATCGAGAGCTCGGGGTTGATGAGCAGCCGCTCCACGGGACGAGGAGGAGGCGACGGCGGCAGGGATGACTCTATCGGTTGCCGGTGTGCTTGGGTCTTCTTCTTCATGTGGCCATCCATCTCCCGCTTGGCCATGGCGATGATTGCTCTCGCCTGCAGTTTGCGCATACGAATCTAAGGCTCGAATACGGGCAGAAAGACGAGCTCGGCAAGAGGAACCAGCGTGAGAGGCAACAAACCTGGATCTCTGTCACATCGCAGACACAGATTCGACCGTCGTACAACAAGGTAATCTGCTGCCGCCGCCGCTGCTGCTGCTGGTATTCTCCTGAGCTTTCGAACAATCTCGCCATCCTGCACACATCGTAGCAGCACAGAGATTAAAACCCACGCACACCCGAACATATGTCGAACACATCAAGAACACCGGACACACCACCTGTTGTTACAGCTGGCTGTGCTGGCCTCGTCGTCATCGCCGCCGCCACTGCTGCTGCTGCCGAGGCGAAGTCGGAGGTCCACCATCTCCATTGCTCTCTCGAACAACGAGTCGGATCGCAGGTGTGTCCGATGACCAGAGCGCCAGCGGTGGAGTCGTGGAGCGCGAGGAGGAGGAGGAGGGAGGAGGCCTTTATATTCTCGCCATGGGGACGAGACAGAGACGTATCAAGAGGAGAGCCGGCCGAGTTGTGCGCGGCCAAACAGCGCGTGGAACATGCGTTCCCTTCGCGCCCACGCTTCCTCCGTCGGCAGCGCCGCTCGTGCTCAACGACAAACACCCCTTTTTAGCCTTTTTCCTCCCCCTTCTCGCCTTTTCCTTCGACCATGAGAGCTCCACCACATGTTTCGGGTGCTTGATGGCCTGCGTGGGGACGAGAAGTACGCGTTGCATGGGCCATGCATCCGCCCGCTGTGCCGCATCGCATCACGTCCGCCCGTCCAAGGCAACGTTGATCACGACGATGATGATGGCACCCGTCAGCGTCGCAGCCACTCGGTGGCGGAGACCACCGCGACGACGGCGACAACCATGTGTCGAAATGCCTCCGTTATCTCAGCGTCAATTCCGCGGTTTATCTCTGCCATCCACACCCTCATGCCATTTACGGTGATTAGAAATTGAGGAAAAATGCATGTCAGCATCAATACATGCAAGCATAAATCTAAAAGCACGCATGAAGAAAACGTTGTGGCAAATTTATGCACTGTCATTCGTGGCGAGTAGAGCGACCACAACATGGTTGCATGCTTTGCTCGTGTTAGAAGTCGTCTTAGGTAGTTGGGACATGTCCAAACTTTTCCATGGCCTCAGTGTTCACAATGGAAGCTGTGTGGGGTTGAGCGGCCAAATTCAAATTCTACTTTTTCTTGAGTTGTTGCAATCGATAGGTTATTTGATAAGTATTAATGATTAACTATGAGAATAACCAAGATAAAATAAATTACATGAGTCAAGTCCGTTGGGAGTTCGTGAGTTTGTCGGAAGTCCAAAAAATCATTGAAAGTGCTGTCGGAACCGACCGATAATAGATCGGAGACTTACTGAAGGTTTCGGAAGTTTGTCGGAAGATTCGTCGGAGGTTCATTGAGCTTACCAAGAAAATTCGGAAGCTTGCCAAATAATTCATCGAAACTCGCCATAAAGTCTGGGAGTCTATTGGGGAGTCCGTCGGAAGATATCTAAGGGTGTGTCGAAAGTCCGTCACAAGTTCATCAGAAGCTCGTCGAAAAAAGACTCGACGTCACTGGATCATAATTTACTTAGAAATATATCTCAATTTTATAATTAATATCTAATTAGGGTTAGGATTATGTGATAATCCTAATTAACCCTTGCAGGAACCAATTGGGCTTCAATTGGATTAAATTGGACCAGATTCAAAGCTCATTCAGTAGTGTTGAACCATATCTGACGATGGCACCACCCCGAAAATAAGTTCTCCAGTGGTTTGAGCGGTGGTATCACCCTAGGTCAGTAGTGGTATTACTGATAATTATTACCTGTCAACGGTGACACCACTTGACAAGCAGTGGTACCGTCCCTTCACAAGGTTTGAGGACCCTATTAAACGATAGTATCGCTAGACTGGGCGATGGTACCACTTAGTACACTGACAGAGCATGGTCAACTGACGGTGGTACTGTCAGTACTTAAAAAATTGGGATGTGGCTCTTTTTTGCTCTAATTCTGAAGTCAATTGAGCATATAAATACCCTTTACTTCTCAGTTGACTAAGCACAATTGAGAAGTGATAAAAATGGAATTAAAACTCTAGCAAATTTGTATTCGAAAGCTTGAGTATTCACCTCCTAAAGTCTCATTTGTAAAAATTCTATAAAAGAGTATTAATGACTTGTAAAAGTCTGTAAGAGGAGTGCCATTTCAAGAAGAATTGATAGTGAAAGTTCGAAACTTCATCGGAGGAGGTTTTAGAAGTGGATGTTGGTCATTTGACGGAATCATTATACATTGCTGTGTACTTCTCTTAACGTGTGAGTTTTAAATTAAAGCATTTCAATCTTTACTTAACTCTAATTCACCCCATCTTAGCGTTGCTCTGGATTCTAACATTATCAATATCACTAATAAATTCTAAGCAACCGACACAAATCATGATAATCATTGATCGAATTTTCAAAAAAAAAATCCCTCTTTTTTTAGCTTTTCCCAACATATTTTTATTTTTTAAAAATATATTTAGTCTTTTTGAACATGCTTAGTTTTTTTTTATTTTTTTTGACATTTCCACCAACGCTTAGTGTTCTCGACACTTTCGTTAAAACATTATAATTTTTTTAAAAAATATTTTATAAATGAAATAAAACTTAATAAAAAAATAAATATTCTAAATATGTATCCTTATTGGTTTGGTCACAAGAACAACTAAACATGTGAACTTCTATGTCAATTACAATGTTTTTGAATAGGCTATAAGTCTCTTAAAATATACTTTTAATTGAAGAATTATCGATCCAAATCAATGGACCGATCCACTTACCCTATAGATCAATCCATTAAAATAAAAAAAACCAGAGTTGCTATTACATCTTGTTTATTCTAGAAAATATATTAAAAAATAAATATTGATTGAGAAATATAAAAAAAATCAAAAAAATAGTTCTTCTCAAGAATTAGCCCATTATGATTTATTGATATGAAAAAATATATTTAAATTTATTAAAATAGATAACAACATTTTGGGCTGCTATATGTATATATTGTAATATGGGCTGCTATAAGTGGGCCTTTATTTACTATTGGATCGATGAAGAAGGGTGTGACGGGTCCGGGTCGGTTATATTCACTACGACCCGATACACTCAAACCCGTCGGTTCGAAAGGATAATATTCAACCCGTTATCTGAATGATCCAAAATGATTTTGACATGTAAAAAATCCGATCCAATACCAACCCCGAAACCGTCAACACCTTCTCCAACCAACTGACGCCGGACCTACCTATCCCTATCAAGTCTCAAAGCTGATAGCATTATTAGACTTAGGATCCTTTCCATTCCCCACAGGACCGGATCTTCCATCCATCCCTGTGATCAGCCGTTCGTTCATCTTCTCTAAATTTTGACCATCCAATTATGAGGCTCTTGTCAAGATTCGTGCAGCGAAGATGGGTGAGATTGATACATGGGCGGTTCAGATTTGAGATGATGACGAGTCGACGGTGACACGAGGATATGCGAATTGGTTGGGATCCCAAACCCAAAACCGCCATTCGACGACGCCGTCTCTCCCGTCGGTGTTTCCGTCGCCGGTTCAGTATAAGAACAGGCGACGCTCCTCCAATCCGATCTCCCCCAAGTCTGCTTAGGGGACAGCAGCGGCACCGCAGACGACGGCGCTCCTATCGGCTTCCCCGAATCGGTCGAAAGAGGCTCCGCCTGGAACTCTTTCCAGGATCTCTTCCAGGTGCGGTTCTAACTATCCTTTTCCAGATTTCTTGCGATTCTATGTAGCCTTCTCCGGATTCTCGCATCGGTGTTTCGCTGATGGGCTTTGTTCTTTACGGTGTCAAATATGAATTCCGGATCGGATTTTTTCCCCCCCTTTTGTCGTTCTTCCTATGTAAGATGAGAACCTTGCAATGCTTCTTCCCTTTGTTACTTTTTTGGGATCTAAAGAGCCTTTGTTGTGTTCTTGTGCGTCTTTTCAGAAGGAAGGGAAGCATTTTGCTGGTTAGATCCGATGAAGGAGCCTCCAATTTCTTTAATGCGCGGCCTCGTAGTGGGAATCTGATCACGAATGCGGTTGCAGTTGGGTATCGATTCGCCTTAATTTGCCCCTTTAGGATGTCCTGCATGTATCTTCTCTTGTCCTGCACAGACGAAAGCTGATGCGTCTACAAGTTCCACTGTCTCCAAACCTCGGTAAGTCGCAGTTCTTTCTACTAAACACTTGAGCCTCTCTGGAGAAATAAATTTGGTGCTCTTCTGCTTTACATCTACTGTTGCATCTGCATACATGTCTGATATCAAGCTTCTTTTTCAATACATTATTTTCTGTTAGAGTAAAAGAAAATAAAAAAAAATTCAATGATGAAATCTAATCAAATAATATATGATTAAAATTGAAAAATGCTCAGAAGGATCCTCATTCTTTTAGTTCATCATGGTTTCGAACATGTATTCTATCATCATGGCATTGCACTTTCATTCAATGATGAAATCTAATCAAATGCAGTATTCTATCATCATGGCATTGCACTTTTTGCTCATCATGGTTTCAAACCTGTAGCACCTCAGATGTATTTGGGAACAACTTTTTCTTATGTTCTGCACTTGTACTGGTGAGCTAAATATTTCACTACTCACCTGCCATGTTGTTTTGGTCATAGTAGCTCCACCATTCTTTCTCCTGCTGTGGCATTTCCAGGTCTTTGACTTCAAGGTTCTGACTTTGCTTTTGTATTATAAATTTTAGTCATGAACTACTATTGTTTGAGGGGACTTGAAGAAGAGATGGACCAGGATCCTCGAGTTTGTGTCATGGTAGAAGATGTAGGACCATTATGAAGAAGAGATGGACCATTATGGTGGCTCATGCATGGTGTCCAAAGGTTTGGCTGCAAAATATGGAGATCTGAGGGTTCTTGATACCCCAATCGCAGAGAACTCCTTCACAGGCAAGGGCATTGGAGCTGCGATGACAGGCTTAAGACCTGTTGTTGAAGGAATAAATATGGGCTTCCTACCGTTGGCTTAGAACCAGATATCAATCAATTGTGGCATGCTTCATTACACTTCTGGTGGCCAATTCAAAATCCAAATAGTAATCAGAGGGCCTGGAGGTGTTGGGTGGCAACTCTGGTGCAGAACATTAACAGCGCTTGGAGTCAATTCCTGGCCTACAAATGGTTGCCTGCTCGACACCTTATAATGCCAAGGGGCTTATGAAAGCAGCAATAAGGAGTGAGAATCCCGTGGTGCTGTTCGAGCATGTGCTGCTTTATAATTTGAAGGAGAGGATCCCCGATGATGAGTAAGCGCTTTGTCTGGAGGAGGCAGAGATGGTGCGGCCGGGAGAGCATGTCACAATCCTCACATATTCACGCATGAGGTATCATGTGATGCAGGCCACAAAGACACTGGTGAACAAAGGCTACGATCCAGAAGTCATTGACATCAGGTCACCGAAGCCATTTGATCTTTATAACATTGGAAAATCTGCGAAGAGGACCCATCGCGTGCTGATTGTAGAGGAGTGCATGAGGACTGGTGGAATAGGTGCAAGTCTTAGGGCAGCCATAATCGACAATTTCTGGGACTACCTGGATGCTCCAATTATGTGCTTGTCTTCACAGGATGTGCCGATACCTAATGCAGGGACTTTGGAGGGGTGGACTGTGGTTCAGCCAGTACAGATTGTGGCTGCAGTCGAGCAACTCTGCCAATAAAGGGTGATCTTAACAGCTAGTGCTTTTGCATGGTCTGATCATGACTCCAGCTTATTACCAAAACTAAGGTTTGATCTACTATATTATTAATTTTTGTTTTAGCAAAACCTTATGTTTTCTTTGTTAAGATTGTGCTGACATTGGCTTGAAATAATGGTTTCTAGTTTGTAGTGGCAACTTTCGGTCTGATTCATTATCTTAAACTAACAAGAGATTTGTGATTTTGAACTCCGTCTTTAATTATGACTGTCAATTTTTTCATGGTAGGATCCACTGCGAGTCGATAAAAGCTATCGAGTTTCTGAGAAGCAGAGCTTATTTTCTTGCAGTGTTTCTTCGTATCCTATTCCTTCTTCCAGATTCACATTCAAGAAAGTTGACATTCTCCAGGTATGAATTGTTTGTCTAGAAGTTTTAATTGACTTCTTTGATGAATTATAGAATCTGAATCGTAATGCCATGAGCTCAAATATCTTAGCAAAGTTTTTCTTCAACTCTAGTACGACTATTTACTTCTTTCCAGAGAGTTGGCTCCATGGTACTACAAAATACAAATAGTCAATATGCTTAATAAAGTGCTTTAGTCTGTTAATACAATTTTCTTGTTCAACAACTATTTCCCCATCAAGTAGTATATATCTTGAATTACTGATTTTTTTTAAAAAAAATTAAATAATTTCATTTTGGGAGAATTGAAATGCCCGGTATGTACAATAGTCCCTCGGATGCTTTCCTCATCTTTGGAGGGATCGCTTCAAACTACAATCTCACATTATACTTTAGTTGTGTGCGGGCTTGATCCCCTTACGATCATAGATCAAACACAAATTTTATACCAAATCAAACCAGTTCTCTGTAAAAGTTTTAGAAAGAAAAAAGAAAACCGGAATGAAGTATTGGCATTAGCGCAACTTCTACGGTGTGACACAGTTCAACTTGTGGCTTCTTTCTTGATGTTCATATTTGTCAAGAATGGTGATGGAGATGAATACATCGAGAAAGACAAACACCGAACCAGTGACAACAGTTTTTGAGTCCTCATGAAAATTGAGTCTCTTTTAATTCAATTGTTTGTTGTGATTCAAACAAGGCATCATCCTGGTCCAAAGATCAATCAGGATGATCTTTCATGGCCTTGTGGACATGATTGCAGTGTCCAACGTTGTCTGAAATGTATCACCTATTCGCTAGTAGAATGCACAGTTAACTATAGCATAAGAATTAGTTTGTAGGAATGTACCAAGGACACTGACTCGAAGTTTAGTAGTGACCTACCTACACGTACTGTTAGCTACAGCTGAGGATTATTTTGGAGGCACAACAAAATCTGGAACTCTGAGTAAACCGGATTAAGTGATAGCGGATAAGATTTTCTCAAATTGTATGAGGTCATATTCAAATAGAAGATTAGAAAATTATGCGATGCGTAGTTTCTATTTTTGGATAACTTGAAAGGAATGAGTATCGCAGCATTGATAGCGGATAAGATTTCTTCAAAACTATACGAAAAAATCCTATTTGTTGAGGAGGAAATCTTATCCGCTATCATTAGCAACTACACGGATTCATGCCATGGGCTTCAATGACAACAGATTACATCTTTTCTGAGGGGTTATGCTGAGATCAAATCAGCATGATGAGATAGAATAGTGATAAGGTCCACATCAATCTTCACCGGTGCGAGCTCCTTTCAGTCTCTAGAAATTATCCACTCTAGGATGGGCTCGGAGCCCGCACAGCGTTGCCCGTGCATTCCGGGATGGACGTGAAAAATGTTCCTATGGGAGAGGAGTCACCTTTGACTGTTCATTAGGCATCGATATGAGACCACATGGCAACTCGTACAAGGAGATTGAAGCAAGTGGGGTGTCATGAGGGTTCATAATTGCATCAAGGGTTCAATGATTAAAACCCAATCATTTACCAGACAAGGCATGGGGTGGAGGCTACTGTTTGCTAAAAGGACATTGACTTTAGGGTGCAGTGTGTAGTGCAAGCTGAGAAAGATCTGGCACTTTAAAAAAAAAAAAAAACTTTTTAGTACTTAAAAAAGAGATTTTTTTAATATTAGATATATATTTAAGAGTTAAGGTTCATTTTAATCTATGTGATCTTCATCATTAATTACTTAAGTTATTATGATTTACTCGTATTTAAAATAATTTATATATTTTAAAAATATAATATATAAGTCTTTCTAATCAAGTTTGAGTTAACAGACATTAGAGTCTGTTTACGTGACATGTTGACTCATTATAAATCATCAATATAATGATACATATAATTTAAGTTTTAAAAAAAGAGTTCATTTTAGTCCTTGTGGTTTCGATCATAGATCATTTGAGCTCTTATGGTTTTGTTTGTATCTAAAATAGTCTTTACATTTTTAAAAACATAACATATAAGCTCTTTCCATCATGTTTGAGTTGACATATGTTATAGTCTGCTTACGTATTAATAATAAATTATTAATACAATGTTATGTGTAATTTAAGTTTAAAAAAACAGGTTTGTCTTGTTGAAGAAGAGGAAGTGACAGAGGTCGTAGCGATGAACGAAGGCAGAGAGACAGAGATAAAAGAGGTCGAAGGCGAATTGTGAGGGAAGGTTGGACCACTATATCATTAGCGCAATGTGTGGGGACACATGAGAAGATAAAGTGGGAGGCGATGAGGACGAAGACGCTTAGGAGAAGGAAGAGGGATCAGGAGACCATTGCATGCATAGCGTTGAATTGATCGATGCACATCCACTTGAGGTAAGATCGGAAGATCCTAAGCTTATTGTCAGCGCGGGAGAGGTCGCGTGCGTATGACGCCCCGTTAGGCAATAGTGGCTCGATGCTATTATTGGTGGCCACTTCCACGATGATGCCTCCTCCCATCATTGATAGTGGTCACGATTTTTTAAATTTATTTTACATGTATTATTATATTAATAATTTATTGTAAGTCAGTATATTATGTAAGCAGACCCTAACGTTTATTAACTCAGACTTGATAGTAAGGGCCTATATGCTATATTTATGAAAATATATAAACTATTTTAGAAACGAGCAAAACAATAAGGGTTTAAGTGGTCCATAATCAAAATCACAAGGGCTAAAATGATCAATATATTAATAATTTATTTTGAATTAGCATACCACGAAAGCAAACTCGAATGTTTATTAATTCAGACTTAGCACGAGGGACTTATATGTTATGTTTTTTAAAATATATGAATTATTTTAGACACGAGTAAATCGTAGAAACTAAAGTGATTCATGTCCAAAATAACATGGGTTAAAATTGATCTTTAAACAGGAAGAGATGAGTTGGAGATCAATTTGACTGTAGACTTGTGGAACAGCAGTGATGTGTACTTGTTACCAAACCGTATTTGATTCATCAAACACAATCATTTCATTTTAGCTTGACATCGAAACTAGTTGATAATTTTAGTTGAATAATCCTTTCTTTTTAAAAGATTTTTTTTTTGGCCAAAGATTTCATTCGTGTGAGTATATATATATATATATATATATATATATATATATATATATATATATATATATATTCGATTAAGTTTTTGATTAGATGAAAACTTAAATCAAAAAGCTCAATCAATTAAGAGAGAAGCCAACAATAGACATTGAATACTATGAAATGACCCATCTAGTTAGTCTGGTGATGTATATCCAGTTTAGGGTTCATTATTTCCTCGCCGGACGTCCTAGGTGTCGGCGGTTGTCCCTTCGTTTTCGGTGACGAGTTGCTAACCCCTTCGGGTCGACGATGTGATGGTTCAGTGGGAGCAGTCCAAGTCCCATCCGCACGGAACGCCAGTCTGCCAGTGTCGCTGCTGCCGCTGCTGCGGCGGCGGCTGCCATCTTTTTCTGCCTGTTACTGCTAGTTCCGAATCCCTTCCCTTTATGGACGACGCTGAGGTGGTCCGATCACCTCAAGCGAGCAACACTGGGGTGCGTGTAAAGTTGTCAGCCGCCACCCACCCGAAGATGGAGAAATCAAAGAGCTTTGGGTTTGGAGGGAGGTTGGAGATTTTGTACGACGAGAGAATCCGTCCGTCGACAGTACCCCTTTAGGTATCTCATTCCTTCTCTCCTTTCCCGTCGACAAGCCAATTCCACCTGCAGAGGAGATCTATGGCAGACCTCCTCCTCCCATGTCTTCTTTCCCCCTCCCAAGTCCAAGTCCTGGTGCTGTAGGCAAAGCGATAAAGCAATCGCGAGACCCATCTCTCTCTCTCTCTCTCTCTCTCTCTCTCTCTCTCGTGGAGGGCCACGAGGAACCGACAGAAGGAGAAGCGGGGGTTGTGGTGTGTACCTTCCTCTCCAGACATTAAATATTTCCAGTAGCCTTTCGTGTAACGTATCCGAGGAGGACTTGGGTGGGCAATTCATGCACCTACCTGCAACAGGGCAGCCAAGTTGGGGGGCCTTGCAGCAGCAATAAGGCCAACCCGTCGTCTGGATATGGTCTTGACGATTGGCCACGGTCTGTATGACTCGGGAAAGTGGAGGAACATGATACGTAACAGCAGCCCTATGTCACATCCACCACCACCCCAAAATTACAAAGCAGCCGAAACAGGAGCAGCCCCCGTGAAAGAAGAAGAAGAAGAAGAAAACAACAGACAATTGAACCAACCAACGGTGGTTGATAGACGATTCAGAAAGACCGATGAAGCCGCAATCAGGGGAGGGGAAGAGTGAGAAATTTAGCCGAGGCAGAGACGACTTCCTTCCTGCCTAGAACTAAAGCCTTAAGGAGAGATCAAGCTTGGACTTGTCCTCGCCGGTGCAAGCAGTCGCTGCTTGTGCATCCACAGCACCAGGAACAACATCTGGTGGACGGGAAGCCCTCTGCCAACTCAGGAGATCGATAGTCTCGTCGAATCCTGCGCAGTTGCCGCTCATCGTCCCCGGGAACGCATGCTCGTGGAGGCCGGTGGCCAAGCGAGGAACCCCGTGGGAACCGAAGCTCTGTCGGAGGAGTTCGCCTCCGCCTCCGCCTCCGCCGCCGCCGGATGAGGGGTGCTCCATGCGGGCTTCGGGTTTGCATGAGTGTGAAGTGATGGGGAAGGGATACACGCTCAAGCGGTGGACAGGGACGGCGGCGGCGGCGGCGGGTGGGAGGTAAAGGTAGGAGGAGCTCCAGCTGACGCTTCTCTCCTTCTTGTGAGCATTCTGGTGGCCTCCAAGAGCCTGCGACTTGAGGAACTTCTTGTTGCAGAAGAGGCAGGGGAAGAGCCTGGCGTCCCTTTCGTCGTCGCGGCCGGAGGAAGGGGAGGACGGTGCCAAGGTGAGAGAGAGATCGACGTCGACATCGACACTGGGCGGCGACTGTGTCGGAGGAGACTCCATCTGACTTCTGATTTCTTCTACCAACTCATGAGAAGACGATACCGCACAGCGGCGTGCCTCCCCCTCTTCTAAAATGCTGCAGTATCCTGTCAACAACATCAACTGTCTTTGGATGAGACCATCGAATTAGACGCGTCCAAACACATGCAGGCTCTGAAGGCTTAAAAAGAGCCCAAAGATAGATAGTAACACCACAGTGCCTGGGCTCTTCCGCCACCGCCAAGGACACAATGAACAGGTGAATAGAAAAGCACCACACCATTTTGAAGTGACGGGCAATGTGTAGATCGATTGGCTTCGCCCTGTTGTTGGATACTGGAAATACCACCCAGATTACTATGGCAACACAAAAAAAAAAAAAAAAAAGCCTTGACCTTTGGAGTTTGCAATCAACCATTAATGCAAACTTAATGCAGCAAGAATGGGAGAAAATTCGCCCATCCATCGCAGCTTCTCGTGGAAAAGGGGACACGGATGATGCGGCGTTTACCCACGCCCAGGTCAGCAAATTATCCAAGGAGAAAATATTTTACGGTATAGACTTGTACAAAGTTGCATCAGTACAAGTCGCATCAATTTATTATTTCATTATTGAGATCGGCTACTGTTTATCGTGTTTGAGGAATTTGATCTAACACCCTGAATACCCTTCTCAATTATTTTGCCTCTTAAACTGAGTCACATAAACGTCATCCAATGTAACCGTTCCTCCCTAATCACGATTAATTTTAGAGAATATGATCGTTCTCATTATTCATTTCTTTATTTATTATGATTTAAATATTTTAATTTTTTATTCATTACGAATTAATCGTTATTGTTAAATCTTTATTTTTTTTATTATTAAAATTTTTAATTATGATCTAAATATTATAAAATTTGAATTAATTCTTGAACGTTATGAATTTGATGATAATGAATGTTCTTGATGGAAGAACATCTATATAAAGTGAGGATTTTAATCTTTTGATTCATCTATCTTTCAAGTCTTTAACATTTTTCTATATGATCTAAAGTAAGAGTTTTGAATTGAGAAGAGCTAAAATACTAAGAGAAATCGTTGAAAAAATTTCACGACAACAATAACTAAAGGTACTCAATTTCGCTTTCATATTTATTGTAGTGATTTAGAAAGATATCATGATCTTTAATTTTCTTACAAAAACAATACGAGGCAACAGTAGCACCCATTGGTCCATGACACGAAACCCCTGTGCTGCACACCTTTTGTATCGACCAAATTTGGTTGATACTTTGATCTGCATACGAAACACATTACGGTCGCCGCCGGACACGAAAGCGTGTCCAATAATTCAGGACCAAGGGGGGCCACGCCAAAACCATTCTGGCCGCAGGTGGCCCAGCCTCGAGGAACAAAACCATATGCGCTCGTCACGCACTACGTGACCTGCGGTCTCCGTTTTGAGCTGACAAGATGAAGAAGCGGAACCATCGGACACGTCCCATGCAGATGTTGCATGCTCTCACGGCATCTGTGAGTGGCTGTGCATCACAGGTTCTTCGAAAACAACCCTTATGGTTTTGGGTAGACATCAATTGGGCACCGCTATTCATTCAGGTTGACCGAATCAGACCAACTTGATTCATCCCTACTTACCAACTTGCAAATGCCACACAGCGAGCCTATGGGAGACCCTTTTATGGGGCGACTCCGTCAACCTTAGTAGCCTTTTTTTTTTTTTTTGCTGTTTCTTTAGGTTACAACTTACAACCGATCATCAAATATCGCCGATGAGACGATCATTATTTTTAATTAATCCACAGTCAATACATGTGAAATCCAATCAGCTTTTATTGGGTATATCATGCCAATTTCACATGTGACAACAAATATTAGCCGACGGTTTAAAAGAATGAGTTTATATAAAATAGTATATTTTTTTTTATATGGAAAGGCTAAATAAATGTTTCACAAATATTAGATGCTTATGGATATATATACTAACTTAACCGTCAAAGAATTTTTATTGAATAAATGTCGATGTAATTCTTTCACATAAAATGTGATTTTCTTTTCCATACTAATTAGAAAAACCATAATAATTCAGTTTTATCTAATCAAATTGACCATAAAAAAATGACTTTATCCGACTGCTTTGTATCGATCACGAGTAAACCTCAAATGAGAACGAGAGATGGATAGTCTCAATTAGTTATCAAACCATCGAGTCTCGAGTATTAGAAAAGAAAAGTATAATTAAAACTAGTGTAAATAATTTTATCATAATTTATTTTTTTCAATAATATCTTTCCTAATATCAAATTCGTCCAAATGGTTACGCTTCCACCCTTAATGACGCTGACACAAGTGATGAAAAGAATGCCTCTAAATCTGCTGCAGCTCCTACTAGCTAACCACAAGAGAAAACATGTTGGCAACAGATAGATCCCTTCTAAGGACTCGCAAAAATGGAAGAAGAATGAGGGCAACTAGAAAAGAAGACAAGGCAAGTGGGGAACACCATTGATTCCACAGGACCACAGAAAACCAGCAAATTCAAATAAGAATACAAGTAGAATGAGTTGGAGATACCTACAAACGTCACAGGAATGATGTGGATTTGATGCCACCACATCAGTGGAGGTCAACCTCAACAGGTGTTTCGACCTCGAGATAATGACGCTAGTTGGACAGACCATGTGGAAGAGATGGAGTTTAAGAATCAGAATCAAGAGGTAATTAAAGGCATGCAATTGAGTCAATAACGATCCAAGTAGACCACTGTGTTAATGTGTGCTCCGATTCACGGTGGAAACGGTGAATCGTCATCCACTGTACATTGGTCTATAAGCTACGTTCCTCTTCTCACCTATTATCACAGGTCGCTCGTCGCTAGCGTGTCTATTGCCGCTTCTTCCCTTCCTCTCGACCGAGGAAATCACGCTGGAAACCCACCGTTATCCTCCTCGAGCGGCACCATCGACGCGAACTTTGTCCTCGACGACCAACGAGAACAGCCCAGGCGGTGCATCACGATGGCCATCGGCTGCGAGATCCGAGAGCGTGCAGACGCGGAGGACGATCTCCGCCTTTACCTCACAGAGGTCTCTCTCCTTACGCCGTAAGACCCAACTGATCTTTGTTATGGCCACGGCAGACTCTGCAAGAGCATAGGATTTCTTCCACCACCGACGCTGGTTGTGTCCCCACACTCCCTCTCGCTTTCTCCTTCTCCTTGTTCTCGATCCAACAGCTCTGCACTACCGCACCCGAGGATAGCCTTCTCCTATTGTACCGGCACCAAGACCTTGAAAACTTGCATCGGTTATCAGAGATCCTACACTGCTACATCTGCTGTGCAAGCACCACCCTCCTCTCAAGCGGGTGCAAGGCAGCCAGCGGTGTTACATCCCTCTTTCTGCGTCTGTTCCCCACAGACGCAATCTGCCGCCGCGAGCCTAGCACCAACATCGCCATCCCCAAGATCACTTTCGGGTGCTCTCATCGGAGCAGCGACACCTTCAGCAACAAAACCGATGGGCTCGTGGGACTTGGAGCTAATCCGGGCAGCTCTCCCTCGTCTCCCAGCTCGGTTTCTCCATCGACAGCATCACCATCTTTGTGCTGAAGGCAGTAGTAGTGTGCAATCTTCAACACTAATCCTGCCCCTGCTCCGGAGACTGCAAAAGCCATTGGATTTGACTCCAAGCCGTGATCGAATTATTTTTGCACCTCTTCTTCATCGACGAGAATCTCTTCCCAATAAATCTGCACCTTCTCCCTTCGACAACTGCGATCCTTTGATCGTGAGCTGCTCTCTTTTTCTTACTCATCGCTGCTGATTCTTGATCACTACCGCACTTCCAGGAAGCAACCATCATTGCCAAACATTTGCTGGGCCAAGTCTACACTACATTAGTGCACCAGGTGTGGCCTTTGGCGAAGCTGTAACGAGGTGAGTGCAGCTTCATTGCTTCTTCCTTCACTGCTTACAGCTCCCTCTTACAGCACCCTTTGGAAGAGCTCACGCCTGCTGCAGCTCCAACGCTTACTGCTGCACAAGTAATATGTCTTCTAAGCCTCCATTTCAGGCAGCTATCATACTCCTCTCCTTGCTTCCGGAACTCGCTCGAGCAGCAAGTGCGACTCTGATTCGCCTTAGGCCATCGTGATGGGACAGGGAGTTTGGGTCGAGTTCGACAGATTTTTACGGAGTGTCCGACTTTATCACACAGCTGGCAAACTCTTTGTTGTGTTGTGAAATCATAATCCATATCCTAAATGGCCTAAAAGATGAGTACAAGAAATTGACAATCATAATTCAAGCATGCGACTCGCCATTGTCATTCGAAAAACTCTATTATAAGTTGACTGACTACAAGGTATACTTAAAGCGAGAGGATAAGTTGCTTAGACCAATCATCACAGCTCAAGTCAGTCAAAAGTCTAAGAGGAAGAGCAAACAATATAAGAAGCATATCAACAAATGTTTGGCCAAAATGACTCTTGACCTTATGGGTCCCAAATAGACTCCATTTACTCCACCTCCTCAATATTTGTATCAAGGTTATAACTCCAATAACCATCAGCGCTGGCGTCATAACTTTAATTGGTTTTATCAGCTCCAAGTCTGATATATCGTTATTTCTATAACGATAAAATGAATGCACAATATATCTTCTAGTGTATGTAGATGACATTATTGTCACAGGTAATAATCATATAGAGATTCAGGCATTAATCAAGCAATTAACATATCGATTCTCCCTTAAAGATCTAAGTACCTTAAGCTATTTTTTGGGAGTAGAAGCAACATATACACATTCAGGTCTCTTTCTATCATAAAAAAATACATTCAAGATTTATTATCAAAGACAAATATGCAGGACGCAAAAGAGGTTACAACTCCTCTCTCTACTGAATCACTCAAATTATGTGATGACAGTCTTGCTACGGAACCTACTCAATATTGACAAGTAGTTGACTTCTTACGGTACTTATCACTCACCCGTCCAGATATCTTATTTGCACTCAAAAAGTT
Source organism: Musa troglodytarum (assembly GCA_023547065.1). Taxonomy (NCBI): domain Eukaryota; kingdom Viridiplantae; phylum Streptophyta; class Magnoliopsida; order Zingiberales; family Musaceae; genus Musa; species Musa troglodytarum. The sequence continues at coordinate 55,798,722 of CP097506.1, read as the reverse complement.
ATCGTAATTTATGCATCGATCATCCACTATACATTGGTCTATAATCAAATGAATTTTATAATATCTTAAAATGACCCTCAATCATTGTCTCTTTCTCTGGAAATACTCTTCACTTTATCTCCATGCTTTTACCGATGCTGATTGGGCAGGAAACTTTGATGATAAAACATCTACGTAAGGGTATATTGTCTTCCTTGGAGCTAATCCAATCAATTGGAGTTCTACGAAGCAAAAGATAATCACATGATCAACAACTGAAATTGAATACCATGCCATCGCCATCGCTGTTACAGAACTCAATTGGGTCACAAATCTGCTTAAGGAACTCAACATCAACTCTACCATGTCATCGCCATCGCTGTTACAGAATTCAATTGGGTCACAAATCTGTTTCAGGAACTTCGGCGTATCCACTCTTTGCCTCCTCGATCTGCAACATTAATTTCGCTCTACCGGCACCATTGCTATATATATCGAGCTATCACCATGTCAATCCAGTGTTTCACTCTCGCATGAAATATATTATCATCGACTTCCACTTTGTGCGAGATCAAGTTATCCGACATCAACTACGTGTTTCTCACGTACACACGACTGATTAACTAGCAGATTCATTCACAAAGCCTCTTGCTCGTAAACTATTTTCATTACATCGGTCCAAGATTGACATCCTTGACAGGAGCACCATCTTGTGAGGGCATGATAGCTGATAAAATTTCATCAACTGCATGAAAAAATCTGGTTGCTTTATCGAGAAAAATCCTCGATAACAGATAAAATCTCGAATCCTACTTGTTGCAATAGGCTTTTACAATTACGTTTCCATTCTACGACGATCACACCTAATAATAAGCATCTGCCACTCACGGACCGGAACTAATCATAGTCTCCGTGGTGTCTCAAATGATTGGATGGTCAGGCAACACGGATTTGTTTAGGTGGGAAGCATTCGCCGGGAGCTGCTCTTCCGGCATGTGCCATCATGAGTAACTCCTGGCGGACGACAACATGGCCGTCCCAGTCATTCCAACACATGGTGCAAACACGGAGGAGGTGGCTGTGGCCGGTGGCAGCTCACCGTTGACGACGGTGGTATCTCAACAAGGTCTGCCCCTTTCCCCGGTTGAGACCTCCATCTCGCATCGCCGAGTTCTGGAAGCGGTGGGGGTGGAATAAGTTAATGGCAGCCATGACGTGGGTTGCGTCTCTGCCGCTGGCGCATGGCCATGTGCTCGACCCACCGGCGGCCGACCTGCCCTAACCCAGAAGGATGAATCACGCGGCGGGGGTTCAAAGTGCGCATGAAGATGTTGTGCAGAGATCGACCTGGAGATGGTCGCACGGCATTGTCGTCGTCCGCACACGAAAAGTGGTATCTGGGTGGGTGAAACAATCCATCGATCGTCACTTCGATCGACTCCATTTCACCTAGTCACCAAGTAAGGGCACTCGAACCCTTTTTTTTTTGTTTCTTATTGCCATGGACGGCCATGATAGGTAAGAGCAGGTACTAATGGCTGCAGGTTGTGATATCTTGTTGTTAATTTAATTTTAAGTGGGGAAGGAGAACGCGGAAAGGGTTGGTAAGAAGAAGTCTTCGGCAGGGGGGAGAGTTGCTGAAGACTTGTGACAACGCTAATGAAGCTTAAGTCGGATTCTGCGTGGGCGGTGCCGTCACACACCGAGACTGCGTCCCCCACGCCTAACAATAGGAAGGTTGGGAGGAGGTTGAGGTTCCAACTATCTCGGCCTCCCTCCATTGGTCCCGACATTGGCTAGTCAATCCAAGTGTCGTAAGACTGATCATATTTCAAGTCTACGTTCATCTTTTTGATTCGTGATGTTGCCACATCGAGAAAGCTACCAATTAGCCATTGGTTGGCAAGGACTGAGAGGGAAAGGTGAGCTTCTACCACAAAACAAGATGTAGAAACATGAGAGAGAGAGAGAGAGAGAGAGAGAGAGAGAGAGAGAGAGAGAGAGAGAGAGAGAGAGAGAGAGAGAGGGCCACGCACAGTCAAGTCACGCATGAGTCTCACACAAAATATCAGGCCCCTGCCAAAATATCCATGAAACCGACCGAATCCTCGATCCTTATCGCTAGCTAACATTTTTGAAACCGAATCCTCGATCCTTGATGGGTGGTTCTCAGACGCCACCACATCAACGTAGAAATCGCTTGAAAGGGTTGATACAAATAATGAGATGCTGAGATCATAAAATCACTTGAGAGGTTGATTCCGATAATAACATAGTGAGATCATAAAAAGTAATGGTGTATATTGCACGATGTAGCAATTCCATGTCGGAGAGGCAGGTCTAACACTTTCTAAGTAGATGAAACGAATGACTAAACACTGGATTGAGGTTTTTTTAGGTGCATCCATTCTTTTCTGATCACATTCGATTGCTGGAACCATCACTAACCACAGTCGATGCATTTAGAGAACAAATCACCAACAACAGCCAGTGTTGTGTAGCATCGGTAGTAGATTGGAGGAAATTTGATGAGATGTGTTTTGTAACCCGTTCGGGCAACATGCCAAGGATAAGACTTGCTGTAGTTGTGGCCGGGGGAATTATTTGGTGGTGTCGTGCGGCAAAAAAGGACGAGGAGAAAGTGAATCTTAAGACGGGGCCCGACAAGGACAGGTGTGTTGGACTGGTCGATTTGACTCCAGGCCTCAGGAGCTAATCACATTGCACGAAGATTTTTATCAGAAATGAAAATTTTCCCATACCCGATAACAAAATCAGATAAAATTGAGATGCGATATTTGCATAAAAATGTTGGGTGTGAAGTAGGGAAAGCACAGGATCGAATGAGAACCGGGAGAGGGGAAGGGACGGGTTCGACACGGCACGTCACCTCCGACACAGGACTAAGGTGACGGTGTGCTGCGCATCTGTAGGCGATTCCCAACCAACAGAAACCACCGTGAGCCGGGGCTGATGGATTTCTTATTGCCTCGCTGTGTTGGTACACACCACGTGAGCTTCTCCAACGAGTTGAGCTCCTCGTTACGCCTCTTCTTCCATTCTTCCCAGACTCTATAAATAGGGCTTTTGTCCCTGCTTTTCACACCCCATCTCCTTTCGGAAACAATCCTCTTTCTACTCTTCGTGCTTCTAGTGAGCTGAAGGGAGAGGAAGAGAAAAAGAAAGAGAAGCCGCAGCACTGCCATTCCCTTTGCGAAGAAGAATACTATGGCTTCCGCCACGAGTGCCATGAATCATAACCCGCCAATCTCCAGGACCCACCAGCTTCACACGCTGTTGGTGGCCAAACCTGTCAGGCTGCAAAGCGAGCAGGCCTTCCCCACCTCCCCAAGAATCCGCTGTTCGGTTTCCTCCGATTCCCTTCTCGACTTGGCCACCAGCACCAGCCCGGCACCTTGTCGGGAGGAGGCCGCGACGGCAAGCAAGACGACGGGGCCGAACTGGAATTTGCTCCAGCGGTTCGCTGCGGCGGCGCTGGACACGATCGAGGAGGCTTTCATATCGAACGTGCTCGAGCGCCCACGTCCGCTGCCCAAGACCGCGGATCCCGCCGTCCAGATCTCGGGCAACTTCGCCCCTGTGGGCGAGCAGGCGCCCTGGCGCAACCTCACCGTCCAGGGCCGCATCCCTCCGTTCATCGATGGGGTCTACGTGCGCAACGGCGCCAACCCCCTGTTTGAGCCTGTCGCAGGGCACCACTTGTTCGACGGCGACGGTATGGTGCACGCCGTCCACCTCCGCAATGGCACCGCCGCCTACGCGTGCCGCTACACGGAGACCGAGCGCTTCCGGCAGGAGCGTGCCATCGGGAAGCCCGTCTTTCCCAAGGCAATCGGCGAGCTCCACGGCCACTCGGGCATCGCCCGCCTCCTGCTCTTCTACGCCCGCAGCCTCTGCGGCCTAGTCGATGGTAGCCGTGGGATCGGCGTGGCGAACGCCGGCCTCATCTACTTCGACGACCGCCTCCTGGCCATGTCGGAGGACGACATCCCGTACCACGTTCGGATCACTCCCTCGGGCGACCTCGAGACCGTGGAGCGTTTCGACTTCCACGGCCAGCTCCGCTCCTCCATGATCGCGCACCCGAAGCTGGATCCCGTCTCGCGGGAGCTCTTCGCGCTCAGCTACGACGTCATCAACAAGCCTTACCTCAAGTACTTCTACTTCTGCCCTGACGGCAGCAAGTCTGCCGACGTGGAGATCCCCCTCGACCAGCCCACCATGATGCACGACTTCGCCATCACTGATAATTACGTCGTGGTGCCCGACCAGCAGGTGGTGTTCAAACTGCAGGAGATGATCCGCGGCGGCACCCCGGTCATATTCGACCGGGCGAAGACCGCCCGCTTTGGCGTCCTGCCCAAGTACGCCGCCGACGCATCCGAGATGCGGTGGGTCGACGTCCCCGACAGCTTCTGCTTCCACCTGTGGAACGCTTGGGAGGAGCTTGCCACGGGGGAGGTGGTGGTGATAGGCTCCTGCATGACCCCGCCCGACTCCGTGTTCAACGAGCGAGAAGAGAGCCTCAAGAGCGTCCTCTCTGAGATCCGACTCGACCTCAAGTCCGGCAAATCGACGCACCATCCCATTCTGTCCCCGGCTGACCAACTGAACCTGGAAGCCGGCATGGTGAACCGGAAGATGATGGGGAGGAAGACCCGGTACGCCTACCTGGCCATCGCTGAGCCGTGGCCCAAGGTCTCCGGGTTTGCCAAGGTCGACCTCTCCACCGGAGAGATCAAAAAGTTCATCTACGGCGACAGCCGGTTCGGCGGTGAGCCCTACTTTGTACCAAAGGAAACAGATTCATCGGGGGAGGACGACGGCTACGTTCTCTCCTTCGTGCACAACGAGAAGACAACAAAGTCGGAACTACTGGTCGTGAGCGCCGCCGACATGCAGCTTCAGGCTGCGGTGAGGATGCCGTCGCGTGTTCCGTACGGCTTCCACGGGACATTCGTCAGCTCAAGGGATTTAGTGACACAGGCCTAAGAGAGAGCACCATCCAGAGGGTGAGATCCTCTTCGTCCCCATCCTAGGCTCCGGGCAGGGCGAGATCAAATCAGTGGGCCGCATGCAGAGGATCCCGGAGTCTCCCTCCTCTGTTCCCGTTGTTTTTTGGTCTTTTTTTATTTACTATACAGTTAGTGGCAGTTGAGGCCGCATGAGAGACAGTTGTGCGAGCTCAGCCGGTCTCTGTCATTCCTTCCTGGGTCTTTTTCCTTCATTATACCGCTACGCTGCGATTGCTTCCCTACATCCATGCCCTTTATGCATTAAGCGTTATGTATTGTTACTGTAAACAGTCCAATATTTCCTTTATACTTCATACACGGAACCTTTTCCCCCCTTTTCTTTTGTACTGTTAAATGGAAGAAGACTGCGACCGGAAAAACAAAGGAATGGAACCGAGTGGCGAGGCGGAAGCTTGAAGGAGGAGAAAAATACCGATCCAACGGTTTTCCGTTCTGGGGTTGGAAATTGACATGGAAACAAATAAGCGAGAGACGAAGAGGAGGAGAATAGGAAATAACTTTTGCCTCGTTTTTGTCTGCGGCCGCGGCTGAGGACAAAGGCCCGTTCGTCCCCTCGCGATGTGGTGTGTGGCCTGTGACTCGCACCGGAACCCTTTGCTCCGATGGTCGCCTTTAGTCGCCCTTTTCCGAGCAGGCGCTGTATACAACATTATTAAAACTGAATCGGACCGACCAATCCGTACGGGACGACCGGAAACCGGCCTTGTGACCGACTCCGTCCAATTAAAAAGATTGAACGCGTCAATAACACAAGATTGGACCGACTAACCCAATTGATTCTTTAACAAACGATAGGAATAAATCATATTAAAAAAAGAAGAGAGGAAGGAAGGGTAGGTGTTACGGTCAACAACTTTTTGCCGTGGCCTCGGGGCCGTCGCGGCTGGGTTCGGGTCCGAATGCGCAGGGGTCGCCTCATCGATCTCCGGGCAGGAAGCCGACGTTGGGTCGGGAGAAGCTGATCGTCCGCTTGGCCAGGGCCGGTTCCTTCATTTGGTGGCCAGCTCGCTGCATGCCCCTCGAGTCCTGCACACAGGTCGGGTCGGGGGTTTCCTATCCCGACCCCTCCGATGCTTAAGTCAGTGTCGGATGGGGGTGAGTAGAGTGTTTCATGGAGAGAGAGAGGTAGAGAGATCCTGGTGGATGTCTCGAGGTCAATCTTTGCGCCTCTGCGATGGGAACTCGGTTTTGCCATGCGGCGATGGGAGCTCGGTTTTGCCATGCGGCGATGGGAGCTCGGGTCTTTGTCATGCGAGATGGGAGCTCAGTCTTTGCCGAGCGGTGAGGAGAGTGGCTGCCGCCATGCGGCGAGCTCGGCTGCCATGCAACGAGGGGAGAGTGGCCGCCATGCAACGAGGGGAGAGTGGCTGGCGCCATGCAGCGAGGGGCTCGGCTGGCGCCATGCGGCGAGAGTGGCTTTGCCATGCGGCGAGGAGCTCAGCCATCTGCGAGGGGAGAGTGGCTGCTGGTTCCTCTTCCTCCCCCTCCTTCTAAACGTAGAGATCTTATAGGGAAGATTACTGTTGGTGATGTGGCCCTCCGCGAGTCGTGCGATGGCGTGGTCTCTGCGGGCAGCGAAGCGAGAGGCGTCGATCAACCCTCGCGTGATCAGAGAGGCGAGACGTCACCATGACGGGAACCACAGGGGCTAGGGTCACATCACATTTAATACCCTTAACAGTAGGAAAATAAGGAGAAAGAAAAGAGAGAAAAGGGAAAGAATAAGATGAAGAATGAAGAGAGCGAGGAGACCAAAAGAAGAGGAAGTGAAAAGAAAAAAAAATAGTTTGATTTATTTTATAACTTATTAATTAAATCTATGATTCAACTGATTAGTCCATCCATCGATCTAACCAACCAAAACAACTTGATCGGGTCAATGATCAATTCAACGATAATTGCTATGCACCTGACATTATCATTAGCACGATTACTATGATCACCAATTACAAGGACACTCCTTGCGTAAGAACTGAAAAATACCTCCCAGGCGCTCAAGTTAACTTCCTCCAGTGACAAATTCAATATATATAGGAAAATGCTACGTAGGATCCGAAGCCTTCATGGCTCGGGTGCTTTTGTGAGGCTGATGCTACGGGACGGACCAATGCCCGGCGTTAAAAGCCTTGTAGGAAACATACGTAAGAAAATCATAAAGGAAAAACATTCTACCATAATCAACGCCATTAGCGTCATTTATCTCAAAAGCGTGGAGAGGAGCACATTGCCATGATGATGCTCATCGCTACCCAGGGTGATGCTTAAAGGGGGATGGCGTTCGAAATTACAGCATAACACATGTCCGGGTAAATTATGTAAACGCTTACGGTTTTGGCTTCTATGAGCAGCAAGTCACGATATAATTGTCTCGATCCGACCAGTGGACCCAGCTACATTGGCACCGAGATACAGCGCGTAGCAGTGTCTCGAGGCGAACTGCATTGGCTTTCTACACCCTCTTCATTAATTTAGTATATTAGACGAGAGAAGTTAAAGATTAAAAACAGACACGGTGATCATGGACGAGTGACGAACAAGATGACGCATCAAAATCCGCACCGCCCATCATCTCTATAAATAAATTGCAAAAGCTCAGATGCTTGGGCGCGCACACGCTCGCGCCATGATCCGCCCGCAGAATATTCACCACAAAAGAAGGAATTCACGATGATTCTCTCCCCTCTAATTTCCAACTAACTCGAGCCGTTTTCAAGTAATGGGATCAATTAGTGACCGGATATATATTTCTACCTTATCCTTTTCACATTCACTCTCATCTGTCTCAGAACAACCGACAGGCCTGCGTTCTTTCTACAATTCAACCTTTTAGTTGCTTTAGACTTGAGTTTAAGAAGCATGTGCCCTGCTTTCCCAACGGGAGGCACAAAACAAGAAGTGCCCGCTCTCACTATTTCTACTCATTCTGCTTGTCGGGGCCACCAAAAAACAAAAAACAAAAAACTTGCTTCCGTTAATTCATTGATGTTTTTTTACATTGATGTTTCCTAGCACCGCCCATCGTCTACTAATCACATTGACGATTCCTAGCAAGGTTCAATTGATCCGAAGATGGTGCGTTTACGGTGGTGGAGATGGATCCAAACAACTTAATAAACCATCACATCTAACCCTTTTCGTCTCTGGCAATCAAGTAACCATCATTTTAATACTTTTGTTAAAACCAAATGAGGGACACCCCAAGCGTCCGTCGCTTTTCGCCCTCCATTGACCACATCACTCGGAGTAATTTATTAGTAGTGGGAAACCGCACAGCTGAGCGATAAGCACTGCAACTGACATGCGGATACATACCCGAGAGCCGAGTGTCACCAATTCAATGTTGTTCTATTCCGAGTGTTGCAGAATAGGGGATTCTGAGCCAGTGTGGCAGCTTTTGATTGACAAAGCCAGAAAAAACCCGCAACCTCCGCAACTGCCACTGTAAGATTCGGACAGGCGTGAGGACGATACATGGACAGTCGTTCCTTGAGACGGGCAGATAAAAGGATAAAAATTATGTGATTCTTCAATGGGGCTCGAAAGCCATGGAGGACTGTGACTAAAGGGGTGATGTTAACAGTAACATCTAACGAAAAAGAAGGCATCAACCCGCGGCGGGGTGTCCTCGTCCCTCCAAAAAAATCCTTCAGCCTCGATCAAGCATTCTTTCGCGCCTTCGATGCAAGGGAGTTTGTGGAGACATGGCCACCAAGGACCATCCTACAGGAAAATCTACGAATTTGTGGAGACATGGCCACCGATCAAAGAGGCTGACATGTTGGCATCTGACAAACAATATTTTGCTAGTGGAAATCACCGTGAAGGCTTAAGAAAAAAAGAAAAGTAGGGTGGATGAGGGGCGATACCCACGCTTTTTTATCAACAGGAGGCCGAACGAAACGTGGGATTGATGAGGTGCGATGACCAGTTGTTTGTATACAGGTCGATAAATCGTTTGGACCACAACCAGGATAGCTGGGGTTTTTGCGCCACCGTTGTAATTGTTCTGGGCAACAACAACAAAGTAAACGTGGCCGACACAGCCCAACACTCCAAGCCTGTGGGCGTTAAAAGTTGATTCTCAGAAAAGCTCCAACATGTCGTCTAGACGTCTCGTTACTGTTTGGCTTGATAAGGATTTGTATATTTAATTGAAAACTGATATCGATGGAGTAACGAGGTGTACTCACAGATATCACCTGTTTCGTATTCCGAAAGCTTATAAGCTGAACTCAAACAATCCAACTGGATTAGAAGGGCTAACCACCCAAACACCAAGGGGTCGTGGGTACGATTTAACGTGAACACTACATCTGGTGTGACCTTTGGATGTGCTGAAACAATTAGACTTTTGGTACGATTGCTACAACAAATGTCTAGACTACAAAAGAGTGGGATAGGTTACAAGCATTTTTTTATTCGCTACTAAAACTCAAGTATTAGTTAGTCAAACCCTCATATAAATAGGACTGGCATTCAAAGCTTAACCTGAGAACCCATCTCTCAAAATCTGGAAGTTCTACTCCTTTATCTCCTCCACTATTGCCCATTATCCCCAGCGTCACCATCCTCGATATCAATGTGTTGTTATAATCTTCTCCGCCTCATCCTAGTTAAATTTATATGTTCTGAGACCTCCAAGTTGCTCCCCGAACACCCCCATCTGAGAGCTCAAGGAGATGCGAATCTGGAGTAATTCGAGTTAGACACAAGCATATAACCCAACAACAGGTAATCCAGTTCCTCCCACACCTGAGCAGACCACAAACACTAGTCTCCACAGGCACTTAGTTCGTTTATACCCCATTCAGTGTCTTACCATTGGACAATGGTAAGACAATGTGAAGCGGCATATCGTAAGTGAGAAGCAGCATATCGTGTTGTACATGGAGCATTGGATGCTTCCATGAGTAGGACAATTTATCATGCAAAAAATGCATATCATCCTACCCGGCTGCCTTGATTTTTTGTCCCTTTAGTGTGGGAAACTAAACTTGCTTAGGAACTTTGTACCTAATACCAAGATTTTTAATTTTGTACCGTACTGATATACTGAGCTTTGTTTGGTATGTTGCGGGGTACCGAATGATACGCCTAAAAAGATATAAAAATTAATTTTAACCTCGTCGTCTTCGTCTCGACTATGACCTTTGATGTCAAGGAGATGGGGAAAAGAAAGACAACATCGGAAGGTTCTCTGTGCGATGACAATGAACGAAGGAGACCGTTAGGAGATGAAAAAGGTCAGAGTCTTCGCCGCCTCTTTCACTGCTCTCGTTGTCGCCTCTCTCGATCCCCGCACCTCCAACTCCTTCTCTAAAGAGATACGACTCTCCTCGCCATTAGCTCCTGAATCGAGATCGTCGAGGAAGAATGACATCGGATCGGGATGGAGAAAGAGCATGGAAGACAAGTTTGTGTCGAGGTTCGACGGACTTAGGTTCATCGAGACGCTAGTGATAGCGCATCGATGACTCTGCAATCCTCTTTCTTGATGCTTCCCCCTTTTCTTTTAATGCCCTCTTCTTCTTCGCCTCGCCACAGCCAAATACTTAATACCCCTTTGTAGCGAGTGGTCCATGTGTTGATCAACTAACGAACCAACATGTCCTGCCCGTATTGGATGGTACGAAACGATACCAGAAACTCTATCTAATACTAAAACAAATAGCCAATTGGCCCTAAAAATACACTAGATATAGTGCAAAAATAGAACCATTCTGCTACAGTAGAAGTAGGACTTGTAATGTAAGGAAGTAAACTGAGAATACGTTTTAAAAGATAAAAATTTAGCAATGAGAAAAGAGCAAGCACTAGCATGGTAAATCCTATACCTGAAGAACAAATAAAAATGAGACAGATTGGGCAGTCAAGGTACTTACAATGAGCTCACGTCCAGTTGTATGGTTACAGTTTTCAGGTAGAATTCCACTTGCCAGGGTTCTCGCCCCTTTGGGAACATATAGTGTGCAATATCCACCTGGTGCAATAAGGTTAACAAATCAATCAATCAACAGACAATTTTTTTTTTTTTCTGAGTGAAACACATTTTATTACACTTGGTCATGACATGTTTGGAAGTGCTCCTGTAGGTGGCTCCACTTGTAATTTTTGTCGAAATAGAACAATTCATTAACTACATGTTCAAACATGTTTTCATTTTGGAATTAGCATACCATCTAAGGTATTTATTTGGAAGTTTAACAAATACTAATCTCCCTACCTTAGTGGTTTAGGTTTCTATTTCAGAAATATGCAGCATCTGCCACGAATGACAGCAATATCATTACTTGCTTACCAGTGTGATCGATCTGACAAAAAAGGTTTTTCAAGCCACAACTTCCTAATCCGGAAGGTCTATGACAACTCTGAGTAAGCAAAATCCATTCACAACTCAAGTAACAGGATTCATGCGAACTTTCCTAAATATTTAACATACAAAAAAGAAAGACAACATCGGATGAAATGAAGCAAAAGCTTACATCACGTGATCAAAAAATGCAAACAAGATAAGCCAATAAAAGGATGCTAGTCTTCTCAAATAGACTATTCTGATTTCAAAAAGCTCTGACAAGAAATAGAACGGAATACATTGAGTCAATTGCAATCAAAGAAAAACTACCAAATTTTCATCTTAAAATCATAATGAAAAAGAGATAAGTAGGGAAGAGACTACCCAAGAATTTATAAGCTGATCAAATTAGAACTGCCCTTTAAGCATAGAAAGGAGCAAGCTAAATTGTCCATAAAATTTCATTCTATCCAATTTTATTCATGTATTGTGAAAACTGTAGCCCACAATGTAGCAGTTATTGTAACATTTTTTTTCTTCTCAGGAAATCAAAGACAAACAGTAAAGCTCCTAACCATCAACACTATATCATGATTACTACCCGATGCTAAAGATTTCCATTTAAAGTTTCTTCAAGTTCTAACTTCCCATTCACTAATCCTATTTATGACTTGAGAAACTAATTTGTGGTGACAGACCATAACGAACCTAAACAGCCTGCTATCTCATGATCCTCCAAGAGATGTCAAAACTAACTAATCCTACATCAGCTAAAAATATATCATGGCATCGATAGATATATTTACCATCCTTGGAGGCTTCTCACACGAAAAGTCAAACCATTACCCTAAGAACAACAAAAACCTTTGGGTAGCTATCACACAAAATGCCAGTAGAACTTGGTAATGAAGTCACCATTTTATCATACTTCTTCGATCAAGACCAAAGCAGAAAGAACGCCCTTCTACTTGGGGTTGTTCAATCTTTTAACAACCTGTTACAACATTCTTCTCGAGGCTTCAAAGTATCATCATTCTACTAACGAATCTAGAGTTCGTGCATGAAGATAATGGTAAGGATTCACCCTCCACATATGAACCCTAAACACGAATCCTGGCATCATGATTCTAAAAACAACATTGCCGAGACCCAAACCCACATTAACACTTGCCGATGCTTCCAAATCTTCATCGTAGCAAAGAGTTCACGATTGCAAATCATCGCCAAGGCGAAATGAAACGCACGGACATAAAATACCAAGAGAAGAAATATATAAAGAAAGAAAAACAAACCCTAGCTTCCGCCATCTGCGACCATCGATCGTGAACCAGAGAACATCCCCTGCGATTAGAAATAGATGATATCAAAGAACAATATGAGATAAGATGAAAGAGGAACGAATCGATTGATCGACATCGAAAGAAGGAGACTCACCACTCCCGCCGATCTCGCCACTGCTCTCACACATAGCAAAGATGAGGAGGCGAGAGGAAGCGAGATGTGCTTCTCGCGTCCATTCCCCCGGCATTCGTATATATATACATCTTGGCACAACATGAACGGAATTCTATCCAAGTCATGCCGATGTGATTCTCCTTGCAATCCCCGCATCTCAACCTTTCATCTCACCTCCCCTCATATCTCACCGTGCGATGATGTCCGCGTCAGACGCCAAGAGCATTCGCCACTCATAGCATAGATGGGCGAGATTTGTAAATAGAAAATATGGAGGGTTCAGCTGGCGTCTTCATAGAATTGTATACATAGAGCAATGAAGAAGATCCTCCGTCTTTTATATTGTAAAATTACCACGACGGATTGTAGCGCCAAGTTTTCGCGTCTTGTGTTTAGGCAAATTTACCTATATATCCCTGTAGAGCCGATTATTTTCGTATTTATTCTTTAAATTTAAAGAATAAATTGATATAAAAATATAATATGATATAAAACTACTTAATAATTAAATTGAAATAAAATTGATATAAAAATATAATATGATATACAAATTGATTGTTAGTTTAATTTTTAATTCGTATTTGTATAATTTAAAAATATAATATGATATAAAAGATAATAGGGGTATTTTGTATGTTTTATACCTTTTCGATTAACTGCAATTGAAAGTCATTATATATATACACGTATATATATATATGTATATATATACATATATATATATATATATATATATATATATATATATATATATATCTATATACATACATACAAATATACATATATACATATGTATATATGTATATAGGTTTTCCAAGTTCATATTGGATATATATTAATGGCAATGGAATGTGTTTATCGTGTTATTGTTTCGAAGGATATTGAAATGTATAATAGATAATATATGATTTCCAAATTTTGTAAGGATCTATATATCTGAAAACTCTTTTGTTTCTCATGAACAAATATTATAAAACGACCCAAGTAAGTTTTATGTTGTACGTGAACAATTTATCATTAAATATATCTTTATTTTCATAAATTAGAGGAAAAAGTATATAATTTTAATTCCCATTATATATGCATAAAAATAAGTATAATTGGAGTGAGACACAGACACAAGTCTTAATTACGCTTTTTCTATTTAGTATTGCATGTATATTCTAATATAGTTTAGAATATATTTGTGACAAATGGAGCACAATCTAATTGATCAGCAAGGGCTCAAATTCTGCCATGGAATCAAGACTGAGTATTAGATTATTTCATATAGTGTATAAATTCATTTATACAATTTTTTCCCTTTCAAACTAATAAATGAAACTGAAGTAAACAAGTATGAAGAATATCAAAGAAAAAAAAGAAAATACATTGAAATCCTACATGATTATAAGGGTTTTTTTATTTGATAATAATATTCAAAACAATAGTCCAATTGCACTGTATATGACTCACTTATTTAAAATCTTAATCTATAATTCTTTTTTGAGATCAACGACTAGTTTAGCTCATTAAGATTTTACCTTCAAAAATAGTATTTTTAACTATAATTTTTTCAAAAGTGATGACTAGCTTGGGATGTTCCTAAAATCTCAAATCACAACTAGTCATCATAAATTACCATTTGAAAACAAATAAAATATTTAACGTCTACTATGTAAATCCTAAACCAAGATGCACATTGGTCTTTCTCATCTATTTGTGCCATTGACCAATGATCTTATAATCAAACAAGCGTAATATTTATTTCTAGTTTCATTCTTAACTTACAATCTCATATTTCTCTTTATATATATTTCGTCCATCTTCTAGTTTTTTAGTTTTTTGCAGCCCAACTATCCAAATGTAAGTAGTCTTCCTTTAAATCTCTAAATCTCCCTTTAAATCAACTATCCAATTGCTTCAAATAATACATTTTGTCCTTCAAATAACACATTTTTGAGATACAATAATTTGTCATGATGCATCTCTATCCGTTGTCAGACCATTACAATGATGGCCCCACATCGATCACCATCAACTTCATATGCTACTTACTACGTTGCTGATCCAACATCGATCACCGTCCCATGATCGGTCTAAAACTGGTCTCCGTCCATCATCAACCGTGCACGAGATCTAAAGCAATGACCCGACCGCCATGACTCGAGTCGTCTGTGAAGCAAAAATGAACGGTTGAGATCGTTTTTAATAGATCCGACGGCCGTGGTATCCCAAACTCATACCAACCCAACAATTTATTGGGCGTCGAGGAGTGAGGGCCCACCGGTCGTGAGACAAAGACTAAGCGTATCTTCTCCTCGACGTGGGTCCGACTCGATTTGGGCTGTTTCTATGATCCACGTCTGTGGCAGGGCCGTGAGCGGGCTCACTCGGGTGAGGTTGTCTCTGTGAGGCCTCCGGATCGGACCTCTGGCTTTCTCCGGATCCGTTAAACACCGTCTTCGAGCCGTCGCTCGTATGTGTTGCCTCGAACTCCCGTCTTGCCTTCCATTGGCCTGGGGCGCATCTCGAGTTCCGGAGGATCGACGACGTCGGCGGCCGCGGCCTCGATCCTAGCCCCCAGGTCCGATTCCTCAACCCTAGTATATTCTTGTTCGTCTTTTACGCCCTTCCTAATATAATATCTTTTAGGTCTTTCTGTCTTGATCTTGACTGTTTTCCCGTTCGATCGCGCGATTTTGATTGCTTAGAGTTCGGTCTGCTAGGGATTGTTGATTCTCTTTGGTGTAGTTGCTAACTTTCTTGGATCTTGGTCTCCGTTGGAACTGAATGTGACATTCTCCGGTTGTTAATTGTTCTTCGATGAGGGTTCTTCGAAGTTTTAATTCATCGAGTGCCTGGCGAGGTTATGGGTATGTGCTAGAGGAATGCATTGGTGCAATCTTTGTAAGTTAGGCGTTCGTGAGATCGATTACTTGTCGTAGAACCAAGAGTCTCTTTTGGTGTATTACTATTTTCCTAATGACATTATCCAATTTTCTTGGATCTCGGCTGAAAATTGCATCCTTTGGTTGTTAATTGCTCTGAGATCGTTCTCGCTAAAGGAATACATCTTGTGCTATCGCTATGCGTTTCTGGGGGCTGTGTGAGAAAATTTTGCATTGTCCCGATCTTTATGCATTTTTGGGGTCTGTGAGAAAACATTACTTGATTACTTGTTGTAGAGCCATTATTCTTTCTTCTGTAGTGTTACTAGCTTCATTAATATCTGCCAAGTTTTCTTGGATATTGGTTTCAGAATACTGGCTGAAAATAGCATTTTCTGGTTGCTAATTGTCCTCTGGTCATGTATGCTAAAGGAACATGTCTGTGCGATCGTTATGCATTTACTTGGGGGTTGTGAGAAAATTTACTCGATAACCAGTGGAAGTCTTTTTTAAAATAACTAGTTTCAGTAATCACCAGTGGAAGTATTTTTTAAAATAACTAGTTTCAGTAATTGCAGTAGTAGCTTTATGGTGACCCTTAATTCTAAGCTGTAGATATTTGTGAATGTCTATGACTGACTTCTCTTAGCTTGCTCTATTCCTCATTTAGAAAGTAGCAGTAGATGATGAGGCAGAGTCTTTGGGAACTTGAGGATGCTCAACTACCAGGATACCTGGGTGCCGGCTTTGATGATCAATTTGCATTTTTTTTTGTAAACATTACTTGTTATTGCAATACTTTATGAAATTATAATACTGTTGCAAGACAAGATAGAATGTCTGGCTATGTTATTATTACACAAACGTCACTAAAAATTGCTAGAATACATGATATGTTTTTCTAAGTTTTCAAGTATCTTCTTCTGCACATGGATATTCTTTCAAGACTTGGAAATTCACATCCTTTATGCTTTTAACAATTGAACAGTTTTGTGATTCTGCACCGCCTGATGGTTTTCTATTTCATACTTCTGTGGTGATGGAAGCGTGCCAGTTAAGAAATTTGATCTGACGTGGTGTCCTCCTCCTGAGACCACAAATTTCCAGAAGCTTCTTGTGGACGAAGATTAATCTTACTACCTTCGGAATATAAAATGGATCCTTTAAGATCTTATTTGGGGACATTGCTTCAGGAAGAGATCACTCCAGTGATTATGGTACTTTCAACTCCGCTTGTTGAAGATGCTTGCCAAAAGAATGGACTCAATTTTATTGAGTTGCTTCTTCCGTTCTCTTTGTTCAACAAAATTAATGGTGGGAAAGTATTTTTTATCTTTTTTTTATGTTATTGTTTTTATGCCATCAGATAGTTTTCATGTCATATGCTTCTTGTTCAGTACCTGTTCGTACTGCAAATGATCAACCTTATAGGCTACAGATGTTCAAGCTGCGACTGGCTTATGCATCTGACATACACCTGCAAAACTATGAGGTAACTGTATATTGTTGGTTAGTACTTTTGATCATGACAGCTTATTGCATCTACTTATTTTCTTTATGTAAGGATAGTCAGCATTTATACTTGCAATGGTTCATCAAGACATCTGGCACCAAGAAATTGCATTAGGTATAACGATAACCTGTATAAGTTACATGCACTAGTTTGCAGGTGGAGCAATGTTACTTGTTGGAGCGTGCTGTATCGAATATCTATCTAATGGAGTGATGCATAGAAATGATGAAAGTTCAGTAAAAGAATGTATTTGGAAGTGGTGCAGCAATTATATGGATTCCTTTTGCATCTGCTTGATACTGATAGCACTAGTTGCTGCTTAGTCTTGTGGAGTTCAAACCTTAGTCTTTAGAGATTAGATATTATTAAACCATTCATAAGTGATTTAGGTGTTGTAAGATTTAAGTAGGATGACTAATCCCCTAAGAATGACACTTTGTATTAAGTTATAAAGCAAGAGCTGACCTCTTTTGCTTAACTGGTAGGTTTGATGTGTTAGGTGATGCTAGAAGATGGTCCATGTCTAGCGGTTTCAATTGTGCCAAGTCCAGTATGTTTTACTTGAGTAGGCCAAGACTTATATGGCTGAATGCTAATACAAAGTGCAAATATTACTTTGAGGGTTCTTTACAGCATGTGGTGGCATGCTGGTCTGTGCCGCAGGAGGGGAAGGTAAAAACCTTAACTTGTTGGCTTAACCCATTTAAGTCAAAAACTGGACCTGACATTGAATCAACCGGGAATGGCATGCGTGATAATTGATTAAGATGGAATTGAACTCTTGTTATTTTCATGCTGAGACAAAGCATTCTCACTATTTGATCTTTTATAATTACTTAAAACATTAGATGTTCAATGAAGTAACTGATACTCATCCAAGAGTTTTTCTGATGAGTATTTGTATTCAATGCATATTTTGCTATGAGTGCAACAAGCATTTAGAAGTGTGTTTTCCATAGAATATAACTGATTATATGATATATTTCTGATGGGGCGTTATCCATATTCCATAGGTCACTGATTTTCTCTATCATGAGTTCAGTCTTGTTATTATTTATGTCACTGATTTGTCTGGACACAGCTGTATTGGTGTATTATTTGTTACTGCTAGCTGATAGTCAATTTTGTCTGTGTATTTCACTTAAATAATAGTTTAAAATGGATCTAGCAGCCATAAGTACATTTACAATTTTTTAATAAACAGGTACATATATGCAAATGATTCAATTACATCAGTGGCCGAGTAAGATTTGTTATTTGGCACTTGATGCTTTGAAATGCAGCAAGATGCTTATTCTGATAAATCGATTATAATGCATGTCTTGATTTAGGATATGTAGCTTGTTTTTGGTATGTTAGTTTAATCATTGAATGGTCCACTGTCTATATGACGATCTGATTGACGCTGGTTGTTTGCAATCAGGCTGCAGAAGAGCATTTGAAGAAGGTGGTTCTTGATGCCAGCCAAAAGACCCTCACTGATTTGATTTCTGAGCCACCACAACTGGAAAACCTGCTCAAGAGTGAGATGGCTTCTCTTTGTCTCTTAATTTAATATTTTTTCTTTGAGTTTATGCTCGCTTGCATGGATTTGTATTCTCCATCCTTGTTTATCTGAATAAGAGACTGAAAGCTTTTGCTATATGGGAAAGGTGTTCAGTCTTTTCTTGGGTTTTGTAGACCAGTAAGTGTTCACTTTTTGGAGGGAAATTTAGGTTGACAAAAAAAAAAAGTTTCTCATAAGCGACTTGTGAACTGTTTTCATTAATTGCAACTCTATTTATATTCCAAGATAATCAGGGCTTATTTTTTTTGGCTATCTTGCTTTTATTTTCCGGATAGTGACAGCTTCTTTCGTTTTTCTCAACTCCTTATTTTATGCAACACTAACAACTGCATTATCTTCATAAAAGGAAAATAATCTCTAGAAATAAAAATAAATTTGATGACTTGTGGAGCAAAAGAAGTGTGGGATGATCAAACAACATGGTCTGCTGAATATAAAGTACATCTACAATAATTAAAATACATGTATTATAATAACTTTCAAGATGAAAGGTTCATTTAATGTTGAGACCATGGTATGCAATACCGACTTGTACCGCCAGACGTGGTACGTATCCGATCAGAGGATAGATACCGGACCGCCCGCCTTTTTATTTTTATAAATAAAAAAAATATTTTTTAATAAAAAAATATTTTTTAAGTTTTTTTTTAAGCTCGGCGATGTCACCGAGGCTCGAGCGACGTCCCCGAGGCTCCAAATTAAAAAAAAAAAATTTAACTTTCGGGCGACGTCGCCCGTTGACACCTTGGGTGACGTTGCCGACAGCGACGTCGTCGGAAGAAAAAAAAAATCTATTTATATATATATAATATTTATAATTATAAATATATATACCGATCGGTACGTTTCGAAATGAACCGCTCGGTACCGTCGCATGCCAAGAAACATCGAAACTACGTACGATGCGGTATTGCGGAACTGGTTGAGACTCACGTGCGAGACCATCTTTTGATTCTTTTAGTTGGAAGTTGGAAGAAACAGTAATTTTACTAGAATGATTATAATCATAACATAATTTATTGGTTGGACTGGTATGTACAGATTGATACTTTCATTAGTTTCATGATGAGAGGTTCATTTAATGTTGAGACTACTGATACTTGAGGCCGAGTCTTTGATTTTTTTTAGTTGGAAGTTGGAACAAATAGTAATTTTACTAGAATGATTATAATCATGGCATAGATTATTGGTTAGACCATGCATTTAGGTACTGCTTGATATCACTTATTTATAATTTTTTATTCAGGAACACCAACATGGTATGCCATCTTGTATCTCAGTACTTTACCAGCATGCTGGTTGTTGAAACTGGTATTGATAGATATTTAAAACCTTGATTATAAGTTTATAGATTTTCAAGTTTAGTTAGATATACAACCATGGTATTCTCTTCATTGTCAGCCCTTGACATCTGGGAATAAGCCAGTTATACGAATCAACACTTGGGCTTGTTATCGTATTTTTTCCATCTGCTGACACATCAAGGAGACAGGCTTTTAATGCATGGCCTATTTAAAATTGCATTTGGAAGGGTTTTTGGTATGGATACTGGTTCCACATGAAGCACTTGATGTCCGACCAACTTGCATTTATTTGGCCATCTCATTATCTATTACATGGGTAAAATGAGTTTGGGAATTTAATATGATTTTAGGTACATGGTTAACAAACTTTTAAAGCTCTAATTAGCAATGTTTGCAATTTCGTACCGTACCAGAGTTTCGACACTTCTCTGGTACGGTACGGTACTATATACCGAATGGTACATTTTAGCATACCATTCGATATATATTTATAATTCTAAATATTATATATATAAATAAATAATATATATAATTATATATATATATATTTTCCCGGGCGACGTTGCCTCAAGAGAAGCCCGAGAAGTCAATGGGCAATGTCGCCTCGGCAACGTCTCCTCCCTTCTCAGGTGACGTCGCCTCAGCAACGTCGCCCGAGAAGTAAAAAAAAAAAGACGATTTTTTCTATTAAAAAATACATAAACGACGTCGCCTGTGCGAAGTCGCCTCGGGAGACGTTGCCTTCCTTCTCGGGCGACGTCGCCTTGACAACGTTGCCCGAGCCTTGGTGACGTCGCCCAAGGAGGAGACGACGTCAATATTAAAAAAAAAAATGATTTTTTATTAAAAAAATAAAAAAATTTGTATCGACCGGTAGCGGGCGGTCTACGTACCAGTATCTTTTCGGACCGGTACATACCGCCCGTATTGGACGGTATTATTCGATATTGCAGACCATGCTAATTAGTTGGATTACCAAGTTTTATCAAACCATATGCATTTTGTTGTTAGTGTTTTAGCAAAATAATTTGACGGTGCAATCAATCCAAGTCTATTAGATATAATGACATGACATTTGCATTTCTGATTCTAGAACATGTCAGTGCCTTGTGCTGATAAATAAAACCTATTATTAGTGCCTTTTGATCAAGGTATGCAATTTCGAATCGGTCCGATAGGATACCGGTATGCGGACCTCCCGCTATCGCTCGGTATCGTGTTTTTTTTATTTTTTAATAAAAAAATCATTTTTTTTTGGGGCTTAAGTGACATCGCCGAGGGGACTTCTCGGGCAACGTCGCCTGAGAAGGGAGTCGACGTCTCCCTCGGCGACGTCGCCCGAGAATGGAGGCGACGTCGTTTTTTCTTTTTCTTTTTAATATGCGACGTCAATGTCGCCCGAGAAGCGAGGCGACGTCGCGTCACACGGGCGACATCATTTCTTCTTTTTTCTTTTTTTAATGTGCGACATCGACGTCGCCCGAACGGTATACCGTACGGTATATCGAACGTACTGTACTGGAGAATTATCGAAATTCCGGTACGGTACGAAATTGCAGACCATGCTTTTGATATCATGCGACATTGTTGTATACACGATGTCAAGATGAAACAATGCAGGATCTACTCACAAAAAAATGGTTTTGGCATAACTTGGATACCTTTTTCCCTCAATGGTGGTTTATTTCAACCATTTTAGAATACTTTGCCTGTGCCATTCTTGGGACCATCATTGCACTTTCAGTTTCTCTGTTTAATAGTGTACATGCCATTTAGCTTGTGAATTTGAATATTGGTTGGCATCAAGGTTCTACATTTTGGTATCCTATCGGACCGGTACGTACCGCCCGTATCGGATGGTATTATTCGGTATTGCAGACCATGCTAATTAGTTGGATTACCAAGTTTTATTAGACCATATGCATTTGGTTGTTAGTGTTTTAGCAAAATAATTTGACGGTGCAATCAATCCAAGTCTGTTAGATATAATGACATGACATTTGCATTTCTGATTCTAGAACATGTCAGTGCCTTGTGCTGATAAATAAGACCTATTATTAGTGCCTTTTGATCAAGGTTTGCAATTTCGAATCGTACCGCCCGGTATGGGCAGTACGTATCGGTCCGTTAGGATACCGGTACGCGGACCGCCCGGTATCGCTCGGTATCGTGTTTTTTTTAATTTTTTAATAAAAAAATCATTTTTTTGGGGCTCGAGCGACATTGCCGAGGGGACTTCTCGGGCAACGTCGCCGGAGAAGAGAGTCGACGCCTCCCCCGGCGATGTCACCTGAGAATGGAGGCGACGTCGCCTTGCACGGGTGACGTCGTTTTTTCTTTTTTCTTTTTAATATGCAATGCCGACATTGCCCGAGAAGCGAGGCGACGTCGCGTTGCACGGGTGACATCGTTTTTTCTTTTTTCTTTTTTTAATGTGCGACATTGACGTCGCCCGAACGGTATACCGAAACATACCGTTCGGTATATCGTATCGTACCAGAGAATTATTGAAACTCCGGTACGGTACAAAATTATAGACCTTGCTTTTGATATCATGCGACATCCTTGTATACACGATGTCAAGATGAAACAATGCAGGATCTACTCACAGAAAAATGGTTTTGGCATAACTTGGATACCTTTTTCCCTCAATGGTAGTTTATTTCAACCATTTTAGAATACTTTGCCTGTGCAATTCTTGGGACCATCATTGCACTTTCAGTTTCTCTGTTTAATAGTGTACATGCCATTTAGCTTGTGAATTTGAATATTGGTTGGCATCAAGGTTCTACATTTTGGTACCGGATGGGTTTATGCTGGTGTATTGACGTATGATACATCAACATGTATTGCAGTACCAAGAATTGTGGAGGGACAGGATGAGGGAAAGGGAGGAGGTGAAGAAAAAGAGGTAAAGGAGAAGAGGAGTTAGGGAAGAGGAGAGGAGTACCAGGTGGAATGAACTGCAGATCAGCGGTTGCAGGTGGCAAAAGGGAGGCGAGTTTAAGGAAGTTGTGCATAAAGGAGGCGGTACAACGTGGGTAAGGGACTTAGGGTTAATCTAAATATCTAATTAAAAAGAAGTTGTTTAAGATAAAAAACCAAACCGAGCTTACCAAATGACAAGCTTTGTATCGAAAGTGGACTGCCTGAAATTGGGTGGTCCACATTCTGGTTTATGCCAGGACCAGTTTACTTGCTGTGTTAGTGTGTTCAGTAATGTTGGTTATAACAATTGTTATCTTCCAAGCCTTATAAAAAAATTGTTTAGAAACCTGACGAAATATTGCGACCAGCTGTTGCCCTCGGTTCAAATCCATTAATGATGGAGCAAAATTTATAGCCGACCTCTCTAATTGTAGGGGTAAAGATGTGTACATTGATCATGCCGGGGTCCTGCATTGGAGGGAGCCTTATGCATTGGAGTCACTCTTTTATGTATAAATATCTCACCTCTATGTAAGCCTAACTGCGTAAGTGACATAGATATTGTGAATTTCTAGTCCTTGCAGTAATATTCTGGGCTTTAGGCTTTCCGATTTCTTTTGAAAATTTACACATCACTATTCTTTATGATTGTTAGAAAGGAACTTTCTTAGGACTGTAAACTTTGGTGTTTGGCTGAATTTCAGTAAAACTTCTTAATTTTTTAGTTTCTGCAGATTCCCTAAGCTACAGAAGAAAGGTGCTGTGTGTTTTTTGTGGGGAACTTGTCCTTTCTAGTTTATGACATATTGACTAAGTTAATCTTTTGTGAGTTTTGTATATTTTTTTGTGAAATCTGTAACCCAACATAAAATGCTATTTCCAATTTGTTTGTGGACTATTCCAATGTCTTCTTATTTTCATGAGCCTTTATGCTTTCATGGTTTGCTTCCATTTACTTGATGGATCAGGTCCCTCTGCTCTATATCTGATAATTTACATCGTGAAGATCTACCGATAACATGCAATTCTTGCGTGAAGTTCTTATTAAAGATGATCATCGATTTGACACGATGTCATTTTGATTGTTGTAGTGCTTGTTCTGCTGATGAAGTTTCAGTTTCTTTCACCATAAGATATCCTGAAAGGTCTTGAAGCTAGCAAGTTTTAATGCTTGGTTGGTTTTCTGTGTAGATTCAGAATCAGATTTATGCCCATCATGGATAGAGACCTTCAATAAAGAGCTTATTCGAACTCTATCTTTTTCAGAGCATGAAACTTTTGACCACCCTGTGGCATGTAAGAACTGGATCTTATCTTTGATTTTGATTTCTCGAATTTGAGTAATCAGCTATATACAGTCTCAACATTGTTGTGTTCTGATGGTTCATTCTGGCATTCTTTAAGGTGGGAAAGGCTTACAGTACTTACACTATTCTTCTGTTTGTGCATCATTATGCCTATGGATCACTCTGCAGGTCTACTTGTGGTGTCATCAAAAGATGAACAACCTATCAATAGATTTGTTGATATTTTGAATACCAATCAATTACCATCCCTTCTGAGTGATGGTGTAATGGACCCGAAGGTTTCGAAGCATTATCTACTCTTACATGATAACCAAGATGGCTCACCCGAGAAGTAATTCTTGTTTACTTTGATTACATTCAATACTATTTATCAGGTTTTTGCTCTCTGTTTTTACAGTGTTTGCTTATTCTTCTTTAGTTTATTGGTTCAACAGTTGAGCTGTTGGATTCTGTTTATATCTGTGTTTCATTTAAGACATGATGCTAGTGAAAATGATAGCACTCCTCTCTTCTCCTTTTTAGAAGGAATATCTAATGCTAACTCTTTCACTTAATGAGAGGTTTGGGTAGTTAGTGGGTCTTCTAAGATTTAAATAATGGGGTAAGATGTGTGAGATGTAGTTTAGTAGGTCTGTTAGGGTTTAGACAATGGAGATGACCTACAGGTTTGTTTTTCTTTTCATGTTTTGTTTCTCATCTTTAGTATTTATTTTATGTTTCTAAAGCAAAGGCAACCATTCTGGTTTGATCTTCCTGATGTATTTTTGGTTCAATTTGAAATTCCACTTTTTATTTGCTAAGTTTGCCTTTTCTTCTCAATTTTGGTCTTGCTTTGGTCCTAGAGTGCATGGCATGCCATGGATATGCATGGATCACCATACCAGCCCGTACCACATGATACAGGTGGTGCTTGCTGATACAAGGATTATTGAGGTGCAGACTTCTCTGTACGAAGCGTATACCTTTGAATGAAATGGAGTACTGTACTTTGACCAATACAGTTTGTTGTGACTCTAGTTTAGGTTGATACCAACTAGTATATTGATAGCACTATATCCTTTTTCAGCCTAGAATAATCCTGATCCAGTTCATTGCTCACTGGAAATGAGATTCTTGACTTTGTTCACATACATCATATGATAGACATTCAATCTTCCAACATGAAATATAATGTACAAAATAAAATGACTTTAATATTGGTGCCTCATAAACCCACACCATTAACTTGTTGAGCCTGAAAATACTCATTAATTTGTTGAGCCTGAAACATTGATCTAGAATGCTGAAAGTCATTAAACGAAGTTAATGGTAGTATGCCCATGGAGCATTTATAAATTAATTTAAGTCCTTACCCACCTCTGATTGATTGGGATTAAATTAGGATATTACAATCTCTACTCTTTAAGGGTTTGGTGTTCTCGTCAAGGACCAACATAGTTTGTAGTCTAGAATCATATCCTAGCATGATGTACATGAGGCCCATCCTAGTGATGGTTCCACACTATGACGTGTCCTATATTCCTATTGACAGATGGCCCTTTCTGAACCCCTCACCATGACCAATACTATATCGAGTCTGATACCATTTATCACAAGCCTGAACTACCAACAAAAATGCGTAAGTTCAAGTTAATAATTGTGCAACTCTTATAAAGTCCTTACTTTCAATGTGGGACTAAATTGAGGTATTACAGCAGATTTTTTAGGCTTGTATTGGTTGTACTATGTTAGAATCATTGGGATGTATTGTTTTTATTGACTTATTGTGTATGTAATGCCTGCTTATTCACATATATTTTTATAGAAATTATACTAAGGATGTAGTTATTCTGGTCATAAAATGACATATGTAGTTATGATACATGATGTGTTCTTGAGACAAGTATCGTAAATGATAATTATTATAAACCATCAAATTTTGTTTTTATCTGTTTGACACACTTGGTTGATTTAGTAGCTATACCAACCATTTTTGCCACTTGGTATGGTGTGATACTTGTACCGTACCTATTTGAGAGGGGACTGATATACGTAGGATATGCCACATGGCAATGTTTGCTTGGATGTGTTTCTTCGGAGGTTTAATTGTGCCCTTATACTATGATTCATTTATTAAATTAAGTGTTGGATCTTTTAATTCCATTTTATGTTGCTAATAATATTTTTTCTTAGATGCACCAACAAAAATTATTGTGGCAAGGTACTCCATTTTGTTCAGATCTGTACCTACTAGCCAGGAGTTACCTGTCTGGGGTCACACTGACTCTCAGACCATCCCATTTTGGGCGATTTGTATCCGGTATAGGGTTTATTGGGCAATAATCCATGTGAACTGGAATTTACCATCCGTTTCAGCCTGTTACTGGGCATGAACTAGGCAGTAAATCCACCACCCGAATATGGGTCTTTCACAGGATTAAACTGAACCCGTAGAGGTCCTGTGTCTCTGTCTCTCCCAATTTTTTCTCTCAATATCTGCTGCTAGCTGCCATCAGCCTGCCTGAACTCCTGGTACTCCTCTTCTCCCTGACCAGACCCAAACCAGTCTGGCCATAAACCGGCATGGGTTCAACAGCCAAAATATCAAACCTTGCTGGCCACACACTGCTGATTGCAACACTATACAAACTCTGGACGTATTAGTCAGTAATGATTTATTGAACTTGGATCATCAGATAGGTGGCTATTGCAGTATTTGTTATGCTTCTTATAAAATAAAACTGTGCAACAATGTTATCTTGCATTCTTTATACCACATCCACATGATCATACTTGGCCACCTTTCACAGACAGTAGTTTTTTAGCATTACAGTCTATCACTGTTATTAAGCTGATAATAATGGTTGACTCGCCTTCTTTTTAAGGATAACGAGCATTTTAGCAGAAATGAGGAATACCTATGGCTCAAATTGCAAATTGTTGTGTATTAATTCTGCTCAGAGTGCGAACGGCAACGGGAAAGATATTCAATGGATGCCTTATGTAAGTTCATGATCATAGTAGCATGAATATTGTTTCGACTCATGGATGGTTTTTTTAAAGCAGTTTGATGTTTTACTTGTTTGTTGTTGGTGTTTCAACTGTACACAGGGAAGTCATGTGTTGCGTAATGATGATATTGCTTGCTTCCTTAGCACTGATGATATTAATGCGGTAAGCAAGCAACAAATAATTGCTTTAGTTGTTTATGTCAATCTTATGTTTTGCATAAAAATGCAATATCTCTTAAGAAACAATTTTTCTTTCTTTCTAGTGATCTACAAATTCTCATTTGGACACTTTTTTTATTAGCTTCTCTCATCTTGTCTCATCCCTAAACTTGGTAGTGAAAATCTTTTACGTAGAGCATTCAGAGTTGCATCAGAAGATCTTTAAGAAGTCATAAACCGGTTTCCGAATTCTATGACATTTGTTCTTCTACAATTAATTTTTGCTCACAGCTTACTCAGTTAGGTAACTGCTGGTTAGCTGTGCCAGAGCAAAGATTGACATGTTGTCCATTGCCCCAACAAGGAAAAAAAGTAAATAAAGTAAATTTGGATGGCACATAAAGCATTTATTAGCAGATATTTTCTTGAATACATTAAGCTATATTGTTCTTAAGATTTCTTGATAATCTGGTGGTTGTCCATTTACAGCCATAAACAACAATGTACATTACATGCGGGTTTATGCCTTTATGAGACATATCTTCTGTCACAATCAACATTTCTCATTTTGCTGCAGTTTCTCTCTGGCACCTCCATAGTTGCAGTAAATGTTTGTTGAGCAAAAGATCACCAAGAAATTATTTATATGAACATTTATTTTATAGGTTAGGGACTTCATGCTAGATCTCTCTTCTAATTTTGTTATTCCACACGTGGAGCAAAAGATACGCATCCTCAATCAGCAGGTAATTTTTTGTAACTTATCATTATTAGAGTTAAGATCTTGATTCAGCAGGCTAACTGAACTTTTATTTAGGTCGCTGCAACTAGGAAAGGGTTTAGAAATCAGATAAAAAACTTATGGTGGAGAAAAGGGAAAGAGGATACACCTGAAACTGCTAATGGTCCTATGTAAGACACTAAGTAACATTTTGTCTACGTTGTTTTATATGTAATCCCATGTATGCCTAATATTCTTTTTGAAATTTTTTGTGGTAGTTATACTTTTAGCTCTATTGAGTCTCAGATAAGAGTTCTTGCTGACTATGCCTTTATGTTACGGGACTATGAACTTGCCTTGTCAAATTATCGCTTACTCTCTACCGACTACAAGCTTGATAAAGCTTGGAAGCGTTTTGCCGGTGTGCAGGTAACTCTTGTTGTTTGTTCTACTAATTTGACTGAGGCATTTTCTTGTCTTAAATTTGGTTCATTCATTCTCCTGTTGCATTAATATATATATATATATATATATATATATATATATATGTATACATGTATGTATGTATATATATGTATACATGTATGTATATATATATGTATATATATATGTATATATATATGTGTGTATATATGATGAGTTCAACTAACTTAATTTGATATCTTCTGCTTTATAGAATTTGAATCGGCAATTTGTTTTTTCAAATACTGATATTTGAATGTATAAAAATCTGCTTATGTTCCTGATTCTAGGGCTTAATATTCATTCACATAGCTTTGGAACGACTTGGACTGTCCAGAAGCACTTAGTGTGGTCCTTTCTCATAATTTTAGCGAAGGATGTTGGTGTAGTACCTTAACAATGGCCAGCAACACATCATAAGTGCTTGGATGTGGTGTGAGCTTTGGATGTATTGTAATATCAATGTTTGGAAGAAGATTTTGGAATAAGTTTGTACTTCAATTAGTCTACCTAGATTCTGTTTAGATTTGATGATAACAATGAAATTTCCTTTATCTTCCCTTCTTCTTTAACTACTATTTTAATATCATTGAAGCAAAGAAAAAAAAGGGTGGAAACAACCACTTTATATTTAGAGGTACGACTACGTACATTGACCCTCCCCAGACTGCATTGACAGGAGCTTCGTGCATTGGAAACACCCTAGAAGCAAAGATTGTAGTCTCGTACGGGGGTACTTGAACCGGTATGTATCGATTGATGTCATTTACCCACACACACAATACATTGGTGTTATCGAAGAGGAAGGAAGTAGAGTAGGTGGTGAAGGTATATGAGGAAGAGGAAGGAAGAAGAGGAGGTGGTGGAGGAAGAGGAAGGAAGAAGAGGCAGTGGAGGAAGAGGAATAAGCATAGCTGAGGTTAGTAGTACTTGATGAGTGGTGGGTGGCTACAAAGGGGTCACAGGCTTCGTGCGTTTACAATCCCTAATTTGCTCAGTTTTAAAGTTTTTCTTATAAGGTCAGATCAGACCACCTGAAATGGAGGCTGTCCGCAACTAGGTTCGGGCTTCGATCAGTAAATTCCGGTCGGTATGAACCAAATTGGATGAAAGGATATCCTTGGTCAGAAGAAATATTATGCAAAGAACTAATTACTCTAAATAGTTCATCAGTGGTTGATTTAATTCTTAACATGGTTTGTCCAGTGAAATATGTGGATCAACAAGAACAATGAATCATGCTAAGTAGAGATATTAATAAATATGTTTGAATATTGATCTTTTCATTTATTAAAATCAAGGTGTAATATGAGTTATGAAGACAAGTTTTTGGCCAGGGATTGTAATTTTGTACCCGATACCGTTGGTACCGATGTATTGACACACTGGGTACATCGGTATGTACTGAACAGGAAGAAGATGGAGAAGAGAAAGGAATAAAATGAAAGGCGGAGCGAGGAGGAAGAGGAAGGACGAAGAGGAGGCAATGTAGGAAGGAAGAGGAGGAAGGTGATGAGAGGTAGGAAGAAAAGTGAGGTAGAGGAGGAAGGAAGTAGAGGCGGCATTGTAGGAATAGGAGGCAGTGTCACCGGTTGGCAGCATGCGGTGGGTGAGGGAGGTAGGCAGTGCCGTGGAGGGCTCGTGATTAGGGATTGCAAGAAGGTTTTTTTGTGGACCGGACCACACCGCCCGAGATGGGAGCTGTCTGCAAAACGGTTTATGCCTGGATTGGTAAATACAGGTAGATACGGACCTATCCAAGTGAAATTGCAATCAGTCTTAAGTGTTACTTTTTTATTTGTATAATATCAAGATATATTTTTCCTTTGATTAAAATGTGTCAAGTCCATATGAAAAAAATAAAAAATAGTTGTCTAGAGACCCACAAATCATCCTCGGGGAAAGCATCTAACTCCAAATTATTGAGAATATCATGCAGGATGATAATATACATCCCACTGTAAATGTGTTGATTCTTATGGGCTTATTTTGTGGGGAAGCAAAGAAATTGTTTCAAAGGAGACCTGGCTGCTGGAAATCAAGAAAAAATTACATTTGTGTGTCTGGTGCTAGCTGAGCACTTCCATATCATGATACTTGTGTGTACTTTCACTGAAAGTTCCTTGTGTCTTTTGATATGAATTCTTTTACTTCTTAGTTTTGTCAGACCAGGTTTAAGTTTTTTAGCTAATATGTTACATCAGTTTGTTATTTAAACTAATGCATTCTGGGGGTTTCTATGCCATTCATGCAGGAAATGACTGGCCTTTGCTACTTTATGCTAGATCAATCAAGAAAGGATTCCGAGTATTGTATGGAAAATGCCTTTACTACATACTTGGTAAAGTGATGTTTTCTTCTCAAATATATGGAACTCTGCCAGTCATTAGGAAGTAGGAACTCATCAAGTTTATGCTAAGACATTTATAGGTTTTGTATTTGCAATTTATGTTTCTTCCAGGCTATGACATGTCAATGTAAATTGTGTGTGACTTTATCTTAAGAGGCATAATTGTGGGACTTGGTGCATGCTTATTTATGTTCTTTTATATTTTTATCCTTAGGTGACTCTCCACAATAATGTGACATCGTACTTTTTTTTTGTTAATAAGATAAATTAGCTATTCATGAGGTTCTTAAGTTGTTAATCATTTGCTTTTAGTTGAAGGTACTTGGATCATAGTAAAGCTTATTTGCATAATATTTTGGGTTCAAAGGGGGAATATCAGTTATGGTTCTGGTCATGTTCTGTAATACTGAATAATACCACCCGGTATGGGCGGTACTTACTGGTCCGACAGGATACTAGTACGCGGACCGCTCGCTATCGCTCGATATCATTTTTTTATTTTTTAATCAAAAAAATCATTTTTTTTGTTTTTTTTAATATGTGAGGTCGCCTCCCTTCTCGGGCGACATCGCCAAGGCTCAAGCGACTTCTCGAGCGACGTTGCCGAGGCGACGTCGTCGAGAAGGGAAGCGATGTCGCTCGTGCGATGTCGCCTCGAGAAGCGATGTCGCCCGTGCGAAGTCGCCTTGACGACGCTCGAGGAGAAGCTTTTTTCTTCTTTTTTTTGTAATATGCGACGTCGCTCGAGAAGAAGGAATATATATATAATTATATATATCAGTATATATATAATATTTATTTTATTATATATATATAATATTTATAATTATATATGTATACCGAACGGTATACTGAAATATACCGTTCGGTATACCGTACCATACCGAGAAAGTATTGAAACTCCGATATGGTACGAAATTTCAATCCTTGGTTCTGGTTGCTTTGCTTATAATATCTTGATTACAAGATCTCCATTTGGATGGTGATGTTCAACTCCTCTTTTACTTTCTCTTGTTCTTTTGTGTTTTTCTTTTTCAATTTGTGTTTTTGTGCATGCTGTTATAGGATCATGGCAAACCCAGTGCAAGACTTGAATTGGGTTTTATCAAACTAATACACAAAACACCAACAGCATAACTTTTTTTTAATCCAAAACCATAAATTCTTCAAGGTACCCTTATAGATGCTCTTTACTAATCAGATACAAGGAGAAATCCAAGCATGGCAAGTAAAGAGATAGACAGAATGAAATAGAGTGAGGACTTAAACAAGCCATTTTTAATATTTTTACTACTACCCAAGACCTTATTGATGTGGGAGTTGTAATATGAGATTAACAGAGTGTTTCTATGACTATATTTTTTCCCCATAACATGTGTGAGTGATGTGAGGCCACAAGTGACTCTTAGATTTAGATTGAGTTTGGTGGTTATCCCCAATGGTGCAATGTCACCATCCATCTGTCACATGTGGAGGCATGAGGCTTTTGTTCTACAAGACGAGTTACAGAATAGTTATGGTACTTATTCTTAGATGGTGCAAAGCTATTGTCTGTATGTAAGGCACATATGGTGTGAGGCTAAAATTATTGTCTGATGTTTAGGAACCATAGCTTGGTTATTATCTTCTCTTCCTCTCTCTTTTGTTTTCATTAGTATCTTCAACCATTGTGTGATGCTTAGGCACCATAGCTTGGTTATTATCTTCTCTTCCTCTCTCTTTTCTTTTTCATTAGTATCTTCAACCATTGTGTATCCATCATGCAATTATATTTTATATACTATAGGTCTTAATCAAAATTAACTCCTGGGTAAATCTTTGGTCAACACATAAAGCTAAAGAGTACTGACTTTAGACACTCTTTTTACCTTGATTTTGTCTAGTAAAGTTGTGATGATATTGTTGGTCTTGGTGGCTCAAGATTATAAACTAGGTCTTGTTATTATATGTTCGTGGTGTAGAAATAATTGACCTAAGATACTCATTTTTATATCCTACATATGGATGTTTCATTCAAGATTCGCTGTACTGGGGCATATCGCTCGGTATGGGTGGTACATCCTGGTCTAATAGAGGACCGGTACGGGCAATACATCGGTATCTCTCAATGAATGATCTGTCGGTATGCTCGGTTTAGCTCGGTATGTACCATATCAACAGCTGATTGGTACACTAGTATGGACCAGTAAGGCGAATCATGGTTTTATTAATAAGTAAACAACTTGCATATATGTTCTATGCTGTTATTAGGCCTTCTGATAATTTTCAATTCTTTATTCAGAAAATTGGGTCATCTGGTCAGCGAAATGCTTCAAGGTGTGGGCTGTGGTGGGCAGAAATGCTCAAAGCCAGGGGCCAGTTTAAGGATGCAGCAAATATTTATTTCCGCATATCTAATGAGGTACTTTACACTAAAAAAGATGACTTTTGACTCTTTGAGTTTCTAAATTTGCAGCTGATTGGCTATTTTCCATCAGGAACCTTCTTTGCTTGCAGCTGTAATGCTTGAACAGGCATCATACTGCTATTTGCTATCGAGCCCTCCAATGTTACGCAAGTATGGTTTTCATCTTGTTCTGGCTGGTAATCGTTACTACATGTCTGATCAGGTACGTAATTTATGTGCCAAATTCTATGATCATATACACAAACTTATATCTAAGAGATTGAAGCTTGTCAGAAAATTTCTGTGCTAATTGCTAAGTATCGATTGTATCAAGTGCAGAGACATCATGCAATTCGGGCTTACAGGAATGCACTTTTTGTTTATAAACAAAATGGTTGGAGTTATATCTCTGATCATGTTCACTATAATGTTGGAAGGTATTTTTTTAATTTTATTTTCATAATATATATAGCTTTGAGGCATTGCATCTCATCTAACATGATGTAATTAGGTGGTATTCTTTTATTGGGATTCTTGATGTAGCTGTCAAACACATGCTGGAGGTTTTAGCATGCAGCCATCAGTCCTTGGCAACACAAAATATGTTCCTTGATGATTTTTTTCATATTGTTCAGGTATTGCCTATTAGCTTTTTTCTTATCATTTTTTGGTGTCACAGCTTGTTAATCTTGAAAATTGTTTTTTTTTTGACACATCAGAGCATGGGAAAGAAATTTGAGGTTTACAAACTTCGACTTCCGGTTATCAACATGGCCTCGCTCAAGGTTCTCTATGAAGATTTTCGAACATACGCATCTCCTTCAGATGTAAGCTAATTTTTCACTCTTCACAGATTTTCCTGGATTATATAGATAATTACAATTTCCTCAAAAAGGTTCCTTTCGTCTTAAATCATCTTCATTTATTGAAGTACGAAAGCTAATCTTTTGTGCTAGAACCAAAAATCTTGACTAGTTCTGATTTTGATATTCATAATACAAGTTCTTTTTAAGAGTCAAACCATGGTGTAAGATGCTAAGCTGGAAAATTTACAGGATCACAGAAATGATTCAAGTTTAACAAAAAAAGTTGCATATATACACAATGGCTTTATAGTCGAAACTAAAGCTTATTCATAATGTTATATAGGAGTTTCACAGATTAGATGTACATGAGCAGTGTCAAATAGTTCTTGAACCATGCTCAACTTAACTTTGTGTGTGCAGGCATGACAAAAATCCATTATACTCATCTCTCTTTTCTCTACTGTTATCCTCCTTCCACGTGCTGTCTCTGCTAGAAACTAGTTCCATGGTCCTTGGCCCTCTTTTTTTCCCTGTTTTTTCTTTTATCTGTTTGGCATCTTTTTTGTTGTCCTTTTTGCCTGCCACTTCTATGCTGGAATAACAGTGCTTGTTTCTTTTCTTTCTTCTAGATCCATCTATTTTTGCAATTGTTTCCTTGCTTGTATAAATCCCAACAGCATGTTACACTTTGGTTTACCTTTAATGTTACACTCTTGACACTGAAGTGCAAAGCTACACTATGTAATGGATTTTTGGGTACAAGCTCCATGTCAATGAGGCTCCATTATAGATAATAGCAAGGAAAGTTGTTTCACATACCACACCCATATCGGTCGCTGGTTGAAGCATACTGGTTTGGTACTGGTGTACTAACACATAGTATATCGACATGTACTGGTGTCTCAAAGAGCAAGAAGGGAAAAAAAAAAGACAAAGGGGTGGTGGAGGAAGAGGAGGAAGGAGGAAGAGGAAGGAAGAAGAGGAGGTGGTGGCAAAAGAGGAGGAAGAAGAAGAGGAAACAGTAGAGGAATGAGAAAGAGGAGGAGAAGAGGAACAACTTTGCGAAGCAAACCCTATTCTCACCTGTTTGTAATATTTCCTATTGCCTGTATGCCAAAGGAAAATAAAGAGGTAACTGTACCAGATTAGAATTCTTCTTTTCTTTGGAAGAAGTGTTGTGTGGGACAAACAAAAAATGGAGTGGGAATGAGGGGCAAATTTGGTGGAAGGATAGTTTTGGTGATGAGAAAATGTCTTATGCAGCTAGAACCAAATTGTTTGATGAAAATTCGTACTAATTGTGCATGTTAAGGAACATCATAGTATAAAAAATTGTCTTTAAGCAATTAAAAGCAAGAAATGTAATTTTTTGATGAAAGGCATAAATCATGTCAAGTATGATTAATGTCTTCTTGATGACAATATACATCATCACTTGCGTCAAATTTTTTGACTTATTGTATTATCTTGTTGTATCGTGTATAATATAGATATCACATGGATAAATATGTTCTTAATAATTGTTTTTTTTAACCTACTGCTGGACGCACATCACTAATAATTTTACCACGAAATTAGTTCTTCTGAAGGCAGTTTAGAGATTCTGTTTCATCATGCAAGTGACTGGAGAGAATATCTGTAATTGACTGTAGGATATTTGAAACTTTTTGCTGCATAATATAAACAGTGAAAAAATATGTTCATGCTTTAGCGAAGAGCATGCAGCAGAAAATTCATATATATTATATTTATATTAGTGTTGCCATTTACTTAAGATTTAAATGGAATTAGGTGTAGCTGTTGACATCAGGTTTTCTATTATTTACTAGTTCTTGACTCCGATGGTGACTTGTTCTTTTGATAAATTATTCAAATACTTACATTGTTTGTGGTATTTTTCATATATTTTTCGAATAAAACCAAGCGATTATTTTTAATGACATCATATCTCATTCTTCAAACATTGTAGCCTCAAGAGACTTAAGCAACTTGATGTGCTTTATGCTTTCACAATTTCCTACTTTGATATGTAACATGTATCATTTTTAATGAAATTTGGTCCGTAGCTCCCAAATAGCTCAGAGTTGATTCCATGATCAATTTGGGAATGATTTGCTCAAAGGCTAGATTCCCTTGTCTGGTTCCTTAACATGCTATGTGAGTGTGTGTGCGCGCGTTAACATGCTATGTGTGCTTTCCATGGATGTGGATAATCGTTTTTGAATGTGTGTGTGTGTGTGCATGTGCGTGTGCGTGTGTGCACGCGCGTGCTAACATGCTATGTGTTCTTTCCAAGGATGTGGATGATCGTTTTTTAATGGATGTGTGTGTGTGTGTGCGCGCGCGTGCGCGCATGCACGCGTTAACATGCTATGTGTGCTTTCCAAGGATGTGGATAATCGTTTTTGAATGGATCAAGTCTTGTTCAAGATTTACCACCTAACAAGCTTTGTGAAGTAGGCTTACTGATCTGTTTTGGCTTGTTACCATGTTTGAATCAGACGATAAACTCTGTTTAACCTTTTTTAATCTAGGGTTAACCCTAATAACCCCTCTTGCTACTTAGCAATCTTCTCTCTCGATGTCGCACTTGCCACTCTCATGCATGACTCCCTTGTGCTGCATGTAACTGTCTGTCTATTGCTCGTGTTGCTGTCGACCTTGGCGGCCTGTGCCACCTTGTGCTACTCTCCTCCTCTTCATCCTTCTTTTCTTCCACCCTTCTGGTAATATGGTAGATATCATGTGTCTATATGCTAGTGTTTATCGTACCCGTACCACTCTGATCAATGACTAATATGTGTTTATTACCTGAAATTGCAATCCTTGCTCTAAATGATAAATCATGGTTTTATTTAGCATTTTTTCAATTTCACCTGCCTTGTCTTTCCTCTTCTCATTGAAACCCTTGTTGCCCTTTCCTCCATCAAACCACCACCATTCCCATCTCTTTAAGGAACTATTGTTTTTGTGATAATAGAGGAATGAAAAAGAAAGGTAGAGGAAAATAAAGATAATAATTGAAAGGCAATTGAATAAAAAAATATAACTATTAGACTCGCTCTGGTTCAAAGAGAAATTCTCAAGATGAATATTTTGCACCTCCACATGTCTAAGACATAGATGATGGTATGACCATACCATCGGGAGAATGAATATGACCTAACACCAACCGCACATAATATATAAAAAGATATATATTCATCAATTTTATTTTGTAAAAGGTAAATTCATACTATGGGGAGAATTCATTATTATTAACAAAGTCCTAAATTCAATGTTATTTAGGATGTCAATTAGCTTACTAGCTAAGCTAGTTGATATGTACCACCACCTAGACCATTGTTTAATAAGTGGATCTAGCATATCACCACCATCATACCAATATTCTAAGGGCAAAAGTCATCGGATGAGGTATCAAACCCTCAACTTTTGGTGAATGGGTCTGTTACACCACTAAACTAATGTTTCAAGTGAAAATTTTACTAGATGAGAGTTCAAAATTTTAATATTTGGCAAGTAGGTCTGATGCACGCCGCCAATTTTCGTTTTTATGTAAGTGGCATGGACGAGACTTGATCCCATGACATTGCTATTCATTCTTTGATTTGATGACAATCCCCTTTTTCTTTTTTATAAACCCTTGGTACAAGAAAACAAGTAAAATATAGAGATAAGTGAAGATTACAACATCTCATAAGTCGAGGTATATCAATCATTATGACTTTTCTTGATAAAATTTTTTTTCACTTTTGGATTTGATGTGGAGAATCAGTTTTTTATGGTGTATCTCATTGATATATTTCCATATCCATATAATCTTCAATCAAGAAGAAAATTCTTTTTGGGAATCAAATTCAAGGCATATTTTCTTCCTTTTTCTTTAGAATCTTTAATCAAACCTATGATTGTCTCCCTTATTTTGTTTGTCTTCCTTTTTCTTCTTGGACAATCTTGGTAGATGTTTGCATGTGACAATTTATGGAATCTGTAAAAGACATCCCAAACTAATAAATAATTAAAATTTAAAATGGTCTCAGATCATTGTTACTCTGGTTTCCTGGAACTCAAATGGGTTAGCTCGAGCTTGTTCAACTGGTCTGAAGCCTATCACAAGTGCTAGACCTACAATCATTCTTGAGCGTGAGCTATGTGTAAATGCAAACTCCACTTCAATAGATCAAACTTAAAGAAAGCTTGGTTCACCCATGTGTGAACATCTGTATAATTCCCAGCGGGTGCATATGGAGCTGGTAGGCAATTTTGTGCATGTGTATATATCTGCATGCAAGTGTTTGTTTGTGTATAAACTATAAAGTGCAATTTTTTTGATCTGGCTTTACTCTTTGATGCCTTGAGTATCCAGCTGTTAAACTTAAAATGCAATCTTCTAGTCACTTATTGTTTCTAACTTTCTATACTATTTGAGATGGATATTGATTAATGACATTGGTAGGTCCATGTAAGCGAAAGTTTGTGGCAGTCTTTGGAAGAAGAACTGGTTCCTTCAGCATCCACTGGTAGATCCAACTGGCTGGATTCACAAATAAAATCCTCCTCTTCAAAAAGAAACGATGAGTCACCTGTATGTGTGGCAGGAGGTGTGTTAGCAGTTAACAAATGTTCTTTTAACTTAAAACATCTATTAACCTTGCAGCAGCATTTGATTTTTGAATATTATGGAGAATTGTGCTGCATTTATGTTTCCTTTTGACAGAAAACTTCTTACTGTTGAACATCTTTTTAATAGAATATGACGTGAACATGAACAATTTTTTCACATGCTTTGTCACGCATGTGCAACTTACATTTGTAACATGTGTATTTCATTTATATCATCAATTAGGATGTCTTATTATCAAATAAGAATTATTTTTTCCTAAAATGTTAATGTTTATTTTATCTGGAACTTATAATGTCTAAAGTAGCATTTCTTTCATCTAGAATATGTTTTTGTTTTAGTGTTGCATTGCATCTTCAACCTTTAAGAATTATGGTCCTCACTCAAAATTTAGTTGCACAAAGCCACATATTGATATTGTTTCCTTTTATTTAGTATTACACCTTTTATTATGTGACTTAAATACAGACTTTGAGAACATTTAAGTTCTTTGTTGACATTAATTTAAGTCATGCTTTCAAGAGTTTCATGATCACCTGCAACCTTGACTTAGCTTGTAGTCATTAGCACCATCCTCTTAGTTGGAACTTGCCATATTGTTAATTGTCTGTCTTTATAGCTTGGGTTTAGTCTCTCACAACCGACAATCTACAAGATTTGGCTTCAGTTGGAAATAACAAGAAGCATGAATCACAAGTTTGCCTCTTCAAGATCTTTTGGTCATATTATTATGGAACAAAATCCCCAGTAAAGGCTTCCTTTAGGATTTAATTTTATTTTCTGAATTGATTTTTAGAATATCCTAGTTGACTTTATGATGTGGAATTTGATGCATTCTGGACTAGCTAGGTTCAAATGTGAGTCTAATATGCTCTTCTTTCAGTACTACATTTGGATCAATCCCTTTGGATTCAACTAGTGTTTTCTTTCTTTTCTTTTTTTTGTTTATGCTGATGTAGAATCTTCATCACATTTCTTCTCTGACAAATTCATATAAGATGTGGGTCTGTATTAGGTTTAGATAGGATCAAGTTTGAGGATTCTGCAGGTAAATTCTTTTAGATTAGCTGTTAAGTTCTTTAAGCTTTAAGAATTCTAGGTAGGTAGGAGGAACAGACTAGCTAGAATCTAAGTAGGATGGGCTGCTGCTGTATTTACACATTTTGCATGTATTTTTTCTTTGTATTTTGCCATACGTTGTTGCATCATTTCTATATTTCTCCTCTCCTGTAGGGGTTTCCTTCTACAGTTTTGTGGTTTCAGTTCCTTGTTTCTCTGTTTTAGAAGTGACACTTACAGACCATTTTTCACAAATTGGGTTATTGAAGCAAGGATCAACAAAAATTAGATCTGTAATTTTCTTTTCTTTTTGTAAAATATTTCTGTTGATGAACATTTTATCAGAAAGATTGATAAGCACAGTTCTTTCCTGTTTTCTTATGTATGCCTGAGCTTTTGGATTTTGTGGATTGCAGAATCTGTTGTAGTGGATCTTGAGTTCATAAACCCTCTTCAGGTTTCGATTTCTGTTTCTGAAATCTCTCTTATCTGTGAGCTCTTGGCAAAATCTAAGGAACCAGACACTGGTAATCCATCACCTCCGCCTATTTCATATTTGCAAATTATCTTATCCAAGGTTATTTTGGTTCAAGTTCTATGCCTTCATATTTGTTAAATGAATAATATGCATTATGCAGGTGGTGCATCACATACAGCACCTGAGGAGGATTCAGAGTTAAAAGACTCTCCTAGTTGTAGGTAGAGGCTGTATTTTTGAATATTTTCACTAATTGTTGCATTGTAGCAATTCTTTTACACTGATTTTATTAACATTAGTTATCACTTGTATTTGATCATTGCAGGGATTCAAACAGTGATGGCTCCTCCTTTACATTATCAAAGCTTGATGTTGTTTTAGGAGGAGGTGAGACTAAGAGGGTAGGTGCAAGGACAAAATCATAGACCATTTCTCTTTTAATCTTCATGCACTGTCAAAAATGATTTTCTTTTCCCACTATGGTATTGGAACCTGGATCAAAATAAGGAATATTGCCGTGTAGTGACATTTGCCATTAGAAGCAAACAGTGTATATCTCCTGCATTATCTACTCACTGTTATTCTGCAATTGTTGTCTTTTATAATTTATCTCTTCCACCAAGTTGGGTTCTTAGATACAAACGTTACATGGAAAATGGAATTTTGTGTTTTTAATAATTATTAACCTCAGGTACATTACTGTCCATACACTTTGAGGTACATTTATTAAAGTACTCATTAATATGCTAGGTTCTTATTTCACTTTATTCATCAAAGATCACAAAGATGTTCTAAAATTTGTTGTGCTTGCTTCAAGTAACTCAATGTGAAAGATAAGACTGGTCCTTAACACTTATAATGTGCCGAAGCATGGTATGAAGTTTCTTATTAACTGTTTCTTGGTATTGTTTCAATAATTGTCATTTTTGGTCTGAGAGAGGATTAATTTTTCACATTAAATATATCTAATGTACGACATATACTGTCTATTGGTGATCAAATTATCTGGCTAAGGCCATGAGGAAATACAAACCTTGTTCCTTCTAGTATATAGGTTCACTTTCCCACCAACTCCTTTTGATGTTCTTGTTGCCTATCGTGGTTCTTCATTTAGACTGGAAAGGGTTAGGTTGTTATGTGTGCTGATATGTTATTGATTTATCATGGTCACCAGTGGATATTGTGGTCTTGATGAAAATCAACCTACATTTTTCTAGTGCCACACAGTATAGGGGTCAATTGAAATCTTAATATCTAGTTCCATTTGGTAGACTATGCAATTTTCTAGACATGAGATCCAAACAATCATGTTATGTGCATAGTCACTAACTGAATGTTTAATTTCATTTTCTCATCCTTATGTGACTTTTGACCAGTAATTCTGATCCCCCAAGTTTTTCGTTGATTTTAATCAATTTTTTTTTTCAGAATTTGAATTTGATGTCAGAGTTGATGTTGACTCTGAGATTTTATGTTTTACTTTAATTCTTAGAGAAATTAGTTTCAGAATGTGACCTTGAAGTCAGACTTATGTTCATTTAACTTTTTAGTTTTTCTCAATTCTTATGTCTTCATATTTGATGCTCAGAAATATGATAAATTAGTGGAATGTTGTTTTTTCCTAGCTGAGGTTTACAGTGATTATAGGTTAGTTTTTAACATGTTGCTTCATATTAATTATATTTTAGGTGCATGATGCTTTCTCTTCTTTGTTTATATATTTTCATTTGAATTATGTCTTTTTTCTCAGATTTTTCCTGCCTATTAAGCAGTTTGTTAAACTGGAAAGATTCTCTGTTTCATGGTTCAATACTATCTAGCCTCTATAAATTTGTGAATGATCCTAATTCTGACATGAATGATTATTTTTTTAGTTATATTTTCACCAAAGATGTTATTAATAAATTTTGTATGTACTTAAAAGCATGGCCTGCAATACCGAATGATACCGCCCGATACGGGTGGTATGTACCAGTCCGACAGGATACCGATACGCGAACCACTCGCTACCGCTTGGTATCATCGGGTGCAACCGAGGGCGGAGAAAGAATAGGGAGACGGTGATCGAGGGCGGAGAAAGAAGAGGAAGAAGGGAAAGAATGAAAATAAATAAATAAATAAAAGAAGAGATGTTGCCCGAGGAGGGAGGCGACATCGCCTTGGGCAATTTTTTTTTTTTAATCGGAGACGTCACCCGAGGTGACGTCGCATATTAAAAAAATAAAAAAGCGACGTCACCGAGCATATATATATATAATTATTATATATATAATATTTATTTATATATATAATATTTATAATTATATATATACCGAATAGTATACCGAAATATACCGTTCGGTATACCGTACCATACCATACCGAAAAAGTATCAAAACTCCGGTACAATACGAAATTTCAATCCTTGCCTGAAAGAGAAAATCACAATTTGGTTCACGGCATTCAGTAGCATGGTATGATGGTGTTTTGATTGTTTTTATACTGCATTGATCAATTAATAATTGATTTAAATAATTAAGGTATTCAAGTCTGAATCATGCAAATGATGCTATGATATAGTTAGTACTACTACGGTACTACCTTTGTTTTGAGGTAGTGTTAGTGTTCATAATTTTATGGTTTCGTAATAATAAATGTTCTTACCATCAGAAGCGTGGGAAGTACCTAAAGAATTTTGTTTGGGAATTCATTAAGAAATACAGACATGCATGCAAATCTTAGCAAAATTGCTGGATAGACTATCACTTATTTTATTTTCATAATCTTGACATTTTAAGTATGATGAGCGAGTATGTAGATGTTTCCTACTGTATGGATAAATTATGTGTCATTCACTTCCCACATATTTGTTCCTAGTGTGAAGGTGAGGTGTACAAAAGCAAAGCCTACCAGGTATTTTTGTGGGCATAACAGACATTTGAATTTGGAACTTTGTTCTACTCAATATTATTCATGTGTAATGTAAACATTTCTAGACTTCAAACCTATAGTTTTTTTTGACATTTCTGGTTCATGGCTCAATATATGTAATTGGTTAGTTCCCTGCCCTGCATCATACATCTGTTGAGCCTCTGGAATAGGCTTGTACAGTAATTTTCTTTTATGTTTCTGATAAGTTTGGTTGATTTTCTAAATGTTGCCCTTGTATTGACTCTTAGATACAATTAGAAGTTAGTCCAAAGATCGAAGGCTTACTGAAAATTAGTGGAGTGAGATGGACTCTGTCAG
This sequence comes from Musa troglodytarum, assembly GCA_023547065.1. Lineage (NCBI taxonomy): Eukaryota > Viridiplantae > Streptophyta > Magnoliopsida > Zingiberales > Musaceae > Musa > Musa troglodytarum. Next base: position 55,755,190 of record CP097506.1, on the reverse strand, counting down.
ATATTGTGGTCGGTTATCAGTACTTTGAGTTTGATTCGAAGAACAAAGAGAAGAAAGGGAGAAGAGCTAGGCGCTCTTTAAGCCATAACCTGAGTTTTATTGTGATTAAGGTTACTTCTTGTCCTCATTTTTCCAATTCAGGAATGTTTAAGGTAATAACTTTTTTTTTTTTCATCTTCAGGGCCTACCAAAACTTGATGCATGTATTCAGCACCTACCAAAGAAAGTATTTGCTGGTGATTTAAGGCTTCTATTGCTTGAGCTTCATAACCAATCAGAATTTTCTGTAAAGGTCTGTTTAATTACTCTCTGATTGTATTCCACCTGCCAGCTGGTCTTTCAATCTTATGTCAGTTCTTTTAAGAACATGAAATCTGTCTTAGGAGCAATATGCTAGTTTTCTCCTTAAAAATCTTGTACTGGGGCATGTCGGTGTGCGGCTAGCTGCAACTGTTGAATTTTAATATACTGTTTGTACGTCAATGCATATTCCTGGCATTGGTTTTCTGGTTCGTTTAGTTTTGACTTGTTTGGACATCTTAAATCCACAGAATGTTAAAATGAAGATCAGTCATCCAAGATACCTCATTCCTGGGAATATGGAAGACCTAAAAATGGATTTCCCTGAGTGCCTTGAAAAGCAGAAGAGTTCTGGGAGTAAGGAGACACCAGCAAATGTTATGCTGAAGTTTAAGAACCTTTTGTTTTCATTTCCAGATGTAAGTATAAGTAATTTATCATGTGAAAGTGGTTACTAGCACTGTACTCTATATAAATCATCAAGTGTTAATTGGTTAGTTATAATTTTTTTACCTTATCATTACAGGATGCCACAATTCAAGGTGGAACGAATTTGACATGGCCTCTTTGGTTTCATGCTGGTTGTAGTGGAAGGATTTCTTTGTACATCTCAATATACTACGAAGTGGCAAGTTGTTCTAGTGACATGAAATATCGTATACTGCGCATGCATCATGACTTGGAGGTAACAAATGCAATTTAATATGTATAGTGTGCTTGGTCATATATAGATTTGAGATGTGAATATACAATAATAACTTCTAACTTCTAAGATTTCTGTGTACCTGATGTCACTAGCTAGGGATCACCAATAATATTGTTACATATATGTTAAATTCAACATTTAAATGATTGCTATTCATAAGTAATATATGGGGCAGCAAATGGCCCATGTGTTAGGTAGGGATCTGGCCTCCGTTGTAATAGTGTCAGATCAGCTGATTTGACATGGCAATTCAGGTGGAGAAGGTTTTCCGCTGAAACCCATATAACAAATGGGCTGGCTGGTGTTGGGTTTGCAGGTGTCATGATGTTTCCAAAGGGAACAAAAAACTTTTCATGTTGGGTTTTTTTTTTGTCCTGAAGCCTCAGTACAAGTATTGCTTGATGTGAAGTGGACATGAAACTTAACCAGTTAAAGCTTTTCTTGAACAACCTAGAGATATATTTGGTTAAGCTTGGTCTGGTACCAATCAGATCAAGGTTCTATTTTGAAGTTATTCATTACCACCTGCAGTCATTTTATGGAAATTATGCTTATTAATATCTTCCTGAACTGGTTCAGTTTTTAGTGAAAAAGAGTTGAATGTATCCTGTGATCAATTAATTTAAGAAAATTTCTTGAATTCCCAAATTCTATACAGGTTACTTAAAGGAATTCGGATGAAATATAAATTTTAATTTGGATGAAATATAAATTTTCTTTCAACATTTAGATTTTGCTTTGAAGTCAATGGTATATTTAGTTGGTTGATTTAAGAGTTCAATGTGGTAGCAGTGAGTTTATGAGTTAGCATGTTTATGTTTTTGCTGGATATAAGTAGGTGATATTGTATAGCATTGACCAAAAGGAAGCATGTGAAAGACTACAGTGCTAAATGGGAAGAGTCCTTTTTGAAAGGAAGCAAGCAGTTTATGTAAAAAGGGACTGGCAAGCAATTCTATTTACTGGAACTGTAAACAAGTTGCCAGCAAGTACTTCAAATTCAGTACTCATAACTGTACGAATATTGGAATCTTACTGGACCAATATTGGTATAGTAGTCCTTAATAAACTATTAGAATTTAGAAGTACTATGAAAATTACAGGCAGTATACTGCAATATTTGGAATTATGAATGCGAACCTTAGAGATTCAGGTCAAGAAGTTTTGGAGAATGGTTTCAGATTTCCACATGAATGTGAAGTAGCTTCAATCATGAATTGAGTTTAATTGGGGAAAGGATGCTGCCTCAGTTTTTGTTAAACAGGGATTGGAAGATAATAAATAGCAACCAGTAGAAAATTAGATGATGTTATAAAATATAGATAAATGTTATAAATGTTCATTTTGCAACATACTAGTGGTACAATGTTATGCAATGACCCTTCTGACTTGTGTTCGGTTGGAAAGACTTGCATGAAGTATTATTTCCATTCCTTAATTCTTGTCCATAATAGAACTTAAAATAGAAGTGTTCTGATATTTTGTTGCAGAAGAATCATCAAATCCAAAAGTCTGCAATCCAAGAAACCTTTACCTGATGCATTTCGATTCGTTATATTTGGCATAACTCATGCTAATTCCAGTTACTTATCTTAAAGTGTTGCAGATTTATGCAATTGCAAATTTTGACATAATTGTTAGTTAAATTTTTTCAGGTATTACCATCATTAGATGTATCATTCCAGATCTCTCCCTGCGCATCAAGCTTGGAAGAGTACTTTGTGCGCATGGATATTTTGAACAGGACAAAGTCAGAGACTTTCTCCCTCAATCAGTTGTCATGTGTTGGCAATCTGTGGGAAATATTAGCATTGCCAGAATCTCTTTCTATCCACCCTGTTCAAACATTACTTGCTGGTCAGGCATTGTCTTGCTTCTTTAAGCTAAAGGTTTGCAAACTTTAGTTCACATCCAAAAATGATTAGTACAACAACTTTAGTAATTATGTTATCAACTCTTGGATGCAAAAAATTTGAGTCTGCAAACATTTGAACAGTTGAAAACTTGATCTTTTAGGATCACTGAAAAAGTTGGATTTTTTTTTTTTGTAAATTTTATTCATTATTCAGGATTGTCGAAAAGTTATAAATACTGAAGGAGAGCTTACTTTACAAGGAAGTGATGTACTGATGATTTCTCACGGTTGCAAAGAAGCAATGATTGATGTATCAAGGTCACCTCTTGCTGAATTTCATCAGCATGAAAGATTTCATCAGGGAAAGTCAGCTAAGGTCAGTAGAAGTTGAACCTTCATAATTCTTGTATCAGATGTGTTTGTTTCATTATGGATGCTTATATCACTCAAGAAGCTAAATTAGTAATCTACCTGACATCAAGGTTTGTTGTACTGCCCAATTTGATATGGTATGGACGATATGGACCGGTACGGCTGGTGACCGAGATGTGGATCGCTCGAGTCCCCGTCGGCACGCCTCAACATACCATGTGTAGGTACACTGGTATAGACCAGTATGTATCGACCCGACAAATTTCCGAGATGGGTCCAACATCCAAAATAGCAAACCCTACCCGACATTACTTAGCCCATCAGTTACTTATGTTGGGTGGACTAAAAAATTTGATATAATCAAGAGATCGAACACATTATATAACAAAATTAAATTTACCGGATATGGAAATGACCCTATACTTTGGATATACATTTGATAGTTGTGAGGGTAGTTCGAGGATGTGACAGTTGATTTTACTTTTTTTTCAAGGACCAAGTTTATTATCTGGATTATGTTCAATGGTAAAAATAGTAAGGTTCTTTCTAGTGAGCAAGTCCATTCATATATTATGTACATGTGCATACATGGAACACGTGTGTTTGTGTGTGTGCATGCACACAAAAACATATACAAATATGTTGAAATAAATGATGTATTGTATTTGTAATATACATATTTTGAAATTTTGTGTGTACATACGTGTGGCCATGCACGTGCATGTGTGAATTCATGCACATATTGAAGGGTTGCTCCAGGTGAGATGATTAGTACTAGTGGTGCAAGAGGTGGAGGGTATAGCCAGCTCCAAATAGTTGGGGATATTGCGGCTTCTTGTGGTTATGGTTTTAGTGGATAAAGCATTATGTCTTCTATTTTTAATAATAATTTTTGGTATCCTCCATGAAACTCCATACATTTTACGTAAAGAAGTTTTGATTTTCTTCAAACCCATTGATATGAATAATCTCTCATGTTATATCACTTGTATGCTTGGTGATGTCATCTGAAGTTGCAAGTAGTTTGCACATCATATTTGACGTAGATACCTTGTATTGGCAATACATCTTGATAGTTTCAAATCATTTGATGCCTTTATATTTAATTTTGGACATCGACATTGTAAATGGTTGATTTTACTCTCATATGGCTCTCCTTGTAATTTTGTATGACCTGACTTGTACTTGTGTGGTTCAGGGAGATTCAAGCATTGTTGATTTCATCTTGATCTCAAAGATGCAGGGGGGAAATGGTCCTGTCTTTGAGCCAGGAATGCAACCAAAGTTGTTATCCTACCATTCATGTCATTGCAGGCAAGATTAGAACCTTGTTGGCTTCTGACTTTACTAGCTTTAGGATCTTGAAATAACTAATGCATTTCCTATCCTTGTGTCCAGTATTAGCAGCAGGTGTCCATTATCTTGGCAAATGAATGGTCCCCGAATGATTAATCATGATTTCTCCAGTTCGTTCTGTGAAGCTATCTTTCACTTGAGAATCCACAGTTGCTCTGATGCTGCTGTTATCATCAGACTGACCACCTATGATACATTGCCCGAGAAAAACCAGTCTAGTGATGGAGTTAAGCTTTCTGATTCTGCTGAAAATGAAGGAGGGTGGCACGACATATCCTTGGTTAATGACATGAAAGTTCTCTCAAGCATCCCTGGGAATCGACCCAAGAAATCGTCAGTCGACACTTTATCACCCTTTGTTTGGTGTGCGACGAGCTCTACTAAACTGAAGTTGGAACCGTTGTGTACAACTGAAATTTCCCTTAAGATCTGTCTGTTTGCACCTGGCACGTACGATTTGTCAAACTATGAATTGCACTGGGAGGCAAAGCCACTCGAGGAAGGAATAGCTGACGTGTGGTCTTCGGGTACGGCTCATGGTCACCCTTTCCATCTTACTGTACTTCATGCCCCTCGGTGAGGTACACTGCTTGGATGGTAAAATTCAACAAGTTGCAAACTCCAAAAGCTGAAGATTCTTATTTCGCCATTGTAAATTGTGTCATGGACAATGGTGGCTGAATATGATGAACGTAGAGCCCATCTAAAGTTAAACTCTTGGAAGTTGAAAGAAGCCAAAATTGAGGAAGTTGCAAACTCCAAAAGCTGAAGATTCTTTCTTTTTCCGCCATTGTAAATTGTGTTATGGACAACAGTTGCTGAATATGATGAATGTAGAGTCCATCTAAAGTTACTCTTAGAAGTTAAGATACCATCAGCTTTACTGCTGTAGTCTTTACTATCTCTTTTTTTTTTTTTTTTGTTCCCTTCTACCTCATTTACGTCCGATAGACGGCGCTCAAGGCCTTAGACTTATGCATGCAAAAAAAAAAAGAGGAGCCTTCCGACATAGAGGTTTGTCTTTTTTTGCCTTTTTTTCAATCTAATCTCCTACATGTTTCTTCAGACAGTGTCTGCCATTCTTGATGTAGTTGCTTGATATTTGATCATCTATTTTGGATGCGAATACTACTGATGGACGTGCTACTATTTCCTTCAAGATAGTTGATGAATGACACAAATTTCATTCTGTTGCTGTCTCATATATAGATGGATAAAATTATTGAGATTATTATCATTTGTGTTCAGAATAATCAAATGCTTTTCTAACATCGGAAATTTGTGGAGCACATTCACCGCTATGATCCATCGTCCGTGATGCAGAAACCTGTACAATTTCAAGGACTTTGCAGAAGTATAATGCATTAATAATAATCTGTACAAATTGAAAGTCATGTAATGCTGTTGACGCGTCAAGTCAAACGAACAAAAGTCAACAAGGGTGAAGCCTTTCACCTAACGCAAAGCAACAGGTCTTGTGACCCAAGAGTCAACCGGTATCGATGTCACATTGCAAACTTAATCACCAGCACGATATTGGGGGTACAAATAGACAAAAGGAAGATTCACCACAGTCGAAGCATTAGGTGGATAAAAGCAATCTCAAAAAAAAAACAAAAACAAAAACAAAAAAAAGCTAACAAAAGTAGTTTCCAATCATAAATAGAACGACGGTACATAGCACACAACACTTCAAGCAAACAAGCTCGGAGATGTACAATGTTCATAGTTATCTGAATCCACAGATATGGTTGTTCTTCATAAAGTACCAGCAAAGACAGGGGGCAAGCCCCACCCACGCCTTTACAGCGCATCGAGGACCTTCATCATCGTCACTGCCGCAAGATTGCTAGACTTTCTAGGAACGGAACAGTTAGATGATTTTGAAGGTCCTGATGCAGATAAGCCAAGAATGAATTGCCTTCTGAGAACAACCAGATGATGCCAGGTTGATCCGTGATCCAGATCTAACCAGTGGCCATTTCTTCCATCTGGTTGTGCAAAGTCCTGGAAGGGAATGAATAGGTTGCAGCACCGCTCTCGAGATAACAAGCACCCCAACTCTCAGCCACCCCTCCCTGGTATTGATCCCATCAGACTTTGAGGAGATCACAGCAGCTATCAGCTGCTGCACCCCATTTGCTATGGTTACTGGTTCCTTGTCCTCCGTTCATCATAATTAAATGAGACTGGAAAACAGATGGGCACAAATGTTCAGCGATGTGGAAGTCATCTACATCTTCCTGAGCATACACGCTTGTCACCTCGGATCCTGATGCACTCGAACCACCGCTTGCCGAGTTCAGATTTAAGCTATCAGACCGCAGAATTTCAGACCTTGCAAATGTGGCAGGACGAGGAGGCATCCCATCTTTCACTTTGCGACCACCATTTCCACCCTGCCCGCTGCATTCCATTTTCGTGTTCAAAAAGCGACCACCACAGCCCCTCATTCGACGCATCGCATGAAGGTGACGTGACTCATGCAAATATGGCTGCAGAAAAGAAATCCCAATAAGCAAATATGACTGCAGAAAGGAAATCCCGATGATGCGCCATTAGTCCATACATATGCAGGCCATTCGATCAAATAACAGTAAGGATGACGCCTCCCATAATAATCATATATGGTGATTTTCTTAGCCGTTACAAAGGGGTCAAACTCGAGGAGTCTCACAACAGTTGGTCACCTAATGGCATCTGAAAAGAGCTACCGACGAATATCAAAGTACTCTTAGAAAGACTGATAATGTCCGCTAGAACGGAGATACACATACATACATATATAGCTGCTCTTATGGTCACAGATTATGAAACAAAACATATTGGGAACTTCACTTCTATTGCACTAAGGATTTTTGTACTGTGCAGTAGACGCATACCTTCCTAGCTTTAATCAACTTGTTCTCTTTCTGAGCTTTAGCACGAGCTTTGCGGCGACGAAGAATTGCATGGAACTGTTTTGCATTCACATAGATCGGTCCTTCAGTTGTCATATCCATCGGTAAAAGCATACGCCCATTCTGCAAAATGAATATGAGGGATTCATGATCACATAATTCTTGATACAACTACCAGTAACTAGGTTGCACCATGTTCATGATTGAGGAGGTTTCAAAGATCATCTATTGATAAACAAGAGGAAATATGACATGGTAAATTTGCCAAATAATAAGTTCTCATTGCTTTATCTTTTCATTTTTCTACTATGTTCAGCCATGCACCATCATTGATTAAAAATAATAACGTCAGTGCTAGTTCTTTCTAGAAAATACCAGTTTAAGTGAGATAGAGTTTTTTTAGAAAAAGTTTTTGCTTCCAAAAAGTAACAAGGTTCTTGTCATCTTATGCAAACTCTCATAAAGCATTTAAACATCTAATAGCATTTAGGTTTAACCTATAAATTAGAAGTGCCCTGAAGTCAATAAACTTACAGAATAAATGTTCCCAAATGTGGCAATCTGATAAAACATAGACTTTTGTTACAATTTTATACAGGCCACCGAGTGCTAGGAGTTCCAAATCCAACCTGTGACTACCTTGATGACAATAAGCATCGTATTCCATAGAATCACATTTTAACAAGCAGCATAACATTCTAAGAGATGATTACCAACGGCTTTAAATACCAGGCAATCTACTAAGTGTTAGGTCAATATTGCTCAGGCTCCTCCACTGATGCCAAAATTTCTATATTCTGTTAAACTCAAAATGAAGACGCGAGCACCGGAACTTTCTTCAAGATGACTGCAAATGGCTTCAAATACCAGTTACTCTACTTTATGAAGTATTAGATCAATATTGACTAGGTTTTCTACAGTGTTGCAATTTTTCTATATTCCACTGATAAGGATGAAGCTTATGCCTAGTGATTTTATCCATTCTAGCCTACAGAACACAAGAAATACCTCGATGGCTCTATCAGTATATTTGTTAGACACAATTATTGAGATTAGCTTAACCTCTTTGGAATCTTTCATTTTGTACATACAACAAACAGAAATCTGCAAGATCATCATTTCTCCAACTAAAATCTGTGCCAACATTTTTTCATGTAATAGCAACTTGGCTACATTTAAGGCTGATATCAAATACTAGTCACGGATGCTCATCGTCTGCCACTTGTTAGCATAGCATGTACCATAGTACACATAACAGTAATGCTGTCACTTAAGACACCTGCTCTGGGAAAAACTACCAACATTTCCAACCAGGAGCTCCTTGCCACATTAGTGCATCCTCCCTCACCCTTACTATGGTGTCTATCCAACAATTTCTCTAAAAATGGACAAGAATTCCATATCTCACCCTTCGTATGGAAAATGCTCAGTTAACTTCCGTTGCAAGTTATGTATTGATTCATCAGATTCGACAAGCTCTCAAGTCAAATATCTGAAAAGTCCATAGATAAACTCAAGGTGTCAGTCTCAACACCCGAATCATTTCCTAGTTCTAGAAGTACCACATACAAACCTTCTAGACCAAAAAGCTTAATGGTATCTACTCAGATTAACATATACTTCAATCAAACCTGCTCCACTTATTGAATTAGTAGACAATTTATAAAGTTGAAATGGTTTCTCCCATTCAAGAAAAGACGAAAGGAAAGAAATTGAAATCTTTAGTCATACAGAGCATGAAATAGGGAAACCAACCGTCGCTTGGGTTCCATAAGTTGCATATAAGCCATAGAACTGGCCAACATAAGAGCTACTGGGACAAACCTACACCGGTATAAGAAAAGGTGAGAAAAAGACTATGTGCCATTGTGAATATAATTAGTAAAAGTATAAACAGCTATTTTTACAAGAGATTAGAGCATGAAAACAAAAAAACAACCCACCAAGGACTGACCAACACCCTGTTCGAAACAATTTGGATTTTCTGGTAATGATGACTGTAGACGGAAGGGCATCAAATGTTGCTGAATCTTCTGCTCTTTTATTAAATCCTTGGAAGCTGAAGTAGGAAAAAGGTGTGGTCAGATTCATGTTAAACAGCATCAGCAGATAGAAACATCATATGATATGAAGCTCAGAAGAAACTTCTGGAAAATAATGAGGATGCACTGTGGGTTCCTCTACTAATTTGATTAGACACATCATATATATATATATATATATATATATATATATATATATATAGAGAGAGAGAGAGAGAGAGAGAGAGAGATAAATGGTACATTAAGCTTTTATAATATACGAAGATAATAGTTATCTGAAAGATATGACACTTTGAAATTTTTTACTGACACTTCTGTCGCAGCTTATACACCTGTTGATGTTCTCAAAAGAAGGATTGCTTGTTATAAGTGACCTCCTTTATTCTTCAGTGATTCATTTCCTACTGTAGTTTTGCTGCTATATATTGGAAATATTTATATGCCTTTGTAACTTAAAAGGCCACACATATGAGATCCCTTAAGTTTTGTCTTTGGTTCTACATGTTCTTATAGGCCTGTTTTCCAATAAACACTCATCTCTCACCCTGTCTTGTTTACAAAAATGTGGATTCACGGTGCCAAAAGGGAATCCCATTTACATTTAACATCTTACACAAGCTCTTAGGTCCAAATTTCAGCCTGCATGAATCCAACAACTAACGGGAGATGCCTGGTTCCAGCTATCATCCCCTATTTTATGAATAAATCATGATTCGAGTGACAAAACATCTCACTAGCCACTCCCATGTTTTAGGTGTCAAAGTAAAGTAATTTGCTCGGAGAAGTAAAACCAAAACACCAAAACAACTAGTCCAGGACTACGGATTAACAATGACATCCCTGCTAAAGCAGTGGTAAGAAACAGGCTTGAAAACAAGGAAAATTAAGTTAGTACCAAATCGTGTATGAACTTGATCAAGGACAACAGATTAATTGTTGGAGCAATAGCATGAGACCGGCATGAAAATAGCGACTACTTCTAAGGAAGGCACTGCAAGAAACACAGTACCTGGGAATATTGAGAAGCTAACTGTACCATTACCACCTTTCTCTGGGATTTTGAACCCAGAACCTCTCTCCTTGCTTGGGTCTATAACATGATTCACTTGTCGTGACACAGCCGGTAGCTGCTCCTCCGCATTGATATGGCCCCCAGTGATTGGCTTCATCTGGCCAACAGGCTCACCGTATAAAGGTTGAGATCCAACCAACCAAGGAACCAGAGTAGTCTGAGGGGGGATCTGTGAGACCAGTAGCCGCCCAACTCCATGATTCTCGAAGAACATCGATGTTTGCATGGTGATCACTCTCCAAACCCCTAAACAATGAGAAATCTGAACCACAAACTAGTTTCTTACTTCGCAGGTAAGTCTACCTCCGGCTAGATCAGAAATCCAACTGGTTTCTCTCGATTGCAGTTCGAATCTTGATGCCACAAGCGCTATACAATCCCAACAAAAGGAAAAGCGAGTCGGTGCCACATACACAAACCCTCCAAAGAAAACCAGCAGGATCGACAAAAAAGCGCAAGATGCGTCAGGGAAGACGAAACGAGTAGCCAGAACGCAGTAGCATCGGTTTCAAGAAACCATCTTTTCCCCCCCACTTTTTTACTCGCAACTTTTCAGGGAAAGCGGTCGCCGACTTGGCTACGGAAGCATCATCCACAAACATCAAGAAACCGAAAAAAAATCGACGCATAAAGCTTTCAAGATTTGAACTTTTCAACGAAAACCCACGCCGAAACCAAAAGGGCGCAACCGAGCGGACTCAAAGAGGAATCTTTCGCCGATCCCATGCGCGGAAAACCTATAGCCAAGGAGAAAAGACAGGCGAGCATCGACACCAAGACAACAAGAAACGTCGGGGGGACGGAAGGAGCACCGTTTTAGCGTAGACAAGAGCCAAGAGACGGGATTGGAGAGGGAGAACTCACATTGGAAGCGGAGCAGCCGCCGGAGTGCCCAGACCCGTGGAGGGAGAAGTGAGAGGAGGAGGAGGGAGGTGGGTGTTTGCAAGCTGGAGAGGAACGGGGGAGTGGGTTTTATTGCCATCCGAAGGCCTTTGGGAAATGCTCGAGGCTATCCACCGCACATCCATTTCTCTATTCTTTAATCACTTTTCTTTTCTTTTCTTTTTTTTTTTTAAATCTTCCAAATATTTTTTTATTAAAAGCCAACTTGGATTGAGTTAGTGGGATTTGATTAATCAAAATTTCCCATTAATTGGTGGGCTAAGCAATATAAATATATATATATTTTTTGAAATGCATAAATAAATAAATATATATATATATCCTTCAAAAATTAATATTTATTTTCGAGTCTAGTTCAGCTAAACTAACTAGCATCTTTAAAAATTAATTTATTAAGTATATCTCAAAATTTTACCTTTTTGTCGTTTTGAAATTTCTTCATTTTTTTTTCCATTTTAAGGTTCCCTCGTTTAAGATTTATTTACTAAACGGTTCTTGGTTTGCTAGCTTAAACCAAATGGTGGAGACGCTACAATTTATTATTATCGGTATCATTATTATCATTTATTTAAGATTTTATGGTTATGATAAAATTTGGTGTTCTAAAACTAAAGATTAGAACCATATTCCTGGCAGAGATATCGTATTGTTTAGCACATTATTGCTTAGCATCTAATGCATATGATTAATATAATGATTGTATGTATACCTTATGCTATCCACACCCAAAAAAAAAAAAAAATAGAGAGAGGGAAGCACATCAATATTATGAGCTCTTCGTGTACATGCAAAGAAGAAGAAGAAGAAGAGAACATAATTCTCTCTTCTCTCCTTCAGTTGTTGTTGATGATGTTTGGAGGGGGCTCCATGCAAATAATGTGGTTGGTCAGTGGAAGGCACTAACAAATTTGTGAACCCCACCCTTTTGTCTTCTCCTCCTCCTTCCTCACCATCCTCATCCAATTTATCATATTTGATGCATGAGAGAGATCATCTTGTTAATTCAACTTTGGTGTGGTTAGGTCTTCAGAGAATTGTGGTGAAGACACACCCTAGAGAGAGAGAGAGAGAATTGTTTAGAGTGAGGAAGGGAGAGGTGCAAGATTTTGTTGGTGTGAAAGAGTTTGATAAGCATTGAGGGACTTTTCTTTTGATCCATCCAAGTGGAACACTCCATCACCACCGGAGGAAGAAAAAGGAAGGAGGTGGTGGTACAACAATGTGGGGGCTCCGTTGATGTTGGGATCCACCTCAGGAGCTGGTGGCCCACTGCCAACGTCAGCCCCCGGAGATTGATTGATTCAAAGACCAAAAAAAAAAACATCACTGCCTTGTGAAAGACACCTTCGTTTTGCCACTCTCTGATGTCATGCAATTGATGTGCTCAAGTGCTTGTTGTTTAAGGTGATTCTTACAAATTGGCAAAAAAAAAAAAAAAAAATCCTTATATCATTTGTGATGTTATATCATTTGAGCATATTCATAAATCTCATGTATATATATATATACATATAATTTTATATTACGATTGGTATTAGTTTTCATCTTATATTTGACTATAATATAAGGATGAAATTTAACACGATGATAAAATTATTATTTTTATCTGATTTATCATGTTTCATTTCATCAAAATTATCTTTTTATTTATACGAATAATACTACGTGCATTATGTCTCTCTGATCCGACATTAGCCCGTCTTATATATTGAATTCATATATTTAATTAATTTTAATTTAGATTTCATCTCATTCTCGAAATGACTCATTTCTCTTAAAATTAATATATATAATTTTATATTATGATTGGTATTAGTTTTCATCTTATATTTGACTATAATATAAGGATGAAATTTAACACGATGATAAAATTATTATTTTTATCTGATTTATCATGTTTCATTTCATCAAAATTATCTTTTTATTTATACGAATAATACTACGTGCATTAGGTCTCTCCGATCCCACATTAGCCCATCTTATCTATTGAATTTATATATTTAATTAATTTTAATTTAGATTTCATCTCATTCTCAAAATGACTCATTTCTCTTAAAATTAATATATATATATATATAATTTTATATTACGATTGATATTAGTTTTCATCTTATATTTGACTATAATATAAGGATGAAATTTAACACATTGATAAAATTACTATTTTTATCTGATTTATCATGTTTCATTTCATCAAAATTATCTTTTTATTTATACGAATAATACTACGTCCATCACATCTCTCCAATCCCACTTGAGCCCGTCTTATCTATTGAATTCATATATTTAATTAATTTTAATTTAGATTTCATCTCATCGTCGAAAGGATTCATTTCTCTTAAAATTAATATATATATATAATTTTATATTACGATTGATATTAGTTTTCATCTTATATTTGACTATAATATAAGGATGAAATTTAATACGATGATAAAATTAATTTTTTCATCTAATTTATCATGTTTCATTTCATCAAAATTATCTTTTTATTTATACAAATAATACTATATGCATTAGGTGTCTTCCATCCCACATTAGCCTGTCTTATTGCTGAATTCATATATTTAGTTAATTTTAATTTAGATTTCATCTCATTCTCGAAATGACTCATTTCTCTAAAAATTAATATATATATATATATATATATATATATATATATATATTTATTTATTTATATTACGACTGATATTAGCATATATATATATATTTACATTAGCCCGTCTTATTTATTGAATTCATATATTTAATTAATTTAAATTTAGATTTCATCTCATTGCCAAAATGACTAATTTCTCTTTATATATATATATATATATTATTGTAGAATTGATTTAGATTCATAGGATATATAAATTGTATAGGAAAAGAGGAAGTTGACAATCTATGCAATCTATCCAAAGCTTTGGAATGTGAGACTTCCACAATTCAGATGCCTACCAACCCAACTCGATCGTCAAATAAATTGTTGAGAGAAGGAAGACGAAGTTGGGGAGCATTGCATTAGCACACAACTCAAAGAGAGGAAATCAATGTCACATCAAAAGAGAACAACAAGGAGGAGGAGGAGGAGATTAATACAAATCATACGATCCCCTCGGTTGTAGAAGAAGGAAAGTAGATTCTCCTTGCTCTTGTCATACTCTCACGCCAATCGAAGCCTGTGGGCACAAAGTGAGGAACAGTTCCCCAACTTTCTACCATCCAATCTTGCGCTTTGCCTAAGAAAAATTAATAGTAGATTAGATGAGATATGCTTAGTGCATTAGGAGCTACCCTTCGATGCCAAGTGAATGCTGTTGACCTCGGTGGCATGTAATTAAAGGTGGTCGGATAACAATGACTTCCTCCTCACTACTGCATGCAAGTTAAATATTACCACCAAAGTTAATTAACTACACCTAATCATGAACTGTGTTTTGATGGCAGTCCACATCCGAGTGCTGCCCGAGGGAATATAATCAATTGGCTGATGAGGAGAAGCAGATCCCTTCTGATCTACTCGCTGGGTGGCACAAAAAAGATAACCTTTCCATTAGCTTGTAATGAGAGGATTAAGTGGATGAATTATTGACACAAATCCAAGTCAACCATTTCTTTCTGATGAGGCTACCAATGTCAACTTGCACTCGGGATTAATCTTCTTATTTCTTTCTTTATAACCACTGTCGTTTTTTAAAAGCCTTACCTTGTTTCCTGTGAATCAATAATTGCTCCATCGAAAGTGTCAACTGACTTAGCTCACGACCACACAACATCTATGAATCAATGTGCATATGAACGAGTATTTTATTGCATCAATGGAGAATAAAAATACTTGCATGCCTTCTTTATTTTAAGGGAAGCATACTTTCCTACTCGGTTAATACTATCCACGGAGGTGATCGTTTTTAGAATTATATAATTTAATAAGAAAAGATAATTATTGTTATTCTAAAATTATTATTTAATGAATTGGGAGTATGTATGTATATATATATATATATATATATATATAAAGCTACAATTATGTGTCAATTTACATTTAGGAATTTAATTTGAGAATACCAGGATTCATATGCAATATTTCGGATTAAATTCAGATCAATTAATGGATCTTGAAAGAGGATCTATACTTCAAATTTTGAAGATTTATAAATGAAGATCAATTCGGATAGTTGATAGAGAAAATTCTATAAATTAATGTAATTGCAAGTTGAAGATATATTATTCGAGTCAGTACAACATTAGTTCTTCCAAATTGATTCATGGTTGTCGCCGATTTGACTTGGATTCCTTTGACCTTCAACTGGATACCTGTGCATGGGAAGCTGCTGACCTTTGAAAGCTTCCAACGACTTTTTAGCTATCGATGCCAAGTCTTATCATATAATAAAGTCAAACAATGAGAGAGAACACTGACGTTAACAGTGACATGTATGCCGACACATAAAACTAACGAGCAACTTCGTCTTTGTTGAACAGAGAGATTGATCAAAACATTTAGATATCGAGATTAGAAAAAGGGCAACAAGTAGTAGACAGATGTTAAGGCGTCACCCCAAGTACCTTCGCGGCAATGACCAATTAAACAACGTTGACTTCGTATGAGGCTTTTACGTATGTTTCAGAGTTTGGAAATATCCTTATAAATGGGCATTCTTTATTTGAAAGGACTGTGTGCATTTGATATCTCATCAAGAGATTGAGCCAAAAATTAAAGTCATATACATCCATATCGCCAACATGCACTACTACTATATCATTCTATCATGAAAGAGGAAGAAGAATGAAAAAAAAAAACGAAAGAAGAATTTTTTAAAAAAAAAAAAGGCAAAAAGAGGAGATGAAAAAGTACCACATTCTGAGTCATGGTGTATGATGCATGAGAAACACACCAAAAAAAAAAAAAAATAGAAATCCTAAACAAGGCATCATTGTAAAATATTATATAAATTAGATCGAACCACCCAAATAATACCGAATGAATCGTATTCATTATTCATAAGGAAGCATCCCACAAGATTTTATCGAGCAAAGCGCACAGCCAAAGTGGTTTCTCAGGAAATAGTATCATCTACAAGGGAGATGGCACTCGGTACATCCAAAACATAACCATTACATTTCCCACAATTTAAGTGATTCAGAAACATTGACGGCCTCCCGACAGTAGTCATAGAAGTGACGATTACATATTCGAAACACAACAGTAATAAACGGGCACCAAATAATAACACAACAGAATGATCCACTCCTATCATCGAGGACCAGCACCACTGCTTTTAACTTTCAGCATCCAGAAGATAGAGATGTACAAAAGAGTAATAGGACCATCAATCTACCTGACCAAGATCATGTAAAATATTTACAGACGGAGCATTTGATTCAGCAGTGGCAAATCGAAGGATCAGCTGCTAAAACGACAAGGAAAATTAATTCAAAATAGCTTCTCATATCCGCACTTCGGCTCTCTTCGAAGCTGGATCCTTGGGATTCTGATGGTGTTTCGTCTCCGACTTTTGTGCACCTGTAAGGGGCTTCCGAGTTGCTGACCGGTTCACTGCAACTTTATTTGCAGTGGGTTTTCCCATTCTGCCTAAACCTGCTTGATATCACTAACATATTGATAACAAGATCCAAACTTATTGATTCAGGTTTTGCATGAAAAGCATTGAAGAATCAAACTAACCGAACCAAACACGTAGTTACCAAAAAACCAAGTGTCAAAAAAGAAATTGCCTATAGAGGTTTGAACACTTGTTCCCACTAATTTAAATTTGAAGTATTCCTTGCATGTCGAACTTGGTACATAAAGGATTTGCAAACTATTCCCTCAAGTCCTGCTATTTGTGTGTCATTCCCTGAATAAGCAAATCACATTTCATGCACACCCCTTTCATTCTTGTAGAAACCATTTTGAAATTCCTCACCTTCTCTCCTAGACCCTCATCCCTCCTAGTCTTCTAGATAACTTTAACCCTCTTTTCTTTTTTTTTTCCATCATTTCATCTAAATTATATCTTTGAAGCAATTTCAAAGGTTCAAGGGTTCAAGGTTGCCTTATCTTTGTAGATTTCAAAGTTACCATGGAAATTTATTGAATTGCAGGAGGTTGATTAGAGAGTGGGACCTCAGACATAATTTAACAATAAAAACAGAAATGAGAGTAAGAATCAAGCAATCAAGCAATTTTACCTCTACGGTTACCTTAACAATAAGCATAGGACTGACACACAAGGCCTTCAACAAAACTTTTGACACCAACAATAAAACATACTTCTCAGGAACAAAGATAAAACTTAGCAGCCTGGTTATCTCAATGCTGACGAATATTATTCAAAAAGGTGGTAGAAAAGGTAAACCACATGCATGTAAACCTTTATATGACGTCTAATTCAATAAAGCAAAATGAATTGCACATTGCAACATGCAAGGAGGATAAGTTGCTGGGAACAAGCTCACCACCGTTTGGTAAGGACAACCTCTTAGCCTGTGACTCCAATACAGAGGGCCGCTCCTTTGGATTGCTATAAGATCGTGCACCAACTCTGGATGCTTGAGATGTGGCTTCTCCATAAACCTCCTCACTTGATAGCTTTTGTTTCGGTTTGCCTGATGGAAAAGGAGAAGAAGCCTGCATACCGATGGACCGGCTTGATGAGGAACCACTTCCATCAGACACTGACGGTACTGATTTATGGATTAGGGTATTGAAGTGAAGCGCCGAAATGGGTTTCTTGCCAGTTGGTTTGGTCTGAGTTTTGGTACCACTGACTCCACTCTTTCCTTCAGCTGTTCCGTTCTCATGAACTTTAACCCCATCTTTAAGACTAATATCAAGGAACCGATTCTCCCATGGGCGAACAGCCATCCATCTCTCCAACCAGTTCCAACCCCAGTTATTATTATCAGGTTCAAAACCTTCAAGTGCAGTTGGCTTCCTGGGACCTGCCTGCCACTAACGGCAACTGAAGTCAATTCATTGGTTCAACTAATATACAGGATCAGAAAGAAAAGTGTCAAAAATCATAGCTCATAATTCTGTAATTTTAGCACCCTAATGAAACTTCCTAACTGTAAATTATACAGTTAATTCCCTAACACAATAATTACTAAAACTGACTTGTAATGGCAAGTGGCTAGATTTAGTATGAAGATACGTTATTCTCTGCAGCAGAGAACGACTTAGTTGAAAATGAAAATTGTTGACTTCAGAGCCTGTATGGTTGAATAACAGTCACATGGCTTGTTAGTGAAGGGGCAATGGCTATAATGTGTGTGGTAAGAACCGGCTTGTGAGGGGTAGATAGCTACGGCATATAAGGGTGGTTAGTCCCACATGAATAAGAGTATAGAAAGCTGGGCTAGATATATTGACATTGGCCCATAACCTTTCAGGGTAAGCTTTTGATTTATAATGGTGTCCCTCTACCATATTGATACTCTTCCAGTTTTCACTGACTCCCCCTATGAAAATTTCTCCCTATAGAAAAAGATATGGATTTTGTCAGACGAAAAAGAGAAAACAAGATTGACAAGGCCAAAAGGAGGTGGGTGTCAGAGACGAGGAAAAGGGACAGCTTTGGTTATAATTAACTGCATAACCTGTCCTCTTCTTTTTCCCTTATGTGGAAATCAGCAGGAGCAATTTAACAACATTCGCTAATCAAATCCCAAAAACTTGTACCCCAAAACTAGAACACAAATTATGTATAGCCCAAATTCATGTATTGCCATGATAAAGAATCAGCTTGGCATACGTTTGAACTTCATAATCCAGCTGCCATCAGCATGATTTCATGTACTTATCAGAGAATACCTGATGAGTGAGGGCATATGCCATGGCTCTCTCACGCTTGGCTGCAGCTTCTTGCCTCTTCAACAACTTTGCTTGGATATCCTCCACAGAGCCAACACTGTCACACCAGCCTTCCTGCATTCAGACCGTAAAACTGAGAATCAGTCAAATTGGCTGACACCACATAACAATAGTTCAATCCGATTTTATAAAATAAAAAGACACAAGCACAAAGCTTTCAGAATTAAGCACATGCTAAACTAATCTCCGATATCATTAGTACAAGTACTATAACAAAAGGAAAAATGGAAGAGAACAAGAAAACATTGGGAGAACTAACATGTCCTTGAATTAAATTTGGTTAGATACAGGCAAAACATAATGCCTGCTTACTGCAGGCACTAATTAGTCTTCCGTAGTTAGGTAACTTGTTTAGGAAAATCTGGAAAAGAATAACATAAGAACTTCCCAGAGTATGCCTGAGGCTAATATGCAAAGAACAGTAATATCCTAAGATTACATATTATAGATTCCTATAAGAACTCAAGCGTGTGCCAAAAGAAATTTGTTGCCAGGCACAAGCAACCAGCTTACTGCTAAAATAAATTCTTCTGTACTTAGGATAAATGGATAATAACAATATCTTTCAAGAGTAAATAAAAATTTCCAGATAGAAGAGGTGCATACAAGAAACTCAGTCTTACCTGAGGCTATATACAGAAAAAACAGGCAGTATCCTGAGATTACAGATAATGTTCATCTAAGAATATTCTGCAAGTCTCAACTTTAGCCTTTTGACTGACAGGTGTCTTGAAAGAAGGCATTACCACAGCTATATATCGATCTAAGCGGGGAAAGATATACATTATTATGATTTATGATGGTTAACAAGGACAAAGTGTCTCAATCAACCAAAATTAGCTCAATGCTGGGAACAAAGTTACCTAGAACGTCAAACATTTTCGAGTGTGATATAAGTGGAGGTATGAGATATATCACTTAGCTTTGATTGGTGTGCATCAAACCATTAGGTAAGATAGTTTGGTCTCATAAGATATCAGTTATACGTTTAATTGGATAAATAGTGAAGGAAGTGAAAGACCTGAAAGTTATAAATTCTTTGGTATTTTCTTTATGCTTGGTGGAACATGTCTTGGCTATACAAAACAAAAAACGAATGCAGAAAAGGCCATGAAGCTAATGGTCTATACAACTAGTGGCATGCAATAAAGTGCGTAGGGCAGGGGGAGTCTTCATTGTGTTTTAAACTTTGAATACTTCTTAGAAGTTTTCTTACAGTTTTTAGCATTAAAGGTCAAGATTCACATGAAGTACTGAACGAAGTAAAAATTTTATAGCAGGTTAGTTTAATTTCTCTTTGCAGTTTATCAATACCATGCAATATCCAAAAGTTAGTGATGTCTGTGTTCAAGATCCATTCCAACCTCGAGCAATGCAAGTTTCAGAAATTCAAAGCCATTGAAAACTCCTAATACATAAATATGGAAAAATATTGTGGGCAGATATTAGTGCACACAACTCATCACTAACAACTATCATCATTACCACCAACGAAATGGCATATTTGTGGGACAGATATATTGATGTACACAACTCATTAGTAACAAGTACAAACACACAATATAGCACACAATAAAGTAATAGAACCATCTGATCAGGTTACTTGAGCCTATGAGCATTAAGGCTATAAAAATAATAGAGAAAAGAAAATATGTTTTGCCATTATTTCCCTTGACAGTTAGTGAAGCCTGGTACATGAGAAAGGACAAATGTAATTTGATCCTATTCAAATTGTGGCTTTTGTACTTAGAAAGTTTGCAGCATACCTCTATTTCTCTAACACGAGCTTCATATGATTGCTGTTCCTGAACCTCTTGACGCCCCAATTGACTTTCCAATGCCATGCGAACTCGCCTAGCTCTTACACGAGCCTGCACCCTGACCAGAGCTTGCATGCAGCGAAGAGTTATCGCAGCTTGTTTTCTCACAGCATGACCCCTAACAAGGGCCTGTAATCTAACTAGCCCTTTTAGAGCTCGTAAAGCTCGTCTAGCCTGAAGATGATCCCCAGCAGTCAAAAATCAAATTACAGTTTATACACAGAATATATCAGGAAAAAGACTAATAAATTTTTTTATCACAGCCGATCTCATTTAGCACTGATTTTCTTTCTTAAACTACAGTTTCTCCAATAATAGGCTAAAAGCAAATGCTGGATGACTTGGGAACAAAATCAACAATTGATCATCCACATTATTATCATTGTCATAACAATCAGCATCAATGTTTTTCACCAATAATTATGAAGTCAACTATACAGCACAAATCAATTGAGAGGGCTACATGAAATATGCAACAGGATCTGATGACTGGCAGTCAAGTAGCCACCAAACTTCTAGACAGGCACCCTAAAAGAGAGGCCAATTTAAAACCTAAAAGTGGCTATCCTTTTGGTTCATGTTTAAGCTCACGCAACCAAGGAGCAAGTAAAGTTAATCTAAATATGAAAAAAAGAAGAAAAAAATTGTTGCTATAAGAACATATGTTCATTTAAAAGTCACAAAGGCAACGAGCCAACAGAACACAACCCCTTTTACCTAGGTCTATGGCAAATGAGAAATCCTACATCAGCGATTGAGATGGTCCAATCATCCACACTTCATCAGAATGTAAACATAAGTTCAACATAAGCTATCACAGCCTTATTCAGAAAAAGGGCATTCAAAATCTCAGAAAATTCTCTTTTCCAAGTGTAAAAGAACACTCCTGGTTCTTTGATTAAGCACCAACTTGAGTATGAAAACATAAAAAGTAGATCCCAGAAGCTTATACATTTTTATAGAAGTACTCAACTGGTATCAGTATAACAATTAGAAAAAACAGGACTTCACTATCAAAAAATATCTTTTCAGTTTCTTAGTTATGACTTAAAATTATGGCACATAAATAAATTTGAGGGCTTAGATGTCTCGACATTCACAAGTTCATTGATCTTAAACCTGATTCAATTATGTTGCAAAATGTAAAATAAGACGGAAAAGGAAATGGATTAATTACTACTGTTAGCTACACTTATAATATCTGAACTAAAACAAGCATCCATGTCACAGTTATTAGTCAAAGCCCAATAATCCCTAATTGGTAACTCTTCATAAGTAGTCAATGTAGATAATTTTTGGGCTATACTTTAAAGTTTCAATTCACAACAGCAGATAATTGTCTCCTCTGGGTTGACAAGGACTATAATGCAACATCTATTTCCTTAATTTATGGGATTGCCTTAGACAACAATTGCATCAGCAAGCTAAAGCTTTAAAGTGTAAATTTATGGAAGCAGATAGTTGTTTCCTGCAAGTTGACCAGGAGTTTAGTGCAATCCTCTTTTAGTTGACTTACCAAAGATGACTATTTTTCCCAGATAACAATTGCATACACAAGCTTTAATCTTGATGAAATGTAACTTAATGATGTTAATATGCTGATTTCCTGATTATAAATGTTTGTCAATAACACAAAGTTAGTCGCATGAAACAAATCCTGTTCACTCCTAAAATTGGTTCAGTTCACTACCTGCAAGATTAGTGTTACATCTTATAAAGTTGTACCTCATATTTTTGTAATTCTGGGTACTAAAGTATGAATTATACTAACATACACTATCTGGAAGCAACTTGTTAATGGCAACCGCACCATACCAAGCCTGAAGTCACTAACATACCAGGAATGCTCGAAAAGCAGATTGAATAACTGTGGCAGCCCACTCCTCTCTAATGCTCTCTTGAGTTTGACAAGTCACTTGTCTGTTATTTGATGTGGAAGGAGAGGAAGTGGAGTTTGAATTTGACTGGATGTTGGCATCTCCAGCCATTGGAGCAGTTCCAGGAGCATACTCGTCTTCCGTCTTAGCACAATCAAGACCAACAGAGTTTTTCTTCCGGCCATGCGATTTAACAGCAGAGGCATTTTTCTGCAATCATCTCAGATCAAGGTGGGTGAGATTAAGTGTATGCACAGACAGAAAAAACAGAAAAATATCTTCAAAGAAATTTAAACCGGGGAAAGAAAAGCAGTATGGTATGCCAGAGATATTATTAATTTAGGGTTTTAGCATAATTATTGTGGCCAACATTGACACTAGGGACTTCCATATTAATTAATTACAAGGAGTTGGCTATACTGATTGCTTTCCATCGCATAGATTTATCTATGGTTACTCACTGTAATACATTGATTTGCCATATTATAGGTTGATTCCAGTCAACACCCTGTCCATCCTTTCAAATAAAAGTCACAATCCAAGAGGCACAAAATGAAGTGCGTTGCTAGTGTGACACATTAACTTAAAAGTATTACCTTACATAAAAGTTTTTTAAACTTTTTAAGAGTCAGCAAACTATTAAGTGTGAACAGGCTGCTGTTGGTATAAACTGGCCCAGATTTTCAGTCTATAATCTAACCAAGCTTGAACCAAGAATAGTGGTGTAAACTGTAAAGATTGAGCCTCATCTGAGCTAAGAGAAACATCCAGTTCATCTGATTAAAATTGTTGAATATATAGCTATGTTGAGAGCCCAGCTCCAAGCACATTTGAGAATATCAGGGTAATGCAATGCTGGCCAAATGCTAAACAATGTGCCCGAGCCAGTGTTTAGTTCTGATTGTGTAGCCAATATATTTATAACCCCATACCTAACACAGTGCTCATTTTTCTAGGCTTGGGACCAAACAGATTAAAAAGGGTAAACCATAGCAGATGTTACTTCACAGAGATAAGTCTGGAAACATCTCCAAGATCAGAATATTGAGGTAAGCATGTCAAAGAAATCAGTACTGTGGTGAAAGATGCTCAAAGATGTTTCAGGTTTCAAGACTAGTCAAGAAAAAGTAAAAGATTATAATGAAATTGTCTTGAAACTAGTATTAAAACTTAACAGACCAAAAGAAAAGAAATTACTCACATTTTCATCATTTTCTGGATGCTGCAACTTTTCTTGCTTCCGTATGCCAACCAATAATCTAAACCATTTTGCAGAAATTCCCATGATCTCAATCAGTTAACCTTCAGATGACACTGACCTGTCAAAAATTGACAACAAAATTAGGACATAACCAACAGTCACTATTATTGTCTTCCAAGGCACATGAAGGATATGTGAGGAAGAACAATACCAATTCACAGGGTCTTAATTGGGAGACCATATGCCTACATAAAGTGCAGAACCAATTAGGAGTACAAACTGGCAAAATTATTACAAGAACTGCATAATCATTAAAAAAAATGCAAATTGCAAATTATATATGAGAACCTGGATTCTTCAAGCTGAAATTTATTTACTGGCGTGTAAATCAAGATTGTCCAATCAACATTAAAATTTAGATTGGTGCTAGGCATGAACTAGGCTAAAAATCAGAATTCATCAAGTCTCCTAGAACCAATTGGCAATTAGCCAAAATTACCTGAAATCAACCAGGAATTGATTGGAGATCAGTAAAAGCTGACTGGTTTAACAAATTCTCAGGGTGTTCTAGAATTGATAAATAATCCCCATTTGAATGAATGTACCATGAAACCCACAGGAAAATAATATCATAATTCTCCATCCTTATATCTAACCAAAACTAATATTGGAGACAGCTAAGGCAATACCATCAAACAACAGTGGCACCAAAATTGCCCTGAATGGATGCACTAGCATTTTGTAAAAAGTTAAACATTCAATGTATTTTCCCAACTATACATAATTTCTCTTGGATTAGAATCATCAGTATTTTGGAGAATCAAGTTAATTGTGCATAATTGTTACTGTGGCTATATGTGATGCAACCAAGTTTAGGTTCAGGTTGGGTTTATTTAAGCTTAGGTCTATGATCGTGTTGTTACAGAAAAGATTTAGACTTTCCATTTTCTGAATTTTTTTGTTCAATTTATTACAATCTTGTTTACCCATTATACTTATTCAAATTGTAAGTGTTTTTGGTCCTTCTTGAGTTGATATAGGATTCTTGAATAGCGAGCAACTAGTGTAATGCTGACGCACTGTTAAGGACTAAATATTCGTCTGAGGCTGCTTACTTTTTCTCTTGTCAAGTCATCTCAGTAAACCCCGAAACCTAAACCAAGTAGGATGGCCATCTCAACCCTTCTGAGATGTAGCTTATGCTAGCCTTCTCAGTCTTGCTACAAGCATTTACAACACGGTCACATCTTAAAGGGAAGACTTCTTCTATTCAGGGATACTTTTCATCCCTTAGCTCTTGAGGTGCATTTTCTTCTTTTCTGATAACCAATGGCATGTACTGTGACAGTGTTGACATAAGTCACAGCTCAGGGACATGGCATGAATCGAGATGGTCACAGGACTTGGGATCAGCAGTTGTGTGCTTCTGGATGCACACCAAATCCAAGATTCATGCCTTAAACTCGGACATAGAATTCCGCGATGCAGCATTTCTGTTTTCCAACAGCATGAAGAACAACATTTTTTAATTGAAGAAAAATCTGATTTATGGAGATTGAGGTTCTCCTTATTGAGGAAGTTTTAAGTGCACATGACAGATCCACCGATACGGTCGATAACATCCGGGTGGTTAGATAAAGAAACAATTAGGCAATTAGAGGAGGACAGGATCAGAAGCCTGAAAGCTTGACAGAATTATCAGACAAGTCCACATTACGCGAGAAATTTTCAGCGAGAAGACCAAAGAAACTGCGAAGCGATCACCAGATCCAAGACAGGTGTAACGGATAAAAAGACAAAAAGTTGTGAGAAACCAAATAAACCTACAAATTAAAGTTGGATACCCCAAGTGGCGCATAATCAAGTAGGCAAGCAAAGATTCTATCGGCTCCACCTGGAGAAATCAAATCAAGCACAACTTACTGGAGGTTTGTAAGGATGTGCAGATGAGGAAAGGAACAGTAACTCCGAAAGAAACTCTTGCTACAGATAATGCTGAATCCACTCAGAAGCATCCCAAATCGGAACAACCAAATCACTCCAGAACCAGCAAGATTCTATTTTAGCTCGCAACTAGCACTTCACATCACTCATCTAATAAGAAACCAAAACCCAAGCTAACCCCCCTTGTTTGAAGCGAAGAATTCCCTGCCAGGAGTAAAAAGGGAGAAGGAAACACAGAACACTAGGATCGGCCGGAGGACCGAGAAGATCCGACGCGGCCCCATTGTCAGCCATAAAGAAACGGGAAAGAAGATCCCACCGACGGAGGGAGCAGTATCCAGCTACGAGCCCCAATTAGGCGGCATCAGCGGAGAGGGATCAAACACGAGCGCGGATCTGACCATAAGCGAGTCAACACAAAACCCAACAGTAAGGGGAATGAGGGGGGAGGGAGAGTCGAATCCAGAGCTCACCTCGGGAGATCGATTCCAGGGAGGTACCATCTCTGATCTTCCCCTGGTCCTCGTTCGAACTTTTCCTCCTCCACCCTTTTGCTTGTGGCCGGCAATTTCCCCTGTCGCTCTGCGTCGCTCTCGCTTTCTTTCTTTGTCTTCTTTCGGCTCTCGGCCGCGGTCGGAAGTCGCAGGTGATCGTTTTCTCTTTGGTTCGGAGGATCAAAACTGGTCGAATAGCACTTTTTCATTTTAATCCTCTACAAATATAAAATCTTACAGGTACCCCTGGATAATGTACAAAGTTGCAAACTAAGCCTCGGTACGACTTGAAATTATAAAGTTAGGATCCCTAATTCTACCTCGTTTAAGAGTGGGAATGGATATCTATATATACGATCATTGGATTATCAATAATAATAATAACAATATCAAATATATTTATATATTGATTTTAATATTATTAACGATAATGATAATTAGTAGCGGCTAACGGAGACTAAAGAAAAGAGGCATATACTAAAGATCGTAATATAAGGAAGGGGTTTATGCTATAATAAAATTTTTATGGAGAGATATGCTATTTCCAATATTTACAAGGATAAATATAGCAAATTAGGATAATACGCATTTTAACCCCGCAAATGCATACAAAATTTTCCAACTACGTGTCGCTTCGAATAACCATCACTACAGACGTGGCAGAATTCTATTTGCTAGAGGTAGGCACGAAGCTCCGAGCATGGCCACGTGGAGAGTAAGTGGATAAGTTACGATTAACTCGTGAGAAAGGAGACGATACAAGTACTTTCCATGGTTGTTCGATCGTTACTCCGTTTTCTACCCGCTTCAGAAAGCGACGGCCCAGAGAAGGGACCCATGTGAACATCATGAGTCCCACAATCACAAGTCAGGCACCTGCTTGGGTACGTGTTCACCGGTGGGAAATCATTTGCAATAAGCCATTATATATATATATATATATATATATATATATATATATATATATATATATATATATATATATATATATATATATACACACACACACATTGAATATTTAAGATATTATTAATATTCTTAGCATGGTAATGGTTGAGTGATGATGGTAGTAATAATTATCTTCAATTAAAACTCTAGTCAAGTCAAGATAAAATATCAATTTGAGCAAAAATATTTTTAAAAAATATTTTCTAATTTTTTAAAAAATATATTCTAAAATATTTTGATGTGATGATTGATGATAGTTCTCTCTCAACCACCCATCCATATCAAGAGTAACTTTTATGTCGAAAGGACTGTATTAAAAATTCATTATCTTTGTGTAGGTTAACATTAGACTACTTCAATTTTCACAAACGAGATAAAAAGTTTTTAGCTTAAACCTACCATCGACGTCAAACTCAACATTATATATGGAACATTATATCTTTGTGTTTATATGGAACATTATATATGTTGTCGAACTAAGACGGTTATCGATCGTGATGAGTTTGACTTGGTTCGTTCATCAATGTTTCGAAGGGTGTCCCAACTCAGTTCATGATGGATGTGTCTCCTCAGACGCTTGATACCTGTAAGAAGGCCTGGGTCAAGTTTGGTCCCAACTTGACCACTCCAACGATCAAGTTAATATAGGTGTGATTGTCTTGTTTTTTTTTTTTTTTTCTCTCTCTCCCCCCCCCCCCCTAAGACAAGTGGTTTTATGTTAATGTTCGGGGTCGATCATACGCATGTGACCAGCGACAATCTATCCCTCGGATGATGAATACATACCTTAGTATGTCTAACAATTGACATGTACAGGGCGGCATCGTGCTATGCTCTATTGAGTTTTCAGGGGTGAGCTACTCCGTGTGGTATTATCCTGGGCTTTCAGGGGCAAGTTGCTCTATGCGACATCGTCCCGAACTTTTTGGAAACGACATGCTACTTCGTGCGGCTACAGAAGGCATGGAGGAATCGTCGCTTCTGACCCGAGGTAGCGGGTCGATCGTGGTCTCTCACGCCAGGTTGTAGATCGTGCTCCCGTGCTAATGTGTCATTGCTCGTTGCCACATGAGCGATGCAAGAATATCTCCTATCAACATATATAATATTTAAATTTAGATAAAAATACTAAATATCATATAAATATATATATCAATTTTTTGTTAAAAATATAATTAAATTGTTAGGGATATAACATTTAATCATAATAATTACTTATGTACTTTAAGTAATATGATAGATTTAATGATTTCCGATTTATTATGCACGTGGTTACACGTCGATGGTAAACATTTATGAGATGACGATGTTCGAAATTGGGATGAGGTGTCCGAAGTAGAGCAGAGTTGGTGAGTGCAATTAATGTCCTCGTTGCAGCTTTCTCTGGTAAAGACTTCAGCACATTACCTTAAGGTTTCATGTTTTAGTCTTTTGGTGATTACCCTCTCGGTCAAAAATAACAATGAAATCGACATGTAATAAATAATTTACTAAACAAAATCTCAATCCATGTCGGAGAGTTATAATGACAAATATAAGTGATTACGCTCGTTCACATACTCAAGTTAATCTTCACTTATCACAATAAGTTGATTGTTAGCTGATACATCAGTAACAAAAAAACACTCATTATCTTGCTTAAAATATTAGAAACATTTGAATGTTTTTAAAATGTTTTTATATAATTATTTGATGAATAAAATAGATTTAAGCAATAAAATAAAACATGATGAATAAAATAGATTTAACCTAGTTTTGCTTAATAAATTTTTCTCAAAAACACTTCTGTTTTTTATTTTTCTCAAATAATGCACATAATTCGAATAATACCCAAATCATTCCTCACCAATCGCAATGATACTTTTCTCATTAATTTTGGATTATTATAGTGTTTTCATTGGGCTTATTTATATTTTTAATAGTATTATAATACTTTTAATTAAGATATTAAAAATAGTATAAAATTATTAAAAATACTATCTTTTATTATCATTACTCGTATATTATTATGATATTGTATTTTTAGACTAGTAATTAATTTTATTGAGGTTAACAATCAATTCAGATCATTTATAATATTTATAAAAAGCAGGCTTATAGTATATTTATTGTGGTAACCAAAATATTATAATAGATCAATTTCGTATCTTTATTTCGATGATATTATTTTTAAATTAGTATAAATATTTATTTAAATCATAATATAATATATGAAATAATATATAATTTATTTATAATATTTTTACTGAGATATTAAAAAGACGGTAAAGTTATTAAATATGTTATAATCACACCATAATATTATAATCATATTATGTGTTTTTTATGGCTCATGCACCATTCCGATAAAAAATTATTTATAACATGAAGCTTTTTAATATCGACGTGTCCGGAATATATTGGCTGCCGAAGACCTGACAACCAAGAAGGCTGTGTAAGACTCACACCAAAGGCGAACACTTTCGATCCCCTTCTGGAATTACCGGGAGCAACCAACGGAAGCATCTAGAACTCCTCAACTCACCGTTGATCTTAAATCCGACGGATCAGATTCGATACCGGTGCGATAGGGCTTCTGGTTCTAGAGCCTTCTTGTTGGCCGCCCCATCCCCCTTATAGCACGCGCCTCTCCTTCATCCTTGCCTCGAGCCATTCGTCGACAAGGGTTCTTGGAGTCGAGGGCGGCAGCGCTGCGGTGGTCTTGAATCGGGAGTAGGCAAGAGCTGAGGTGCCGATTTCTCATTTGGTTTGGGGAAGATCGATTAGGGTTCGGTCGGCAAGATGTTCGGGAGGGCGCCGAAGAAGAGCGACAACACCAAATACTACGAGATCCTCGGGGTACCGAAGAACGCGTCGCAGGAGGACCTCAAGAAGGCCTACCGCAAGGCCGCCATCAAGAACCACCCCGATAAGGGCGGCGATCCGGAGAAGGTAACCCGTCTTTTGCTTGTTGGTGTCTGGTTCTACTGATCTGTAGTTGAATAGGTGGGATCGTTGTTCTAATGAATGGTTCATATCCGGTTTTGATCCCTTAGATTCATCTTTTCGATATGTTGATACATTTTCAAGAACCTCCTTCGATTTTCTCATAGTTTAATGTAATTTTGCCAGTGATTGAAGGTTCCTTTGTATAAATGTCGGAAATCTATGCCGCCAAAGTTAGATCCATGATCGAGCTGGTAGCTAATTTAGGATGGGCATATGCTCTACCCACACATGTTGTCCAACGTCCGTCTATGTTTGATTTGTTGAAACTTTGTAGCCTAAATGTTTGTGACCTTGTTCTTGTTGTGATGTTCCAAAGGATTGTAGTCGGGACGGTTAGGTCCTGATATATGTTTTATACCCTTGGAGTCGCAGATGACATAGATCTCATGTCTGCCTTTACAGTTCAAGGAGTTGGCCCAAGCTTATGAGGTTCTGAGCGATCCTGAGAAGCGTGAGATTTATGATCAGTATGGTGAAGATGCCCTCAAGGAGGGAATGGGTGGTGGAGGTGGCCACAACCCGTTCGATATCTTCGAGTCGTTCTTCGGTGGAAATCCCTTCGGAGGTATGTTTCTGACCTCGATCATGTTCGCTCCACCTGTTAGCACGAGTATTGTTCTCCCAGATCTGCACGAAGACTATACAAAGCGAATGGTGTTGTTGCTTGCCGTGGACAGGAGGCGGAAGCAGTCGCGGACGAAGGCAGAGGAGGGGGGAGGATGTGATCCATCCTCTGAAGGTGTCTTTGGAGGACCTCTACAACGGGACCTCGAAGAAACTATCACTTTCGCGGAATGTCATCTGCCAAAAGTGCAAGGGGTGAGTTGCCTGCTGCTGTTCGTTGTGATGTTACCTGCTGGGTGCTCGCTTCCTAACATTTTCTAGCATCTTTGTGCAGGAAGGGTTCAAAGTCTGGTGCTTCAATGAAGTGCTCCGGCTGTCAAGGCTCGGGTATGAAGGTCACAATTCGCCAGTTGGGGCCTGGGATGATCCAACAAATGCAGCACCCTTGCAACGAGTGCAAGGGGACTGGGGAGACCATCAATGATAAGGATCGCTGCCCACAATGTAAAGGTGAGAAGGTTGTTCCCGAGAAGAAAGTGCTGGAGGTTATAGTGGAGAAAGGAATGCAGAATGGCCAGAAGATTACCTTCCCCGGAGAGGCAGATGAAGCAGTATGTTCCTGTCACTCTTTGAAGACATTGATCCGTATGAACTCAGGATGTACACGGACTAATCTACTCGTTCTGTGTGTTGCAGCCTGACACAGTTACCGGAGACATTGTGTTTGTCCTTCAACAGAAGGATCACCCAAAGTTCAAGAGAAAGGGAGATGATCTCTTCTACGAGCACGCATTGTCGCTCACTGAAGCTCTCTGTGGCTTCCGGTTCGTGTTGACCCATTTGGATAACCGACAGCTACTGATCAAGTCCAACCCCGGTGAAGTTGTGAAGGCCGGTGAGGAAATGTTTTGACTTTTGCCGTTCCAGGCTTTGACTTAGCAGCGCAGTTTCCTTGTTAACCATGACTGCTACTGCCACCGATACAGATCAATTCAAAGGAATCAATGATGAGGGCATGCCGATGTACCAGAGGCCCTTCATGAGGGGGAAGCTCTACATCCACTTTACCGTGGACTTCCCAGATTCAATGACACCAGAACAGTGCAAAGCTCTCGAGGCCGTTCTTCCCCCGAAGCCCGCATCGCAGATGACCGACATGGAGCTGGATGAGTGCGAGGAGACGACATTGCATGATGTTAACATCGAGGAAGAGATGCGCAGGAAGCAGGCTCAGGCACAGGAGGCTTACGAGGAGGACGACGATATGCATGGTGGTGCCCAGAGAGTGCAATGTGCTCAGCAGTGAACAGAAATCTTTTTGGAAACTGCTGAGTTCGTGATGAGGTCCGTACTCCTTCAGTCGTCTGCTTACTGATTACTATGTCGATCATCGTCGTTTACTGATTGCTGTGTCGATCATTGTCGTTGTGGTAACCTTGTGGCTAAACACTATACCTAGCTCATGTTATCTTGTTCACGGTTAAACTGATGTCCTCGATCTTTTCTGGAAAGAATCTCTTGTTCCATGAGCATATGTGAGGTGCAATCGAGGCAGAGGAAAATAACTACCATTGTTATTTGTTTTACTTCTCTTTTAGAATTTAAACGGACGAATTATGTGATGCCAGTGTGAGCATATCAACTGTGACCGATTAGAACGAGCCTATAGGTTGTTTGATTTCTGTAGAAGTTGACTTCTTGAATAGGTGAATGATATCATGGAAGCTTTCTACTGTATAATTGTGCATGTGGTTTAATTATGTATGTGCTCTGAAGGCATCGGACCCTACGTTAGAGACCATTTTAGATCAGTGATTTAATGTGAATACCAAACAGAGAAGTTTGGATTTCCAATGAATTCCCAGGGAAGGAATGATGAGGTTTTTAGGGTGTCGACAGTGTTTTTTTTATGTCGATTCGTTGTGGCAGTCGTTGGCTATCAATGCTGCTTTGACTTCCAATTTCTGGAGTGTACAATCTGGCTCAGGAGAAACACAAGTTTGATGAGCTTAGTGGGTTTATGCCATCTTTTATTCGACTGTTGATTGTCGACACAAATGAAGTAGTCTGGACGATTCTTCTTGCGCTACTGGGATCGACAAACTTTCGTGAATCTTAATGCACTTGCTTCTGTAAATGTTAGGGAGGATCCGCATGTTTTACGTTCCGGTGAGTTGAACTCACGTGAAGACGCTATGTTCTCTCTCTTCTGTCGCACAGTTACCTCCTATTTAGCTGGATTGAAGGAACAATTCGATCGGATATCTTAAAGGCATCGAACTGAAGTACCCCTTGGCACTGTTCACTGACAGATTCGATTGGTGATTGATTGATGTCTGTCAGAGCTCCTGTTTCATGTTCTCTCGAGTGTTCATTTGGCTTCCGACCGGGAGAACATCACGGTATGAATTACTTATATATAGTTTGTCACTGAGGATCCTTGTAACCAATCATATTTCTACAGACGATATATTGTATAGTTATTGCCAGTCGGAATTCTGATCATCAAACTTGCAAAAAATTCATCTTATTGCATTATCGATTAGGTTGTATGAATGGATGGATCACAATAATTTGAAGTATAATTGTTTCAAGTCAAGAAAAAAAAAATATAATCTTATTGCATTATTGACTAGGCTGTTTGAAAGATCACAATAATTTGAAGTATAATTGTTTCAAGTCAACCAAACCCGCATCATAAGTCGTACTGGACGTTTGAAAGTTTTCCTTGCTCTGAGCTCCGGCCAATCAACAAGCAGAGGTTCGAATTGAAACGTGCGTCACACGTCAAAGAAAAGGAGATGGATTCAAATGGAAGCAACGTATTGCGAGGAAGCGACTCTCAAGATGCATGGAGAACACCACCAGCAATGATCTAAAATAGGTGGTGAAAGCGGCTGCTGGGTATAAAGAAACGCCACCAGTCGGAGGTCTCCGTCGAGTGCATCGGGCAGAGGTAGACTTGAGACAGCTAAATCTATGCGTAGATCCAGATAGAAATCCATTATAGTACACAATCATGGAAGCGTTGACCTCTCACGCTTCAATCTTCCAGGGCTCAACTCGCTTTGTTTATCGGAATCTGATGCACTCGAGCTGTTCTTTCTCGAGCTTGTGTCCCTGTCCTCCCCCACCATGTTTGCGTTGACTCCCATAAACCACAGCTCGTTCTGTGTTCTGGGAGGGCGACTCTCGGCATCTACGTGGAGGAACCGCACCAGAAAGAGCCTGTGATGCTTCCTCTTTCTCTCTCTAATAGCTCGGCAGCACTCCGATCTCTTCTGCCAGGCCACGATGAACTCCACAAGCGACGCCTCGCCGCCGCCGGTCGCCGACGGAGGCTCCGTCGGGATGTTCAGCTCCGACAGGATCAGCGGCTTCGGCTACGGCCTCGGCGTGTCCATCGGCATGCTCCTCCTCATCACCACCATCACCCTCGCTTCCTACTTCTGCACCCGAGCCAGCACGCCCTCCCCGCCGGCGGGCCCGCCCCCTCCCCCGCGCCGCGCAGCGGCGAGGAGGCTGGCTGAACAGGAGACGACGGCGGCGGCGGCGGGCGGCGACTTGGAGGCTGGGATCGACGAGGACACCCTGAAGAGCTACCCCAAGGTGCGGTACTCACACGCGAAGCTCGGCCGCGACGTGGCGGGCGCGGCTTCCTGCTGCTCGATATGCCTGTCGGATTACAAGGACGCCGACGTGCTGCGGGAGCTGCCGGAGTGCGGGCACCTGTTCCACGTGAAGTGCGTCGACCCCTGGCTACGGTTGCGCCCGACGTGCCCCCTGTGCCGCACGTCCCCGCTGCCCAGCCCGCTCCCGACGCCGCTCGCGGACGCCGTCCCCCTGTCGACACTGGCAAGGCATCCATGATCGAACAACAAGAGAGTAGCCGATGCTTCACCTATCGGAGTCTAGAATCAAGCAAATGACTGCTTCAGGAGTTCTTTTAGTAGGGGAGAGGGGAGAGAGACACGAAGAAGCAGGCTCTTCTCTTGGCTGTCTTCAGCACTCCATAAGCATGTTCTCATGGATGCTTTGAGATGATTTCTCATGTAAATTGGTACGAGGTGAAGTGCTAATCCACTGTATTCACTCTTTTGCGCCAAATCAATTAGTTTGATAGTGTACATCCAAATGATCTAAATCTCTCTGTTTCTCTTGAATATTTATATATGAAACAAAAATGGTTCATACAAAACTCTACATATAAAAATTATAACATTGTAAAAGTCCAATTTTACAGTCAATGGAAGGGGAAATTAAAAAAAAAAGTCAAAATGTCAACTGGCATTAAGATTCTTTACTATGCGTAGTACCCAAATTTGGGGGTAGATATGTAATTTCACATATTTAATTAGCCGATAAAGCCGAAAAATATTTTTCTTCTACTAATTACGGCCTCCGAGTATTTAGTTAGCCGATGAAGCCGAAGACGTAACAGAAACTCGATCGCTTCCTCCCCCTCTTTGGCTTCTGCGTCTGCTCCTCCTCAGCGATGGCGTCGATGGTCGATCCCCGCCTCGTCCTCTCCGCTGCTTCTCTTCTCCTTGTCCTCCTTCTTCCCCTGCCCGCTGCCGATGTCGAGTGTTGCAGTGAGTTCCCCGTTGATCCTTCCGTTTTTTACGTTGATTTTGATTCCTTGGATTTGTTGTCTTGTACAACTCCGTCGCGACTTCGATCTTAGCAATGCCTTGGGGGGGTTCGACTCTGTTCTTGGTAGAGGTGGATGTGGCCGCTTGATCGTAGTCAAGCCAGTCCTTGGTCTTGTTTTTTGCTTTTTCTTGGAATTGGTTTCGACCACGACGCCCACTCTATCCTCTTCGGTCAATCGATGACCGAAGGGAGTAAGGATTGCGATATTTCTAGTTTCTCAGTGGGGAATGATCAAGGATTACAAGGGCGGACGACGTATCTGCAACAACCTTTGGCTTTTTAGTTTGTCATCAAGGGGGATTCGTCACATTAATCATGAGAAGAGTAATGATCTACAACAACTGTCAGTTTATCCCTGGTCGTCAGACGAGCGAAGGGCAACGTAGCTCTGAAGATCCAAAATCATGCCTTGCATTGGGGTCTATATTTTTATTGAGGAAATATGAGAGGGGAATTTTTGCTGTCATTTACAGTTTACGAACCGTGTGTATACTTATGCTTCTTGGTGGGGGGTTCCAACTTGGCATGATCCTTGGATCTTGTCTATCCATTCCACATAGGCTATATTCTTAAGTTTCATTGCATGATTGTCTATTTTTTATGAACTCTTTGTCTTGGGTTTAATTTAGTGTATTTTACATAATGAATGAATTGCTTGTTCAACCGAATATTTGTACAATATTAAACGACAACCCACAATGTCCCAACTATTTAAGGTTGGGTGCGTGGATCTTTCTCCATGTATGGAACTCCGTTGAGGGCTAATGCCAGT
Organism: Musa troglodytarum; assembly: GCA_023547065.1. Taxonomy (NCBI): domain Eukaryota; kingdom Viridiplantae; phylum Streptophyta; class Magnoliopsida; order Zingiberales; family Musaceae; genus Musa; species Musa troglodytarum. The sequence continues at coordinate 55,718,565 of CP097506.1, read as the reverse complement.
GGCCAAAAGAAGCGCAATCAAATTATTTTTTAAAAATTTATCATAAAATTTCTTAGATTTTTCTCTACCTCTCCTTGCACCACTAACCACAATTGATTCACTGGGTTTAACTAGTATCCATAGGTCTCACTTGGACATATTTAAGTAGTCATTGTTTCCTAATTATAAGCAAAACTATATCTTCTTATTTGAATATGCAGATGACTTTTTGATAATTACTGTGAATGGATCTCTTGCTGATTTCTTTTAAAAATTATGTTATCTTCACAGAAAAGGGAGCTGATTATCCAGTCAAGGTTAGTGGTGTTGATATATCTCCAGATTCAATTGCATGGGGAAAGCCAGATACATTCACTATCTCAGCAAACACTGGTAAAGGATCGTGCTAATGCATGTTTCTTGTCTTCTTTCTTGTATCACTTTTTCAACGGCTAATCGACTGCATACTTTGGGCAATACTCAATCTTGAGAACAATCATTTGATTTTAATTGAACTAGTTGATCTTCATCATGGTACTTCATAGTCCCTTGTTAACCTTGTTGCTTTTTTTGACCATGCCTCGACTGGACTTCACATAATATGGCTTTGACTTTGTCGATGGTCTCACATAATTGGTTGATAGGGAATTAAGGTGGATTTACCAATGAGTCACCAAAAGCTGACATTCTTTTATTTGATTTCTTGATTTGTCAATAAGTAATTTGTTGAGGTTGTCTACCTGTTTGTCCTACTTTTCCTATTAAAAGTAAAATGCATCTGGATAAATACAATAAATAAATATCATGCTTATGTTTGAAGTGAAAAACCTATCTTCATAAAGGTAATTTAGGAAAGTGAGATTTTGAGGGAGAAGCAAATTAGCAAGGAAAAAGCATATGAACATTTGATCTGTAACACCATTTAGTTTGATTGGTTGGTGAAATTTTTAGCCTAATAAATATTATTGTGGTGCATGTGAACAAAGTCTGACTTCATTTTGTTATCGACATCATTATAGAAAGATTGTAAATATGATGTCCCATATGAATTGTGAAGGAAAGGTGGGTTAAACTGTTATTATTTTCCACGTGCGGCAAAGGATGTTGATATCTTTTCAAAATAAGCACAATAGATGGTAAGCAGGTCATCTTTTACTAGCATGGATCGGGAGGCAAATGGATAACTTTATACATGATTAATTATACAATGTCGAAATGCATGACCCATTAAAGCAAGATATGTCCAATCTTGTAGACAGCCGGTGTTGAATGACTGATGAAGAAGCTAGTGTAGCGTGATTTTGGTTTCTGCACATTAAAGGGGTAAGGATTTAGCCCGGGCTGCACATGCCATGTTGGTGTGCAACTGACATGCCCTTATAAATGGGTATGCTCTCTAATAAAATAATATTTACTATATTATTTTGTGACTTGGAAAGACACTGATAGTTTCAGTTTTCTTTTAATCATAACATCCAACACTGATCTTAGCTTTTACACAATAAAAAAGTGAATATTGTGTGCTTAATTTGCATGTTGTTTTGCAATGAATTACTAATTCAGGCATTACCTCAAAGTGCTGGAGTCTGGTACCTCATGGACATTATTTTGTTTGTGTGAATGTCTACTTAAAATTCTTTAGGAAGCACATGTTCATTTACCTATTTTAATGTCCAAAAAACAAGCGATAAAATATCAGAAGGGAAGTTGGTAATTGACGTCAAGTACTTGGGATTTCATGTTCACCAAGAAACTCATGGATCTTTGCAAGAAGACGTCCTGCCCTGTCTCAACTGGTCACTTTGTACTATCTCGCCAGCAGACTCTACCATCATTAACCCCACCGGTGAGAGCTTTTGTTCTTTTGTTTTATTATTATGGTTTATTGAGACAAATTAATTTATGATGAATATCAAAGTAGTGCTACACTGATGGTATGCTCAAATAAAAATGTGTTTGGCTTCACCATGTAGCTGTCTCTTGATTGTTGTTTGAAGTTTCTACTCATTATGATTAATCTGTTGTCATTAAATGATGTGTAACATCATAGCATTTGGTTTCCTTTGCTGTAGGGGTTTATGAATGTTAATCTTCATGAACATATGAAAGCTGGTGGGCAATCCCTAACTCTTTATTTTAGAAAGTTCATTGATGGTGATGATTGTTCGCACTGTTCCAAAATCTGACAAATAGCATAACACAGAAGTAGACAAATAGCAAATGTGTGTGATACCATAGACCAGAAAAGAGGCTTGGCTGTGAACAAGGACGAACCCAGATCTACATGTAGGGAGGATAGATAGCTTACCATGTACTGAATGAGATATTTTAATGGTGAAAATGAAAATAAGAAAATGATATGTTATGTAATAAATTAAAGATGATCATAAGTTTTGCAATTTCATATATTGAAAAACAGTGTAATAACTTTAGGCACATTGATGTATATAATGATAGTATAGTGATCAAAAATCAATAGTAAAAATTGATGAACAAAAATACACCAAAGACAATGTGTGACACGCATTGTGCGGATCAGAAATTGGTACTTCTTGTCCTCAACTAGTATCTTGGTGTCTCCTCTTGGTGTTGCTTTTAATCACAGGAACACCGAAGAGGTAGTAATGATTCATCATGCACCAACAGTGATGACTGATTTTTCAATTAATTTACTTCCATTTACTGTCCTACATCGACCTCTATCTATTCATCAATCAAACTATGCAAGATGTATGCCATAGAATAACAACGGATAAAACGAGGTGTCGTTTTATTCATGAACAACTACTACATGTGTTTGAAGATATATGTAGTGAGATATAGTTAGAAAAGATGAAATAATTATTGTTAGTAACATGAGAAGAGGCGGAGGAAGATCTAAACTAATCTTATTAGAAACTTTAAATAATTTTTTTTATATATTATTAATTTAATTAAGGATATGATTTTTTTTTTAAAAAAAATGAAACTCAATTGCAACAAAAGATTTTATATAGTTGATCTTAAATAAATAAGATTTTATGATTTTATGATTCTATTGTTGTTGCTGTATGCTAGAAGCTTCTAAATGGATGGATGTTTGGACGAATCATGGCAGCACTAATTAGTCTTTTTTGTTTTTATATTATGTTTATTGATCTCAGGGTTCAATATACACGTACAATGAAGCTAACAGCACATGGAAAGCAGCTGACGTGCATCATCTTTGACTTCAGTATTGGGTTTGGATCTGTTGATGATAACTGAATGCAAACCAAATGAGTCCTCGAAAGAATGGAGCTCTCGGGGCCCCCAAATTCCAGCTTTGGGATCTCCAGGTGAAAACTGGCATTTTCCTATCCTCCTCCATAAAATGCAGTCAGTCGTGAACAGTAGTAATACTTGCATCTGTGCGAATGGATTACATGGAACAGTTTACTTGACTCCGTCGTGACCTCCCTCCCGTTTACAGGTGACCGTAGGTATCAACACCCAACCCCATCATCGATCCTCTTCTTTCCATTTTGTAGTTCTCTATCTTCCTTTGATCCCCTCCTCTTTTTCTCCTCCATCTCATCCTCCTCTTCCTTCAACTACATTCGGGTTATCTTGATGGTTGGGGTGGCCACGGTGGTGACCGCACAACTTTTCTTTTTCTTCTTTCTTTTCATCTCCTTTTCTGCTATTCTCTTCCCTCTCATTTTCTGTGATCTTTGTATCTTCTCCTTGTTCGCTCTTCTTCGATACCTTTTTCCTCCCTAACGAGCCATGTTTCTTTCCGTTGCTCTCGTTCTTCGTCCTTTCGGTCATCGCCCCATGCTCCTCTTTCTTTTCACCTCTCGATGGTTGGAGTGGAGATAGATACGACGAAGATCCGAGACAAAGGGAAATGATTGGGAGTTGGTCCACTTTTTCTTTAATGCTAAATGCTATCGAACTACCTCTTATTAAAGATCTTTGACCAATTGACAGGTTTCATGGCTGATTCACAAGTCGACCTTATGCACGACATCGGAGCACTCTTTGGTTTCACGTATTCGATCCGCAATCAGATGGAATCCTCGATTAAAAAGCTTCGTCATACCAAAGTACGTGACTAGAATTATTTTTACATGTCAAATGAAATGCAATCTATTCGAGAAATCTATCGTTTTGTCACCATGTTCCCACGCACACATGCTTTCTCTTCTGGTATGTGTCATAGTAGAAGCCAAAACACAAGATACGCATGTCAAAGATAAAAGCCACAAAGCATTTCCAATGAAGTTATAAAATTAGAAAAGCAAAAAAAAAAAAACAGTCGGATTGCAATCACGATAAGGAATTTTCTCAAAGAAAGGTAATTTAAGTTCAACCCATACAACATGTAGAGAGATACCTGCAAAGAGTAACAACGAAACAAATGAAGTCTTTTGTGTTAACAGATTATACCGGAAGCTGTCTAAATGTTGCATTCTAACATATCGACAGACTAAACCAACCAGGTGTAACATACAGGACATGCGGTCATGACTAAAAAATACTCGAATTAGCATAACTAACCCATTTACTATGCTAGCTACAATTTCATACTAAAACCTCCACTAAACCATCCAAGTATTTTACATACAGGACGTTTTAGCACAACTTAATTCTTGAATGAGTGTAACTACCCATTTATTACCACCTACAACTTAAATACTGAGACACGTAACGAGACAACACAGACGAACATAAATTAAGTTTCAAGAGTTGATCGGAGAGGCACCCGGCGGATGCTCCCCATCGCTGCAGTTCGCCGAAGGAACGTCCTTCGAGACTACAGCGTTGGAGTCTTCCTTGTGGCTGATATTCCCTGATAAAACCTCCCTATCCTGCATTTCTTTCCCAGCTGATGCCTCTTCAGGACTGCCGGCGGAAGGCGACACCTTGGCTTTCGCTGGCTTGTCGTCCGCTTGGTTCTTCTCCATCTCGGGTGCTGCTTCTTCATCGTCGTTCTTCGAACTAGGCTCGGTTTTCTCTTGACCATTTCCATTGGCTTTGACGGAATCTTGCTCACCTCCAGCTTTCCCATCAGCATCGCTGTTCGCTGCAACCTCTCCAGCAACACCCTCGTTCTCAACCACGTTCACATCAGCACCAGATTCTTTCATTTCCACATCAGTAGGTGCTTCCGCTTCCCCTGTGGTGGCATCATCCTCCTTCACCCCAGGAGTTTCATCCAACCCACTGCCATCATCTTTCTTCTCCTTTGCCCCTTTCTTTGAGCTTGATTTCCTTTCTCGCTTTCTTGGCTTCTCATTTTCCGGGGTCTCTACTGCCTTGGCTTTCTCTCGAATTCTCGCTGAACGCCTTGGGGTGTCACCTGAGTGAGAGTTCTAGCCCGTTCAAATGAAGCAAACAAAAAATTTATTCATGTACACAAAGAAAAAAAAAAAGAGTCATTTATATGCATGTTATGGAGCTATATATGTTCGATTGCACTTGCAAATGGATAGAAAGGGCGAGTACCACTTCGCCAGTCAAAGTCAGACGAAGAGGGGCCTCCAGGATGAGACTTCAAGTATTGCTGCAACTGTCTCTTATTTTTCATTTCCTCACCAGTTGGTGATACGAAGACAATTTCATTCCTTCTTGGAGTTCCATCCTCGTTCAGCATGAACTGTCAGTGCAAAAAAAAATATATATTTTACTGTGATAATGGAAGGCAAAATATGCAAGTGATCCAAATCCAGATGTGTTGATGATATACCAACACGAGAAGGAAAAAGTTATCCAATTTAGAGTGGGCTTTTAATACTGCAGCATAAAAGAAAAAGAAAAAAAAAATCCACAACAGCACATATTGTTGCAATCGCTTTGCCAAGCAATCAGAAGAAGATGCTAGAAGACTCCTACATTAGCAAATCTTTTAATAAATAAGCATATCACTCATATATAGACAAATCATCCAAACTTGTTATTACCATCAATCAAATAAAGGAAAAACACATTCACATTTTATTGTCTGATGGGTACCAAGAGTTAGAGAGAACATAACTTGCATGAAAATCTTGTACGTAGATTTTATTTTATTTTATTTTTTTGTTGCAAAAGGGTAAGTGGCAAAGGTGGGATTCGAGCCTGGGAACTTGAAGTCTTTACCGGCTAAGCTCATCGACACCTTCAAACGTAGACAAGTTTACGTAGATAAACCTTTTGTGTCTTCTTGAGCAATGGTAGAACTTCCTACTCCAAGGGGCCAGAAGAGTTAATTTTAATAAACAACCAAATTGAGTGGCTTATAGACCAGCTGAAGAAGAGGAATTTATCATCTAATGTTAAGCCATAACGCATTAGCATGCCTGATAGTAAATAAAAATTTGCATTAAAAAGCTACTCTTTTTTTTTCTTTTCACTAAAAAGTACCAACCCACTTTTAAACTTTTGTCTAATTGCAATAAAAGTTAAGATCCACATCAATACCAAAAACTTCTAAGAATAGCTAGAACATTCTACTCTGACCACCCAGAAAGAACACACTGTAAATAATAACTGTTTCCAGTCTAATAAAGAAAGCAGGAGGTAAAAGGTAATGTTAGCCCCATGAAGGTGACGAGCTGGCTTGTATGGTACTTAGATCTTAATTCTCTGCTCAATGAACTCACCATACAAATGAAGCTTGCATGTTCAAATAATAACCTTTTCCCACTTTAGTATAAAAATGACACCATCATGTGCTCAGATAACGAAGACAACTCCATAAAATCTTCCATAATATGAAATCACAAGCTAGAGTTAAGTAAGAACCCATTATGGCGACGGTATGATGAAATAAAGCACATTTGTCGATGAAACAGCACAGAATGCTTTTACGAGACATCTACCACAACAAGGATTCATAGGGCATGGGCTTGCATATTACCAGCTTAAATGCCAAAATGCCATTCTATCAGGTACAATTAGACAAATCATTGATGGAATAGAAAGCGACAGGTATGTAAATTCGATGTCAAACAAGAAAAGCCAGTGCATCATGCTGAGGAAGACAATAAAAAATCATCAATCAGTTGTTGAAATCCAATGGAGCAACTTGAGGCTCAGCAAAAAGCTATAAAAGAACGACAACCAAATGAAACTCTTTTCAGAGAAGAACTTAGATGTCGAGATTATGATTGAAGAAAGAGAATCCAATTTTTTAGCGAGAAAAATAAGTATACGTAAAGCATAAACATCTAATTCCTTGTGAAGAGGTAGAACTTGAAAACAAGTTCCTTTTTCCTAAGTTTGAAGAATTCCTGAATAAAAAAAAGACAGATATGCATACTTCCAACAATGATAAATAAAAAAAGAAGTATATTTAAGAATTCCATGAAGGAATAATTTGGTCGTCTTAAGAGTTAAGAAATTGTCTAGCTAACCTCCTCGGACATGCGTAAAGAATGTTAGGAAAAGCTTATTGTAGCTATTACATCTTACAAATTTTATTAAAAAGTCTCGGTCAACCCCCCAAGCAAAAATTTTTACAATTCAGTCAATGTTCTCTTACAGCATATATAGAGAATCCTCATACTGATTCTATTCAGTCTTTTAATACAAAGGTAATAATTATATTCTTCTTAACACACACACAGACCAAAAAAAGATACTACAGCTTTTCAGTTGTGGTAACTGTGCAAACTAATTTGACAGCAGAGCCAACTACCAATCTTTTTGCAGGCAGCAGTAGACCAGGAGAACTAGGTTCAAGTCTAAATGAAATGAGACAAATCACCAAAAAAGGTAACAGATTGAAACATATAAAGAACAATTCTCTTAAGCATGCAAGGGTCAATAACTGCAATGTTCAATAGCAAGCATGCCCCATACCAGAAATGGAAATCTTTGTACTTTCACATTTGGTAATCTGCAAAAGTTGGGATATCACCATGTTGGCAATTCATTAGCCAAGAAGCCTCAATAGGACCCATGAACAACTTTCTCCAGATTTCTGGAATCAAGGACCTTTGGTGACTGGAATTGTTAGAAAAATGAAGGAGATAGAAGTAGGGACATTGCTTGATCTAACAAACAATACAAATATTCTCTAGCTAAGAGAATATTTAGCTAACCCCCCAAAAGAAAGAAAATACAAACATGTATCTAGCTAAGAGCCCAGGATATTTAAATACAAAAAAGTAATCTGAAATTAAAAAAAAAAGTTCAAGGGACATAGCATCAATCTCTTTCTTCTCTTAAAAACTGTTTTTTTGTGCACATGTATACGAAAATTAATAAAAAAATATTCTGTTTATAAGAATAATAAATCTAATGCATAGGTTATGCATGTAAACATATCAATTCTAAGTCATGTATAAAAAAGAAAAAAAAATATTATGTTCTGTGTAAATAGGAATAGGAAAGAAGATAAAAGAGCATTCATTTAGAGAACATTGAGGTCCATATTCTTTTAGGAGGATTTGTACAACATCCATTTACTATGAGGGATGTACAGGGAAATAAATTTATATTTGAGGATCACAAGTCAACAAATAAGGATTCATATAGATAAAAAAAAAAAGCTCCTTTTGGATCAAAAGTTAAGCATATAAACATTCATATAAATAAAGAATTCTATATAAATCCTTGTGATTTATATGAATAATTATATGCTTAAATTCAAGAGATTGTATGTGAAGAGAGATAACAAATAAACCAATTAAGTATATAGAAATCACAAAGATTTGCATTCAAAAGGTAAAAAAGTTAACCCACAATTAGTTCATTCAACACGGAAAGTTCTATATTATAGAATATTTGCATGGTCAGAGAGATAGTCCTCATTGGTGTGACAATTAAATGATATTTCAGAAATAAAAAAAAGCCACATGCAAAAAGTATTGTACAATTGATCTATAAAGCAAGGAATGCCATCTCATGTTGGCCTATCGTGTTGGTTGCTGGTCGAACTGATACATAGCAAGTCAGTACCAGTACATACTCGTATTCTGAAAAATGGCCAAAACACATGGTACACTGTTTCAAAAAAAGGACCAAAAATGATCCAAACCTAAAAAATAAAATCCCTATTTTACGTTTTTTATCCTAATTTCTTGGTATATAAACTATATTTAGATAAGCATAAAGTATATCTTTGCCATAAATGAACAAAAAAAATTCTAGGTTATAAGGACGAAAAATTGAATGAGAATTAAAGTGAAAGAGGCGGGAGAGAGAGGAGAATTTGAAGGGCAAAATAGGGCCTAATGGTCAATTTGCTCGTTGGGGACTTGGTTTGATTTGAGAGGAGTACGGTTGAAATTCGATCGTTACCAAACCCATATTTTATTTAAAAACCTATTCATTAAGCATCATTTATATTTCTTTTTTTTTTTATATACAATACACAACTCCAAAGAGTTCAACAACGCTAAAAGATCCATGCAACCAACCACAAATAGTTGGAACATGCACATATAACTAAAAAGCAAAAAGATGAATCTCAAACTGTGTAGCTCCAAAGCCAATAAACATATATGATATATTATTTTGTCTTACAAATGATGACAAACTAATTCAAAGAAAAAGAAAAAGAAAAGGTAAGTCAAATAACAGAGCGGAACATATATAAGGTTGGTTATATAGATTTCCCACCATTGAGTGCCAATGAGATCAATATACAAGTCACACAGAAGTGTTATTACAAGCTAAGTACCAGTGAAAAGTTTGTTAAAAGATATGCATTGTATGATTCATCCCATGGACATAATAAAGACATACCCTCACGAAACACCAAAGATAAGGCATCATATTTCAAAGTCTAGTATCGAAATGTGCAAGGCATCACTGAAATCATTTTCAAATGTCAAAAAACCTTTGCCACTAGAAGCAAAACCCAAGAAACCCGAACAAGTAAAATCCCAGGGGAGAGGTTTCTATTTAGTAGAAGCTGTGCTCTTGAGCTTGCAACAAGTGAACTTCCTTTTGGGGAAGGAGATGTCACCATAGTATATTATATGGTTGCTGAAGGTTTGCGCTACTGGACTAATTTGTGATCTGCTTAAGCATTAATCTTCTTCTCTCAACTCAAGTGACCCAAAATTGTTTGTGATAGATCAAATTGATCAATCAAGTCCTGCAATCAGGATTGAACTGGTGGAAATACTGTGAACTTGCTGCCAGGCATTTTGGTGATTTCAGAAGCTTCCTAATGATGAAGCCTTGGTTCCTCGAGTAGCTTGCATCCAATTACACACAAAAATGACTACATCAAAGAAAATAGTGACTTTCAAGCACCTTTAGGACATTGTAACATGATAAGGTTGCTCCTCTGTAGCCTCGTGTGACTAGGGTCCAAATCACCAAAGCAGACTCTCCGTGTAAGAGGAAGATGGGATACACTGATCCTCCCAAATGATGCATCGATGGAATTACCATTTCTGAAATTCATGTTGAAGACACTAATACATCTTGAATCCTTCTCGAAATTTTGCATTTTAAACAAAGATCAAATTGAAAATTCTATCACCTACTCTCTAAAGCAAACACTATAATCTGAACAACTTTAGCCTTGAATGACCATTAAATCTTTTCAAGTGAAAAAAAAATATACACAAGGAAAAATATTTAACAAGTGCTTACAAATATGACATGTCTTAGAAAGCAGTTTGCATACAACTATAACTTGCATCAAAAGCAGCTCAGACACAAGAAAAAGATCCTCAGGGACAAGATATGCATGATAACCAACTATTTCAGAGCTACTGATTTACTATTTTTTTAACAAAGAAAGGACTCTGTTGCAGTCAGGAACTCACCACCATCCACGTTCCTGGCAGTAACAGGAAGCCACACGGTCTTATTTCTACAAGTAGAATTTTTGACACAGATTAGCTAAACATATCCATTCATACATCGACCGCACTATCATCCAGACACAAACCACCACTTGGCGAACAGATGTGTTCCGCACCCTAAGCTTAGCTCAGGCCAATAGACTTAACCTATCAAAGCAAGCAAGAAAAGAACAAAATTATCAAAGGAAACCACTAAATTCACCATTCTCCAGACCAAGTGCCATTCCAACGCCGTACCCTATTCCAAAACCTTACTTCTCACGGTCTCCTCTACGCAACATCAGAAACCAACTAGAAAGCACCGAAACCCTAGATTGCAGGCCAGGACTTATCAACACGGAGTAACAAAAATCTACGTTCGCCGTCACAATCGACAGCGAAGGACAGGAAATTAGGGCACGGGGAAGCTTGTACGAACGAAGTAAGATGAGAACTAGGAGAAATTATCCAGAATCGGACCTTCTTCTTCCATCCGGCAGGCGCGGGGAACTCCACAGAGACGACCTCCGCCTCCTTCGATGGCGGCGAGCCCTTCTTCGCGCTCGCACCCCCGACCTCCTCCTCCTCCACCGCCATCGCTCGCCTTCGCCCTCGGCCTTCCTCGACTTCCCGCTCTCAGATGCGCCAACGAATTTGTCCGAAACCAAGCGACGAGAAAACAGAATAAATAACTACGCGACTCGAGAAAGGGGCATAGTTAACGGCGGCACGCACACACGGACTCTTCTCCGCTCTCCGAAACTAAACGGCGGAACTCAAAAGTGACCCCAGCGCTGGATTAGAACATTCGCTTTCGCGTCCGGAACTACCGGCTCCGGATCTCCTGTGCGATCCCGTTCCCGTTCTCCCCACTCAACCACGGCGTTGGTTAATGTTCGTGGGCCCCAGCATGGGTCCCGCTGGAAGTGCCGAATGGAAGATGCACGAAAGGCTTCTCCTACGACGGATCCCGCGACTTCGGAGTGATGATAAGGGGCACGTGGCTTGATGTGATTGGTGGGATGTGAAAAAAAATTGACGTCGAGCGCCATTTAACGCCGCTACCGAGTTCACAGAGCGACGCGCGTCGCCGCGGTCTCTTTTCCTGCGGTTGCTGCCACGTGGCATCGATGGCTGCCCCGGTTGGAACCTAATCCACCCGCGGGAAAAAGGCCGATCCACTTTCGCCGACGTGAGCTGCGATTGGCCGGCGGTGGACGGGGTGGCGCAAATCGATGTGGTCGGCCGGTGTGTGTGTGTGTGTCGATCGGAGTCACCCAAGTCGGAGAGAACGTTTCCGGCCTTTTGCACCTCCATCCTTGCAAGTCTGCAAATAGCATATTAGTATGTTGGTAATCCTCGTATACACTCACAGACTGGTTATTTGAGATATATTTAGGATTGACTATAAAAAAAATAAAAACTTGAAGAGAAATATAATGCCAGCAGTTTAATCAGCCATATCTTGAAGATGAATATTTGGAAGAAGGAAAAAAGAGAGAGAAAGACTGACACCATGAGAAAATTTGAAATCACAAAACACATTAGTACTCTTGCAAAACTTCTTCAATAAAAGGATAAAAACTTTTATATGAATAAAAAAGGATAAAAACTTCATCATATTTTTACTTTTGCAAAACATCATCAACAAAAGAGACACAGCATATGGGCTACCATTAGCAATCTATGGGAAGCTGAAAGATAGTTGAATTATTACCATTCATTAGGTACTTGTTCCTACAGTTAGCATATTGCCAGACTAATTACATGCAAGGCAAGCATCTCCACAGAATAGGGCTGGAAGCAGACACAACATAGTCCCTATGGTTAGGAGAGATTAGAGAAAGAAGTGACGGAGATGGGCTTTCTACTTGTCTTCACCCATCGAACTCAGATAAGCGGATTTACCTAATACTGAGACACGACAAGAACAGTGAAAAGGACAACCAGCCCTCGTGTCATAAATTCTAGACAACCAGAACTGCAGGTACCGGTGTAATCGCTCCTGCCGGTTCGACTGGCCATGACAAGTCAGGAACAGCATCTGCTGCTGAGGATAGAGTAGCTAAACTGAGCTCATTGGACGATTCCGTGTAATGGAACTCAATCTGAAGGCGGTGATGCAAGGGAGTTGAAGACACCCGTCCTTTCTTGATATCATCTTGCAGTTCCCTGATTGGAATCGCTGCTAAGAAGCTCTTGATGTACTCCTTGCATGACTCCTTCCCCCTGCACACAAGATCCCCCTCTATGGCAACGTTTCCCTTTTCCTGATGAAAGCTCTCGGCAACCCCATTTCCTGCTGCTGTGGCCTCACCGTCGACAGCCTTGCTCTCACTAGGAACCTTATGAATGGATGTGCTATCATCAAACTTTAGGACGTATGCCTGCTGGCACCCCTCGTAGAGCCGCTCACCGAGTGTGTCTATTATATAGTAAGCATTGCGTTCAACCTTGAGGACAAAGAAGTGGTCATTCCAACTTACTATGTATAGCTGAGGCCTTCCATCACTTGCGTGCTCTGACCCAATCCGGCTGATCTCATCCCAGATGCTGTCAAAGGACATGGCTCCATGTAAGAAGTCGAGGCCACTGTTGCTGTCGGTGCCCTCAGGATGAAAGAATCCAACGAAAGATTTCCTTGGAACAACAGAAATTGGTCGAATCTTAGCTTGAATAACTGTCTCAAGGTCAAAGTGCTTGTCAGGGAAACGCTCTCGATATGCCTGGTTCTCACAAAGGTTTCTCCACTCAAGAGAGCCTTCTCGGATGAGGTCATCAAACTGGGATTTGACAGGCATCATGTCCTGGTACCTCTGAAACCAGTCAGCAATGACGGCAACAAGAGCCGTGCATGCACTCTCACCAGAGGCACGCTCGCTCCGCTGATCAATGGATGCAAAGAAGACTTGAGTGACAAGCTTCATGTGCCCATCACGGTTCACTAGCTCCTTTGATTCCCAGTTGCCTACGACAAAGTAGTCATCTCCAAAATCAGACACTGATGATCGGTTCACAGCGCTATCATGGTCCCCTTTGTGCCCCTGCAAGCAGATCATGTAAACATCCTTAATTTCCCTTGCAAATAGGTTAGTCAGCAAACAATCAACATAACATTCAATGACCTTTCCCACACTCAGGAAATTCTCACAGTCAATTGTGACTGTGAGACAATTTGTGGACAGACCACCAAACCAGGAAAAGAAAGATCAACACTTAATGAAAGTAAATAGTATGGTAAGCCATGAAAAGTTTATTCAAATAGAACTGGTAGAAAGATCAACCGATACTAGAATCAAAGAGAAGAATCAAGAATTCGACCAATCAAGCTACAGATATTTATAGAAGATAAACTGGCAGTACAAGTCAACGAGAAGCTTACGCCTGCAAAGAGAGATTCATCAGAGGAACTCAGCAGCCTCCGGTCATAGTCAATGTCATCGCCTCCCTCTTCATAGGCTTTCTTTAGCAATGGTTCTCCTTTGGGCTTAGGAGATTTGAAACTCAACTTTCTCTTTTTCCAAGGAAGGATGCTCCTTTTTGACATAGAAAGTTCAGGAACAGATAAAACTGTATCCTCCATATGTGAACACCCTACATCTGATCTTCGATGATTGTAGTAGACCCAATCCTCATAAACTCCATCTATCATCTCATAACCAATATTGTTAACAGATGCTAACGTACCATAACTGAATGACTTCCTAACATTAGTATCCTCTTTGCTGTCGTCTACCTCATCAAGATCATCATCAGGGGAGTCTGTATCAAATGGATAGATGTATTCTACATCATCACTCCTAGCAGAGCACTTCCCCTCGCTACGATCATCATCTTGACATGTCTTTTTAGACTTCCGAGTGGACACAAGCTCTGTCAAAATTTTCACCTTTCTCAATCCAGCTTTAAGTGCAGACAGCTCATCTTTCTCAGAAGGTAGAACATCTCCAGAGGGAGGTGACAATGGCCTCTGTACCATATCAGAAGAATCTTGGGAATTTCTCAATTCCAATATACTGAGAGCCAGCTGCAAAATGAACAGCATGTCACATTCTCAAATTTTATAGAAATTCTTCTAGTGAGGTTAAACGATAAACATAGAGAGCACAGGAGAAAAGGCAGGGGGAAACGTTAAGGGCAAGAGGAATTTAGGTGGGCATGGGCATGGGCATGGGAAGGAAGATGCGTCATGAAAGTGGAACTTGAAACAAATAACCAAATGCTCCATCGTTTCCCAACATCTCTCAGCAAATAAAAGAAAAGAAACAACCGGCACCGTTATTATCCGAGCTAAGTAGAAATAGTCTCAGACATAATGCACCATGTGACAATTACCTAGTATCACATATCTTACATCATCAAGCTTCAAAATCTAAAATGTCTGTTACATACATGGAGTGAAGCATGAGAGTCAGTGGCACCAGGAAGTGACAAAGGAAGGTCGAGCTCAATCTCTTGTTCAGCAGTGGAAGTCAATTCAGCTATGTTCAATGAACCCATTCCAAGAACCGATTCCTTGTTCTTGATGCCATGGTGCAAGCCCTAGAACAGAAGGAAGTCATTTAAGTTATCCAGATAAAATTCAACCGAACTTCCAACAGGAACAGACTTCACAAAAAGAAAACTATCTCAAACACAAACAGTAGAAGAGAGAAACTACAGTAACATATAAAAAAGGTGGCACATATGCCAACAAGTAAATAGCTACACATCTCCCTTCCAAATTGGAAACAATGAAGCAGCGCACTGAAGGTAAGCTAAGTTATTACCTTTTAGGGGTTAATTCGATGGAGTTACATCTGCTAGGTTATAAAGGTTTGAATTTAAAATTACAAATCCAATTATTAGCACTCGAGCTCATCACCGATTTATTGCAGCACATCTTCATGCTCACCATTATAAAGTTAGGGATTATTTCCAATGATCTTCCTTTCATGATTACAAGCTTGGCCAGACAAAAAAATCCTTCATCTTTGCAAGAAAAAGTTCTTTATATTAAGAAAGCATATTCTCACCAAAAGCAATCTATAAACTCAATAAATTACAAGAAGCAATATGAACAGGATAAAAACCTAAATTATCATTCCAAAATGAACCCAAGAGCAAATAGGTAGTACAAGCTAGTGGTGGATATCGACATTACTTAGGCCAAACCATAGGTTAATCAAATAGAGGAAGTTGACTTTTTTTTTACAACTGCAACCGCCAATATATCCAGCTGTAAGATACCAATAGATATCCAAAAAAAGATGAACTTTAAAAAAACACAACTAATCAAAAAGATTCATCAGGCTTCTAAATAGATAGTAAGAAATCAATACTTACTTAAATAGAAAAAGAAATATCTAAACCGAACAAGATAGTTTTTTAATGAAAATAATTTTAAAAAAGTTTCCCCGTTCAAAGAAAAAAGGAAGTGCAAAAAAAAAAAAGAAAAAAAAAATCCAGTATTGGATATTCCAAAGATGTGCGCATGCGGCGAAGAGCATGGATGAAACAAAGACACATACAACCGACCTCAATTCCCACGTAAAAGAATAGGAATAGCTTCCAAGATTTCAGCACAAGCAGGGAAGAAGCACAATAAACAAACTAAATATCCACTAAAATTCCTCAAATAAAATTCAAAGTGATTTCTTGATCAGACCGTGTGAAAACCCTAAAAAAAGTCTAGGAAACTGGCATTGATTTCAACAAGGATCGCCTAATAATTGTAACCCAGAAAGAAGGAATCAGCGAGAAGGAAACCCACAACCCAAGTAAAGAAAACCTGAACAGCACCAATTTGTCGAGATCACCGTGTAAGAAAACAACAGTAGATGAAGGGAATCAGACAACAGAATGATGAGAAAAGAACAAGGGTATTAACGCTGCAAACAGCCGATTTGGACTCACGTCGAACACGTTAAACGCGATCTCCCACGGATGGAACCCGCTGTCCTTGTGCGCGGTCAGGGTGCAGACGGTCTCGAATTCCTCATTCCACTCTACCACACCCCCATCGCCAACCTCCTCCTCCCTCGTCCGGTTCCTCTTCACAGTCCTCCTCAGCGAGCTCAGCGCCACTTTGGGGCCCTTCCACCGCACCTCCACAGCCACCTTCCTCACTTCCGCAACAGCCGCCGCCTCATCCCAAGCGCTCACCCCTTCAACCCTCCTCACCACCAGCCGCACCTGAAACTTCTTCGACGACAGCGGCGGCCACGGCCGCCACCGCATCATCCTCGCCGGCATCCCCGCCGCTGACGCAACCGCCTAGGAGCCCAGACCCTGGAATCGCCAACCGAAGCCAAATCACAAGGTCGGAGCACTGAGGAACCCCCGGATCGCCGCAAGAACGCCAAATCTCCACCAAAATGACTGCAATAACCTCAAGAAAAACAGCGCCTTTCGATCGAATACGAGGAATGAATGGATTGATCGACTGAATATAGAAGAAAAGAAAGGGTTTTGTGGGTTATGTGAGCAGAGATCGAGGGAATGGGCGAGAAGAGAAAGAGAGGAAGAACAGCGAATACACGAAGAATAGGATATGGAACATATAAATCGGGGGAGTTCTCGGAAGTGGCAGCCGGCGTTACGCTGTCGTTAGTATACTTCCACAGTTCCCAAAGAAGGTCGGATAACGGCACTTTGACTTAACGGTAACGGAATCATTAGCGCCCTTTGTCTAATTACCAAAACAACCTTCATGAAGAAGAAAATGACATGGATTTGCAGAGAAGTTATTTTGGATGCCTATTTGAGTGTAAATAATTAGTATTATTTAATCAGGGGCGAAATAGATTAACTCGTTAATTTTATTCATTTATTTTTTTTTTTGGAAAATACAACCATGAAATGCCTTTTCAACTTGTTTTATATTCTTTGGTTCTTTTCCACAAAATAGAAAAAATATTACCCATTTTAAATAAATTTTTATTGCACTTAATTAGATCAATTGTTCCTAATTGGATCTCTTTTGACATTAGTTCTGCATTTTTATTGGGTACATAAGAGTTAAAATTATTTGATAAATTATATATCTACAAAAGTCATAACTATGAATGAAATATGTGTGAATTTTTGGGAAAAAATATATATAACTTCATATTTTTCTCGCATAATGTTTCAAATTTAAAAATTCTCATAAAACGCTTATGATTATATGAAAATATTATTTTAATCTCATAATTTTGAAAATTTTACGTCACACTCCAACCCTAGCTGTGTCTTCACTCATCCAAATTGTTTAGCTCGTCGACTTTCATCGTGATTGATCGGAGCCCTTGTGCAAAGATACAAACAATTAAAGGAGAGGGGAGTAGTTGGTAAGGTTAACCCGTACACTAATACATAGGTGACAGGGGGAGAGAATGAGGATAGCTAATATTGTTAGCCCGAGCACTGAGGCACAAGTGGTCGATGTGCCTACCAACTCGCGTGTAGAGGCACAAGCGACTATAGAAGGGGAGAGAGGGCAACCTGTGTTGTTTGTCAACTCATGTACAAAAATATAAATGACTAGAAAAAAACGTATGATCGATGTCATCTGCTAGCCTACGCGAGGAGATGGAGACACAAACGATTAGGGGAAAGGAGGGCCACTTACAATGATTACGATCAATCATAGTGGATTTATAAAGGTCGATGGGCGAGATTGTTAAGCGTGAGATGATAAAAAACTGCTGACAGGATAGAGGCATGGGTGAAGGTACAACGAAGAGCCGATGATGATCGATAAGAACAAAATGATTATTTTTTAAAAAAAAATTATAGGAATATTTTAAACTATGGACAATATATAAGAAAAACATAAAGCTAATTTTTTTTTCAAAAAATACCCATAAAATATTGGTAATAATGGAAGGACAAGGAAATGAGAATTCTCAAGATGCTCAAAATCCACGACGCAAATATTCTCTCTCTTTTCTACACACACAACGACAAACATGTTATGGCATGAGATGAGCCAATCAACGTTTGCTCATGCATTTGAATGAGTCACATGGTTGGATTCCTTCTGTGGGTATTATTATATTACTTCAAGCAATATACTTATATGTGAGTATGTAAAAATATTATGGTGCTGTAAAGTATATATATATATATATATATATATATATATATATATATATGTATGTATATATATATATGTTTGTCAAACATTAGATTCAAATAGGGATGACATCAAGACGGAGACAAACTAGTAGATATTCAAATGGTCACATAGTTTGTTCTCTTGTCCTCAATCTACAACTATCATCATCAAGTTTTTTATGCATACAAAAATCTATAGTATCACTTCCTTTCTCACATTAATTGATGTTAATAAATGTATGAGATTATATTTATAAATAATTAGTCTGGTGAATATTATAAATTAAAATTTTATATTAAAAATTAATAATGTACTCAACTCATCGATAAGTTGAGGGTTTGAATTCTCATCCCATAAATTACTTGGACTCTTTATAATTATTTTGCATCATAAGGTTGAGCCATAACTGTTGAAATAATGCTATATTTTAGCTCCTATTTTTGTTGATGGGTTTTTCAAATTATTCACTAATCATGTTTCATTCTTTGGTCAAAAAGTAGTCAAAATGGATCCAATGAAATTATAATAAGCCAATGAATCACAAATTTAACCCTTATTTCTACCATATAATAAGTCCTTGGAGTGATGAATCAAATTTATGCAAGTAAGATATTATGATGATGAAAATATTATGTATGCAGTGAAGAGGTCAGCATCCCAAACAGTGGAATACTTGAGAAATGTGTCCCCTCTATGATTGCCAAACAACTTAAAACAGCCATACCAAATATTCCTACTGCATCAAACACTGAAGAGAGTGCACATTTTTCACAAGAAGCTGCCATGGCATTTATCAATAGAATGGAAGTGATGGACAACATCATTGTACCTTTTTATTTTGTTCCACTACTGTGAGTGAGGGACAAGATGATCCAGTTCTTCTGACCTTTTGTTGGTGCTGTTGGCTTGCCACTGTGCATTTCGTATCTGCATCTGCCTGGATATGTCACCACCTGAGTGAGAGATGTCATTATGAGAACTGCAGCTGAATCTGCCCTCAGATGTCTTGTTTCTGATGAGGTTAGCTTGAGGTCCTTCAAAAAAGAAAAGAAAAAGAAGCTTTTGAGAGAAATTGGAAAAGGATAAGATAAGATGGACAGACATAGATGAAAACTTGGATAGAAAAGTCTATCTCATCATCCTATGATAATATCTCTTTCATGGCATGGTGTGAGGATTCTTAAGTAGATTAACCATTACAGTAGACTTTTCATAGTTAGATTATTGGAGATATATTTTTCATTTTGATATAGGGGTGATGTAGTAGATGAGTTATCCTGGTTTCACCAAAATTTATTGAGCATGCATGAGAGTTTAATTTTTTTTCATACTAATTTTTGAGGTAAAATTTAAATATGATGGTGTCATCTATTTATGGATCTGAATACTATAAACTTCAATCACCACATTTATAAAAACTAAAAATCTACATTGAAAACAGTATAATTCTTTGTTGTGTCATTTACCTCATGCTATTTTGTAAATCCCATAGACATGATCATTGTATAACCAAATACAACTTTACTTCAAGAGTCTCTCTAAGTCTTGTTGTATCATTTGATGAGATCATTAGTCTTCACTAGGGGAAATTATTTATCCTCGCACGATTTTTTTTTTCTTTTGATACAAGTTCTAAATTATATTTTCAAGAAAAAAGAAGGATTTTAACTTTTTTTTTTTTTTTGGCAAGTTTTGATTCTTAGAACAGTGATGCCTTTGTCTGGCTAAACTCTAATGTATTGACCTAACAAAAGAGAGAGAAGCAAGAAAACTTGAGCATGACTTCCACACCCACATGATCATGCCTTGGCAATGTGCTGTTCTCTGACATCATGGCCTGTTGGCTCAACATTTTCTGTGGTGCGCACGCTTCCATTGCTGGCGTTGACAAAAGGATATGCTCACATGTGGTGCCATGTTGTGTGCTCTCCTCCTTCAAAAAGCTTTGGCTCTAAAGCAGAGATTTGGTCAACTTGCAGCTCTCATGCCATGATCTAAAATGTGGTTTTTCTATGGTCTGATTCATGTGACATCATGGCACTTGATGTGATTTACTGTGAGTTCCTGCTCACAGCACTGGGAGATGAACAAAGTCAAAACCTCATGTTGGGATAATTGTGTGAATAATTGGCTAAATTCTTAGAGTTTAACAGGTAGGTTTGTGGATTTCTTTGCCACAGAGTTGAAAGGATGATGCAGTGGTTGCATGTCTCATTCGATGTCAGGTTCCAGTGTCCATCAACCTGGGATGGAACAAACATATCATGTTGGCTCAAGAAATAAAATGCTTTTAACAGAGCAGGTTTAATTCAATACAAGTGTTCTTCAAGTAACAGGATTTCCAACTTGAGAAGATGCTTTGTTTTGCTGTACTAAAAAAACAAAAAAAATCATTTAGTTGTTTCACAGAGTTGCCAACAGAACAAAGAAGAAAAAAAATTCCAAACATAACAAGATTTTGTGTGCCTAATGCTTGGCTGAAATCATTTTGCCTCTCCAATATCTGAGTTCCCCAAAAATGCAGCTATCATTTTTTTAAGCTTTGCCTCCAATGATTGCTAATTAACTCACTCCTTGTGAGGGAGGTGGTTGTTTAGTGATGATCAGAATGATGTGCCAAGTTATTAGGTAAGACTTCCTTCTGTCAAAATCTCCAGCACTTTGATGAGACATCCATGAAGCACTAAATTCTGTCAAAATCTACCTTTCTTCATTGCTAGCTAGGTTTTAGGAGGACCCAACAAGAGGATGTTAAAGGTTTGTCAAATTGATGTGAGACCCATCAAACACTAAACACAAACCAATGAGTCAATTGACATCCAATCTTCTCCCATGCTTATTTTGCCATTTTGGATGGATATTTAGCACCTCAATTGTTATTTGATCCACACTTTGTTTTACTTTATTTTAGTATCACCAATAGGCCAAAGTTTGAATAGCCTTCAAAACACACACATTATTTCTGTAACTTGAAAGAACAATCTCACCAACTATTGTGCCTGAGATCTTATCTTCATCTGCACTGCAGGCATGCAAAATTTATACATTTGCATTGATATGTGAAGAAAATCATAGACATGAACATAAACATTTAGGTAGTTGAACTTAAGATACATAAGAAGTTGCATTTTCCAAGACCCAAAGAAGAGAACAAACAAAAGGTGAAACATTTAGGCACTTGAACTTGAAGATGGATAAGAATTTGCATTCTCCAAGACCCAAAGAAGAGAGCAAACAAAAGGTGAAGGACAGCCACCAAAACTAAGGGCAAGTGGGCAGTCCAAAGATCTGAATGGAGAGGACATGAGAGCCCCACGGGAAGCAACCTCGAGGCAGGAGCAAGTGATTGATCTCCGAGACAAGACAACACTAAACCCACAAGGTGGAGAACATGGAAAGGACCAACCAGGAGTTGGAGCTCTACAGATTGAGATGCTGTTTTCCATGACACACACACACAAGAACATTGGGAACTCCTCCACAAGGCTCCCTCCATGTTCTACCTCCAAGTTGCCAGTTGTTTTTTTTTTTTTTGTCTCTCTCTCTTTCTCTCACCTCACATATGACCTTTATAGCCATTGTAGGGTCTCCCCTATGTTGTACCTTGAGGTGCCATTGGAATAGAATAAGATAAAGCCAGCTGTCAAATACATGGTTTTGACCTGCCTTGGTGCAGCATTATACAAACAACAAGAAGCTGATGACAACGGGCAGCATTGTTTACAAACTTGGTCATGGGGTGAGCCACCATTATCTAATAAATATGAAGTTCTAGATCTTCTTCTCTTAATTGCTTAAGCATAAAAATCTACTGGAGTTTTGTGAAGTATTATCTCCTGCATCTAAACCAGGAACTTGGGAAGACTGTAAAGTAGTTTCTGAATTGAAGGACAATCCAACAATTAAATTAGGAAGACTACTAATTCATGCTGCTGTGCTGGTGTAGAACTGATCATATAATATAAAAACTTCTGTGCCAGCTATTAGTTCTGGTAATGGAACATTTGAGACTCAAAATTAAACAAAGTGACATAAAACAGTCCTTGTGAGGTGCTAAAAAGTGCATTTTGGAGTAGCCATTCCATCAGAAAAAAGGAAGTTTGAAAAGGCTGTGATTCTTGATTTCCTTCCAAGTTCTGACACAAATACCTACAAAAGGGTTCTCTTTTTTCCAATTTGGTAAAAGAATAAGCCATATCCAAATGAATCACAGTTTCTTTGGACATTAAAATATCATTCTCTGCAGGAGAATATGCCAGCTTCTTTTGATGCCAATCCTCTGTGCTTTTATTCTTGTTTAGGAACATCACATTATATCTACCAATTTGGTTGCAGAACAAGTCATCATCTGGAGTCACAAGGAAAGATAGATGTATTCTCTTCATCTGAAGTGTGCAGTTCAAGAATACTTGGATCTTCTTTTCCAGTGATAGGTTTGATTCCTGGTAATATTTGGCCTGTGTTAGTTGCATGTGGAGTCCACCTTCTCAAAGAATATGGCCTACACTGGTTTCATTAGGAACCACACAATGCCATGACCCAATCTAAAAGAAGATGATGACCACTGCTTTTTGAGGACCAAGCTTGCCCTTTGTTGAATTGACTTGTGGCCATGTGGTCACCTAAAGCTTGGGGAGGACAAGGAGAGACTCCTAATGGGGGAAATGATGGCTCCATTTTGATGCTGCCCTAGAGTGGGAGCCATGATGATAGCAGGAGAAGAAGCTTTGAGAGTGTTGGAGGTCCACACACTTCCTCTGACCTGAGTGAATGGTGGACCCTATTTTTGACTCATTAAAGTCTAGAGCAGGAACACACACTGATGATGGTGTAGGATGTGGCTGGAGTGTCTGCTTCCAGTTTGTTTGACTAAATTGCTACAGAGAGTAGGAGTCTAAATAGCAATGTCATGTTAAGATTGCTTCTTTGTGATTCAGATTGTAATCAGTTTAAGCATTAATACTTGTGTTATTCTATGATACTTCACAATCATTTCATGATACAAATAGCATTGCTTCATGAGATATGATGACATAGTAAGGTTTGTTTTTCATAGGTTTTGTGTTTGCAGAATTAATTGTTGTTTTGTACATAATTGAACTAAGTTTGAGCTAAGTGGTGTTCATAGCTTCAAGCTAACTACAACCCGATCTATGGTCTTTAGATTCATCTTTTCTAGGTGGAGTATGACCAAACTAGTAGTACAAGCTCAGCTTTGATTCAAGTGTCTTCTATCTTCAGAATATTCCTAGCATTCATAAAGATCTTAACATTAATACAACATTAGAAAAAACAGCAATCTGATCATTGATAAGATCATATTCACCTCAACAACTAATCCTAGTCAAAAGTATTCTCAACGATGACTTTACCTGGTCAACTTATAATGCAAATAATTCTGGTAATATAATAAAATAAAGATCAAGTTGCATAAAAGTAGCAAAGTAAACCGATAAAATTACATAACAATGACCTATCAAAGCAGATCTCAAAGGCATTTACATGCAAATTTCATGATATGGTTCAATATTCACCATTACTGATTTTGAAGTTAATAAAAAAGAAATGCTTGGTTCTATCAACCCTAACAAACCCCGTGCATGGCTCTAAAAGGATGTTTTCTTCGATCGATCCTCACTACATTCCCTGCACGCCTCTTCCAAATTCCAAAATTAGACCACTGCTATATCAACATGCCCAAGCCTTCCAACTTCATAAAACTTGAAAAATCAAAACCTGATTTTTTTGTTCGCTTTTCCCGGTTACTAGTAGTTGTTGTTGATACAGCAGTATACAGTAGACAGCAGCCAAAAGAAATAATTACTCTTTTATAAGCTTGCTCAAGCTGGTTTTTGTTCGTTGATAAAGGTGCCGACACTCTTAAACCACCGCATGAGGTTCCTATGGTCTTTCACATATAGCCATGCTTGGAGAAATGGAAAAAGTTTCTCATTGATTCCCCGTGTCTCTATGAAAATATGGAATGCATCCCTCATCTTTTGCTCCAATTCCCTGCGGTTCAAGAACCATAATCATGTAACCTGAATGACAAAGAAGTAATCTTTTTTTTTATTTTTAAGCTCAGGTTAAAACAAAATGTTAAGATAAATCTTCCAATCCAATGAAGCACGTGACATATGTTTGAGCATCCCAAAGAGCTAACAAGTCACTCGTCCATTCCAAGCAAGATACAACCTTTAGGTTTTGTTCTTCTTAAAACTATCCAGGCTGCTAATATCATGTGACAACCTACACCAGGATCTTGCAGAAACATCTTTCAAGAATTGAAGGACCTGGATCTGCATGCAGATCATCTGAATTATACATAAAAAACCAGATATTTAGTATTAGGCCTTTAGCCTTAACATCTCGGACATACACACATACAGTGCAGAGACCTCGTCAAATTATTTTCTACAAACCAGCCTCGTGGTATTCTTAGTCCTCAATTTTTCAAAAGAAAATAACATAGCTGCATAGAATCAAGTCTTGTGGACATTGTAACTCCAAAACTTCTGGAAGATTTCATCATCTGAGTGACATATACTTTCATCATATGTTACATTAAAGGAAAAATGCAGCCTTTCTTATCACCATCTTAGTCATTTTCTATTGCAACAAAGACTAGTGCTTATGAACAAAACAAAAACTACTTTGTTCCTACATCTCAAAGCCCTAGCAATATATACTGCTACATCCTGGTGGGTAGATATCATAGTTCTTCTAGGATTAAACAAATACTGGATATGCTTGTATTTATGGGTCTAAAAGTTCCAAGGACATCCTAGTGTTTATTGCACTGTTGCACAATTGTTGAGACATCAGTTTATATGGATGATTTAGGAAAGCAATAGAACGAGGATGATTCGACAAAGGTTGTCTCAACAAAGAAAAAGGATGTCATGATTATTACTTTCTTTTACTCTATTATTCCACATAGAACAGGTAAGAAACATCATAAACTAGATGAGGGATTTACTGATTCATAAATTAACATGCTACTGATTTTAAACAGGTTTGACATCTAATGTACATCCAGCAAGTCAGCTTTCAAAGATACCAATAGAGATTTGCCTCCAAAAAACTGTCCACGTTTAGCCACATACAGTCTCATGAATCCAACAGAATGATTTAATGCAATTTGTATTTATTCAACAGTTCTTTTTCCTATATATGCACTCTGAAAGCATGCATTTGCACGCGGATGCTTATCAACTTATTTTCTTGCATAAACACCCTGTGCTGGACAACATAGTGATGTGTCCCAAAAGAACAAGAACGAAAAAAAGAACAAAAGATACACTCGGCAGGCAGTGCATCATGCCATCCTATGCCAATTTTGGTAAAACATCATCACCAATAAGTATCTCTCATGAGGACAAAACTCTTCCTAGCTGACAAGGTATATAGATCATTTAGTCTTGATAAAGAATCAAAGATTTTATTTTCCTTTAAGAAAAGAAAAGGTATAAGAAATTTGAACACTCCAAAATAATATTACATCCTTAAAGAATTAGGATCAAGAGCTTGTGTTGATATCGATATAAAATTTGAGCTTATTGTATTCAACAGAAATTTTGCCCGCTGACCTCAATGCAAAATTTAATTGGTAAAAAAAGTTGCAAAGAAATTTTAGCACCACAAATGAAAGAGTAGGTTTACAATAGAACTTCAGATTTGGCCATCCTTAAGTTAGTCAAGAAGACAACTTCTCTATTTGCATGTACATTAACCTTCCCCAGAACCAATCTCGGCCAGAGCCTCAAGCTGTTAACCGGTCCCTTCTATCCGTGAGTTAAAACTATATCAGAATAAGAACCTTATCTAATTTGTGATAACCAGCAGCTCATTATATCAAAAATAACCAAAATTTCCATCCTCAATGATCCGGTATTAAAACAAACAAAGATTTCCATCTTACTGTTGTTAGGCTTTAAAGTCCAATATACATTGTTGTTTTAGTACTTGTATGAAATTGAACAAACAAAAAGGCAAACAAAGAAAAGAAAAAGAAAGCATTGGGCCTCTTATGCGCATAATATAACAAGAACAACATCATCAAAGACCAATTCTTTGCAATTGGAGACTAAACCAGCCATTAGCAAAATAAGATTGACAATAGTATAAAAGGGGAGAAGACAAAAGCTCGGGAATTGAGGTAGTAGAAGAGCATACTGGAACACACGACCCTGATACTTGGCCATGTTGGTCGAGCCGGAGGACTCCGTGACCTTGGGTCGAAGGCACACCGAGTGGATCCCGACGGCATCCGGATACAACCCGCAAAGAAACTGAAGCGACTCATCCCGCCCAGACTTGGACACATCGACGTGGAGGAAGAGCTGGCTGATCGAATCGTCGCCGTCGTCGTCATCGGCGCCGGAGGGCATGATGTTGGCGAGACGCATCACGGAGATGCTGATCTCCTCCTCCTTGTAGGATCGCCGGAGGACCGGACCGTCCCGGTCCAGCGCCCCCTTCACGATCGTATACGGCGACGGTGGATTCGCCTTCTGCGGAGCACAAAGAGGAGAGTGGAGGAAGGGAGATTGAGCAAGAACCCTAGATCGGAAGGGGAAAACCCGAAGAGGAGAGAGGAGGTACCGGCGGAGGGGTCATCTTCGAGACCTCGAGGTAATGTTCCTTGAGGGAGCGGAGGATGATGGAATCCACGGCCGACGAGGCGCCGGCAGAGAGGGATCTCCGAGCGAGGGAGCGCCACGGATGGGCAGCGCCGCCACCGGCCAAGGCTCGATGCCACATCTCGACTGAGTTCCGATTCAGGGGTTTAGGTTTGGGGTTTATGCGAACATATATAACGAGTTGAGCTTCGGATGAATCGCTTTAACTCGCGACGTGAATCGGAAGCAGACTCACCGAGTCAAGTTCGGATTAGGCATTGCTTAATTACCAATAGTTAATCCATGTTAAAATGCCACAAAAACAAATCACATTGTAACCCAAAATGATGATTGAATTTTTCTTAAGTATCATATAATTCAATACGCATTCAATTATAATTCACGAAGATGATAATTATGAAAAATAAAACTATATTTTTTATATTTAATTTTATGTTGTATCTCATACTACTTTTATATTATATTTAATTTAATTTATTAAATATTAATCTAATGATGATGTATTGAATTTTTATATAGGGTTCGAAATCTTATCTGATATGTTTTTGAATGTGTTAACTAGTTTAGTTAGTAAAAAATAGATCATCACTTATTATTTATAAAAATATATATAATTTTATTTATTTATTTATTTTACTTCATTTGTACATATATAGTATTATTCAATGGTATTTTTTTTATATAAGATATAAATAGTGGATAATTGATTTGAAGCATTGTTGGATTAAATGTGCATATTCAAAATCTAATATATACATATATATATATATATATAAATGACCAACAATAAGTGCATAATATTTTATTTGATTTATCATTCTACTTTGGGTGTATTGCAAGGAATTTTCTTTGCTTATTATTTTCTAAATCTAAATTATCACTCGAGGATATAATTATCTAGATTAGAAGCACAGTGTTTTTATGTTCTCTCAACAATGTGCCATTGCAACATAGCATTTCATGGAAAAGTATATTTCAGTAATAAATGGCAGAAGACTAATACACAAAAAATACTTGTTAATATACTCTTATTTATTCCAAAAATAAGTAAATGAAAAGTTTTTTAGCATCTTATTATTCTCTCTCTCTCTCTCTCTCTCTCTCTCTCTTGGACATATAATGAATGAGCTTTAGATCTGATATGTTCAGGTCTCAGTAAAGATGATGGTGTGTTGCTTCCCTTCAGCATCAGCACTGTTCATTCACTCGAGGGATTAAAAAGCTGAACTCAATTATATGTAGGCATATTACCCCAAAATCTCTCTCTTGTTCCTTCTTCTAATCGAAGCTACCACCGAAGGCAAAACACAGCAACTTCAACAAGATGGGCAAAGTTGCAGAAACTTTGAGCAGCCAGCCACCTTCATCCAGCATCCCACATCATGTCATGTGTCAGTGAGAACCTGAGGATGAGGTTTCCTCATGCAGCAAGATGAACGCAGTGCAGGCACCACAGACTTTGACTCTTCCAACCCTTTCGGCAATCAAATCAACCTCACCTCATGGAAAGGGACAGGCCACTGTGCCTCAGCTTTCCGGTCTCTTATCTTGACACCAAACAAATGTGGAGGTTTCTGTAAAGATAGAAGAAGCAGCATGCACAGTGGTAGATTTATCGGAATACCACTGTAGACAGAGAAGATAACCCTACTTTGTTAGCATGGCCTTTGTGTGAAGAAGAAAACACACCCTGGATGATTCTAAGATTTGACGATGAGTGATTGGGTTGGGATGGTGATGGGGTCGAGGTATTTCAATATTACAACACTCCACCTGATGAGCAATTTTGGCTGATTCTATTATGAGATTTTTCTTCTGCTTGTATGAGAAACTGGAAGTCAATTCTAGAAGATTTTGATGTTTTCTTGCTATCTACCTTTTCTTTTGACCATTAGCTTGTAATTTTATGGATCTTCTTCACAAATATATCTTTCTCCAGAATTCTCCAGATGTTGGTGTATTCTTCACCCACACCTGGCATGATATCAAGATATCTTTTTTTAGCTTCTGTCAGATCTCTGCTCATGTCCATTGGTACTCATAACTGGTCCTTCTTCAGCGGTTCCCAATACCAAAGAACGCAAGTGACAAGGAGGAGATTAGGAAGTCATGTCACACTTGGTACCTGGAAAACTGAGTGCATTCATGTGTTGAATCAGATCTCATGGTCCCAAAAAAAGATGTCACAGTCCATGATTGACACCTTAGAGCTGAACAACTGTAGCAGAACTTGGCACCGTGTTCATACACGTAAGATGAGTGCAGCATAAATGCCAATTCCCTTTCTTTGGAAGAAGAGACTTGTGCTGATCTCTTCTTTTGAAGCAAGGGCATCCATGAGTGTGCACATCATCTCAACTCAGGAGTCAAGATGAAACCACCAGCGTGCACACAGCTTTTTGTGTCTTCTTGATGAGGGGGATTATAGTACAAAACACAGTTAAGAACATCCATCATCTTAGGTGATGAGTCAAAGATGAGCTTTTTGTTTCTTGTCTGGAGAGGATTGGAGTGCAGTGCAGTTGAGATCATGCAGGCCACTGTTGTATTCTTTACTGTGGTATGGGAGGAATGCATCATTTTGTTTAGCTTCATCACAGTAAATAAAAATATTTTATTTATTAATGATAACAAGACATTTGGTTTAATACAGTGCAGATTTTTCATATACATACATATATATACACATATATATATACATATACATATATATATATATATACATATACATATATATATATATACATATACATATATATATATATATGTATATATATATATATATATGATAACAAGGCAAAGCAAAGCTACTTTCTTTTTCATTGTCTTTGAAAGAATGGTTAGGTAACTTCACAGTATCAAACAGGGTTGGCCAAGATAAAAAAGAGACTCAAAAGAGGATGGCATCTCTTCTCTTTCTACAATGATAGTCTCTTCCCACCTCCACATGGTTGTAAGATACAGAGAGAGAGAGAGAGAGAGAGAGAGGGAAAGCAAGGTAGCAGAAGACTCATGCCCACTCATTGTTTCAATCATAACCCATCCACCTCTACTTCCCACAAATCCATCTTCTCAGAACCACTAGCATTCTGCTGCCCCCACCCCACACCATCATTTTGTTTCTGTGAGGAAGCTAAAACAAAAGAAAACAAACAGGAAAAGTAATGGGAGGAAAAAGATAAGGCAAGCTTCCCCTTCATGTATCTTGCAAATATAAGCAAACCATGCCCCTTTGTTCCTCCACTCATCTCTTTGCTTCTTCTTCTTCTTCTTCTTCATCGTATGTAGGGAGAACCCTCGTCGCCCTTTGTCGAACAGGAATGTCATCAACCGAAGCCACACCACCCGAGCACATTAGTTATGTCCACTGCAACTTCTGCAACACCATCCTTGCGGTATCAATCATACTGTCTCGCTTTTTGTTTTCCTTCCCCTCCTCTCTCTTCTTCTCTTCTCTCGTCATACAGTTTTATTTATATGATCTGAGTTCTAAATCATGAAGATTACCACTGATGCATGGGCTAACTCTTAGCTAAGCTATTAGAACATCAAGAAGACGCTATCATGGAAGTAAGTACACGACATGTGTGGCACAGAATGGCAACTGATCTCTTATATATAGACTCTCGCTCAGACCTAGTTGAGATGGTTCTCATGCAATTCTTTGCATCACTCACAGTAAAATTCTCTCTTCTGGTCTCTATTAATAGAGCATGGTTACACAAAGTATTATGTCTAATATAATTGGGCTTATTCATGTGAACAATCCAATCCTTCAAGATTGCAATTTGATGATCTACTGATGACAGTATTGATCCCACCTTTGCTACTCTAAGAGATCTGCTAATTGTATCTGATCGAGTTGATGAATGAAGATTTTTTTTCCACTGCAAAGCTACAAAAATTTATTTTCTGGTTGACGATGTTTCTGTGGGTATAAGCCACTCAATCTACCTGTTCTATGCTTAGAAGGAACAGGACGCAACTATTTTGGTAAGGAGAGAGGATTTGTTCTTGCTCTCCATCCAGATTTGGAGCTTTTCTCCCATGATGCAGCAGATTTCATCGCATTGTCTGGTAGTCCTACCAAAAATAGCTCTGTTCATGTCTCCCAAATCCACTGTTCTTACGACTTCTTTGGCAAAACTGTGTCAGTTACCAAAGGTGTGGCTTTTCTCTCTCCCCACTTCCTTGTTGAGAGCTGCCGCAGCGGGTTAGTACAGGCCATGTCGTTTCCGTCTCTTTCCTTGGTCATCAATGCCTTTTCTGCTTGTTTTCTGGAGCTTTGAATCCGAAAGAGAAGGGCGGGAAGACGCAGAAAGGAGATGAAAGATGTCTTTTGCTTTTGCCTTGGTATGCCTGCATGCATGCCTTTCTTCTTTCTTCTCCTGTTGGGTTCTACTCCCATTTCATCTCCTTCCTTTTCCTTGTCGACTCTCTTTGCCTACCAAGTGTCTTTGGGAAAAAGCCATCTCCGGTTCACTCTCTCTCTCTCTCTCTCTTCAGGCAGATGCACTGCGATGACACTTCTTGGATTTGCTTGGAGATCTAGTCTTGGTTTTGGGTCAATCAATCATAATCTTTCTGCTAGTTCAGCTCAAACCATAACCCAACTCTCTCTCTCTCTCCCCAAGCTCAAGAACAAGCTGAAACCAACTCACTCAACAGTGATTCTGATCTCATGTGGTGCAGGTTAGTGTCCCCGGGAACCGCTTGTTCAACGTTGTCACAGTCCGATGCGGCCATTGCTCCAATCTGCTGTCTGTGGACATGCGAGCTTTGATTCAAACACACCCTTTTCAAGGCTTTCAGGTTCGAATCAATCGATTTCATCGAACATTCATACTGTTCCCGAGAAGATTATTCTTTATCCATAGAAACAAAAAACACTATGAAGATATCAACATGAGATGTTACCTCTAAGAAATGTGTAACTTATTATCATGTAGAAGAGAAAGGAAACTTTGTGCTCAATCATTTTCTGAGGAAAAAAAATTTGCAGACATGCAACATAGATTCTCAAGGAAATGGGATGGAATGCGGATTACCTTCCAAGTGCACTATGACTTCCTTGTTGCACACAATGCCAAAGGATCAAGAGCAAATGCTCCCCATTCGCGGTAAATTAATCCCTTCTCATTTGCACAAATGATTAAGATTATGTTGTTTTCTAGTTCATTAAAGACAAACATACATTTTAGTAATTGGTAGAGCAAACAGTGTGCATCATTAGAACAAATATACACAAAAGCTGAAAGATTTTTTTTTGTTCTAAGGTGTATTCCTTGTTTGATTAAAATTACCAAAATTGTGACTGTGCTGCAACACATTTTTCTCAACTGTACAATGTGCTGATCAGATTGATGCAGTATGTATGATAGAGAGATTAGCAAGACTTGAGCACAAAATTACAGCATCATTTAGCCCAGTAATTTGTTTTCCTTTTCATTATTTAGATCCCGGGAAGAGACAACGCGTACCTTCAGCTTACAACTGGTTTATCAAGTGAGTTTTCTGTGTATTTGAGTTCATTGTTTCTGTGACATTTGATCCCAACAACAGCAACTGTAGAACTTAAGCATGTAATTTTCCATATGCAGGGAGGAAATACAAAGGATAAAAGCTAATAATCCACACATTAGCCACAAACAAGCATTTAGCACTGCGGCGAAGAATGTAAGTTTTTTTCTTTTCTTTTTCTTTGGAAGGAAGCAAAGAATGTAAGCAATACAAATATTGTATAATGTAAAAAATAAAATAAAACCACAACAAGAGAATTATTTGAATTAGGTACTTTGGACCCCCATAGAGCAAATTCATATTGAGGTGATCATAGTGATGTATACATATATAAATATTAGAGAAAATATATCTACATTATCGACGATTTTACTTGTCGATAATTGTAATGTATAGTTATGCCAACCTAAATCCTGCCTTAAACATACTTGAACTGTCATTTGTAAAAAGACATATCGAAAAAAGCCGAAATGCCAATTTCTTTTGAAACCCCTCTTCCTCAGTTCTGCAAGGTAGTCTTTGTTTAGATCAAACACTAAACATTTGGATGCTTTCTTTATCAAATGATTTTAGATGGTAGCAAATATTTTTTTGACCCTAAATCATGCAGAACACATGATATCAGAACTTTTTTCCAAACATTACATCCTGTGTCATGCAGACCAATTTGTGCATGTGAGCAATTGAAGCAATGGCCTAATTTCACAAGAACAGCAACAGTCATGTAATCTGTTCATAGTATTTTTCAATAAAATAGTGGCTTCTGTTCATGTCACTGCATGACAATTAATATTTTTGTGTTTATTTACACCAAATCTAAAACTCATAGGGTAAAAATTTGTCCCTGTGACTTTATATAGAGTTCATCAAGACCTGAGTCTCATCAATTAAGAACATCTATCATCGACAAGCTCGTTTACCATTTGCAACTAAGAAGGCATTGCATCTCCCTCTTTTGTTGTCACTGCAATCTATATATCAATTATCACATCAGCATCTAACCTTCCATACTATTTTTTGAGTTCTCTGATGTGCATTTGCCTTTCTTTATTCAAACTTCTTCTTCAATGCTTAGGGAAAGTCTAGAAAATGAAAAAACCAATTTTACATGCTTCATTTTTTTTTTCTTCAGAAAATGAAAAGAGAATTTCCCAATACTGCCTTCTTCATTATGACTTTTTGAAACATTTCTCAACCAAATAACTTGAACTAAATTCTCATGGAAACCTCATCCTACTTTTTTCTTGCAAGCAAACCAGTCATTATTGTTGTTGTAAAGCTTTCAAATCCTTATTTCCTCATGTCGAAGCTAAGCTTCTTTCTGCTTCCCTTGCAGTGGGCACACTTTCCTCACATCCAGTTGGGGCTGACCTTTGATGGCAACAAGCTAGCAAAGCTTGATGAACCAGTTGCTGCACCAGGGTGTCAAAAGGGTCAGCGTTTCTTCTGAGGATTTGGCCGCATGAACAGTGAGTATATATATATATGCTGCTGTTCTTGAAGTTTCTATCTGCAACTCAAGATCAAGTCCATTCGACTACCTTTGCCATGGATAACTGTAATAAAGAGAATCCCTAAGCACTCTCTCCATGTCCAGTTTGGCAATCTTCTGCCCTATGCCAATCCACCAAGTTTAAATTTTGTCTCTCTGGCAAAGTTTCTCTCACGTCAAATCCAACCAGCCGCATGTTTCTCTCTTTCATCTGGATGATTGCCTCTCTACAGATCCAACTTATGTTGACGAGCTCTCGAGCTGACCTCTTTCTGGGTTATTGTGCTTCTTGGGAGACACTAAAAGAACCGTACGGAATGTAGGCAATGTTCGTGGATCTGAAGCCGCACTGAGTAGATAGATCACGATCCAATCACATCTAGGGTTTTCTGGGGTGATGCACGTCTGAGGAGCTTTGGATTGCCTACGAGTCCTCCGCCTATGTTCATAGGCTTGGACTCGTGATGAACTCCTCAGCTGTGGGCCGTGGAAGGAAGCTCACAGACTTTGCCGTGGTGTTGTCATTCTCTACTGCATGCACTAAATGTCATCATATCAATCTATCTTATGCAGGATTTATCATCAAAATGCAGCAGCAAACTGAAAGAAAGCTTGATGGATATCCATCCAAAGCCTGAATGACTGTTTTGAGACTTAACATGTAGGAATTTAACGTAAAATAAAGGCATACAAAATAAGAAAAATACTGCCTACATTGATTCGTAGGCGTGCTAAAGCATTGACATCATTTAACATCTAGAACAAGCCTACAAACTAATGCATGAGAGAGAGAGAGAGAGGTGGTGATGAAGTGTCGCTGTCAACAGTGGTTCAGAATGTGGAAGGATCAGTAACTCACATGAAGCCAAGGACACGCTCGCCCTTCTCTTTCTCCTCTCCTTGGGATTCCTCATGACACACGATGCTGTGACTCCAGCGTGCAGCAGCAGAAGAGGTGCAGGCCTGCTGCAAAAGAAAGCCACCCACACACTTGCTTTCGAGAGCAGACGAGTGTGCGCACACTGTTCCTGCTTACCATTGCACATGGAATGGTGGATCCCAAAGGCATGTTGAGCTTTGTGGGCATCGGGATATCCTTCACGCCACGCCCCCCGTCGGTTCTCTCAAACGAGAAACCACAAATCATGATGACACCGAGTTAACAGCAACAGTGGGGAGACAATCAAATGTTAATTGTGGACTCGCGATGATGTGATGGGTGTAAAGAGTAGATTTGAGATGGATTTGTGGAAGGTTGGTGACGAGGGATGCAGGCAGCGGAGGGCTGTTGTGGTGGTGGTGGTCGTCGTCGTCGTGGTCGTACATGCATGGCGGAGACACGTTTACGACGGCAGGCGACGCCATGTCTGCCCACCCTCCTGCTGAACCATGAAACTCGCGCCCCCGCTGCTGCTCCTCGGTTGGCCCTTTGTGTTGCAGAACCAGAGAGAGAGAGAGAGAGGATGTCCACCAACTCTTTTGTCGCTCTCTCTCGTTTCTTTTGCTCGTCTGGTATATAAGAAGCAATTCTCAGAGGCTGGCAGCTTAAATTTCCTCGATTTAAAAAAGGGGTACGACGATGATGCTGATGGTACTCTATCTCTCTCTCTCTCTTCTCTTCTTTTGTTTGATCTCTTTCCATCTTTCTGCAACAAAAGCCTGAGACGTCACTTCTCGTAAAGCGAGTCTCTCGTATTCTAAGTAGACTGCAAGACAGAACAAGCTGGGGATTTGTGTCTTGTTCTCTGCCGAGCCATTCTGTGCCATCTTAGCGGGAAGACCGATCGATCTACGGATATCCAATACACCATATAATGAAAAGGCTTGCACACATTCATGTTGTTGCGACTACACAAGCCAGCCATCGTGGTTGCTGATGCTTCAGCACAAATTGATTAGGTGTTACAGATCTCAAGCGATCAATGTTCGACCGCATAAGAAAGAACAGTCGAGTACATTGCTTTGCGTAAGAAGGAGTTAAGAGCCAGCAGGCAGGTGATCAACAGTGAGACAACAATTTCACTGTTAATATCCAAAAGTTCTAAACACATTTCATGTTGTCACCAGACACAACAATTGGCCCAATTGACAAGACCAAAACCATCAGGTGATCCACAGTGAGAAACAAACACTTCCAAGCAAGTGCTCTTAAAAGCATGATATGTGATCTGAAAACAAAGTTGTTTGAACCCCCTTCTGATCTCACATTTATTCTTGTGGTCTTAGAATGGATTAGTGGACCATTTGTACAAGTGCCATCAAATTATGTTTGCACATAGATCAGCAATCGGGTGGAGCAAACTGTTGCCACACACAATCACCTGGACAGCAACAAGTAGGAATCATATACAGTTTCAAATAATCAATGGAGAAAAATCTGCCTGCCCGCGATCGATACGCATGCCCCCATCTGGTGTTGTTGGTACAACATACAGCACGTCCGTCTTCGACTATTTCATACCAACCACCAAGAATTTTTCTGCCCGCCACTTGCACATGTTCACAGAAACAATCTAACATGGATTCCGACATGTATCCAAAATCTCACTCTTATGAACTTATAACACATTCGACTACCTAATTACAATCAATCCTTTCCCATGTCTGATCCATCCATGTCCTATTATGCATAAGTGAAAAAAAAAAGGAAAAAAAAAGGTAAGATGTTTTTTTGCTTTGATGACAGAAAAGAATGAACTCCGGCAAATTGCAACCCTCTTCGTGGAACGAATTATACAAAAAGAAATATAGTAAGTTCTATGTTACAATAGTGAGGTACATACCAACATGGAGAGAGCATATCTCAGTGCCATTGATCAATACAAGTAGACCAAAATTTTTGTAGAAATTCAGCCGACAGGTAATATGGCGTGAAGGCAAGCTTACTTCAACAAGGCATTCAGCAATGGCTGAACATGCATAAAAGACTTGCTACTTGCCTCCAAATGTCCTGCCATGACAGAATAAACAAGAATTTTTTCGGCAGCAATGCACAACTTTAATTATATCTGCATATGCAGTTAGAATTCTCTATGGGAGCATATGTGCTATTTTTTCCGTAGCCTATCCCGTCTGACTTTCACAATTTTCCGCCCAGACTTGTCGCCACCACCACTACCCAAAGAAAAGCTTCCTCCTTGAGGAAGTTGTTCGACGAGACTACCAGATGCCTGAAAGGGGGAACTTTGAGGAAGTGTGGGCTGCTGATGACTACCAAACTGAAAGATTGGGGAAGCAGGTGGCTGAGTCACTGGAGTACCATGTACTGCTATACTGGATGAAGTACTTGGTTGGCCAAACTGTGGAACCAAACTGCCTGCTGTCTGGATACTATCTTCAACCATGCTATCCACAACATTCATCTGATCGTTTCTAGGAGTCCCAGAACTAAAAGCAATGGCTGGGCTTAATGAGACAAATACAGGCTGTCCAGATAAGTTTGATGAACTACTACCACCAGCAGAATTTGTAGAAAATGCTGGTGCTGACGATGAACTAAACACAAACGGTGAACCACCAGAACCTGAGACTCCAGATGCAAGTCCTGTAGATGAATAAGATGCATTTGAACCAAAAGAAGTACCAAAAGCAGATGATATTGATGACTGGAAGGTGGAACCAAACAAACTAGATGCTGGTGCCGGTGCAGAGGAAGGTGTGGCACTGAGGCAGGAAGAATCAGCACCTACTGAAGAAGAAAACATAGAACTTGAACTCAATAGATCAAAACCTGCAGTTGCTGCCCCAAACTGTGAGCTGCCTAAACTGGATGAGGACAAAACATTCGACCCAAAAGTCGGAGATGAACAGAAGGGCCCAAACAGGCTTGATGAACTCTCAGAAATTTGTGAGATTCCACATCCACCCTGAGTTGACTGAGGTCCAACACTTTCAATAACGCCCCTGGTATTGTTGTCCACAACCGATGGGCTTGAATCATTACATTGTGCTGAAGCAAACTTGAAGGTGCTGTTGCTTGCACCTGTAAATGTTGATGCTGGTGCAAGAGCAGATTGGCTGCCAGCAGCCACTGAAAATAGAGTTGATGCAGCAGGAGCAGTAAAACTGCTTCCGATGCTTGAAACAGTTGATGCTGCCAGAATAGAGCCAGTGTTTGTTGCAGAGGAAAAGCTGCCTCCAAACATGAAATTTGCACTTGTAGCTGGATTGGCAGTATTTGTGTTGAATGGTGGTACCTTGCTATGCATTCCTTCAAAATCTGTTGCAGTAGGTTTATCTAATGGTTGAGAAACTGAAGTGGGAGAAACCATTAAGGCTGTCGACCCAAACTGGAGTGAGGGAACAGTGGAAAGCAGTGGTGCTTCAGACGAAACAAATGTACTGAAGGAACTGGCAGAGACAGCAGTGACCGTAGAGAAAATCATGCTAGCAGTGCTTCCAGAATATGCCATGACTGGAACAGCAGAAGATGCAGAAGGCAAATTTAATGAACCATTAGGCATGAATTCATTGTGGGAGGAACCAAAAGAATATACGACAGGGATATTTGATGTTGATTCATCTGTAGAATTATCAACTCCAACTGATTTTGACAGATTTATGGATGTCTGACCTTCGTGTTTATCTGCATCAGAATCTTTTACCATTGCTGATGCTGTGGCATTGCTGCAGCATAAACAAAAGCAGCACAATTATCTGGATATCAGTGGAACTCAAAACATTCATTAGGCCAAAAGCCTAGGTGAAAACTACAATGTGGCTTCAAGTCTAATATGTTCATATAAAGAAACTAGCTCATCGCAAGACATAACTAGGACATACACCATCAAAAGAGATATTCTAGACTATATGTTGTATGCAGGACATAAATATTTGGCTCCTGAAAAGTGATCGAGGACTTTACCTTTTTTTTCATAGATGATAACAGACTCCACATCTACATAAATCTTAGCGCTGTAAGTGTAAAAAATAAATTTGTATTGCAAGGTTATTTAAGATATTATACATACCTAAAAGGGTAGGTGAGCAAATATGTTAAAATTTGAATGGTATTTAAACATAATAATCTATATGCATCTAAATATACAACCATGGATGTCGTGTGTGGCGATGTATCAAAATTTTATTACCAAAAGATGAAACTGCATAAAGCTGTCACAAGAAATTATATCTGAGGTATGATCAGTCAGTTTCCCTTGAAAATAAATATATTTCTTGAAAAGATTACACTTAGAAATCATATAGCACTGAAGGTTCTTAACATAGCTTCAACTGGAAAAAGTCCTATATGAGAATCTTCTGAATGTCTTCATAATATAGTAATCAGTGTTGTTACTAAGTTTATAAACCTCAGTTTTCACTGTATCATGTTGATAAGTTCTCCTTTGATTCCATATATGATTGCCAATAAAAGGTCCCTCAGAAACCTAGAGAGTTTTTATCAAGATCATGCGTAAAGAAATATTACAGCTGAAACAAGAGAGCTACATGTTAAATCCCTCTAAAAAGAAAAGGCTCCTCAAAATAGTTATACATGTAATTTTCCAAGATGTATTAGTAGCGTCAAACCAGAAGAAAGCAGCTTTTCGCACACAGTGAAACAAAAGAGGTTTTCAGGACATTAATTAGATTAAAAAAGACTCGAACTTTGAGCAGATGATAGTATTGGTAATGAGAAAAAAAATGGCCAATACAAATAGTTAGAGCTAACCTTATGTCATTTCCTGGACCAGAAGTGGCACTAAAACCCCTCATGGTTGTGGTTGATGAAAAATCTGCTCTATTAGAGTCCTTGGAGCCAAAGCTAAACAAGGGTGCATCTATTTGTCCTTTTTGCATCACTGACTTATTGACTAATGAACTTGGCATAGTAGGTGTTGGAGGTATTTGAGAAGTACTGGGAGCAGTAGCAAAAGGAAAAGTGAAACCCTTGCCACTCTCGGCAATCGAATCAACAGAAAGCTTCAGATGAGCTGCCTTGGAGAAGTCGGAAGAAGATGAGGATAAGCTTGTGGATGTCATTGAGGAAGACAAATTAGTTCTTATTATTGAAGATCGGACAGCTTTATCTGTTATCTTCATCTCATCTTTGTCCTTCAATGGACATGAAGCATCCATCAAAGTATATGTATTACTCACATCTTGTGTATCCTTGACAACAAAGTAAGGACAAATACTTTAACATGCTTGAAAAGGCTAAGCAACATAAAATGGACATGTCAATATTGCCACATATAACTTAAATCAGATTTTTCTAGTTAGATGGAACATTTTCAAATAACAATAAAAGAAGAGCTTCCACACCTGAAGTGCAGCAGACTGAAAAGCTAGCTTCTGATGTTGAGAAACAACAACAGAATCTGAGATCATCGCCTCCGCAGCAGTCTTGTCACACATAGCAGCTGTAACAGATATAACACCATCACACATATCATTGGCTTCAGACATTAATTTGACTCCTGAAATTGATGCTGGGGAGCAATTCTCCTGAGGCAACCTGGTCCTCTCTTGTTTATAAGATAAAGAATTCCTGAAATCTGGCATGAGGGAACCCCTGAAAGAATCCAAATTATTGCCTCGAACAAATTTGCTATTGGTGGAGTACATTTCCTCGTTCCTGAGTGTCTGACCCGAGGATGCATGCATCACATTATCAGGTGATTCATCCAGAGTATTAGACTTTAGCTTAGATGTTTTTTCCTTTGGTGAAGGCACTAGCTTATCTAGCTGCTGCAATATTTTCTTTTCCATCTCACTTGACTGAGGTGAAACAGGAGTAACAATGTTGTTAGAAATCCTGTTGTCTGCACTTTTTTCATGTCCATCCGACCAAATAGGCTTTCGAATCACTGATAAATCATCTTGAACATCCCTCTTAAATGGGGTCGAGGGACTATGATGAAGATTTCCAGGAAGGACTGAATGCATCACTTTTGAAGAAGGCTTCACAGTCAACTTTTGACGAATACTACGTATAGGTAGAAAAGGTCCAAGATCACTTTCCAATACCGAACTTCGTCGTTTCAAAACCTACAGTAGAATAAGACCAAGTTCCATTGGTCAGACAGAAGGATTTCAAATAACTTGAGTGCCATGCATTGTGCCAAACCATGAAAAGACTAACGCATAATGCAGCTAGCCTGAAAGAGCATTTCTATGTGATAGATCACATTGTCCTAAAGCATAATGATACATATTTCAGATAACCTTCTATTTTTCCAATATAAGCTGCAGTATACCATACTATAACAAGAGGGGACTGATACGAAGTCTTTATTCAAGAATTACTTCTGTGAAGAGTCTGACCATACAAACTTATCATGTGGTGCAAACATAGCACTTATGCACTCAGTTGCAGGGGACAAAATCAGTGTCATGCCTATGCAACACAGTGCATTTGAAGCCCAACAAATGCACAAGGCAAAATATATGCACTCATGCAGCAAGGCAAATTTATGGCACAATGTTGCTTGCTCCTGATATGACATGCATGCCATGCAGAATGCATAGAATGGGAACACTGCAAGTGATGAG
Organism: Musa troglodytarum; assembly: GCA_023547065.1. NCBI lineage: Eukaryota > Viridiplantae > Streptophyta > Magnoliopsida > Zingiberales > Musaceae > Musa > Musa troglodytarum. Next base: position 55,676,607 of record CP097506.1, on the reverse strand, counting down.
AACAACCCTACCCAAGGAAATTACATGTCGAGTACAATCCCTAGAAACAGAGGTTAGCAATCACTATGGTTACAAAAGTACATGCCAATCAATGTTTTAAAATGGCACCTGAGCGCTTGGGCGAGCACTTGGTTGAAGGCAAGCAACCAAACTAGATGATCAACTCGGGTTCTATTAAATAGTAACTTAGTTGATTCAACTAAGCCAACACAACAAAATAGTAAACCCTAAGTACTTCGCCACCCCAACTCACCTCTGGTCTCATTGGCACCTTCATAGGCAGCCATTGTATCCGCAGCCGACGCATAAGTCTGGCGCTTCCTCTACCATAAACAGACGGGTCCGAAGGTCCCGTTGCTGTAGCTTTCGTGCATAGTTCCCTACATCGTTGCTGCTTCCGTGTGCGGCTCCTTCCACCGCCGAGGGACAGGACCACTGCTTCGCCACCAACGTACACATCTGAAGTTTCCTCCACCCACGATGTCGCCATCTGCTTCCCCCACCACTATCGCAATCTGCAACTTTCTCCGTCGTTGTTGCCATCGTCTACAGCTTCCTCCATTATTGTTGTCGTCTAAAGGTTCCTCCATCATTGTCGCCCTCTTCTTCCCCACGTTCCACCACCGGTGACTCTTTCCCCCTCTACTGTTATGATTACTATTAACAGTGGATTAAAAACTATTAATAGTGGATTGTTAATCCATAATTGATATTAAAACTACTATTAAGTGTTAACTATTGTTATCATATAATAAACTAAAACTGATATTAATCCTTAAAACTATTGACCTTATTAAAACTAATTCCTATTTAGAAATATTAATCCTTATTTAGCACTATTAATCATTATTTAGAATTGTTATTAGTCCCTATTTAGCACTATTAATATCTATTTATTTAGAACTATTATTAGGGTTACAGTATTAATAGCAAGTGTACAAAACAATTCAGAAGATTCATCAAAAAATTCAAAAAAGGATCATGCTTAGAAATACAATTATCTAAAGGATCCTAAGAATCCTAATGCAATTATTTGCATCTTCCGTGATAAGACTACTAGAGGTGGCATTTTCCATGAAAGTAACATCAAGTAGAGAACTTCAAGAATGCATCAGCATGCAAGAAGTGTCCACCGAATGTAAATATTATTAAAAAAAGTCCCAAAGGAACGAATCTCATGGGATTTTACGCAAGGATGATGTTCAACATATTAGAGGTGATGAAAAAGAAGATTATTCAAAAAGTGTCAATGCTAATGAGAAAAGAGTACATGACAAAAAAAGGAAAGAAATCATGATTGTTAAAAAGAGTAAAAGGGGACTAATAGACTTATATATGTATCAAGGATCATAAATGCAACAAGGTCAAGTAGAAGTAAAATTAAGACAAACAAATATAGGTGATGCTTGTGATAAGGAAATAAAGGGAACAACAATTCAGCACAATGCTCGCTTCTTCTATCAAGTTGAACTTCCCATTAATACTTGTCATTTGGATAGTTTTAAAAAAATGATTGAAGCTATTTGAATATATAGTAGAGGATTAAAACCTCCAAGTTATTATGAGTTACAAGTTTCATTACTAAAGAAAAAATTGGATTACACTAGTGACTTATTAAAGAGCCACCAAAGAATCATGGGTAAAGTATGATTGCTCTATTATGTCAGATGTTTGGACTAACAAAAGACATAGGAGTATAATCAATTTTATAGTCAACTGGTTTTTAGGAACCATGTTTGTGAAGTCAATAGATACATCTTCTTTTTATGAAATATGAAGAAAAGATGTATGAGTTGTTTAACAAGTTTATAAAAGAAATTGATAAACAAAATATCGTCTAAGTTATAACTGACAATAGAAGCAACTATATATTAGCTGATAAGATTTAATCCTTTAATTACTCTATGTCTCCAATATAAATGGAAGAACTATACAACTCCCAAGTCTTATAAATTTTGTTGTCTTGTGTCTTAAGTAAATTACTTAAAGCAAAAAAGACAATACCTATAATGGACTCCATATGCAACACATTAGATTGATCTGATGCTGGCGGATATTAAAAAATTCCTGACATCAATAAGACTTTAGGAAGGGCTATATTTGTTGTTAGATTTCTCTATAATCATACTAGGGCTTTGAATATAATGAGAGAATTCACAAACAACAAAAAAATTGTGAGATATTGTGTCACTCGATTTGTTATTTCCATATTACAAAGTGTGTATTGTCAAAAACACAATTTAAGAAACATGTTTACCTCAGAGAAATAAGTGATAAGCAAATAGGCAAAAAAAAGCAAAATGCAAGAGAAGCGATAATATTATCTTAATGTCATCCTTTTTGAATCTTATAGTGTATACATTAAAGGTAATGAGTCATCTTATTCGAGTCATTTGATTGGCTAGATAATTAAAAAAAACCTACAATATGATATATTTATGAGGTTATGAATAGAGCAAAAGAAACGATTCAAAAGTCTTTTGCTGAAAATAAAGAAAGGTATAAGAACATATTTGCAATAATTGACGAAAGATGAGATTGTAAACTTCATCATTCATTACATGCAATAGGATATTATTTGAATTCAGAATTCTTTTCTAAGAACACCTCCATTGAGTTTGATACAAAAGTTGTAAATGGGTCATATAAATGCATTGTAAGATTAGTTCCAAACTTTAAGGTACAAGATAAGATCATACGTGAATTATCTTTATATAAAAATATTGATGGTCTTTTTGGAATTCCTATGATAGTTCGATCTAGAACTACATCCCCAACTATTTATAAATTTATATAATTAGTTTTATATATAGTATGTTATTATTAATAAGAAAATTAAATTTTGCAGTCGAATGGTGGAATCTATTTGAAAATTTTACCCCGATCTTATAGAATTAACAATCAAAATTATTAGTTTGACTTATAATAATATGGGTTGTGAGCGAAACTAGAGTGTTTTTGAGCATGCAAGGATCACAAAATGTTTTCGTTTCAATTAATCTATTCTTTTTTAGATAGATGTATTGATATATTTTTAATTCATATGACATGACATATTCACACAAAGAGAAAATCTATTAAAGCATCAACAATTACATGATCTGGTTTATATAAAATATAATCAAGCATGAATACTTATCATGATTTATGCAATAATATTGATCCAGTGTCATTATAAGACATTGATGATTCAAATGAGTGATTGGTAGGGGAAATGGGTGCGAACTTGCAAGTTGCGAGCTTGTATTTGAAGATGATAGCATGACATAGGGAGATGTGGAAAGATCCTCGGGTGTTAGAGAATTGCAAATATATACAAGATAGAAGATGAAAGCAAAATTGAGTGCAAAAGCCTCAAGCACAAGTGGCCTACTATATAATCTATTGTGCTAATTAATAGACAAAAGGAAGAGAAAAATGATAAGTTTCAAAATACCGTGTTGACTATGATGAGGATTGAATTTAATGTAAAGTTTTATTATTTTCAATCTTTTGATATTTTTGTTATTAGAAAACGGATAATGTGACTTGGTACTTTAGATTTTTTTCAATTTAATATCACATTTCTATTTATATAATCATATTTATCGATTATATATTTTTATATTTTAATATTTTAGAACATCTTGCTTCGCTCGGGTGGGCACCTAAGCGAGCACCTAACGCCTTGGGCGTTTTGGAACCTTAGCACCTAGCGCTTTTAAAAAACTGATACCAATTTTCTACAGGCTACATCATCATTGTGTAGCCGTCAATCATTTCCGATACTACTCAATTATCTTCGGCTTTTAGTACTATTGTTTCAAATAAAATTACTTTCTAATAAGCTAGACAAGTGTGTCATAAAGTCAGATATAGTTAATTGAAACAAGGAAATAATAGAAGCAGTTAAAATTTTGTTATGAATTGTATCACTACTCAATATAATCTTGCTAAATGCAAAAATACAAATAACTCTCAAGAAAAGACGAGTTGATTTCCTTAGAAATCTACTTGCATTTATAGCATTTCCAACAATTTACACAAATGATCGTGGACTACATCTTATATATCATTAAATTTGCTTGAACCAACATAGTGGCCTACATCTTATTAATCAAAAAAATTGCTTAAACCAATGCCAATATATTGTTAATTTCCCCATATTAATATACTTGATTGATACAACTAGTAAAAGTCAGAAAATTATTTACTAGCAGTCATCTTACTCTATGACTTTCTTATACTCTTGTATTATAAATGCTAAATGAGCCTAATCTTCAAGTGGACAAAGTGAAATTTTCATTTGGGTAGGGTTAGTGTTTCTTATTAATAGAATTATTATTTATTTCATGTTTTATAATTGAAATTAGTTGTAACACTCAACACCTATTTTTGGAGGAATGGTGGCAACGACTTTAGCTTTTATAGCTTAAGTCTAATTCAGATCTAAGAATTGGACAAGGAGAGATCTGGCTGTGTATTCAAATCTGCCCAAAGATAAAATGTTTCATGAAAGAGCAAGATTCGCAATTTCGTACTGTACCGAAGTATCGAGCTCAGCTTAGTATGGTACGAGTATACCAAGCAATACATTTTGATGTACGGCTCAGAATATATATATATATATATATATAAGTTAAAAAAAAAAGCGACATTGCCTCGTTTTTCTGCTCGCATGGGGAGAAGAAATCGTGGTTTCCTTCTCCCTGTGCAAAAATGGGCGACGAGGCAATGTCACCTCGTTTCTTCTGCCTACGCGGGGAGAAGAAACGTCACCTCAACGACGCTCAATTTCTTCTCCCCACGACGTCGCCGAGACTTCTCCCCGCGCAGATGAGAAGAAGTTGCTGACGACGCGAAGGCCTCATCGCCTCAAACGAGGAGGAGGCGACATCTCATATGTGGCGTCAGACAAGGGAGGGTGACGACAGATCGGGATCGTCGAGGGAGAGCAACGCCGGATCTCCAAGTTCTCCCTTTTCTTTCTTCTCCCTTGGCTAATACCACCCGGTAGCGGGCGACGACCGTTGAAATTGACCATCACCAACCAATTTCATATGGTAACAGGGCGAAAACAACCCCAATCGATCGTACCACCCGGTACGGGCGATATCATTCGAAATTAAAATCATTGTTAAAGAGTACCCTACACAAATCTTAATCTATAAGAATAAGCAATAAGACAATTATTTGAAAAGCTAACAGAATAGAATACACCATAACAAGGTGTTACGGTGTTACAAGAATAGAGCAAAGAACCCACCTGTCTACCCCCTAATTGCCTGGTACTTTCTGGTGTCTGGTGTGACAAAAATCCAGCACAATTATCTTTGGAGGATCGCTCGCCCTGAAATTACAACAAAATTAACTTGCTATGATAAGAAAATCATCCCTAAAATTTAGGAGTAGAAATTGTCATACATAGGGATAAATATTGCCACTATTTTCAGCCACATTATATGACACGTCACCAACTACAGCACTGACCTTAATATAGGGAGAGCAGGTCATTCTATACATCGTCGATCTACCAGAAGATCTTGGTGTCAGATAGCCACTTTCGGGAATTACAGTAGATCCAGAAAATCGAACAGATCTTGGACCTTTCAGGTCAAATGGTTTGGTAGCAGATGTTAAGCTAGTTGGAACTTTTTTATATTCATGAAAGAGATGGCTTCGCCAACTTAGAGCCAGAGGGGGTACTGTTGAAACCCTCGAACCCATATATGCTTTTGCAAGTTCCACTGGTGAAGCATCAGGAATCTGTAAAATGTCACTCTGTTAGGTAGAGGTGCTGCTGTCAGGTTAAACATCACTGACGAAAAAATCAAACATTCCAAGAGGAAAAAGGACATGTACATCAAAAGATTATTTGAGGAACAAAGGTGTAAGATTCTGCAACTGCTATTTCATGAACCCCACGCTACAAGTACAGGGAGATAAAGGTAAAAACAAATTGTGACGATGGGTTGATGTCGCTTTCCTGATTACATAATGGAAAACATTCGCTATCCATGCAAAAAATTTCACAGAATTAAACAGACAGAAAATGCAATACTGAGAGATAACAGTTTCCATACGGCGCGAGTATCTGGAGGGGTTCTGCGATCCTCATGTGGTATGGAGCTTTCTATTTCTTTTTCAGGCAGCGGAACAGTTGTTTCGTCCATTTTGTCATTATCAACTGCAGGTTTTGACATATCTGAATCCATAGTTCTTGAGCGCAATATCTCCGTCAAATGCTCAAACTGAGCCCTGTAACAAATAGAATGCATTAAAATTGAGTCATTGGAGAAAATATTTGTAACAGGCACTTAATAAGATTTAAGAAGCCAAAACTGAAGATCAGATAATTCTTTAAATCATACAAGAGAAAACTATCAGGCTTTCATAAGACTACATGAAAATGGAAGAATGACTCAACTTGCATGAAGAAATAAACTTCAGGCAGCAGATTGAGTAGAAGGAATAGAAAACATCACTTATGACGCATGCACCGGTCGTAAAAAAAATAATAAAACATGGCATGTTTTGTCCCATTAAGGAGGATGACAACAACAACATGATGGGTCTGGAAAGCTCGAGAACCTTGAAGCTCCAATCTCATTATTTTCAACAGTTCAGACCCCTTGTTCTAATCAGATATGAACTGCATCAACTCAAAAAGCACGAGCTAGAACAATCATTTTCCTATGAGCAGAAGTGGAAAATATCTAATACTTCTGAGCATGAGAAATACACAAAAAAATACTTTCCTTGTGAATGTTTTGTGCTCTAGAAGTTGTTCGAACTCCAAAAACATATTGCTGTCAAAATTATTTGTTGCATTGTTTCCACCGTCAGCTTTATTTTCCTGCAAGTCAGCTGACGTTTCCTGCATAACAATTCAGAAAACCATTAAATAAGATGAAAGCATGGATGTTGATGGTCATGCTCTCAGTTAGACATGTAACCAACATATATATATGTTGTACTGATATGCAAACAAAAACTGTATCAAAATTCAAAACCATATCCAAGGGTGCAATAACGAAAGGAAACAATGACTTTAAAAGCATAGAAGAAGAATAATTTTACATTACCATGTAGTATGCATGATATTTGTATGTAAATATTATTTCATACATATATATAACTAGCATGTGGATGCTAGTAGTAGTTGTTACTTATAAGAAGACTCAAAACTAAATGAGGCCCATTTCCCTCTATTTTAAAATAGATAATCAAAGAACAAGACAAATATCTAACATATAGACAGTGGTCAGCAGATACTTATCCAAAAAGATTCATTATGGTGGATCAGGGGTCCTAGTGAAACCACTGACACGGTTGTGGCATACAGGGATTCACCACAGATGTCATTAAGAATATGTTGCAATGTGCTTCATATTGTGTTGTGGTGATGATTCTTCAAGTACCAATCTGATCAACCATGCAAGTTTTTTATTTATACAAAAATTCACAATCATATCATTAACAAAAAAGAAAAACGAAAAGAGTACCTTGGTGAAAAGAACAAAAACTGTTCACAAGCCCAACATTTGCATAATGATAATAGAGCATGGGGATAAAACTCAAGTGTTCATTGAGAATCAGAAATCAGAAAAGTAGGGATTGTGTGATAAAGTAGATCCTTCAGGTCCAGTAGTAAAAGTAATTCACATTGTAAACACAAAAGCAATATCATCAAAATGTTTATGTCACAAGAACCCTAGAAACTAAATGTCTATCAAGCATGATGTTTACTGTTGCTTACATCAGAAGATGCTTCAGCGATTTCTCTAGATTGTAAGTTTTCTCCTGCACATAAAATATCATAGGTAAAACATATGGCTATTAAGTTCAAAAGCATAAATTTCTATTAATATTTGCATGATCAAAGAAATCCAGTTAGACGAAGAAAAAAAGAACACTTGAGCACTATTGTAAATAATAGATGTATCTGAATAATAAAACAGAGATGAATTTGTTAAATCTAACAACTGACAAAACCATCACAAGCAGCAAAAAAAAAAAAAAAGACTCATGGCCAAGCAAAATGACCGACAGTAAATCAAACAATGACACTTTCTTCCAAGGGAAAATGACAGTAAATAAAATATAAAAAAATCTTTAAAACACATACATAGAAAGTATCTGTCCAAACTATATAATCTACTGTGCTAATTTATTAAAACAATCGTAAAATCGCTCAACCAATAGTATCATATCAAAATATGAACCAAAAGGATATAGCTCCTATCAAAGCAAGAAAGTTGCAAACTTATTCTTATCAAGGATCAAAGGATCAGGCTCTCCACATCACAGTAGCACCAGAGCGTGCAAGATGCCTTACATGTAACTAAAACCCACGCATGTGCCTCACACAAGCATGGAACGGAGGTGCACATCAAGTTGTGCGCCTTGCAATGAATGAGGTAGCATAAAAGCAGCAATAAACACTTCAATTATTATCGCAGCTTATGATCTGATCATTGGCATCCAAATTAGATCACTACCAATGCACTTGTTCAAGTAAACTGCTAGCTAACACACAGAATATAACAACATAATAGTTATAATGTAGACCCTTCCATTTTACACATGCACATAATATTCTGCTTTCTAGATGCACTCAAAACCTTACAATGAGATATAGGCAATATCACATTCTCATATGTTACCATTATTATGATTCACTGACTTAACATTGCAAAAAAAAAATGTGGAAATTAAAATCAGGATAGACCCTTGCATAAGTGCACAAACTGCTCAGCAGGTAAATTATAAAAAAGACAATGTATGAGTAGACTGAAAGGTGTAAAGGAGCATCCTGTAATTAATCTGATCCAGGATCTCAAAATATCTATTAAATACAAGACCCTGTAATTTCAAGAACCTTTCAATCAGAAAGGTGAATGCTCTCTTCAAAAAAGCAACCATGGTAGAGCACCGAAGTATTTATTGTTAAAAGAAGATAACGCGCTTCTGAGCAACAAAATTTAGAATTAAAAGCAGCAGAAGAGCACCTCGTAATAGGAGTACAAACTTTATCAACAAGGTAAAGGAAGCAAGTTACAGCGAACACAAGGGATCGGAGGATACAATGAAAAGGGTAGTCACAATGTCAAAGATCAAAGCAAGTTTAAAGCATGATCAAGAATGTGATATCCACATAACTCATAAGAACTCAACAAAAGGAGTCATATATAACAGTTCTGAAAGTGCAATATTTGGAGAAAGAAACAGATAAAAATCCTCTAGTTGAAAATATAACATGCACTGCATTCAAAAGAGAAGATAAATCATTCATAAGCAAATAGAACCATGAAATGAAATATTCCAGGTAAAATAAAAATTAAATGGATCACACAAAGAAAAATTAACTGATGCCGTGAGAAGAAAACTAAGAAAACGGAAGCTGTAACTGCTTGCAAGCGACAATGCAGCAAGTGCATATTCACATGGTCGGAGATCGAAGACGTGGATTCAGACTATCTGCCATGTTCAATTAGCTTCAATGATCCGACTTGATTTTAGTTACTCGCCAACGCAACTAACGAAAACTACGGTACTTTCCTCCCAACATTATCGAAGCTAAACAAAAAAAAATACCGAAGCACGATCAAAACCCTAGGCGTCAGTACAAAAGCCGTCGTCCGAGAACAACCCGAACAAGAAAAACGCATAGCCCCAAGAATCCAAGAAAGCAAAGCTACGACCACCAAACCTGGAGTTTCATTGGCCGGCGGCGCGGTGAGCCGCTTGCGGAACACGGACGAGAACAGCCGGGACGCGCTGCTGGAGATGAATCGTGACGCGGGATCGACGAGCTTCGCCAGCCACCCGTCGCCCCCGGGCTGCGGCACGGTGGTCGTGAGGCCGCGGGCGGCGATGGGGGGGCGGTCGTAGGGCGTTGCGGCGGCCCTGCGGAACGGCCGTCGCCGTAATTTTCCCCCAATTCTCCCATCGTAGCCCGATGTCGCCATGGGAACAACGCAATAGACACGCAATGGAGGGGCGAGAGAGGCCGAGAAGGCGATGGCCAGGAAAAAGAGGCGAAATAGAGACGAAAAATCAAAGCTTCGAGGGTTTTAGTGCGGTGAAGGTGGGAGCGACGCCGCAGAGGTGGGGAGGAATGGAGAGAGGACTCCTTCATTTAGGTTATGGGACCGGTTGTACGCCGCCGCCGTGGTATATCTATACGCTTACGGATCGACGTATATTTGTACCGAACTTTAGATCCTTCACTTAATGCGTCATATAATACATCCACCCAAGCCCCAAACAAATACCCCAATCAGGTCTGAGAACTAATTCGATGCGCTGGCCAATAGGCTCTCCTCTGGGTGAGTCGCACGGGGCGTCGGTAGATTGAGCAGATCGCCTGGAATTGATCCCAATTTGTGGCAAACAGCAAACAGCAATTTTACCGACCAAGAATTTAAAGCGTGGCTCTCGTGGCGCCACTGCGAGGTGGGGAGCGTTAACCCGAATCGAATTTTCCAGCCGTCGAATAAGTTACCCGCGTGCTTACCCGTTTTGGTGATCGGTAAGAAACTGTGGGGCCCACCCAAACCCAATGTAAAGCAGATGATAAAATCGGTGCGGACTTTAATTGCTCGAGTCGCTCACGTGTCCGTCGCACGTACTCGCAAAACAGCGAGGGACCTCTATGCGGGTCCCACATGTAGACCGATCACAACGTGAGTAGCCGCGCGGGTAGACGATGCACTTTACAGAAGAAAATACGCGTAGATTGCATAATCAAATATAGGTAAGAAATTATACTGATAGAACGAATTATGGAAACAAATTCCCAATCGATATTAAAAATCTTGAGCTCAACGGAGGGTTAATTAAGCTCCATAAATCGTTTATCCGAGTCAATCTTAATTTGGGCTCGATGCAACGTGTCATTTGACCGAGTCAAATCATCTTTGTCATGTACTTAATGTCCGGTAACCTTCCAACCCAATGTTAAATCATAGTTTTAATCTTAATCCTAATTTATTCGAGCACGTCAAATTAGACCAACCAATTCAATTGTACTATAACAAATTCCAAAATAAAATTAGTGAATAATTAATTCGACAAATTGGGGAGGGCAACCGTCGAATCGTTAACGAGACGGAGAGCAGCCGGGAATTGGACCGCTCCGTTGACCCGTTTGCGCCCTCCTCCCCGTCTCTTCCTCCTTCCTCCGACCACGGCTCCCTCTTTCGACGAGATATCGCCTCTGATCGGGCGTCCATTTGCTGATTTTGGTGCAGGATCAGGTCCGTCCCCATCGGACGGGGGATTTCTAGGGTTTTGTTGGAATTCCCCTCGACATTTTGGATTCTTCCTGGAATTGGATGGATTCGGTTCGTTCTCGCGTTGTCGTTTAGCCCAAAGGCGGGAGCTTTCTCTTATTGCCCATTGTTGTTCGTTTTCTCCGCGCAAGGATCTAATTTGCACGTGAATTTTGGCGCAAGATCCCATTTTTATGTGCATCTCTGCGTGGTTCCGGCTCAGGATGGGGATTTGATCGGTACAAGGTTTGAATTTTAGCTTTGGGTACGTACGTGTTAGAGGTGTTCGAGACAATGCAGAGGAGAGTTCTTTGGGAATATTGATTCTTGTATCGGATGGGGAACGCATGTGTTGGGCCGAGCGTCTTGAAGAATGGATTTTTCCAATCGGTGTCTGCTACTCTTTGGCGGAACCGATTGAACAAGGAGGCTCTTCCAGCTGCCAATAATGAGGCTGCTGGTGAGGGGACCTCGGATGCGCCAGCACCAGCACCAGCCCCAGCCCCAGCGCAAGCTAAACCGGATGTCGATGCTCCCCAACCAGTTAAGATCCAGAATAAACAGACCGAGCCGCCCAGACTTCCAGAAGTGGAGGGCAAGAAGGCATCCGACGTACACTCGTCGGACCAACCGAAGAAGCCGACCCATGTCAAGAGACTCTCCAGTGTGGCAGGACTTCAGGAAGAGTTTATTTTGAAACACAAAACCGATAGTTTGAAGGACGTTTACAGCATAGGACGGAAACTTGGGCAAGGGCAATTCGGAACAACGTATCTTTGTGTGGAGAAGGCAACCGGCAAGGAGTATGCTTGCAAGTCCATTTTGAAGAGGAAATTGATGACAGAGGAGGATGTGCAGGATGTTAGGAGAGAGATCCAGATAATGCATCATTTGTCGGGTCACCCAAGTGTAATCTCCATCAAAGGGGCATATGAAGATGCTGTGTCTGTTCACGTTGTCATGGAGTTGTGTGCTGGGGGTGAGTTATTTGATAGGATCATTCAGAAGGGGCATTACACAGAAAGAAAGGCAGCAGAGCTTGCAAGGGTGATTGTTGGAGTTGTGGAAGCTTGTCATTCGATGGGGGTCATGCATCGAGATCTCAAGCCTGAAAATTTTCTTTTTGTCAATCAAATGGAGGATTCACGTCTTAAGACCATTGACTTTGGATTGTCAATCTTCTTCCGGCCAGGTACACTTCTTTTTGTGGTCCAGTGCTATTATATTTTGTTATGAAACTCAAGGTGCATCTTTTTCGGTATATATACTTCCTCTTTAAGCATTTGATGGTTCGATCGGCACCTCTTTGCACCAAAGAAGAATGTAATCCTCAGCGACTCTTGTCTATTATCATGTTGTTTCATGGTTTTCATCTTCTACTACAACCAGACTCTTGAGACAACACATCATTGTTACTCATCATACTGGATACGCAACACTCTGGGGCAAGCTTTAGAGAGAAAAGAGTGACTAGTTAATATTCTTAGGAACACTGTAGCTCTTCTATTTTCAGTAATGGAATTGGAATATATCTTTTCCAGGAGAGATATTTACTGATGTGGTTGGTAGCCCTTACTATGTTGCACCTGAAGTTCTGAAAAAACGGTATGGTCGAGAGGCAGATGTATGGAGTGCTGGGGTGATCATTTATATTCTTCTTAGTGGTGTTCCTCCATTTTGGGCTGGTGAGTCATTTATCCTCTTGCTTGGAGTTTTACTTTGGACAGTTAATTGGTATATATCACCTACTTCTCACCTATTATGTGCTGTAATTTACATCACATCCAGAAACCGAGCAAGGTATATTTGAAGAGGTTTTACATGGTAAACTTGACTTTCAGTCAGAACCATGGCCCAGCATCTCAAACAGTGCCAAAGAACTTGTAAGGAAAATGCTTGTTAGAGACCCCAGGAGGCGGTTGACTGCCCATGAGGTTTTGTGTAAGTTGCACTTCAATTTTGATATATTCACTGTTATAAGAAACTATTTGCATCGAATTCCAAGGGTGAAAATTCATGATTTGCTATTAAAATGTTCTCTTTTACTGCATCGGCATACCCCAAGGACAACAATGGATACCATTAAAGCACATCCATGTGACAGAGTTTGAAATGTGACTTACACTGCTAACCTACACTTTGACTCTCATCAAAAAAATGTCGTCTAGCTATAGTTGTTAAATTTTTCATGATATCTGTCCCCTGATCAACATCATCATCCAGTTACATGCATAATTTAGAAAGTGCTAATAGATTTGTCATCTAGTTTGCCAATCATGAATTTATTGCTTGTAAGGAAATTTTGATGATTCACTGTTGGATTATTTCCAGGTCATCCATGGGTTCAGATTGAAGGAGTGGCTCCCGACAAGCCTCTGGATTCTGCAGTTCTTTCTCGCTTGAAACAATTTTCTGCCATGAACAAACTTAAAAAGATGGCTATCAGAGTAAGCTTTAGAAGTCATAAGTTTGGAAAATTAGGTGGCTTTTGATACTAATTTGGATGATTAGCTATGAATGTTTTTTTGAACAAATCAACCTAGTAAAGCTCTAAATGAGATTATCTCTTTCATTGATGTTGGCTGTGATCGTTGCATGCATTTTCATGCATGTTTACAATCACAATGGCAAAGAAGGTTGATGTTGCAATATTGTTGCTCCTCATTATTTTCTTCTATTAAAGTTCATCATTGCTTCCTACAGTTTTGCAAGAGTAATATGTTGGGGTTAATGTACAAGTTGGCATAACCTTAATCATGACTTTGTGCAAAATTGACAAGCCATGTGCACCCTTCTCTTTTAGGTGAAATTGACCATGCATAAATGATGCAGGCTTTCTGTTCAGGGGTTTTAGAAGTCTGGCTTGAATTAGAAGGAATACATATGCACAGTAGATTCTGCACTAGGCTTATATATAATATTTATATTGTTCATCCATGTGTGTGAGGGTCTCATGTATTTCCTTTCCTTTTTGTTTTGGTTCTACTCATCTGGTAATGTATTGGGTATTTTTCTCTAGTTTGCTTCACATGTTACTCTATTCTGAACTATGATCTCTGATTTTGTTTTATCATTCATTCTGTTTCCATTCTAATTTTTTGTCACTTACACTAATGTAAATGGTTTATGATACATACGGCATATTTTTTGTGTTTTTCCTTGTTACCTCCAATTTCTTTATTTTCTCTAAGTATGTCCTTCTTATAGGTTATTGCTGAACACCTTTCTGAGGATGAAATTGCTGGCCTTAAGGAAATGTTTAAGATGCTAGATACAGACAACAGTGGGCAGATAACATTTGAAGAACTCAAGGCTGGATTGGAAAGAGTTGGTGCTAATCTCCAGGAGTCGGAAATTTATGCACTTATGCAGGCGGTAGGTATTCAAAAGATCCGAGAGCTGGGATAACATATTAAACAATAAAAATCTGCTGACAGAAACATCAGTTTAATAAGTAATATTACCTCTGAAGTACACAAACACCTTTATGTTAAATGATGTCTGATTCGTTCATAGATGATCGCTTCATGGTAATCATCTCCTAGTTTGGAAGAAACCAAAGTTTATAATGTTGGTTAGTTCGGTAGATGGTCACTTCCTTTACTTGAAAATTATTGGCTTCTCATGCAAAACATTTGGAGAAAGAGTTCAGCCAGTACCCTAGTTTAATTATCCATTTCTTATTCTCTCTTCTTACTCTCTTTGTTGGAAATTGGAAAATATTAGGCAGATGTTGATAACAGCGGCACAATCGATTATGGCGAGTTTGTTGCTGCTACTTTACATCTAAATAAGATAGAGAGGGAGGATCATTTATTCATGGCCTTCTCATACTTCGACAAAGATGGGAGTGGCTACATAACTCAAGATGAACTGCAACAGGCTTGTGAAGAATTCGGCATACATGATGTGCAGCTGGATGAAATGATCCGAGAAGCGGATCAAGATAATGTAAATCTTTCATCTCTGGCAAATGTTTTACATTCTTTGTCTCAAGGCCATATTCCACAAAGCAAATCTTTCATCTCTGGCAAATGTTTTACATTCTTTGTCTCAAGGCCATATTCCACAAAGCAATCTGCTCATTTTTCGTATCTTCGTCTTGTCTTTATGGCAGGACGGACGTATAGACTACAATGAATTTGTAGCTATGATGAACAAAGGAGACGCTGGATTCGGCAAGAGAGGATTGCAGGCTAACTTCAGCATCGGTTTTAGGGAGGCGTTGAAGCTCGGTTGACGACGAGGTAGTTCCATGGTTCATATTCTTTTTTTGTAATTATCACTTTATAGAGTTGTCATAGGACCTGGTAGTGGCTCTTTGTTGTTGTACTCACAAGGCTGCAATAATAATTTTGAGATCCATCACCAGTTTTAGAGAGCATTGGTGCCCCTGTAATTGCAAAGTATGGCCTAGTTCACCTGATTTATTTGACTGGGTTCAAATCTGTTTATGAGATTTTATTTTGAGATTTTATTTTCTCTTGCTAAATAGAATTCCTCTTCCTTCCTTCCAGAAATATCTTGTTTTCCATAACAATTGAACCACATTGAATGTTTGATCACTGTCCATTAGGTTGTCTTCTTAGGTGGGTATCAAGCAAGCACCTGAAACTTTTGCTAGGTCAAGGCTGTTGGTTTAATTTAGTGATGACTTCACCTACTACTACTACTGCATGCCATGTAGCTACTCTTGATTATAACAAGGATATGGAATCAATTCTCCAAAATTAAGCAGCAGTTATTAAATATGGCAAAATCTTCCTGCTGGAGGTTCATATTTGACTATTAAATATTTTACAGAAAGTTAAATATCCATAGACACATGGATTCTAAAAGGAAGTTTGATGTTTCTAATAATTGTTTTCAGAATTAAATTAGCTTAAAAGAGGAAGTCAGTCCTTTTCACATAAGAAAGTCTGGTTTAAGATCTTTATCATGAGCAAGGCCAAAACCAGATGGATCAAACTCCAAAAAGAGAGTAGAAATATAAATGCTATGTAGTTTATGGTTCAGAGAAAAGGAGCAGGATTTGCTGTAGTCCAACTGGAAACAATGATCCCAAGTCTTAGCCAGTCAGAGCATATAGGAGGACAACAGCTATGGCAATTGCATGTATTTATTTACAATCCACTAGCTAAATTTGCCTATGTTTCAGCTTTCTTATAACTCTGGTAATTTCTCTTGGCACTACACAAATGATGTAGTCATTTCTTTACTTTCTCTAGCTTCTATTTTGTGTTCTCAAATTTGATGAAGGTTCTCTTAGGCATACTTCTCAAAAGTGATCCAAGTCACCTGGAAAACAGTGGCCATCAAATACTGATTGGTAGATTTCACAATCCATGAAAGAGAGGGAGAATAAAATGGCACACATAGTTCATGCTCCACAAAATCAAAATCAAGAGAGAGAGAATATGAGGGCAGTATTGAAAATTGACTTTGTATCAAAACAAATGTGGAAGAGGAAAAAAAAAAGGGGAACATATTCCTATACATGTTCTTACACCTCAGCAAATCACCAGTATCAGCATTCCAAACACTCAATCCATCCCCTCTCTCCCCTTCTCCCTCCATCATCATCATCAACATGTTTATTAAGCAAAGAATAAAAGGGTCCAGCTATATCTCTGTCATGCTTTTACCTCTACTTTTTTTGTATGTGTCTCAGACAGTGTGATGATCTCTATTGGCAAGTGGCAAAGCGAGAGCTCTGACCCAACACCCCAAGCAAACTGCATCCAATTTCCATCAATTTCCCTGCATTGAACACACAGCCTTGTGTTAGTCTAATCCCATGCAATATATATAAATACAAATAATCTGACACCCCATGTTGTCATTCTCCTTGGAGAAGTTGAGAGGTCAACTTCAACACTAAATGCATGCTGGGTTTTGTGGTGCTACCGCAAGAAAAGAAAACATTTCTATAGCCTTTGGTGGTGACAAATCACCTAATATTGGTAATATAATTATATATGGCAAGGTTGTAGCAAAGGACCAAGTCACTGTTAACATCTACAGATCCCCTATTCCACACAAAGCAACAAAGTGGAAGAAAACAAAAAACAAAAGCGCAAAAAGAAGAAATTAAAGAAGAGGAAAAGTTGTCAAAAGTATTCTTCCACTCCAAGGCATGAACTCCACCGACACTGCCGAGCTGGTGCCCACATGCCCTCACCACCTCCAAGAAGAAGCATTATATTATCACCACATTACACCCACAACTCTTCAAATTATTCCCCTATATAATTATCGATATATGTATATATATAGTTTATAGCACAATTATTAATAATTATAAATGATTTAAAGGAAAAAAAAAAGAAGAAGAAGAGGAATAATTAGTGGTAACAATAATAATAATAATAACAATAATAATAATAATAATTACCTCTTCTGAGCTTGGCTTTGAGCTTGGTCTTGGCCTTGACCTGGGCGAGCTCGGCCTTGCGGGCGGCGGGGGAGAGGGGGGAGGCGGGAGGGGCGTCCTCGTCGGGAGGGAAGAGGACGGAGTCGATGCCCTGCACGGAGATGCGGCCGTCGGTGTAGATGTCGGGGTCGAACAGGTAGGCGGAGCCCTCGCCGGCGCCGAACTTGACGGAGCCGTCGGCCTCCCGCGCGACCACCTTGTGCGGCACCCGCAGGGTGTCGTAGCGCACCTTCCCGAACCGGCGGACAGCGTTGTACATGCTCTCCTCCGTCTGGTACTCGGGGATGAGGTGGTAGTACATGATGGTCTCCGGTGCCCCGGGCTCGCTGAGCTGGTCCGTCGTCAGCCGCGCCATGGCATCGTCGTTGGGGGCCAGGACGGTGAGCACGTAGCCTTCCGACACCAACCGCCCCATCTCTGTCGCCATCGACGTCAGGTTCACGAGGATGTCGGCGAACTCGTTGTACCCGCCGTAGAGGAGCAGGGTCTGGATGAAGTCCTTCACCTGGCTCTCCCCGTCGAACCAGTGCTTGCCGGAGCCCGGGCCGGGGGCGGGCGCGGGCGCCAGCGACGGGCCTGGGGCCATGGCGTCGTAGATCGGGAGCACGGGAGGTGCGCCGGCCGGGACGGGCGGCGCCGGCTTCTTGAGGCGGTGGGTGCGGGGGTCCACCTCGGGGGCGCCAGTGGGGAGCACGGCAGAGATGGCGGCGAGACTGCGCCGGCGGTTGAAATCCTCCTGCACGGACCGTGGCACGAGAAGGCGCTCGATGCCGTGGATCACGCCATCCGGGCGGACCACCGCGTCCGGCTGCACCACGGCCGCGAGGCCGACGGTCTTACCCCCACCGGAAGATCCTTCCCCCGAGGAGGAGAGGTCGATATGATCAGCAGCGAGGGTGGGGTGGCGGGACCGGGGCCAAGCCTCGGAGGGGATGCGGGCAGGGACGACGTGGTAGAGGAGGAGGGTCTGGAGGGAGCGGAGGTTGCCGGGCTCCAGGAGGAAGCGCTTGAACTCGGGGTCGAGGTCTCGCTCGAGAGCCTCATTGCGAGGGGCGAAGATGGTGAGGTTGTGGCGGCCGACGGCGGCCTCCAGGGTGGGGAGCAGAAGCGCCTTCTCCACCAGCTCCGCCAGCTCCGTGTAGTGCGAGTCGAGTAGGGCGACAAGCACCGAATTGGAGTTGATCTGCCCGCCCGATGATGCGGTGGCCAATGTGGCCGCGGAGGCGTCAGATTCCGTCATTACCGAGGATACTGCTACCGAGACCAGGAGGAAAAGGAGCGCGGTAGCCCCGCCGAGGGAGGGACGAGCCATGGCGACGCCGGCGAGCAAGCAGACCGCAACGAGACTCTCCTTGCTGCCTCTCTTCTCTATTTCTTGCTAGAGAGAGGGAGAGATGAGGACTTTTTGTGGGAGTGGAAAGAAGAGAGCATCGAAGGCAAAGGAACGCGTGGGGGACGGAGACGCCTCACGACAGGCTGTCACTGCGGGGCCCAGAAGCGGGTGCGAAACTCCCAACTCCCGTGATCGTAACTCGTCCGCTTCAGCTGCTGCTGCGGTAATTCTATCATCCGCAACGTGAAAAACCAAAAATACCCTTAAATACATCGCTATTCGCCGTTACATAAGGAGGGCGAAACGGTGAATTCGGCATGAGCTGTCGGCGTCGCCTCTGACCTCCACGGCGCCGTTACCTCCGCCGGCTCGCTTGCTCCGTCTCCGCGTCAAGTCTCTCCGCTCGTTTCCGGTTAAAGATTAAAAAAAAAAAAAACATTATATTTAATCACATAAAAAATGGGAAATTAGTTGTTGGTGAGCGGACAAAAGAAACGCGTACGAAAACACAGAACGTGATCTGGGGTGGGGTCCGCCGCGGAAAGAGACGGTGGCGTTCGTGGGTGGGTGGGCACAAGTATCGGGTCTTTTTTATTCTTAGTTCTGTAAAGGCTTCGTACCGTACCCGCGAGCGTAACCCGTTTGATGATTGGCAGCTCCAGGGCCCACGGCGGGCCCAAGAGGGAGAGTGTCGGTGGCGGTGGCTCTTTGCGTTGGTGCGAATTAAATTGGAGGGATAAAAGGAAGGAAAGACGGTGGGGATGGGCGTACGACGGGTGGGCCTCCACCCACCACATTTTGGGACTCCGGTTGGGTCACGGAGTGCGGGGGTCGGGTTAGAAACGCATGATTTAATGGATGGCATTCAAAACTGCTGTCATCCCAAAATAATAATCCATAAATATTTTAATTAGGTGATGGATCATCTCGAATGTACGGCGTGAGTCGATGGTAAAAGTATTTTAAATTTTATGATCGTAAGTCGGGACTCGATAACAAGTCACTTAGACTCTTGGAATGTTTAATTTGTAGATAATTTTTAATAATCTTTTTTGAAAAAAAAAACATGATAATTTGATTTCAGAAAGAAAATTCTAATTCTTATGGATAATTTTTTTTATCGTCTTTAATTATAGCCACACCAAAAAGTAGCATCTCTTACGCAGCCACGTGGAGGACAGCATGAACCGCGGCTTCACGTCATGACTCCGACCACGACTCGGTGCGTCCTAAGTCGTACTGTTGGATACTTAGTGTGCGCTGTGGTCGTAAGCCTCGTGGTGAACAGTGCAGATGCGTGACGGCCGGTTGACGACACCGCACGGTAAGAACTGTCACGTGCAGTCAATATGCTAAGTCAACCAACTGCCACCGACACTTATTTTAGCTTGTAATTGCGAAATGTAATACTTGTATATAATTAATATTTGTAATTGCAGCTGAAGTGAGTTAAAGCAGAGGAGAACAACAACATGCAGAAGAAGAGGAAAGCAACGTCTTAGAAAAGGGGGGTATGGAAACATGGTAATAGTTGCGGTGACCATCCTCGCATCGCAAGGCTTTCTGCAATGACCATGGCTGGTCTTTATGAAAAGGGGTTTCCAAAGGAAGAGTTCATGGTTTGGTGGCACTTTGTGTTTTGGCATGAGAACAAGAAAAAGAGATTCTTGGCATGCTTTCGTTTTCATTGTTGGCCATGCAAGTGTTTGACACAGAACAGAGTTCTGGAGAGAGAGAGAGAGAGAGAGAGAGAGAGAGAGAGAGAGAGACTGCTACTTCTTTCTGCTGCTAATAGTTTCTTAAATATGTTCTTTATGTTTTCGGGGGATAAATTTTCAGAGAGAGAGACTGCTATCATCTTTGAGATTCTTGAGCGAGGACAGGTGTAATGTGTGTTCTCCAAGTAATCCCCTCTCGGTTGAATGCTGGGTCAAAAGTGATGCTGCTTTATCTGTCTTCCTCAGCTTCTCTTCTGCAATTCCATTATATTAGTCTCCCCACTTTCTGTGCATGATTCTTACCTGGCAATGGCGATTTTGACAAGATGGGGAAGGCAAAGAATTATTTTTGTGTGTGTTCTATTGCTGGAAATTGCTTGATCTACCAACGGATCTCCTAATCCAAATCAATGTGGCTCCAACGTTTGCCTACCCTACCTTGCAATGATTTGTTGTTGAGGAGTCCCCATCGTCTCGGCTGACGTTCGAGTGCTTGTCTCTGTCATTACATCGGACACAAACTTGGATTATTAGGGAGAATGTTACGTGGAAGATTGAGCAACAACTTTGCCTTTGATCTCTGCAGTGTTCTTTCTGAAAGCAGTACGTATGATGAGGAGACTTTTAGCCTCTCGAATCAACTCCCTTGCGAGCTTAAGAGTACGAGATTAATGGAGATGGGATCGATGAGTTGCCACCATCGGTAGAGAGATCTGTAAACCATTCCTCATTTCTCTATGAACACGACAACTGAGACAAAATCCAAGCACGTATGGCGCGGTTGGATCTACAGGCACCTCAAACTAAGACAAACAAGTTGGCTTCTTTCTTTTGCGTCATCGATTGGTTGGCGGAGGCAACGCCGTCCTCTTGCGCCTCCGGTACTCCTCGTTGTTCGACGACGGCTCGATCACGTCGGGGGCAAACCGCACCTTCTTCCTTGGCCGGTTTCTTTCACGACCTGCCAGAGCAAGAGGGATCGCACTCGGTGGTTGCCCTTGACCTCGAGGAGCGCAAACAGAGGCAGAAGGAGAGGATTGGGTACCGATTTCCGACTCGAGCTTCTTGATGAAGTCCGAGGCGAGGCGCCGGTGGACCTGGAGGGCGACGAGGGCGATGCTGCCGGAGACGGCGACGACCGCCACGAGCCCCATGCAGTTGGAGCTCTCCATCTTCTTCTTCCTCTGGCTGCGGCTTTGCTCGGTCTCTTCAGCTCTTCCCGTTTCTTCTGCCTCCGAGAGGATGGAGGAGGAGAATGGAGGTATATGAATTCGCGAGGGAGAGGAAACAAGGAAGACAAGGTTGGGAAATGGCAAGGCCGTGAGCTAAGTTTAGAAGGAAGACGCCAATCCATTTGGTCTTCGACGAGTTCTTGGTTGACTTCTCTTCCCCAAAGCTAAATATTGCTTTCCCGACGCACCTTCCCCCGCACCGTACCTGCGATTGGATCCAGCTCTGGGCCCACAACGGTATCCGGCCACAAGAACGGGTGAGTTTGAGGGGACCGTACGGAATCGAGGAGTTGACCGAATCGAAATGCATGATATGACCAAAATGCCCTCGGATGGCATAAAATAAGTTGACTCCATAAAAAAAAAAAAAAGCAGGACGATAGGTGTTGGGTTGGTCACCTACCCATGACCTAATTTAAATGGCTTCAATTCTCACCTTTAATGTAATTTGCTTTCTTTGCGTAATTATTTTCTATTTTTTTAATATTTAGCATTTATGTGATAGAATGGAAGAACCGGAATTGGTAGATCATCAAGGATGAATGGATGATGGACGTATAAAATATTTTAGAAAGAATTCAAACGGTCAATTTGTACGCTTTATTTTGTATTCTTCCAAAATAATGTCGCTCGTCTTATTTATAAAAAAAAGGTTTTTTTTTTCATGGCAACTCAATAAACATGTGCTTGTTTATATTACATTGCAGTCTCGGAATCTTCACCAAATATATTTTTAATATTAAACATTAAAAAAAAATGGCCTACGTATTTGACCACGTAATTAGTTTGACCTTCAGAATCGAAATTGAACCCGGTTTACGGTTTAGTAGTTTCGAACCAAATCGGAATCGAAGTGATTTCATTTCGCTTGGATTCTTGAAAATTAGAATCGAACCGACGATTTCGATTTGATTTCGAGCCGACCAAAAAATAAAAATAAAGAGAGCAAAAAATGAAATTGGTGAAATACACGTGTTGAGAGGGCTGTGAACACAGCACAGAAAAGTAGAAGACACGAATCTGGTTCTTCTCATACGTTTGGCGGTTGCCACTTGTCGGACGTCGGCTCATCGTCGTCGAGGGGAAGCTTTCACGGTTGGCTCTTCTCGCAGCAATCTGCAGGTGTAACATCCGAGAAAGCTATGGGAGCGGCTTCCTTGCCGACCTTCCCCAGGACTGCCTTGCAGGTGGACGGAGATCATGGTGAGAGGACCACAGCGTGACCTTCACCATCAATGAAGGAGGTAGCGATATCTGCAGAACATGGCAAGGGTGGTTTATTTCCTTCTGCCACCTAAAAGTCTTTCCGTGTGAGGTTGAAGTGTGCCCACAAGTGATGTGCAGGTGCAGCACCCTCCTCCGACCATGAAGCAGGTCCTGAATCTGCTGAACGAGAGAGAGAAGATAATTTTAAGCAATAGAGAAGTACTGCTCACTTGAACAGACAATAAAAGGTTTCACAGGAAACTAGAGAGAGAAAAAAGAGAAGTGAGAATTTTATTGTCTTAGGATTTTTCTAACTTAGCCGTGCAAAGTGTTTCTTATATTATATTGAAGGTATCCGGGGGTGATACGTGACTAGATAAACCTTTAAGATATTATCTATGGTTAATTTATTATCTTATTCTATATCGATGTCATGTAAGTACTTGTTGGAAATGAATCATCAAGATCCTTTGTCGATGTTTCAGAGCTTGTAAAGTTTATATTTATAATTATATTGTCTATAAAGTATTTGCTAAGATACATGCTCGTAGGATCTTAAGTTAAATATTTTCTTTAACTTGTATTTTCTTTTGTATCTCCTTATCAAATCATAAGAGATTTAGATGAGACTAATCATTTATGAATGGATACACAAATGTGTCGTACAACTCGGGCAAAACTTACTAAGTCTATGATATATAGTATCAAAGCGGAATAAGCACATTTAGAAATACCTGACATATAAATGTTGAGTACCAATTGGAGTTATGTCGAGGCCAGCCAACACATATGATTTTTTTAGGAAAATAAATACAGAAACGTATAGAAATGAATCGTTTGAGGAGCTAGCATCCAATATTAATATTTAGATAAATAACTAATTCTTTGCACGAGAGACATCATAAGGATAAACAAGTTAGGAAAAACACATAAGATAATTGAGTTCGAGATATGACTCAACATTAACCAACCAAACCTAATAGTGCTCAAGGCAAGTAAAGGTACTTGGTAAAGGATGAGACTGTATAAGGATAGATGGATTATTTAGTGATTGAAAGAGTTATGTAAAACTCATAGAGGTGAGTAAAATTATTGACTTGAAATTTTTGATACTTATGTAAGGGCTTGTATGTGGATGATAGATTTTTGTGGCCATCCTAAGGTGATCAAAACTTAACGTTGTTACGAATGAAACCTTTCTCTTTAGTATGAGAATGATGCATCCATAGGAATCTAAAATATGTAGTAGGTTCAACGTGTTGCTGGGCCCTAAGGAGCACAACGAGATGTATCAACAATGAGTTACAATCTAGAAAGTGTGTTTGTAGTGGTGGAACAAAATAATTTGCTCAATATGGTAAAATCGCTTAAGGAGATGGTGATCTTCGTAACTATTATATAGAAGAATGCGAAAAGGAAAATTACTCAAACGTGACATATATGCGAGAGAGATAAGTTCTAACTCTATAGAGGGAGAATCGTGTAATTACAAAATCTATGTTTGTAATTTATATCGTATAACAAGTGTTTGTTTGTAAAATCATAAGTTAAATGCTATATCTAACCCATCTTTTCCCTTATAGGTTAGTACGGAAATATAAAAAAAAAATTTAAAATACTAACCTTTTATGGACGAACATGCAAAGATGTCATATAACTTGGACAAAACCTGTTAAATTCGTGACAGTGCATTACATCAAGACGAGAAGAAGGGATGAGCCGTGCCCTAAGTCAATACGAAAGCATTTATGATACTTAGGGTTTAATGTACATTTTAATGTTTAAATGTTGATGCTACCATAAGTTGGTAGTAATATTTCAATATTTGTAAGACGCTAATAATATTTTATTATGTTATAAAAAATCACAGAACTGCAAATAGTTGTTTCTTTCCCTTCTCCCTCGAAACCAACATGATTCATATCTTGGTAAAAATTTTTAATTTATTTTTAAATATTATTTTATATTTATGTACATGATTATGTTATTTATTTATTATACGGATGGACCAAATTAATTGATTTGGTCTCCACCCGATTCGATCTGATCCAATCCAATCCGCCCGGACCGTACCCAATCCGATCCGATCCGAGTGAATCGCAGCGATGCCGTTCCACTAGTTTCTCCGCCAGTAGCTACCGTGTGATCGGGAACGACCATCGTGCAGTAGGTCCCGCACGGTCCAACCAATGTTATTGCAGGTATGGATGGCTGGTAATCGAAAACGGGTATGCGAACGCAGCTTCCACTAAAACTACATTGGTTACATCCCAAATGTTTCATTTTCCCCCCTCCCCCCCCCCTCTCTCTCTCTCGCTCTCTCTCTCGTTTTTAAAACCTCGCCGCCTCCCTCTTTCCCCTTCCCGCTCGCTCTTCTTTTCACCTTATCGCCTTCGTTGTCGATCTGATCGTCGCACCAGTCCAGCATCTTCTTTTCTCGATCTTGCAAGATCGAAGGGATTGATTTCCTCAGGTAATCGCCGTTCAATTTTCCGTTCTCTCGTCGATTCTTGGTTTTCGTCATCGAAACTAGAGATTCATCGGTTTTCTTGATGCTGATCCATGGGTTCTCCCTTAGGGTTTCGGTTTGTTAGGGTTCTTTGGTTGGATTCTTTGAAAGCGAGTTGTACTCCGATCAGATTGGGCTGGAAATTTATCTGCTTTCTTGTCTCTGGGGAGTTTTTAGGGGAAGAGGCATGTGGGCTATAGAAGCGGAGGGTAATGGTTTCCTGATGCCGACTCGATAGGTTCCTGATTAGGGTTTCGGTTTGTTAGGGGATTTGATTGATTTCTTTCTTAGAAACGGGGTGTCTTTTAGTGATCGAACTGTTTCTTTGGTTGCCTTTATTTATTTGGTCTACTTTCTCGTCGGTGGGGGGTTTGTTGGAGAAGAGACATGTGGCTGTAGTAGCGGAGGGCAATAGTTTCTTGATGCTGATCCGATATGTTCTTGTTTAGGGTTTTCGGTTTGTTAGCTGGCTTTTGAGTGGAATTCTTGATTCCATTCTCTGAAACGAGGTGTCTCCCAGTGATCAAACTGTTTCTTTGCTTACGATAAAGTTTTGGTAGTTTCAGGCTGAAACTGGTCTACTTTCTTTTTAGTGGGGTGTGGGGTTGGGGTTGGGGGTGGGGGGTAGAGGAATGCAGCTATAGAAGCGGAGGGTGATGGCCCAAGCTGCAGTTGTTGAAACGGCTTCCAATTTTTTGCTACCTGGGGCAGCCAATTCTGGTATGACGAAGAAGAGGAAGACCCCTTCAGAACTCAGGGTAAATTTCTTTCACAACCCTCCATTTTTATTCTTGTATAGCATTACGCCATGCAAAAAAACAAAAAAAAGGAGAGAGAGAGAGAAGACATTCACATCTATGCCTGAAGCCATTTATTGTCATCGATCTCAAAGTTTAGTGTGCGGATATTATTGCTAATATTCTTTCTTTAGCGGTGTCATTATCAATCATCATTCTTTTTTCCTTTATCTTGTTATTATTATTCAGATCTTCTGTTGTTCTGGTTTGGTCTCAGATGTATATTTATTCTCTTTATTCTTGTTACATTCACATCTATTTCTTTATTTTGTATTATGTGTGGCATTTTCATTTAGACATAGTTTGGTCTAAATACTTTTAGTAATTTCTGTATCATCTCAGTTGAACATATGATATGGAACTCAATCCATTTAATAGATGCAGAAATACAGTGGCTTGGGTTTAATTGAAATATTAGCAAAAAAAAAAAAAAGGGGATACTGCCAATTAATATATGAACAAAAAGAGATACTGCTGGCTGGAAGGGATTAGTATCATAGAGTGACTGGAGAGATGAAAGTAGGAACTTCTAATTTCTCTGCAGAAATTATGGAGCCAGGTTCACTGGCCATTCGAATTAGATGATTGATTTAGCACTCATTAGGACAAGATGGAGCTGTATATAACTAACAACAAGCGTCCATGAAATTTCCAACGAGTAGTGAATGATCAATAAGTACTCAATTTCAGTCAAGCAGGAATGTAGATCATGAAGTATTGATTGACTGATATTCTACCAATTTATTGCAGTTATATGTAGAATTTTTTTGTTATTCTAACTAATCCTGATTTTCTTAAATAGTTGTGTACCACTGTCTTTGTTATCTTCCGTTGCCAAATTACTTTATGAATATGTGGGTAGTGGACAGTTTTAGGTGTCATGATGTTGTGTGTTTGCTTCTAGTAGTCCCACTAAATTCACTCTTTTTTAGTCCAGTGCATGAGTTCCATGTCTCATGATATCGTCCAATTCTAATATGACACCTAAAGTTCATCATCATCCAAATCTATCCAGTTTTTGCCCATCTCTCTTTTCTATGGTCAGAAATTGGTTGAAATCAGTTAGAGATTGATCAAAATCAACCACAATCAGTTGACCTGGGCACTTATAACCAATTTGACCACCTCGAAAGAAGGGAAATAAAACGCAAGTACGAGGGGAAGGAGAAGAAGAGGAAAGCGCATGATGGATGCAAGATAAAATGCTGACTCTGCAATGGAGTATTAGATACTATTACTATTTCGTTTGCTATTTGCTACAGCCAAATTTCACTTTTTTTTTTTGTCTCCTGCATTCTTACAATATTTGTTGTTCATCACCATATAACACTCAGTGAGAGAAAAAAAGGAGAACATAACCCTTAATTTCAAATAAGGATGATTACATAAAGGAGTTATCATGAGATGCAAAATTGTACTAAAATATATGCTCTCTTAACATTTATTTTTAAAAAATATCCTTTGCATTACCCTACACATCGATTGCATGGTGATTAGAAAATCGTTTGGGGTCATAGAAGGACCAATCGCTACAATCAAAATCGGAAGTGGAGAAGTTTTGAGTCTTTGAAGTAATGTGTATAATGGTTATCTAATACATATATGTACGATATATATCATATATATGTTCATTAGATAAACCATTATATATACATATGTCCAGACAAGTATAGCTTAACTATTCTTTTATGATTTGTTCATTATTTTTCAAACTTTCTACTGCTTATATTTCAATTCAATGTGCCTCTCTGGAAAGCTAGATATCTTATGTTATATGTAGGGTATAAGAATATTTTAACACGATCTTTTATGCACTTAATTTTTTTTTATGTTCTATAATATTTTGCTTTATAAATTTGATCTTTTAAGCTATTTCCTCAGCTAATTCTGATCTCGCTGATCCGATCTAATTGATTTTGTCCATCTCCATTGCATTCTTCATAACTCATTCCAATGTTGGTACCAATGTTGCAAAGTATGACCAGGTCTTCATGGAAAATCTTCATTATATAGTCCATAGTGGTTATTTTGTTTTTTCCAACTCATGTTTCTGCAGAAGTAATTACATGAGCAGAATGCTGATGTTACACTTGGTAAAATAGGCTTACATCTCTTACCTGATGCAGCTTGGGAATCAAGATTTATCTTAATGAGTAACAATATGCCTTGCTATAAATTTTCTAATTTTGACTGTTGAAAAATTGCAGTGGCTATCTGTTAGAGGCTTTCTTTTATAAAAATGGTGTGGCATAATGCTTAAGAGGATTTAAATTTGAAGTAAATATGATATTGTAGAGTGGTGGATGAAGGAAATGCCTCTTAAGTTTAATTTTTGATTGATACAGGGGACATAGATCGCAAAAATGAAGCACTTGATATATGTATGTTCTAGGAAACAAGTAGTAGTGACTAGTGATGATGATTCAGGATGTCTTGCAGTGTTTAGTTGTTTTCAATATGGTCAAACGATGGAATAAAGAGTTATTTAATGTTGAACCTCATGACATTTTTTATTGAGAATTGAGATGGTTCACTGATATTAATGGCCATGCATGTGTGGCAGGGGGAACAGTTGAAGCGGAGGAATGCTCAGGTGATTGGTGAAAAAGACTTGCCTCCCTTGCTGGCCTCAGACAGGTAGAATAATATCAGTTATTCATTTTCCTTTACATTATTTTGCTGACTGTTTGGTGTGTGTTTGGTAGTGTAAAGAGTACTGCAACCAGGAGAAGTGAACAATTAAAAATTCCAAGGTACATTACTACGCGTGTCAATGAGGTCTATCCTGTTAAAAAGTCAAGTGAGAGATGCAGAGGATTTAATGGAGATGAGAAGGCCAAGGTGGGAATGTTGTTGAATTATGTTTTTCATGTACTAATATTAAAGTATTTCATGATGGGAGTTCTTCTGACCAATGTCGTGTTTATTTTAACTCTCTAAAACAGGTGTCTTCCAGTGTCAGTGGATTTTCTAATGATGTTCCTAGTCCTGCTGCTTCTTTACCAGCGGAGGGCAAACCATCGATTCTGTGGTGTTCCTTTGATCTACTTGGGGCTAACCCAACGTGAATAATTTTTGCTCGCACTGTTATATTATTGTTTTAATGGTGACAATTTTTTTTCCTTAATTGCAGTGAAAATCCTAGCCTCATTAACAAATCTGAAGGATCTGACCAATCCACCAGAGACACAAGTGAACAAGGTTTTCGGACGATCGAAAAGTGTAGCCAAAATGTGTTGCGCAATGTTGTTCAGCTTCATATGGGAGATGAGAATCTTGCCAATTGTGCCAAAATTGATATGGTAGATTTTCCCCAGATGTTGGTACTCTTTTTGGTTTGTGATGCAAAATCTTATTTTGCTATCATTGCATGGCTTGTTGATTGAATATGTTTGCTAGGAAAAAGCTCTTAGAGGGTTGGTGTCTCGTGAAATTCCTTCCACTTCAGTTTCATTGGCTGTCTCCTCTGGAAAAGTTGGTGGTTTTCCTACAAATTCTTCAAGCAATTCTTTTTCTGAATTTGAGATGCCAGGTTCACGGGTACCTTTTGATTTTACCTTAAAGACCACTCTGCGGTTCATTTCGTCATCCTCGGTGAAATGGTGAGTGCTACAATGCTTCTTTTTCCTAACTAACTGTGGTTTGAAAGATCGGATTTGGAGTTGGTTGGTCCTGAATTTTCTCTTTCATAATAGCTAATAAAGGAAGTCCAAGCTGATTACATAGACAGTTACCTGTGTCCAATTCTCTTGGTTACTAAGCAATCCTGAAGTATAATGTTGTCCATATAGCTTATGCAGGTGCTTCAATATTCCTATGTCTCTATTTCTTCATAAATATATGTATGCCTTAACTCTATGTTGTAGATGTGGTTGTCATGGTAATGCTTATTTTGGTCTTTGCATTGTGTTAATCTAGTTGAGATCTCCTATCTTTTTCAGATATTATTTATGTAATTGTTATATTTAACGGCTTTGCATTTCGTTTCATCTTGACTGTGAGATGAAGATACTTTGTACTTTGGAGTTCGGTCACTTCATATTCCACTTCAAGGGAAAATTGAGGGTTTGACTTCATGGTCTCATAGAGCTTAAAATACGATGAA
Organism: Musa troglodytarum; assembly: GCA_023547065.1. Lineage (NCBI taxonomy): Eukaryota > Viridiplantae > Streptophyta > Magnoliopsida > Zingiberales > Musaceae > Musa > Musa troglodytarum. Next base: position 55,646,019 of record CP097506.1, on the reverse strand, counting down.
TATGTAAAAGTACCAGCCAATGAGGCTTTTAGGTTTTTTAGGTTTGTTTCTCACTTGCCTGATTCTGCTCTTGCTGAAAAATTACAACTTTGTTTAGAGGATTAATGTTAAATATGATGTTATGATTACTAAGTATGCTCAATCTTTCTGGTGCTTTGCCAGTTTTGGCCAACGTTCATGTGCAACCTTTATGCACAATTGGTCTGCCTTGCCGTTTGTACCCTCTTGGTCTTCTTGAATGGTTGAGAAGCAATATTCTCTTTTTCATAAGCCTTTTCGCTTATCTAAAGTCAACTTGTGTAACAAATTATTCTGAAGTCTTTTAATAGAGAATCGTTTGAAGTTGTGTCTTGTTAGGATTTTGTGTAATTTTCACACTATCTACTATTGACTACTGTCTTCAAAGGAAAATGGTTTGAACTTTAAATTGATATTTTTATTTGCAGGTGCCACAGATTATGTGCAAATCCTGCTGTCATTGGTATAAGCTGTAATCCTCACAGCGGTGGTCAAAATTTAGGCTGTGCATCTGTAAACACCACCACCACTGAGGTTAAATACTCAAAATCCTTGCATTCATGGGTATATCCTCAAAATTCTCTGCCAGCTTCTGTCATGTCCATGTTTGTGTCATCAGCTGCAAAAGGAGGTTTGACACTTAATTATCTCATTTTACAAAGAGACTTTTTTCATAGTGATTTTTGTCATTATATCTTAAATTTTCCTAGAATTTATCAATTTTCAGATTCAAACTTTTTGTTGAAAAGGCAGCAGGATTGGGAAGATTCATTTCGAGACCTTTACTATATGCTCAGAAAGAACATATGTAACATTTTTTATGGTAATTATTTAAACCTTAATTATCTTTTGTTAATATCATTTTGACCAACCTATTTCCCCCATTTTTTTGACTATCAGATAAATGTCAAATACTTTCTTGGGAAATCCATTTTTTTTAATAAAATTATTAAGATCATATACTTTAGGAGAAGTTGGAAAAATTGCAGGTGTTTCTTGGGAGGATTTTTTTTCTTTGAATGTTGATATTTTGATGATGGACAAGATGAGTAGTTTATTTTGGAATTGAAGCTTGATGCCATTCTTGTTGAGCGTCACATATTGTTTGATTAAACATGGTGATTGCATTTTTTTCCTTGCAGTTTTTCGTTTCATTCCTGTACATTTATTGAGCATTATTTAACAACAATTAACTTATTTCTCGTAAAATAAATTTGAGTTGCATGTTAGCTAGTTAATTTTTAGCATGAGCCATATCTCTTAACTTGCTAAGATTTATGATACAAAATCAAACAATCTGATTTAGTCCCATAAGATGTCGATGAAAGATTTGTATTGACTCATAAGGGCATGATGAGTGTATTAATATCGACGAGTTTAATTTTTTTGGGCTATTGATTTAAGCTCAACGAAGTTAATGAGTCGGTTATCCCATCGGGTTGGGTCGCGACAAATGATATTAAAGCCAACCTAGTATTGGCCATTGATGAGATGCTCGAGAAGGAAAAGGGCTAGAGGGCATTTCATGATGGGCATATCATGACGTAGAATCATCATTGGACTAGGCTTACATGCACCATGATAGAGTTTGATTGGTCTATGTTAGTGCTTTACAAGTACATCCTGCCTTTAGTACAGGAGAGTGGATGAAAGATTTGTATTGACTCATAAGGGCATGATGAGTGTATTAATATTGACGAGTTTAATTTTTTTTGGGCTATTGGTTTAAGCTCAACGAAGTTAATAAGTCGGTTATCCCATCGGGTTTGGCTGTGACAAATGATATTAAAGCCAACCTAGTATTGGTCATTGATGAGATGCTCGAGAAGAAAAAGGGATAGAGGGCATTTCATGATGGGCATCTCTTGACGTAGAATCACCATTGGACTAGGCTTACATGCACCATGATAGAGTTTGATTGGACTATATTAGTGCTTTACAAGTACATCCTGCCTTTAGTACAAGAGAGTGTGACAACTCGAATTAACCCTGTTGGAAGTTGGTAAAAAGATTTGGATTGACTTATAAACGCTTCATTTTGGACTAGTGGTTCAAACTCAATGAAATTAATGAGTTAGTCGTCCTATTGGACTGGCTATGACAAAATATTGGATATCTTTCTATACATGACGTATAATAATTTATTCCCGCCTGATGAATTACTGCAATTTTATATCGTGCCTATCCTATCAATTTCCTTCTGACTTCCTTATTATCATTTTAGTTATATAGTCTTTTTATATTGTGGAGAAAATTGATATGCTAATTGAGATTTGAGGCCTTTGTTGCAAATTGAAGCCATCTGAGAGCACTCCATCAAAACTTAAATGAACTGTCTGAGCATCTGGGTTCAGAATTTTGTTACAAATATTTTTCATTTTGTTTCATAATGTGAGTGTAGATTTATGAGAAAAAAATGTTGGTTCATTTTAGAGAGAATCCTCAATTTTATTTGACATAAAAGAAGTATTGGGATGGTTATGAGATCACATTTTTATCTTTATTTTCAGAGGTGTTTCTAGTTCATCTGAAGTAGTTCTGTTTGTTTTTAGTACAAGTTAAACATTGTTTTGTTTGCAAATTGGTTTTGATTGATCCGAGACTGAAGTCCATTTGGTGATACTGTTCACAAACACATGCATCATAGTTATTAAGAATGACAACTTCATGACCACTGTGGAAAATGGAATTTTGATGTTAAAAACCTCTTTCTGATGCAGTTTCTCTTTCAAGCTGTTTCTCTCTTACCTCAGCATAAGCATCAATATAGTCCTCACATGTTATGTAGTTCGTTCACATCCCAAATCTATATCAATGAATGCCATACTTTGGCTATTTCTACGTGACCTTGGTTTTCTGTATTTGCTAAGCACCTAGATAAAACATGCCAATTGGAGCACACTAATTAAAACATCTTGCATGCATCTAAAAATGCAATAAACAGTTGTCTGGGGAGTTTGCCTTTATTTTTAAGAAAAAACATTCTATTTCTTCAAATTGGTTTCATTGGCTTTATGGATAGATCAGTTCAGGGTATCTGATGAAACCTTTGCCGTTTGATCTTTGTTAAATTGAACCAGTCAAACCGTAATCTTCAGAATTTGTAAGCTCTATAGTTTCCTGATGTGGATTTGAGTGCTTCATTCAATTCAACTATACAAGACTCCTTTTGGGTCTAATCGGCTTCCCTTGGTTGGCTTCTCCTTGTGATAATTCTCAGTTTTCTTTATTGTTTAACTTCATCCAGCTTCTGAAGAACTAACTTTTATATAATGGTCGTTATAGGTGAGGCATCATCAATAATAATTGTAGATTAAATAAGATATCTTAAGCAGTTTCACTAATAGTACTTGTCTTCAAAAGCTGTGTGCATTAGAAAGTCTTTGAGTTCTTTGTGCAGTATAAAGTCTTGAATTATGTGATGTCAAATGGATGTCAACACCATATGGTATGATGCATATTAAGTCGAGCGATATATGCACCAGAAGATAACAGTAACTTCTCTGACATATATATGTAATTTGGACTCTATCTATAATACCATGTAATTTCTTTTACATATATGTGAACTTATTGATCTTACGCAAAATCTGCAGTTTGTACTATGCAGTTTGTGGTTTTGTTTATTGGCGGCAAATTTTTGGGGAAAAAGAGGCATTCCTGCAATGCTTACCTGTCACAGTCCACACGTGGTTTGCGATCCTTGCTCAGAGAACATGTAAGTGGAGCCTGTTTCTTTTGATACATGAAAGAGAGAATCTATGCCTACTTATTAACAGATAACCCATGTCTTTATGTGCTTTGTTGGGTTGTTGTGAAAATTACTTCTAATGAAGTTCTCTCTGGCTCTAGAAATTTGAGAAAGCCGGTGTATGGTAGTGGGATTATTGTCTATTTCTTATGGTAACTATAGCAAGAGCAATAGTGAAAGATGAATTTTAAGAATAAATCTGAAAGGTTTTGGAAATCTTGATACAAGTTTAAAATAGTCATAACCCTGATTATCTATAAAAATTCATTGTCTTCCATGGTTGAAACATGTAACCTCAGAAGTAGCTACAGTGCACAAGGGATTAGGGGGGGGGGGAGCATCAGATGGATTAGTTGTAATCCAATTTCATGAGCCTTTCCATGACATTGTGAATCAGATAAGGTTTTAGTATGCATAACAACATCTGTAGTACCTAAAATGAGGAGCATCCATTACGTCAGTTGAAACATTAGGAATGATTGTCTATTTATTCAGCAATTAACAACATGCTGAATCAGTTTTGCAAAATACCTGTGCATGATGTTGATCAACATCACATGCCTGCCGTTAGGTTACCTGCGCCTTTACCAGACACAAAGAAGTGACGGTTGGTGAAGTGGCCCGTCATCCAACTCGTACCTCTACTTGCTTTACGATGGCACTCTCTGATGAAAACTAGAAATAAATATGTAAATTGAATCCATATGTTACCTGTGCTGCTTTGTGAATTCATATGTTGGATCTCCAACTATGGTGATGTCTTGAAATTAATATAGCACATTCGTTGCTTCTATGGGTTGGCTTTAATGGACTGGTGTCTTGCTGAATACTGAAAATTATAAAACTTTGTTGGCTTTCTGGCTTATGTCTGTCCGCTTCAGTTAATTTACTGGTGTCATTTCCTGACCATTCTTTACATTTTACTATTCTTGAATCAGAGCGTAAGTTTTGCTATGCCACTTTGTCATGCTGAAGTGGAACAAGCTGCTGAGGATGACTTGGTTGAACTTATGGAAATTGAGAAGCGAAACTTGGGCCAGGTTTCAATATATAGCTTCTCCTTTGTTTGGCTACATAGGGTATTTCTATCTAAATTTTCACACATTGTTTTGCTAATATATGCTTCGCCTATTCAGGCATTTCATGTGGAATCTTTGTCTGATGTGGACAACACTCCGCAATCCCTCCTCTCGTTTATTGGAAACAAGCAAGTGCATGCCTTGTATGATTTCTTGTTAAATTATAGGTATAGGAGATGAACAAGAAACCTTCATGGTTTTAATGCAACCTTTTCTAGATTCCTACTGCTCGTTTACTTGTTTCAACTTACCACTTGCTGTTCAGGTGTTTTCTGAATTCCTTCAATGGTTGTGATGTTCCTGTGTTGCATGCACCGGTCCCTTTCCTGAATGCCTCTTTCCATGTTCCGGAGGTGAGTGCATGCAAAATTACGGTCAAGAGATAGCAATAGATGGTTAAACTGACTGGTTAAACTTTCTAGGTGAGATGCAAGGAGATCAGGAAAGCTGATATGGTCATCCCTTCTTCATGTGGGTCAGACACTGAGGATTTTGAAACCATGCCTGGTTCGTCTGCCAGAGGTCTTTGTTACAGCATCGAAATAAAAGACACAGTTGTGCCACCATGGATTGTTTGTGGCATCTGTGCGGCAATGAGCTCGGACGGGAGGAGTTTCGAGTCCATGTACGTCAAGAATCCCTGGCTACGTTGTTCTACTTGATGTATGCTGTTGTCATTTCTGTAAAGCAGGGATTTAAATATTTGGTGGTTGTCTGCAGCTTTGCTACCGAACCTACGTCGGCCGGCTTGAACGTGGCCCTCGACACCATATGCTGTGACAGTGACGATGATGCATTAGGCATTCCCGATGCTGTTTTGACCCCTCGTCTGGGTGGTGCAACGCTAAGGCGTCTCAAATACACCGATGGTGCTTTTGTTGCTAACGTCACACCAATATGATCTTTGGCAATCGCATGCATTTGCTGTACCTGACCAACCTTCTCGCTAAAGCGGCCTGTATTCCGCAGTTAACATGTTTGTGGCTTTTTGATGATCCATTATGTTGGAAATTTTGTGCTGGACGCCTCTCTCTCTCTCTCTCTCTCTTGCTGCATGCATCTGCCGCTTGGATCTATTCAAGCATGTTGGCTTGATTAAATGTTAAGATAGCATCATTCTCCTTATCTCTTTGAAAAATAAAAATTTTCAGTTTTATTCAAACATCTCCTTTGTGTTGCATGCACTTTAAATAACAGTAAAGCGAATGCACGCACGTAAATTTATCACTGTTATTATTTACTTGCAGGCTTCTCCAACATCAATAATTGTCACGTTACAAAAGGGCTAAAATATAATATCCGATAGTTCAAACCACACGTGTGCTGCTGCTGCGTGACGCAACTCGAGCGAGGAATCTGTCGCGACCTTACGCCACGGAAAAGGATGGGCGCGGCAATTATTGGTTTCCCGCACCGATTCCATTCCCAGCGGGCCAAAGGAAGTATCGGTGATTCCACTTCATTTCATAATGACGCCGAAAGCGAAAACCCATCCGCCATTCATCGCCACCCTCCGACTTCGTCTCTCTCTCTTCTCACGGAATGCGCCCGCCGCTCCCTCCCAAACACCCCCACGCCCACCGAGCCGCCCTCTCTTTCCTCTCCCTCGTCATCCTCTTCTTCTTTCTCTTGTACCTCTCCCTTACCCCTTCCCGGAATAAACCCTCCCCTCTTCCTTCTCCTCCGCCTTCTTCCCGCAATGCCCCCGCGGACTCCCTCAGCGACCCTCACCGCCTCTTCCTCTCCCTCTCCCCCGGCGCCAATGCTAGCATCGCGGCCCACCTCCGCACCCTCACCCTCCGCCCCCACCTTGCCGGCACCCCTTCCGCGGCCCACGCCGCCTCCTACGTCCTCGCCCACCTCCGCTCTGCCGGCCTCCGGACCCTCGTGGCCGACTATTACCCGCTCCTCTCCTACCCCGCCTCCGCCTCCCTCGCCCTCCTCCGCCCCGACGGCGCCCTCCTGAGGCCGCTTCCCCTTGCTGAGCCCGCAGACCCCGAGGCCGCCGCCGTGCCGCCGTACCACGCCTACTCCCCCTCCGGCGCCGCCATGGCCCCCGGGGTGTTCGTCAATTATGGCCGGGAGGAGGACTACCGGGCGCTCGACCGGCTCGGTGTCGACGTCAAGGGCTGCGTCGTGATCGTGCGACGCGGCGGCGGGTACCGGGGTGCGGTGGTTGTGAGGGCCGCGGCGAGAGGCGCGGTCGCTGTGCTGATGTTTAAGGCGGCCGACCGCGGTGGAGTCGAGAGGGGGACCGTGTTGCTTGGCGGGGTCGGCGATCCGCTGACCCCCGGGTGGGCGGCTCCCTCCGCCGCCGCTGCGGCGGACGACGGCGGGGGCGAGAGGCTTGACGCCGACGAGGAGGAGGCGAAGCGGAGGTTCCCCAAGATTCCGTCGATGCCGGTGGCGGAGGCTGTGGCGATGGAGATTTTGGGGACCCTGGGTGGGCCCCAGATGCCTCGCGCTTGGCGCGGCACGTTGCCTTTGGCGGACGAGAGCGGCGTCGGACCGGGCCCCACCTTAGTCAACCTCACCTATCAGGTAATCTCGGCCGTCCATGGTTTTAAGCTGCCACAGTCTGACGGCTGTAGATGGTCGTTCCTTCTCGCACACGTATCGGCCGTCGTTTCCTTTTTTTTATTTAGCTGAATTCTTTAAACCGATGACGTCCCTTCTTACTCCTCCGAACCACATGCAATCTTTGGCTTACGTGTGTGGTCCAACGCCTTGAGAAATCAATGGCTAATAGGTCTGAAAAGGTGTTGTTTGTACTAATCTGTCGTGTATCAGGTCAACACAATCTAAGTATACCGAGTTGTATGAGTACGAATGCTTGTCCTTGTCACAAATACGTGGATCGGTAGCCATCATCTCACTTGATTGTTTTGCAGTAGCTATCGCAGTAGCTAATGGTTAGATACCCCTTTCTTGTGGTCCCATATTCCATACGAAGATGTCCAAATGATGCGGTGATAAGATCAACATATTCTTGTTTCCAGTTTATGACGTTCTACTTTACCAGATGGTCCATCGAAACTATCCATTGTGTCGGTATATGATGAATTTATGTTGCAGAAAACTTCAATTTTTATGACGAGTTGGAACCTTAGCTTACTGGGGCACGGGGTCCAACCAGGATGACATGGTCCCATCTTAGAGGTGCATTCAAACAATTAAATGTCTTGTTTGAGGTGGCTTCATGTGTCTTATTCAGCCAAAACACATGTAAGATACTAAGTATCAATGAATGAACGAGCTGTTTTTATCATCTATAATGTATCTTAGCGTTGTGCTTTAGCGGGTACATTATATGTGACCCCCCTTGTCTAATGTTCTCTTCAACTTGCAGCTTCTGAACCTTTGTTGACTTGTGTGTGTTGCAAATGCTACAACTTTGTCTTTCATGATCTCCTGTTTTCTAGTTATGTTTCTTTGCGGTAAAATTTATTTTTGTCTGATCTGTCTTCTTGTTGAAGCATACCTTACTCTATCTACGAGTTTTCCTTGTTATGAGAGCCTTCTCTTGTTTGCTCTTATACAATTCAATTTTTAGCTGCTTGCGTATGGAAACGATCCTTTAGTTCTATCTGTGTTTAATTTGCGCTACCTTTTTACCCCTTTATGGTCGTAAAGGAAGATAAGAAGTTGGCAAAGATTCAGAATGTTTTTGGTGTCATAAGGGGAAGTGAGGAGCCAGATCGTTATGTTATCCTTGGCAACCACAGAGATGCGTGGACATTCGGTGCTGTGGACCCCAATAGTGGAACAGCTGCACTTCTTGATGTTGCTCGCCGTTATGGGAGCTTGTTGCGCTCGGGCTGGAGACCTCGAAGGACAATAATCCTATGCAGTTGGGATGCAGAGGAGTTTGGAATGGTGAGTTACCTCATTCTCGCTACAGTTAGTATGACTATTGGACTGAGAATTTGTTAGTTTTTCTTACTGTTTGCTACTAAAATTTTGGACCTAATTTTGGATAAAGAAGGATGAGGTTTTATGCTTTGTAGATAACCGATGGGTATATTTAAATGTAACTATTTCAGTGGCAAAATCACGTAGCTACTATGTGTCACTCTCACTGTAGCTTGAATGCTTCATTTGTTACAATCATGAGTAAGGTTCACCTTACTAGTCTGTACTGGTGTATCGATCAGCTATCGGTACGGTACGTACAAAGGTGTATCGATGTATCGTATGTCGATACGTCGGGACATACCAATGGTATAGTAAAATTACCGAAAATAGCTCCAAAAATATTTGAAATAAAAAAAAGTTAGATTATGATTTTTAAATTAGAAATAAATATAAATTTAGTATAATTTCAGAAAAAAATAATTTAAATTAGGAAAAAATAGTGGTATCTTTTTCGAGTTTTAAGGAGTAGCTTTGTGATACGTTCTAGATCATTCTTATGTTAATATTGAATTATCTGCAAATAAAATGATTTGAATTGTTAGATTATTTTTTAATCATTTTAAACTTTAAGATTTAAATAAATTAAGTAATCAATTGATGGATATACTTGATTCTATCACCAAAAAGAATGATGAGATTCCACGGGCAATGGATCGGGGCCCTCAATCTTATGTATTTGTATATCGATTCGATATGTTTGCCGAACCTAATCTTGAAATTGATCCCATGATATAGTATATTGATATATCTATGTCATTGTTGCATCAATGTGGTGATGGTCGTAGTTTGATCGGTGTGAACCACATGTGTACGAGGTGGCTCCTGAGGCAAGGACGATTGTGGCATTTATTGGTGCGGAGCATAGAGGATGTCAGAACTTCTACTTTTGCCATTGATCTACTGCTCCATGTCATAAGATTGATTACCGTATTGCTACCCGGAGAAGTATGTCAAACTATCGTCGTACTGTTGTTGGTTGTAAGATTCTCCATAATACGACAACTGTGAGTATGATAAGCTTTGCTCTGATTACGTCGTGTAGGCTCTATTGTATTTGTTCAAAATCTACTGCCTTTCCCCTTCATGTGTAAACTTGACAAGTACCTCGTCGAGCTCTATGATTTGAATCTCGGGTGACATGTAAAATACTGCTCTTTGGTCTATGCACCACCCTCAAATTGTGTAGACGGGACCATCGACTCCCTGGCGTTGTCGTCATCATTGATCAAGGCACTGAGGTCGATGGAATCAATCTCTATTTCCTTTGACTCCTTGTCCGGCTTGGCACATCGCAGCCTTAGTCACATGTTATAGTGGACATATACTAGTTTCTCCAACCGTATATACAAAAGTCTGTTGCGGACCTTCGTGTGAATCAGTGCGAATGTTGACCAATTATGTTTACAATCATTATATGTTGTCGTCTATAAAAGTTCACGGACGACAATCTTCCGTAAATTTAGTACGTCCTCTCTAAATTGTAGCCATCACTTGGCTGTAAAATGATATAAATAAGACTTTAATTGCATAATAAATAATTAATATCAAATATAGTTTATAATCAACATGTGTGTAACTTTTTCTCACCAAGATCTATATTATAACGACACAATACACCTACAACATTGGAAAATGAATGAATTATTTTCCGGAATAATTGACCCTTCATAATAGTATCAACTACATCGGTAGTGTTTGACAAGAGTCGATATATAACATTTCTTAGTGTCAACAATAAATTTGATCACGTTTTAAGAGTATCGAAATTGAGTAGTTGGATTTAGATAATATGCAATAAGACAAATAATTTCGTTGGTAAGAACATTTTAAATATTATAAATTTAAAAAATTATGAATTAAATTACACTGAACATGAATTTACTTGTATTATGGATATCTTGGTCTATATGAACTTTAATCTTGCGATCATAGATCTGTAAGTATTGCGCGGCCTTAAAATCATCTTTAAATGCTTTCTTGATCTCCTCTTTTGCTATAATCAACATATGTCTAAGATAAGACATTTGGAGGCGCTTGTCCATATCGACCTTATGAAGGATAATGTAAGGTGGTTTCACTCATGTTATGATTTCATTTACCGTATCCTAAAATCTAGAAGAAAGAAGTCTTTTTTATCTTTTTCCCATCACTCGATTTCAAATATCCGGAATTTAACCATTCTTGTGAGGTGACTATTGCCTTAAGGTCCTGTCTCTTTTGCTGTATTGACTTTAGGGCAAAAAATTTTATAGCAAACTGAGTGACTTTAGGTCTGAGTATCTCATCATTTAGATATTTTTGCATCAAAGAGTGGATTCAATGATGATTATATGTAAACTTTGTGATCGATTGTGCTTGAGTTACACACTTGCTAATTGATGGTAGCTCATAAATATCCTTTAGTATTATATCCATATAATGAGTTGCACATGGAGTATAAAATAATTTTTTTTTTTTCAATTATAAATCGACTTTCTTGAAATTAGGTCCATCATCGGTGACTATTTGGATAATGTATTGTGGTCCGATTTTCTCTACTATCGTATCCATTACGTTTTCAATATAGTTTGCATTTTAAGTTTTATCGGAAGTATTAATTGATTTATGAAAAACCACCCATCTATTGCAATATGTAAGAAAATTGATGATACTCATTCTTGTTAGTCCTGTCTAATTGTCACAGATTAATGTCACCCAATATTTGTCTCATTGGCTTTTGAAGGATTTTATCCAATTCTTCAGTTTTGCCATCTCTTCATCTAAGTACATGTCGTAGATCTTTTTTGGTATTGAAGGTTGGATCCTCGTGCCAATCTTTTGAACAAAAAAAATCATGCTTTGATAATATGGACCTTGGATTGTGTTTATTAGAATCATATGGAAGTTGAACCATTTTGCAATTGCCTTCACAATATCACACTTAATCTGTGACTGCTTTGTTGTTTGTGGAGGATAGACTTGCGGATTAATATCAATAATATCTGGTGCTAACCTCCTATCAAGTCCTTTCATAAAACCATGGATGCCACCCTGCCTCATGCTACTAATCCGGCTTAACCGAGGAGGGGGAGTTGGCTACCTCATATTGATCGACCTCTGGATTCCTTGTGGTATCGACCCACCGCAACTGCCATGCTCCCTTTGTGAGTCAGGTCATTAATGTCTCATTGCTTTCTTGTACATGTACTAATGTTCCAATGATGCACAAATTTCAGCTTTAAGATCTAGGTTGATATCATCGTTGTGACTCTCATATTCGTCATAAACCGCTTCCGGCATAGTCCTGTAGTATTCATTTCTTATCTCTTCTTCTTATTCATTGTATCTTCTCTTGCCTGTTGTAACTTGTCTTGAAATGATTTACGGATCTTTGTCGGAACCTTATTATATTTTACAACATCGGGATACTCACCGGTCAAATGCATCTTCACTGAGGTGATTCCTCTACCCTTGTAGTTGTAGTCACAATAAATGTATTGCTAATGATGATGGTTCGCGTCTATCTTTTGGGCATGATCCCAAGCGTCATTATGTACCTGTTCCTTAGTGTCATGTTTCTATCAAAATTGAATTAAATAAACAAGCTGCAATTAACTCTAATTTAAAATAACAAGGTGTGATTATATGTAATGAGCCATACTTTGTCACTATAAATATGTCAATCAACCTATTCGACATTAAAAATGTAGAATTGACTTAATATCATTAAAGACACTAATTACAATAACTCTAATTATCTCTATTTTACCACTATAAATATGCCAAACATCCAAAGAAGTATTAAATACGTAAATTTGATCCAATATAGGTGAAATTATGATGAAATTATCATTAAATACACTAATCACACCATTAACATAGTTAATTACCCCTAATTATTCCTCTTTCATCATTATAAATATGTGACACTCTAATAGGCATTAAAGACATTTAATTGATCTAATATATGTCAAAATTTCATATTATCGTAATTAAATATACTAATGACAGCATTAACATAGTTAATTAATCTCTAATTAGATATATTTCATTGCTATAAACATGACAAATACCCTAATAGGTATTAAAGACATTAAATTGACCCAATATTGGTTAAATTTTGATTAAATCATCATTAAAACCATTAATCATGCCATTAAAAAATTAATTAAAACTTAAATAAACCTATTATATCATCACAAACATATAAATAACTTTAATATGCATGAAATATAAAGATTTGACCCAAGTGTCTAATTTTAAAAAAAAATCAACATTAAACACTCTAATCATAACATTAAAAGTCTTAATTACTCCCTAATTAACATTATTCTACCATAAAAAACATATCAAATAACATATTAGATATTAAGTCATTAACCACATAGAATTGGCTTAATCATCTTATAAATCAATAAATATCTAGAAAGATAATACATATATCTTGATTAGAGTGTTCTTTCTCTTAATCCTCCCAAATTAGTTTCCTAAATTTGATCCAATCTATAAATCGCAGCTTTGTTGAGTATAGGAGAGTGAAAATGTGAGAATGTGTGAAAGATGTGTGAGAAAAAGTTTGAGTGTTGAAGATTGAGAGAGTGAAATGGGTTGAAAGAGGGGGGAGGAAAGTGTTTAAAATCTTTTCCTATGGTTCAAACGGTTAAATTGATCATTTGAAATAAGACAATTTTAGCCATCGGTCAGTAACGATTGAAATCCGACTGTTACCGACCTGTGTAGGCCTCGTATCGTCTGATACTGGTTCATGTAACAGTATCACTCGGTATATAGTGGTCCATGTACCGGTCCCTTATCGGCTCGATACATACTACCCATATTAGGCGGTACGTGTTGGTATAGCAAACCTTGATTATGAGGCCATATCTTCTCTCAAAATTAGATAATACATCATGCAATGCAATTACATGATATATCACACAAATGGAGCTTAAACCAATTAGTGCGTGAATGCTTCATTTGTCACAATTATGAGGCGATAACTTCTCTCAAACTAAGAATTGAATACCCTTACCCAACTTATGTGCGGTTACATGATAGATCATGCACATGGGGCTAAAAATTCTAAAAAAGAGCTTATAGATATGCACTGAACAAGATGCAGTTGTGGTCACTATTGTATATATGCATATGATGCTTCTTGCGCATGTAAGCTAATATACAACTGAAAGCACCTGTGCTTTATACCCTACAGCATCTCTTCCTGCATGTTTTTTGTTGAGATGTTTCAAGTTAGTTTGAGGTCCAAGATCAAAATTTTCTTCTAAAATGATTGAGTTGTAGTACCTTGTGCTCATTACTTCATTTTCACATTTTTCGTCTAATTCAAGTTTTTTTTATAGATTGGATCCACTGAATGGGTTGAACAGAACCTTGGAAAATTGACATTGATGGCTGTGACATACTTGAATGTCGATTGTGCAGTTCAAGGTGATGGTTTTTTTGCTGGTGCAACTCCCCAGTTGGACAAGCTTCTAGTTCAAGTTACAAAACAGGTGAACAAGCAATACTGTTGCAAGTTTGTTAATTCTTCTCATGTATAATAATCGATGTGAAATTTCTATTAAGTGGGTGCTCTTTTCTCGCTTACTAATAGAAAAATAAAAAAAAAAATCAATTTAGTTTTATATAAACGAGATGTGAAGTTTTCTCACCAAGTGAGTATAGACATTTTTTCACATCTTTATTTGTTATATGGTATTGTCATCTTGATGTTTCAGATCCAGGATCCAGATTTGGAAGGCAGGACAGTTTATGATTCTTGGGTAGCAAACAACGAAGGTATCAGTGTAAGCTGTTAGTACCTATGTTATTCTTTCTTCTATCAGTGATACAGATTACAGAACTTGATTGAGCACTTGTATACTTAACACAATGGAAACTGAATGAAATAAAAATTCTAATTTGGAGCCAGCTAGATTCTTTAAGAGTTGTTCTAGATTTTTTTTAATACAGTAAATTAGAGATTTTCAATGGAACTATCCTCTTAGCCTTCTTAGTTTATTTGTTTTCTTTATCTGTCAGGATGGAATCATTGTCCTTTCACTGCCAAGACATTGAAATGCTTGAGTATTAATTTTTTGTATTTTTATGTCCTGCAATATAGTTTTACTGGTTTACTACATCGGACTTGGTTTTTTTATTGTGACAATAATACAATAGGCTTTTTGCTTGAATTCAGTAATTTAATTTTCTTTTCCTGGTGCTATGCTAATCTTGTATGCTAGTTATGATTTTTTCAATGCAGAAGATTGAAAGACTGGCTAGAGCTGATTCAGATTTTTCTGCATTTTTACACCATGTGGGGATTCCTTCTGTGGATTTGTACTATGGTGAAGGTATCTCTCTTAGTCCATTATGTTAGATTATAACTTTATCTAAAATGAGAAAATATGCTGCCTTAACTGGCACAATGTTGTGCTATGTTTCATGCACAATTTTGGGTGACAATTTGAAGTTAGAAAATCTGCTCTTAATGGTCACAAGTTGTTGGAAAGTTTTGTATCTTGTTAATATTTTTTTTTACAATTGCTTATTCATCATGAAAAGATGTTTTAGCTGGAATCTAACTGTTTAAGTCATGTAATTAAATACATATTTGTTAAGTTTATGGTATATATGCATTTGCCTTCACTATTATGATGATCAGGGAAATATAAAATGACATTAGATCTGAATTTATTTTAGTTTGAAGCATTTGCTGGATTACTGGGTTGCCTGTGGAGGAACTTGTTTATGTGCATTGAGCGACATGCACCTTGTCCCAATTAAGCACTATCAGTGAATAGCAATAGATAGACATCTTGCTGGGTAAATACTGTTTGTTCGTAGCTGAATTGTGCCAGCTTAACTTGTTCACGGTTGTATCTATAGACGGTGGGCATGGGTTGACAAATTTGAGGGATGGAGTAATGGATTTGGTACTCTGGGTGTCATCACTTACGCTAATTCTATCTTCTATGGGAGATTAAAAGTAGAAGATGGACATTTAGTCAAGAAAAGGAATTCTAACACATTCTGTCATCACCTTTGTTTGATTGGTAAGCCTGCTTAAATAGGCACATGAATGACAGATTCACTTCTGATGATGTAATTTTGTACTTTCATTTGCATTTTTAAATGCTGTTTCCTTGTTTTCATGTACGCTAAACGCTTTGCATTGCTACATAAGGTGACTGGAAGCTAATATATTTATTTTTGAATGACCTTAGAGTTTTTCTGTGCCTCTTGGATGGCTCCTTGTATGAAAGGTTGACCAGAGTAAGCTTTTTATATGTGGGAAGCTGCATAAATTTGTATTGTTGTCTCTGAAGGTCAAGGTCATTGTCTTAGCTTTTGATCAACAACGAAAAATTGATGTCTGAATAACGTAGAGTACTTGGTTATGTTTGTTAACTCTGGTCTTCTTTGGTGAGAAGTTACAACATTGATCTGACAAATCAATTGTGTTTCTTATTGGAAGTGTTTCTTTGCATGTTATGTGGCTTTTGATTGATATCTTTTAAAAAATGTTCTTTTCACTTGATCATACCTGGAAGGAAATGTAGAGAGTAGAGACTTTTTGTTACTAAGATCAGCCCTGTTTCTTGTTTTCTTCAATCGAGACAGCTACAATTGTTTTAAGTCTCTTCAATCGGCGGGTTGATGCTTTATCACTTGTAATTGGTTCTACAATGGTGCCTAATATGCTGTCTTTGATTATTATTGGTCCTATCTTAACACCCCAGTTTAGTCCCAACAGGTTAATGAGTTAGCTTGGGTTTAAGAATTTTATGTAGTGGTTTAGACTCAACAGGTTAATGAGTCAGTTATCCCATCAAATTGAGATGTGACAAATATTATTTGAGTTGCCTATTGGAGATGATGAGAGACTCGAGTAAAAAAGATTTCCTGTGGATTGGAATAGAGAGTACATTAAAGCATGGTGCCCCCATTAGATTAGGTATCATATGCACCATGTTAGAGTTTGTTCTGGACGATGTTGATGCTTAGCGATGGCGTCAAATCATTGAGGGAGATTATATCACCCTTGTTTAGTTCCACATTGGTGGTGGGCAAAGATTTAGATTGACTTATAAGGGTTTGATGGATGTACTATCACTAACTGGGGCTTAAACATATTGAGCTAGTTGATTGGGTTCAACAAAGTTAACAGATTTATTATCCTATCGTGATACTATTATTGCTACAATGCATGTTATCATGCTCTTACGTATGCCTAGAATGTTCATTTGATGTCTGACAACACCAAAAAATTCTAAGGTAGTAGACAAGGATTGATGCTTAGGCATGTACATGAAGTATGCAGTACTCAAGTGCATTTGCATGGTTTAATTTGGAAAGTGAATTTATAGATCTATACAGAAGCTTGCTTAATCTCATTTACTCGGTAATAAAGTTCCTTGGTACCAGTGGGCCGAAGAGAGGTTCTAACTCTTCCTATTCATATTGGGTGAAATACTAGAATCATCAAAGCTTGTACAAATTGCTGTATATTATTGTTTATAGCAAGATTTGATGCAGTGTCAGCTGTTTCAAAGTTTTGCCTTCTGTGGGGGGTGACAACATTTCTCCATCACTTGTTGATTCTCAGGGCATTTCACTAATACCACAAGGCCTACTGTTAAAAATGATTAAGCTTTTGCATGATTGTTTTGATTCTCTGCTCTACATTTTCACTTCAATCATATTATCTGAAAAGGTAAACAGCATTCCTAGTTTTTGTTATTATGATCAGATGGGGATAATTCTATATTGTGCTTTCAGCATTTGCCGGCTACCATACTGCTTTCGACTCCTATAAATGGATGATAGAACATGGAGATCCATCATTTCATCGCCATGTAGCCAGTAAGTGTTTCATTTTCTTACGTGTTCGATATAAAATACTCTCATCATATCGTCATGTCATTATGTTGAGTTTATTGAAGAGTTAGGACTTTAATTTCAAGACATAAATTACATCAGATGGGAGAGAACAGGGTTTTCTGATGGATGAACAGCAAGGAATTTTTCTTCCTTGAGTAGTCCAGTCATTTGGAAATGATTAACTTATCCTCTGAATATAAGATTGGAGTATTAACATATCACAAGAACTTCTATGATTAGTTCTAGTTAGTTTACAATGTGCAATTTGGATTTCACTATTGATTCAAATCATAAACACTATCTGGTTTGTGTTCTTTTGTGCTGATGGGAATAGGCTGATACATCATGGCATTTGATGAAAAATACAATATCATAAGCTCTAACTGATTACATATAGCACTTCTTTATTACAGGGTTTTCTGAGACTGCTACATTTTCCTAAGCGGTCAAGTTAGAAATGTTGCTTTCAGTTGATTCTTTATCCATAATTATTTCAGTTATCGAGTTTGTTGCATGTTTCTCAGTTGCTGAACTTTGGGGCCTCTTAGGTCTTCGGCTAGCAGATGATCCAATCCTGCCTTTTGATTACCTTTCTTACTCTACCCAGTTACATGTAAGTATTTGTCATATGAACTTTATATATAAATTGTGCTTAGAGTCTAACAAGATGGCTTAGTTAATGTTTTGTCTTCTGTGTTGTCAAAGGTGCAAAAATTCCAAAAAAACGGAGGTGTTAGACATTCGCTTAAGCTATCCCGTCACCGAAAGTGAGACACTCACCATTATAATTAAAAAAAATACTAATCAGGTTAAAAATAATATAATTGAAAAAAGTGGTGATCACCAGAAACTAGTAGGCTGTAGGAGAACACAAGGAGAAGCCATTGGAGACGAAGATGGAGGCGAAGTGATCATCGACGTGAATCACAATGACAATAGTAGGTAAGTAGGCGGTCATAAAAGCACTGCGAGAAGTCAGAGGTGGTTGTTGGCAAAGGTCATAGCGCAATGACAATCAATTGGAGAAGACTTGTCACAAGAGAAAGTGATCAGAGAATAGCTCTTGAAGACGATTGTAAGTGAAAATCATGACGGTGGTTGCTGGTGGTTGAAGAATAGTTGTCAGAGGCTATTGTAAGAAAATTCACAGCGGGCAACATCGTGATAGCCGATTGGAGAATAGCTGTTGGAGGCGGAGATGAAGATGAAAATCATTGCATAAGCAATAGCGAGAGCAACAACAATTAGAGAAGAGCTATGAGAGACAAAGGTGAAGATGCTCATCCGCAAAAATCACAACGGCAATGATAGGCTATCGAAGGTCGCAATGATGGACACCAAGTGGTCATAGTGGTGATGAAGAAGCTACGGTGTCACCAGCATGAAAGGAGATCGGGGGATTGGAGAACCATTAGTGAATTGGTTTAGTCGACCAATTCATCAACTTTAATTAGGCTTGGGCTTTGATTTAAGCTCTGCTGGAGTGGACTGGGCTAGTGAGGCATATAAGTTGGGCCAGGCAAGCACCTAAGCCATCCAATGCCTCTCCTCGGGCACCTGCTTAGGCACCATTTGATTAAATCACCTTGCCTTGGTTTATTGCAAGGCTCTTGGTGCTTATGGCTCACCTTGCTCGAGCGCCTGTGGCATCATTGATAAACACACACACACACATATATATATATATATATGTATGTGTATGTATATGTATATATATGTATGTGTATGTATGTATGTATGTATGTATATATATACATTATCAGGGGAGGGTTTTCTTAAACAAGGAACTGAGGCAACTATTCAGTCAAATGATATTGAGCATGTTTCCCATCTCTTCTCCAGAAACAAGTAGAGAATTTCTTTGCAAAATTGTGCTCAATTTCATATGTGGCAATTCCGTCAAGATCTCTTCGTTAGTTGGGGTAAGAATCAGCACGAATCAGATTTTTTGAGGAACGCATCGAGAGAGAATTTGATTTGGTTAGACAATATGTGGTCGTTAAAAAATGTATATATACAAATATTCATATGTATATGTATGTGTACATATACATATTATATATACATATGCTATAGTGATATTTTTCTAACTACTAAAGACAAGTAGATAGCTTTCATCTTTGGGATTTTTTTTTTTTTTTCTCCATGGGCTTATGATTCAGCTCTAGATAGCACACTATCTTTTCTTTTTCACAGCAAGTTGTTTCACTGGCACCAAATTGTAGTCATCCCGTTGCAACAACCAACTTGCTCATGGGATAAACAGGTTAGGTAGTCGCCCATTCAGTCAAGTTAGGCTTTGGTTGACTTAAATATGGTAGTGGTCTACTTGAGGATGGTTTGAAGACCGGATCGTCTTGAAGACGACTTGAATGGGTGACCTACTCGGTAATGTGAGTGACTTTGGGATGCGACCTTCTTGAAGATATGGGTGACTTTGGTTGACTTTTAAACCAGGTGGGGTTGATTTGCTCAGGTTCTACAATGACAATACAAACCTTTCCAGTTCTAGATAGCACACTAGAAATATCAACAACAAAGCCAGAAAGTCCTAATTATGTGGGTCAACTACATGGACCAGTGTTTAAATTTTTATTAGAAGTTTCTATTAAAATCTTCCTTTATCTCTCCTCATGCCACTAACAGTAATTATTTCACTATCATTTAATAATCCAGGACCTTCATGTCTTCTTCAATCTTCATCTACCTTAAAAGATGTATGCATTTTTGTTAATTGATGTGTATACTGTTCATTGGACATTCATATTGTCAATTTTGATCATCAAACGGATGTGGTGAAATTGCTTCCAATTTTTGAGTGTTGTTGTCTTGAAAAGAGAAAGAAAATCTTTCAGGATGGAATGCAAGAGTTACAACTGATCGATGGAGAATTTCTGTCAAGGACCAAAAATGTCTGTGTCCCATATTCTATGCAAAAGATGTGCCAAGTTAGTTTCAGGTTGTTGTGGGCAAAAGAAGTTGGTAAGATGTTTAAATATTCGAATTCAATCTAGCTAGTCTAGAATAAAAACATACATGGAGACAAGGTTTGCAATACCATCTGATATGGTTTGGTATGGATGGTATTTACTGGTACATTTAAATGTTCTAGCCCCTCGAAGTTTTGCAAGTTCCTGGTATCCAGCAGAAAAACATAACTGGACAAAAAACATATATTCAGTTTGTTGCTGTCAGGTGCAAAATGTACTGGCCCATCCCATGTTTTAAAAAGTCGTTATGTAAGGAAGTTCAAATATGTCATATCAAGCATATGGTTTTTCTAGGATAATGAAGATCATATGTATGTCTGTTCTTCATGTCTGAGCTTTTTCATTGCTTTTCTTTGTCATTTTTTTATACCAACATAATTAGTTTATAGAAAGATTTTTCTTTGTTTTGTTCTAATCCCAATAAAATTTTTCTATAGTTGTGTTTTCTGACACTAATTGAATTACAATGATTGAAAGTTGAACAACTTCAAGCAGTTATCATAGTGTTATATGTTTAGTATTATCTAGTTTCTAATATCCTTGCTTTTATTAACCAAGCATTCCCATCCCTCCATATTGTATCATTTAGCTCTCTGGTCCTACCTGCTTTATATATCGATACCCCATGTGGCTTAGTTTCTCACAAACCTACATTTTGTTTGTCTTTCTCTACATCCAATACTAGGTAAAATTAACTTCCATTGAGTAATTTATGAATTAATGAAAGGTTTGTCTCAACCTATATTTTCTTTTCACATTATCTATTATCAAACTTGTTCCCTCACTTTAACTAATTTTCCATTAGGACCAAACTTATATTAGTTATCATATGCATTAAATGAACATAAACTGTAACTAACATCCTCAGATTATGATCTTAAGGTGCTTCAAACTGTTCGGCATACATTTTTTACAAAAAGTTTCTTCATGATAAGGAAGCTTTCTTCTGCTTTTATGGACCTGATTTATAGATTTGACTTGCCCCTTATACTTGTAGGAGTATGCAACTACCTTGATTACCTTGCTGGATGGTGGGAGATCTGTGTATCCTTTAAATGCATCTGTTGACGAGCTCACTGCTGCAATCAGAGAAGCTCTGGAAGAAGGAAAGGTCAGACTTGAAACTTGCCATAAAGTTCATTATTGTTATTTTTTGGTTGGGTTTACTAAATCGTGTGATATTTGTTGGTAATAGAAAACCTTTTTTTGTGATGTATGAGTTAAACAACAGAATGATTATCTGTGATATGCGATTTATTTTCTCCATCAAAATCTTCTGGAGGAAGGATTTGGGCATTAATCCGTATAAAAATTCCTTTAATGTTTTTTTTATCTTAACAGATGTGGGGTGTTTCTGGCAGGGTTTTGTATACTGATCGGACTTGTCACTGCAAAACCAGTATTTATTGGTCTGCCCAAAGACTAGGGCTAGACCATACGGGTTGATACTTGTCAATATTTTATTTTTAATTATAATTTTCTGTGATACTGTGTAGGTAGTACAGGTTGGTGTATTCAATATGCTAGTACCATACTAATTTGAGGTGTCGGGACTGGTATTGGATCAATTTATAACCTTTCTTTAAGTACCAAATAAGTAAGAAAATCAATAAGCACTATTTGTTAATTTCAACTCCTGAAGAAGGCTCTCAAGAATAAGTCACTTGTGTTTTGTAGAAAAAATCCCTCTATCTATCTACAGCAAGAAGTCATCCAATGACAAAATCTATCCATATAGAGAACCTTTTAGATGGTGACACATTTTAGCAAAACCATGCACCTAGCTTGTAACATGACATGGTGTCATCCATGATCATATTGCCTCACTGGTGTCACAACTTATATATTGTACTTATCGGTGTCAGCCATGCAATTTCTTTTTATCCCTTGTAATTTGTCATCCAATCCCTTTGTCTGAAGAAAAGACACTTATTGGTTAGAATTTTTGTTGCAGCTTCGTTAGCATTTCTGTTGCTATTTGCCTATGATGTGTTTGTCCTCTTTTCTTGCTAAAATTCAGAAGCAACCTCTGTATGAATGAAGGCTGGTTCATGGTATACAACTATAATTCCTGTAGAAGCTATCCAATTGTTGTTTACACTTTATAATGAAAACAAATGACAGAAACTGCAAGAGGTAGAAACCTCAGAGGAGTTTGCCGCTTTGAGGATACGTGCTTTCAATGATCGCCTAATGCTGGCTGAAAGAGGCTTCCTGGAAGCAGAGGGCCTTAGCGGAAAACAGTGGTTTAAGCATATGGTATGCATTACATGAACCATATAAGTGGTAGAATGTTGATAGACTCTATTTTTATATTTCTGCGACAAGTAGTCCAAGTCTTGGAAACATGAGTTGCTCAGATTTCTAATGTTCCTATTGAATTGATTTCTTCAGTGTGCTAGGTTAATTTTGATTAACAATCAATAATAATGAGCTAGTTAAAAGGAACCATGAATTATGAATATAGTTCTGGAAACATAATAAATAACTGAGGCACCTTGTAGATTTGCAATAACAAAAATTGACTGCAGATGTAGTTAGAATTTCTAAATTATATTTATTTGTGTTTTCCTTGATCTTTCAATTGTCATTTAAAAGAAGGCAAAACAGTAAGGGACAAATCTATTAATATTCTTGTTTAAGTGTATACTCTCCTAGTTTCCTTGCAAACTAAGAATAAGAAGTGAGACTTCTGATCATACCAGAAGTGTAAAACCTTTTATAACGATCCATGTGAAAAATCAGCCAGTTCTCCTTTTAACTAAATGTTTAACCTCACAACATGGTTTGCAGGGTAGGCATTAAACAATTAAAAGAATTCCAGCCAGAAACCTCTTTGTCAACAAGTCTCCATGTGTAGGATGACAACAAATTATTTAGTCAAATCTTTTAGTCAGCATGATGATAGTGGTATTTGTTTTGTTATCCGATCAATCGATATAATTTATGTTTTCTAGTTGCTTGAATTGTCTTTGTTTGTTTTGCTACCCTAGCTGAACCAGTAACATACCACCCTAGTCGCATCCTCAGATTTAGGGACATCTCATCTCTAATGGGGATGTACCAGTGAACTCATTCATTATGGCTGGCAGGTATACTCTCCACCCAAGGATTCTGAGAGCAAGATGCCGTTCTTTCCTGGTATAGCCGATGCCATATCTCGAGCAGGGAAACATGCAGGAAAAGGAACACAACCGGGTGTTCAACGTGAAATCTGGAGAGTTGCCAGAGCTATTCGGAGGGTTGCTGCTACTCTTAGGGGAGAGCTAATCTGAGGGCACAGAAGAACACCAAACTGCTGTACAGTGATAATGTATATGCCACAAAGTTTCATTCTTCCGCCGTCAGAAATAAACCTACATATATTGGGTGAAAATATCTGTGTGTGCTAGTTGCATTCTTGATGAATTTTTCTCCTACTTTCTTCCCAGTTTTGCACAAAATATTACTTGTATGTTCAAGTCTTGATGATTGATAGGTTACAGCTGATGTTGAGGGAATCGAATGCATCATCTGGTGTTAATGGATTGGGCCGGGAAGCCCACTTAGTTCGGCCTGTTAACGTAATGTTCTGGGTGGATCAAATCAATTTGGAGTTGGTTCTCGATCCGGTCCACCGAGAACGGGGTCCGGAATCCGGCCATACCCTAATTAGACCCGGTTCGTTAACTCACCCGGTCTGGCCCAGGCCAGCCCTGCCCGGTCAAGGATTACGTTGGTGCCAGGGTAACCGATGAGGTCCGTCCGCGAAGGAATCACGGGATGTCGGTCGCCTCGGCGCTTGGCCGCGGCGCCGCCTTCCTCCGCCACCTCTCCACCGGGTCCCGGTCCGGTTCGACGCTGATTCTGCTTCGTGCGGGACGGACCAAGCCGCGGCAGTACTCCTCGTCCCCCGCGCGTTGCGCCGCCCCCGAACCCCCCGACGTCTCCCGCCTCGCCGACACCGCTCGCATCTCCCTCACCCCGGAAGAGGTTTGAGCCTTTCCGTTTCCCGCTCCCCTGGTTCGGTATCAGCTTGGTTTTCATCTAAAGCTCCCCTCCTTTTGGTTTCTGCTCTTCGTGGCAGGTGGAACGATTTGCCCCCAAGATCAGACAAGTCGTCGACTGGTACGCCCGATCTCCCTCGGACCGTATAGCTTTTGGATTTGATGTCATGCTCGAGATGTGTGTTGTCAGTATTATGGTTCAATTTGTTATGCTAATGATGGGTGAATCATTTACGCATTTCCTATCTGCTTATCACGATTTCAAGATATTGGAATTGCCTTCACGATTTCAAGATAAATGGATGTGTAGCTTTGATTTGTATCTCTTCTTTTCCAAAAGAAAAATGATGCTGAGAGTTAGAACTACAATTCTTTTTATTCTAGTGAGGATGTTTTTTTTGTTCACAAGAGTTGGCTGAACATTTTGCTGTTGTTACGTGATGTTCTGTGTTGAGCATATCTTGACATGGTCTTTGATCATTTCTTTTCAATAGGTTTGGACAACTTCAGGCTGTCGATCTGGAAAGCATCGAACCTTCACTCCGAGCTGGTACACAACTTTTAATCTTGCGCAATTGCACTTTAAGCTTGGCAATCATAAAAATGTTTCTTAAGGTTTTCTGGTGATTAAAGCATATATTGATAGTTGGATTTATTATGCTAATTGTAAAGTTGGATAGTTCTATTGTTGATGTGATTCTGCACCTCTATAAGTACCTTCATATAAAAAAATTATGGAACTACAAGATCATTTGCCCATCTATCAGGTAAAAATGAATGATATTAGCAATTGCTATTGGCAACCCCTTACTTCGTACCACCACCTTAAAAATAATAAAATATAATTTTATTAAATGCAACCCCTCAATTTTTAATCATACTCTTATTTCTCACAACCCGCCAATGGCCATTACTTCATATAACCTGTGAATCCTATTTCTCACCTCCTCTTCGATCTTTAGATCGTTCCATTTGATTATCAAATGTCTTTTTTTCATCATTTTGTGTCATCGATGATGAAAGATGTTCCAACGGTTAGGAGGAGAAGAAGAAGAAAAAGAAGGGGAAGAAAAGGGGTTGGAAGAGCTTGTTGGAATTAAGTGATAAGTTGAGAGCATTTACGTCCATTTGCAGAGGGGCAACTTAAAAATTATTAAGAGTTCTCAAATAGGGTTTTAAATAGCAAAAAAGAGGATGTCAATAGAAATCTTGAAGATACATCATAAGTTACATTGTTTTTCAACAAATTAATGAATTATCAAAGTCACACTTTCCTCATGATTTTGATATGGAGATGCTTTAGAAGATTTAGATCAATTCCAGATTTAGACCGTTAATATGAATCTTGTTGTTGGTTTGAGGAATTCATAGACATACATCAGAAGCCAAATCTCATGATCGTATACATGCAATTTTAAGCACAACTGGAAATGCTAAATGCTTCATCGATTGTCAACTCGATGTTCCGTTTCATGCTCAACATTGTACAAGGCTGTTTAGCATCTGAATTCCTGCATCTTATCGGTTGCAATTGAAGCTCATGCAAACAGGGATAAATCTCATAATATTTCAGAAGGGGAAACAACAATCATGTTTTACCTAAACTACAAGTGATATTCTATATGGTGACTTGCAGTTGGTTTCCAAATGTACAATCTTGTGATTAAAATTTTCAAGTCTCCCAACTCAATGGCACCACCAAGCATGATCCATGTGATTTTTGTACCTTCAGGTAGGCAGACTTTGGTGTACAACTATTACATGAATTCAAAATTTTCAGAAGAAAGCTGTTGAGTGGAAAGTTATACTTAAAAAGTAGAGCTACTGAAATTATATGTTCATGCCCCGATCAGTATTAGAACTGCAATATATCATCTGTTTCTTATTATTTTGTTTTTACATTGTAAGAACGAATATTAAATACTATAGACTTTTGCTATATCATCTGTGACACCCGGTGGTGATTAATCTGATCCACTTTTCTGTTTATTTCTTCTTTTTCTTACTCAGATACTGATGCTAGCGCGAGCCAAAGAGAAGATGCTCCAGAAACATTTGAGAACAGGTTAGCAAATTTATGACTTACCAAGAAGTAGATACAATTCTTCGGACTGAGTCACAAATTTGATGTTATGAAACGAATGTGTGTAGGGAGGCAATTGTAGCAGCAGTTCCAAGCTACGACGACCCATATATAAAAGTTCCGAAGGTCTTGAACAAGGAGTAAAGTTTCATTTCCTTGCCTGCTGTTTCAAACAGTAAACAGGTGTGCTTATACCACCACTTGACTGTCAATGGAACCTTTTGCCTGTTTTGTTTATTTAGTTCATCCACCTTGATAAATTATGCATCTTCCTATTGGATCTGGCAAAGATCAATTCCAATTACATCAATCTAAGAGAACATATTAAACAAAGTTGCAGCAGTCACAAGTGGTTGATATCCTCTCATGGCCCTCAACATGCATGCAGCTGCACCATAAACACTGATCTTAACCATTACCTAGCTCTAATTCTAATTTAGCCTTTGAGACAATGATAGACACAAGTAGTTGATATCTATCAAATCAACATAAACACTGATCTTAACCATTACCTAGAGTTTGGTGAGAATGGTATCAAATCAACATCTGATCGAGATCATTTTTTTTATAAAAAAAGAATTGATTTGATTTCAATCAAATTTGGATTACAAAGTGACTTAATTTCTGATTTATGTTTACATATCCATTTAGTATTTGGATTTTTATATTTTTAAAAATTATATTGGGTTCCTTATATTTATACGAAAGTGATATTTAACTTGGTAATGGTGTGAGGAGAAAATAAGTTAAATATTTTATTTTGATAAGTATATAAATTTTAAAAATATAAGTATCAAGAAATTAAAATAACTAATTACAGTGGTATGTAATTAGTCCAGGAGGGCTCATCGTAAGTCGTCTTCGAACTCGTATGATGATTCCTGTTTTATGTACGTGCGTTCGACCCATGGAGGCGCCATCTTAACCCTCCACGCAATAGCACAGATCTCAAGGCATGTGCCCTATCAACACTCGGCGCCGTTCGCCACCGCGAAACCCTCGCCATGGCTCTCGTCTCCGCCCTTTCTTCCGCGCTTCCCTTCCTCCACCCCATCCGAACCCCAGCCTCAATCCCTCCTCCTTGCCGCTTCCACCGTCGACGCCGCCGCTCTCTCCGCCGCCTCTCCTCCTCGCCAGTCCCGCTGCTCCTTCCCTATTCCGTTGCCGTCTCCGCCTCCGCGCTCCCACTGGGGGAGCTCGTCGAGAGGGACTGGTCTTTCCTCGACGCCGATGCCACCAACAACGAGGATCAGCGGGCCGATAAGGCCCGCCGGATCATCTCGGCCGCTGACATCAGGGGGACCGGCTCCAGGGTTCTCGCCGCACTTCCGACCCTAAGTTTCGTCGACCGGGTGGTGGAGTCGGCCCCCTGCGAGCTCCTGGTGGCGATCCATGAGTCGCTCTTCGTGCTCGCCATGATCAAGGAGAGCCACGACCGGGTAAGGTGCTGGCAGGGCGGGGTCGACGCCGTGCCCGAGAGGTTCTCGCCCTTTGATGCCGTGTTCATCTGCTATTTCCCTGGGATGGGCGTTTCGATTGATCAGCTGTTGAGTTCGCTTGCTGGGAAGTCCTCTCCAGGTTCGTTTCTTCCTCATTTCCTAATACACCATCCTAAATGAACTAAAATTGGCGTCATTTAGGTCAAGATGCAAGTCTTATCAGTTCGGTGTAACTAAAGGTGCCACCTTTGGCTCATATATTTATTGTTTGTTTTTGCTGGAGATTGTGAATCTTGAATGATATCGCTTGACTGACTGACATGACAAAATTGTTAGGATTTCTTAGAACCGCATCGTTTTAACCAGTTTGAAGTCTTTTTCTTTTCTTTTCCATGTAATCTTGTTGCGGTGGATGAACTATAGAATTGTCACCAGACTGGCTGCTATTTATTTCACAAAACTATTTTTGACAATTAGATCACAGACCCGAATGCTCAAAAGTTGGCAACTTCTCTGTTGGTATCAAAGAAATTTCAAAACTTTGCATGGTATTTTATGCAATTGCCATAGTAGAGTCCTTTTTAGTATAGGGGTCTAATGTCTATTCCTAGGAGAGTTACCAGGAGTCGTTGTGGTCTTTTGGTACCTTTGAGCCTTTGTAAATATGAGTCAGTTCGACACCCATCACTTCTCTTGCTTGATGCTATTACTTGAAAGAAGAGGTCTGTTAAAGTGCTGCTGCGTATCAAAAATATCGAAGAAGAGAAATTTGTAAATTTATTTGTTTAACTAATGTTGGCAACATCCATCGGGGATAGCACATTAACGAGGCCTTCTTACCAGATTTACGACTAGTCAAACAGATATAGCAAACCCTACGATTAACTCGTTGGATCGTCCGACATGTTAAGGACTCGGATCTAATGAGATCATCTTTCGAGATATCACAAGTTTGGTAAAGTAGATGAGAGGTTTGATGACTAGTTTTGCAAAAACTTATTTGGAACATTTTCAACAAAGATCCCTCGGATGCTTATATCAATATGAAATCAGATGAGATCGAGAACTAAATGGACCTTCATGTTAGACGCTAAGTCGACACCATGATTAGATGTAAGGCTGATGAGGTACATAATAAAGGATGATATCATGTTTCAAACGTATTAGAAACTCTTATCTAGAACAATTGACCTCAATAACAAAAAAAAAAAAAGGAATTCATGTCGTTGACCTCAATGACTAAAAAAATCATTCATAAAATTGAATTAAAAATCACAAGCTTACCATTCTTTAATCTTATAAAGAAAGATGATTCTGATATGAGGTTTGTAGAGTGTCAAATCAAAGTAACCTGATCGATGTACATTGATAGTGTTGATCACATAGTGATAGCGAGATGGCCAACCATGTCCCCCATTTACATGGCATAAATGCATGAGTGCATGTGAGCTTCATCGAGGCCACAACAATAATGTCATTTAATTAATAATTTTGTATATATAAATCTTGTGTACGCCAATGATGTCAATTCAAATTTAACCCAAAGTCAACTTCAAATGTGATGCAATTATTAGAGCCAAGCTTAATTTTGGAAATTAGACCTTTTTAAATTTCATAATATTTGGATGGCATCAGCACTCTTATAATATTGACTTGTCATCTCCAGAGATTACATTGGAACACACTCTCTATGCCCACTTGTGATCGCGCATCCCACCGCCCTTTTGATCCTCGGATTCTTGTGGGCGGGAGAGAAGCGGATGATTACAAGCTCGCGCTTTGGCATCGTCGCCTATCGACGCATAGACCAAAGCTTTGTTTTGGCTTCTTGCTTTGCTTTGAACTAAAGATCACCGCTGCACGTCCTTTTGAGCGACCATTTATCAAAGCCGCCTCTTTGTCCAGCGCTTTGCATGGAGTGGTCCTATCGAGACTTGTCGCTAAAGAAGAGAGAGCCTACAGCGATTACTTGCAGTGGACGGGAGCAATCATTCCTGCTTCATTGTGATCGAAGCAATCATTTGCAATTCCCCTTTGTTACCCAACCCATGACGGATTGACCGCAATGGGGTGCGCGTCTCCCGTATAATTATTGTATGCGGCACGCTCTCGACGTCCGCATGGAAGATGGAGGGCGGACGAGCGCGGTCGCATGACGGCCGCCGCGTCTTTTCTTGCCCACCGCCACCGCCTGCCGCTTCCCCTCCCTGATTCCCTCCTCGGTCGCGGGTTGCCCATTGGTCGTGCACCTGCGGTGCTAAGTCTCTTACTTTACTACCAAGGCTACCTTGATGCCAGCTACACTCTTCGATGTGACCCCGGAGGCGGGGCAAGGCAGATCTGCTTCGGCAATTCTTCTTCTTCTTCTTCCTCTAGTTGCTGGTATAGAATATAGATAACCCTTTGATCCAACGAGTTAGCTTGTAGGAAGGCTTGGATAAGATATTGAGCTGGTTGGTATTTCTACATGGATGAGGGAACTAGCAATGTAATATTCTATACAAAATCCAACATTTGGTCTGCCAGCGTGATCTTCAAGTAGTGGCAGAGGCTTGTCTAATAAAGCCAAAGATAATCAAATGCTAATTAGGTCAACGTATTGGTTTCTGTTTTGGAGACTGGGAACTTTAGAAATCAGCATTGGTGTGGATTCACCTGATGGCTGATAAGTCAAAACATTGTTTTGGAAAACATAGTCTTAATTTGTGTTGGTAACAAGATGCATTTATTGTTCATGTTCTTTTTTTTTTTTTCTTTTCTTAATTGCTGTGTCAACTTCATAGTTAAACCATGTTGTCACTGATCAGAATGGATCCCACTTACGAGCACCTGGAATCGTATAACTACTGCACTTTAATCAGTCATTCTTCAAACTTCTACCTCTGGACATCCAAATATTTCTTCTGTTATATTTTTGCTGCTTCATTTGACAACAATCCCTTCATGTCAACTCAATTTGTATTTTACAGGTGCAAGGGTGGTTCTCAGCTTTGATCAAGGGAGGGAGGTCATAGAGCAAAACCATAGGCAGCAACATCCCGATATGGTGACTAATAACTTGCCTGATAGAACAGAGCTAGAAAGGGCGGCGACGGAACATTTGTTTCAGATAACAGAATTTGTTGATGAGCCCACGTTCTACCTTGCTGTCTTGAGATTCCATGACTAAGAAAACTCAGGTCATTCTTTTTGATGCCTTGGCATGCCTCCCATATTTTAAAGAAACCGTCATTGTTTTGTTCAATAACGGAATCTGTCATCTGGTTTTGAGTACGGCTTTCTTTGTAAAATGCATTGTGTGCTGTTTTTCTTTTCATTGTTTTCATTGTTCATCCATCAAAGATTTTGCCTCTAATCTCATGCGTGAAGTTTTCATGATTTTATCGTGGTGGATAAAGATAAGTAGGATGTTATACTATGACTAAGAAAACTCTGGGTCATTCTTTTTGATGCCTTGGCATCTCTCCCATATTTTTAAGAAGCGGTCATTGTTTTGTTCAACAGTGGAATCTGTCATGCTTTATTTGTAAAATGCATCGTGTACTTTCATTGTTCAACCATCAAAGATTTTGCTTCTGACCTCATTCAACAAAAGTATTCATGATTTTTCTGGGCTCCCTGGTGGGATTGTGGTGGATAAAGATGCTATGATATAATGATTAGTGTTTGTGTTTCATAATTGCCTTGAAGGGTTGACTTTCCAGTGCAGGAGATAATGTACAGGCCCATATAAGTATTCGCCATTAGAAAGTTAGCCAGCCCATGGAGAAAGAAATGACATGATCATCTGTATCAGGGTTGTTCCTGTCTTCATCAAATCTTTACAAGGAAAGGAAACGATCATATATATGCATGCTCCTTCGACGGAAGAAGGCCGCTTCACCTGCAGCAGTCCTTTCAATCGGTGGAATGCCCTGTGAGAACGCCTCCATGATTTGCCGCGTCGGCAACTCTCACTCCGCTCAAGAAGAAGGCAATGTAGTCACCATCGTGTCTTCAAGACGAAGGCAATGTAGTCACCATCGTCTGTCCCACTGAAAGCGCCCATGTCGCTTCCTCTCGGCCTTACAATATACTCTTGTCTTTCATTATTCTATACGAAAAAGCAGGCCCTATCCCCCCACTATAATAACACCTTCCATGCCAAGGTAAACCCAACCCCCCACCTCCCTCCCTCCCTCTCTCAGATATCCTCCCGGTTTCAGGCAGGAAACGGGCATGGCGCTCTCGAGGATCGCGTCGGAGACGGACGTGACGATCCAGCACACCTTCGCCTCCCGCTACGTCCGCGATTCCCTCCCCAGGTCTGCTCTAGTCCCGCCTCCGCTTCTACTCTCGCCGCTTGATCCTCGCATCGTGCGGCGCGCAGGTTCCGGATGCCGGCGAACTCGATCCCCAAGGAGGCGGCGTACCAGATCATCAACGACGAGCTGATGCTGGACGGGAACCCGCGGCTGAACCTGGCGTCGTTCGTCACCACCTGGATGGAGCCGGAGTGCGACAAGCTCATCATGGCCGCCGTCAACAAGAACTACGTCGACATGGACGAGTACCCCGTCACCACCGAGCTCCAGGTAAATCGCGCCCTCATCTTGTTTGATGAAATGCCTTCCCTCTCAAGCAAACGGGCCGTTTCGCCGAACGTGTGGACCCCCCCATCCATCCGTTGATGATTACTGCGTGGGACGCTGGGTGATTGTTCCGTGGATCATATTAAATCGAGTTATTTAGTCGTCCACCCAATCCCTGCATTGTAGTTAGGTGCATTTAATCGTGGGCACACGGGGAAGTCGCACCAATTGACGTGGGCCCAATCAACCCGTGACACGAACCCAGTGGGGGTGGGTGGGGGGGGGGACTCGGTCCGCAAAATGGTTTGGTTTGACCTGTGGTTGTGGCTTCGGTTGCTCTACGCTGCGATCGGCGTCGGTGCGAGGCCGGCAGTCGTAATCGATCGTTGGATCGGGGGATTTTACTTGGGGATGGGTCTCGATGTTGATCCGATTCCACATGATCTCGCTAGCTAGAGGTTAGTCAAATGCTCGACTCTGACTTTAATTGAAAGTTATCAGATCGAGCGATTTATTAGGTGATATGAACAAATTGATCACGCTATTGACGTCCAATTTATGTAGTTGTGGCTCGATCAAAATTGGAAGGATCTTGTCCATCGGCAGCCCACATCCACGGTCTGTTAGAGATTCGGGCCCCGACTTGTGCCGCGTGATCGTCAGGATGTGGGGGAAGACGGAGGCGGTTCCCTCCGGCTTCCCCCCGGTCGTTTCCCCTCTCAGGTGAAACACGGTTACCCGAAGGAAGAAGACCTAATCCGCAGATCAGCCGATGCTTCTCTTCGCATGGCTGCTGAGGCCGACGCGGATGTTGGGAGCTGATTGGCGTTGCCGCGCTCCGCCCTCCCTTATTCCTGCAGGTCGGACGGACTCGAAATCGTTCGCCTGGACATCGGTAGCTCTGGTTTCTTCCCGCCATGTGATGATTCGCCTCGAGAGGGTGATCTTGATGTTGGATTTTTGAGCGAGGAGTCTTTGGATCCATCTCAAAGTCTGAGCTTTTAGGGAGAAATATGAATCGGTCAGTCACTCTTTCTTTTCTTTCGTTTTGGACTTCCTGCTACATAGCGAGACACTGCGTGTTGTGGAAGGATGAAAGAGAAGAAGTAATGATTGTTTTTTTTTTTAGTTAAGTTAACAAAAAAATGAAGACTATAATTCTCAATCATGATCTTTGATTAATGTAAAAGAGGTCCTTGTAGTGGATCAAGGAACCAGTGTCACATACAAATTAGCGTATTGCCACCACCTTTGTCAAAAACTAATCCAGAAATCAAGTGAATTTCGATTTAATTCCAGCCAAAAATTTGAGTGCTCTGTAGTCATAATCTCCCAGCCAAAGAAAAAAAATGAGCTTGACTGCTCTGACATTCACGTCCCTTTGTTGATTCAGAACCGATGTGTGAACATGATCGCCCATCTCTTCAATGCTCCTCTCGGGGAGTCAGAGGCTGCGGTGGGAGTTGGAACTGTGGGCTCTTCAGAAGCCATAATGCTTGCTGGGCTAGCCTTCAAGAGGAAATGGCAGAACAAGAGGAGAGCTGAAGGCAAGCCTTATGACAAACCAAACATTGTCACCGGTGCCAACGTACAAGTAAGCATTTGATGCTGAATTATCTTAGCTATGTCCACCTTCTACCTATTGCATGTTTTAAGTATCGTGACACAACACTTTGATCATAATAGGTCTGCTGGGAGAAGTTTGCGAGGTACTTTGAGGTGGAACTAAAGGAAGTGAAGCTGAGGGATGACTACTTTGTCATGGACCCTCACAAAGCAGTTGACATGGTTGATGAGAACACCATTTGTGTTGCCGCAATCCTAGGTTCAACACTTAATGGAGAATTCGAGGATGTGAAGCTTCTCAATGACCTCTTAACTCAGAAGAACAAGGAAACCGGGTAAGCATATAAATCTACTCGTGACCTCCTCGATGGCTATCGTATTTAAACTTCATGAATGAACAATCAATAGCCAACCTGATTTACTGAACAAGTTCGGTCTCATTACCGGGGCTACCTCAACAACCATAACTGAAGTCCGTCACTCTTCGCTTCATATCCTGCTAGTGAATTGTTTGATTTCACTAGTCAAGTAGACATTTCAAAAACTATTTATTATACGATTGAACAACTAGGCTGATGACAAACATTAGAGGCAATCGTGCTTGACAAATTTTGTATAGTTACTTTCTTTTGTTCCTCAAGTCAAAATTGCCCCTTTTCCATCCCTTTTTACTATTATCAATAACGTGCCATCATTTGTTTAGACTAAACCATAATTGTATCACAGTTGGGACACACCAATCCATGTTGATGCTGCGAGCGGTGGGTTCATTGCACCATTCTTGTACCCAGACCTGAAATGGGACTTCAGACTACCGCTGGTGAAGAGCATCAATGTCAGTGGCCACAAATATGGTCTTGTATATGCTGGCATCGGATGGGTCATCTGGCGGAGCAAGGAGGACTTACCTGAAGAACTCATCTTCCACATCAACTACCTCGGCACCGATCAACCTACATTCACTCTCAATTTCTCCAAAGGTAACAATCGATCCAACCAAACACATGGCACAAAAGCTTGTTATCCCCCTACAGTCAATTGTTGTTGGGACACTATCTATCGTCTTATATGATTTCCAGGCTCTAGCCAAGTCATTGCACAGTACTACCAACTAATTCGCTTGGGTTACGAGGTAAGAGACCTAGTTAACGTAATTTGTTGTGACTTTCATGAGTAATCTTGTGACTGTGTCGAAGGTCTTGTTTCTCTGTCAGACTTTTCGAATTCTTCTGCTGAAAATTTGACTCTTTCATATGCTGTCTCATGCATAACACCACATAGCATCGGATTATTGATGCAGGGGTACAAGAACATAATCGAGAACTGTCAGGAGAATGCTATGGTGCTGAAGAATGGCCTTGAGAAGACCGGGCGGTTCAACATAGTCTCCAAGGACAATGGTGTACCCCTTGTGGCGTTCTCGCTCAAGGACCGAAGTCAACATGATGAGTTTGAGGTGTCAGATTTCTTACGCAGGTACGGGTGGATTGTGCCGGCATACACCATGCCGCCTGATGCACAGCACGTGACCGTTCTCCGCGTCGTCATCCGGGAGGACTTCAGCCGGACATTGGCGGAGCGTATCGTTCACGACATCGAGAGGGTGTTGCATGAGCTCGATGCGCTCCCACCAAAGAATGGCACTGGTGAGGAGGCCAAGCGTGCCAGGGAGATGAAGATACAACGCTCCGTGACTGATGCTTTGAAGAAGATGGTCTTGGCCAGTAAGGCCAAAGGCAAGACCACTGGAGTTTGTTAATTAGCAGCTACCGCCAGGTGAGTGATGGGTGTTTAAGGTTTCGTTAGAAAAAGAGGATCCTTTTCTCTGTTGTACCGTAAGCAACTCTCTCTTATGCTTGTTCTTATGTTGGAATAAAATTTGCAAGACTGACTAGGGCCATCGTTAAATATTTGTGTTTGTATGTTGTCGGTGATAAGATTTATATTCCTGACATCGGCCATTGTTGTCCTAATGCTTTTTTTTTTTTGGCTTTCTGTACTTAGGACCGATATGGTTGTATCTCGTTGATAATAAGCGATCAAGCCATATTGCAATGAATTACATCCTTGAGTGATTCATGTTTTTTGCTGATCCAACAAGAAACATGAAACACGAACCATTGGCACGAGAAAAGACATTACTCCTCCGGAAAACTCGGAAACATGGTGAGAAGGACCAAAGTCTACCCGGTGGTTCAACATCGGACAGCTCAGGAAGAGACCCAGGATTGGCAATGGAAAGAAGAGCTTACGATCGATCATGTTCTTTCTGGCTTAATCAAAGCCTCGTGTAGCAAGCACAACAAAATAGACCCTTCTCTTCTGCACAACAAACCATTTAGAAGCATTTCCTGTGCACGATCGATGGGCCGGACTCATCATACTCCGCCTTCGCGATCCACATCTGCAACCAGGAGTAAACACGAATCATATCGCCAAAGCGAAACATGATGTGATGTATGCTGTCGACGCTTCCCCTCACATATGGACGAGACATGAGATCACCTGTTGGAACGTGCTGAGCGATGCCAAGATGGAGCCTCCGATCCAGACGCTGTACTTCCTCTCTGGTGGAGCCACCACCTTGATCTTCATGCTGCTCGGTGCCAATGCCGTGATCTCCTTGCTCATCCTGTCGGCGATGCCGGTGAACATGGTGGATCCCCCGCTGAGGACGATGTTCCCATACAGATCCTTCCTGATGTCCACATCGCACTTCATGATGGAGTTGTAGGTCGTCTCGTGAATGCCTGCAGCTTCCATCCCGATCATCGATGGCTGGAAGAGCACCTCCGGGCAGCGAAACCGCTCCGCGCCGATGGTGATCACCTGCCCATCGGGGAGCTCGTAGGACTTCTCCGCCGTCGAGCTGGTCTTGGCGGTCTCCAGCTCTTGCTCGTAGTCGAGAGCGATGTACGACAGCTTTTCCTTCATGTCTCTCACGATCTCACGCTCTGCGGTGGTGGTGAAGGAGTAGCCACGCTCGGTCAAAATCTTCATGAGGTTATCGGTCAGGTCACGTCCGGCCAAGTCCAAGCGCAGGATTGCATGTGGGAGGGCGTAGCCTTCGTAGATTGGGACTGTGTGGCTGACACCATCCCCCGAGTCCAGCACGATGCCTGCACAAGAGTTCGAGTGCGAGACTCATCAACATGCATGTGCATGGCATAGATGTTGTTGATGAGGTAAGATCTGATACGTACCGGTTGTGCGACCACTAGCATAAAGTGAGAGAACAGCTTGAATGGCGACGTACATAGCGGGGGCATTGAAGGTTTCGAACATGATCTGGGTCATCTTCTCACGGTTAGCTTTCGGGTTGAGAGGGGCCTCGGTGAGGAGGATGGGGTGCTCTTCAGGGGCCACCCGGAGCTCATTGTAGAAGGTGTGGTGCCATATCTTCTCCATGTCGTCCCAGTTGTTCACAATGCCATGCTCGATGGGATACTTGAGAGTCAGAATGCCACGCTTGGATTGAGCTTCGTCCCCGACGTATGCATCTTTCTGACCCATGCCCACCATGACACCGGTGTGGCGCGGGCGGCCTACGATGCTGGGGAAAACAGCCCTTGGAGCATCATCACCGGCAAATCCAGCCTAGAAAGAGGGGAAAATGATAAGTTGGCAAAGTGAGATAAGAAAGGAAAAAAAAAGATAAGTTGGTAAAGCGAGATAGTTCTGACTTCCAAGTAAAATTCCATTACAAAAAGAACAATAAGCCATGATACAACTATATGTAATTTTTTCCTGCAATTAAGTACCGTACAGAGTATTACTTCGAAGTAATTTCAGTCTCCGTTGGATTATGAGAATTGACAGATTGGAGAGTGTGATAGCAGATGTAGTTGTACCATAACCATCCCAAGCAATTCTATCACAATAATAAACATAAGTCGATAATGTGCCAACCGTCCGAGGCCAACTATATGTATTTTTCCCTAAAGAGCAATACTTTGAAGCAATTACATTGCCAGTTACAAAGATGGACTCTAAGCATTGATGTACTACAGAATGTGATGCATATAAAGTTGTACAATAACCATCCCGAGTAATTATACTACAATAATAACAATAACCATTTAGGGGGATTACTACATGTTTTTTTTTTTTTTAAAATTCCTGCAAATAAGTTCTGTACGAATCAATAGTAATTTCATTCCTATTAACAAAGTTGGATCATAAGCACCAATAGACTGCAGAATGTGATGTAGATGTAGTTGTACCTTGACCATTCCAGTCCCATTGTCACACACCAGAGGTTGAACATCCTCACCTTCAGCCATTGCTTATATCTGCCAAAGGAGTTGCTGTGTTAATCACTGATGCAGAGAAAAGATAACAAATTGCGTTCATAGTTATCGAGGTACATCCCCTTTGCATTGCTGCTAAAAAAACTATCAAAGTAATATCATGGAACAGAACAACTTCAACAAACGCTCAACCTAATTCTACTGTCCACTTGGTTACTTCAGCTTATGATTTGCATAGGTCCAATGAGTTACAAGATGAGCCAATTACCTTCATGTGCTTCCGTCGGACCCCGAGTTGGACCATCCAATATTATCGAAAAAATAAAAATTAAATATCATTCGGTGCCGATTTACATGCTCCAATGGATAAATGTCAATCGAAAAACACCAATTCAATCAATAGTTGAATCTCCTCATCGAAGAGTATTGATATTGAACTTCCTTTAGACCCTAGTCCTCGAAAAGCAAATGCAATAGTTATAGTCACCAGGGCAAAGCCTAGAATCGAATGGTTTACATGCACAAAATTATGCAGCCGATCCTGTGCCAAACAAATCTTAAGAGCAAACAAACCCTAAACTACAAGTGGCTTACAGTTAAGCTTCGTCCCTGCTAAAAGCTCAGCAAACCAGAAAACCATAAGCATCCACTATCGAGTGACATCACTGAATGTGCAGAACGCAAAGCGGAGGATGTAACGCAAACAGCACAACACAAAGTATGTAAACACAGATCACATTAACTTCAAGAAGATAAAGAAACATGCAGATGTCACACTCTGTGCAACCTGTTTACATTTGAGATGTGAATACGAGTTACAGAAACATCTCAAGAAGAAGAAGAAGAAGAAGGAGGATGAGATGATTACCAGAACGAGACAAGGATCCTTCCGATGGGGTGAATGGAGGAGGAGAAGATGGAGAGGAAGAAGAAGGGGCGATCGACGAACGATCGATGGTTCGAGCCCTTCCCTCGTTCCCACTTACCCTCTGCCTCCCTCGCTTCGGTTGCTTCTTCCAGATTTATACGGGCGGGGCGGGCGGAGGGCGATGCGGGGAGCGGAGGAGGCGGAGGGCCGCTTCGTGCGCCGCTCCTACCGATACCCAGTTGCCGCGCGGTTGTCGCTACCCGGCCTTTTATGGGATGGCAGTATATTGTCGGGTCGAACCCCGGTAAGGATCCGACCCGTTTATCAGATCCATTTCGAAACCGACGGATTCAGATCTTGCATCCAAAAACCGATTGCCTCGGATTGCTGTTACAATGCTAATAATCGTGTGCTATGTCGTGACGGAGTGCTTCCACCGCGAGTTCACAGACTAATCGTGTTCTACAAACGACGACGTCTTGTTCGTACCTCCGGTGACCGGAATCCAGAAGAGTGTAAGACCGTTTACGATGGTGCGAAAACCACAGGTGAACTTACCTGACAAAAAGAATCCTAATATTCATTTTATTTAGCGGTCAGATCCTTAAAATTCCGCTATCTTATTCTTAAAATTTGTGGCTCTTAATCATGTGATGGGCGACCACGCACGAATCCAAAAGCATCCTCCCCTCTTGTAAACCCAGCATTACGAGTTGACGCGATCCAATTACCAGTATCAGAACCCACCACAGACACAATTAAAGAATTCACGAAACCATGTCTCTTCAGTGCAAAGTCAAATTGACTCAGAACGCATGTAGCTTCATTAGATCACAATATTTACCATGCAAAAGGGATGGTGGACAAAACCATCATCAACCTGAAGAGATGATAACACTAAGACTGCTAGCTAATAACATTTGCTGCATAGGTGCAGAAAAATGTCAGTTTAGTTCTTGCAAGACCAGTCGAGAGTCTCGGTCAAAAGCTGGATAGCCATTTGCAAACAAGAGTTTAATTCCAAGATAAACTCCGGTACAAGTTTCAACAGGTACCATCGAGACATGTTGGAGTTATTCTTCAAACATGCCACCTCCCAATTCTATAATTCAGTAACTCCCAAAACCTCGTAAATGCTGCTTATTTATTCGATGCAGCAGCCGTTCCAGCCATCCCTAAATACAAATCAGCAGGTCAAAATAGGAACTACAAATTCCTAATGCAAACAGTCAAGCGTAGTGCATGCAATGCAAAAGACTTACTTTGGACAATTCGGCTGATACTATATTGAGAGCCAGGTTAAAAGAAA
The DNA here is from genome assembly GCA_023547065.1 of Musa troglodytarum. NCBI lineage: Eukaryota > Viridiplantae > Streptophyta > Magnoliopsida > Zingiberales > Musaceae > Musa > Musa troglodytarum. The sequence continues at coordinate 55,605,329 of CP097506.1, read as the reverse complement.
TTCTAATTATTTATACCAAGCCTAACTGGACACAGAATAGTAAGAAATCAGCAAAATGTATCCCGCAGCATCAGTTATTTGTTTATCTAAAATATGGTACAATGAAAATACAAGAACTGGAAGGAGCTCTGTTGGTGCAGGCATAGCAATATTGATTCGCTTACAGACGAAGATTTTAAGATCAAGTGCTTTAAGGCACGAGCATGACAAGCATCATAAGCCACAAAAGACACAAGCAACAAGTAATTTCTAGTTATATTGATAATGAGTTTAAGTAGAGAATTCTATGTTAATGTGCATTACTTGTTTATCTAATAAACATTTGTATAGATGTGGAATACAAAGTTTCCACCTCTTTCAGGTGAAAAAATAAGAGTTTGGCTTTTAGCTTCAGTGTCATTTTATCTTTTTGCCACCAGAACTTTAGCCAAGATGATTGGCTTTTGTTTGATGAAACCAGAAATTAGAATAACGTGGGTTTCCAGGACGGTAACTCATACATCATGCTCCACCATCTCTGGCTAAAAAGGGTTATGGATCTGGCCTGTCACTGTTTCACCGCCGATGGACTGAAGAATAATGACACTGTTCATCTTTCTCATGCTAAAGACTTAACATTGGATCATACAGGTAGAATATCAAAGACCTGGATACGAGAACTAAAGTTGCATGCACTCAATACTGCAACAAAAATGAACACGAGTATCAACCATATAATGCATATATCTACAACATTATCCTCCGATATTAGCTCATCTGGTTTCTTGGTCACTTTTTAAGTTTTGTGGAGTTAAAAGAGTATAAGCATGCACTTCTATATGCCAAGCATTGAACGTGTTTAACATCCACTGCTTTAGCTTGATAATAAGTGATTCTACTTTTGCCAATTAGTCACCACTCGCGGCATTAATGTTTCCGAGGAAAATCAGTAAAGCAAACAAGAGAACACCAACTGAAAGCACCAAGCATCCAACATTGACCAAAATGAGGCTGACAAACAAATTAATGAAAAAGAAAAAATAGGCTGGTCCTGAACCACGTACCATCATGTCTTATATATAGTCAAAGGCTCCCCTTATTCCATCCAAGCTCTCTCCCAATGAAACTCTGCAACAAGAAGCAGCAAAATGACCAACATATAAACAGGAATATGAATGAACACTCAACCTCTGCAAGACTACTGTCATCTTTCAATCTCTCTTAGCATGGAAAATCAGTTTGTGTACAGAAATAGTTACCACCCTTCTAAATAAATCAGGAAAACACAATAGAAAGATTCAGTTTTAGGAACTAGGTGCAAAATATTTGTTTTTTGCTTTGAAAAAGAACATTTAGGGGATTAAACCAGAAATTATCACTCACAAAAAAGTTAATAATCCAACTACAACCACCTATATTGGGAATAACTAACTAATGTAGCTTCATCAAAAGAATCAATATAGTTCCTACATTGGTTGCATAACTGAGTTCACTGTTTTGTAATCCTTGTCTACGATATGTCGGTATCATAATCCTACCAGATCTTCTTCAGCTTCACTTGAATTGTAGTTGATGGTGTAGCAAGCATTTAATCTTCACCAGCTCGAACCCATACCATAATGTGCCTGTGAGATGCACATTGGGTAGCCACTTCCCATTTTGGTATGGATCGAATCTCACCAAATGTATTCACATTGCACCTAACTCGAATTATGATGATATCAAATATCCTACAATTCATAAATCCAATCATGGTAAATATACTTGCTCATTTATTCCAGGGATGTTCTCAATAAATGTTGATCCAAATTTCAATTCTTGCTCTGAGCCAATGCAACATAGTTCCAAACAACCAGCAAAGAGGCAAGGAAGCATTAGCCAGACAAAGATACAAGCACTTTATGTTGCCTCACTAGTGACAGAGCATCAATATTTGTTTCATTGGACCTTGCTTTACTGTTTCCCAACCTGAAAAAATAAGTTGTTTATCTGAAGGCTTGCACTACATGAAATGCACTACAGATCTTTATATGATACATATATATATTACAGGATTGCATCAAACATGCATCCTGATTTAACAAACTTTAATGCTCCACTGAAACTCAAAGAATCAACTTTAATGGAAGAATCCAATATAAACAACGAGTTAGCAAGGGCTAGCTTTGTCATGTTTAGTTGCCTGTTTTATCATTATGGTAATATATTCCTAATATCACATAAGTCCCAAACAACATTAACTTGTATCTTATGTTCATGACTCTTGTTGGCATTTTCCAAAAGTATGTCTAAGTTGGTGTCATATTGAATAAGTAGCATGATTATGAACCATTAAGGGTTCTTGAAACTGGATTTTGAGGAACCCAATAATCATTTTTCACAACCAAACCTAATTTAAAGGGACTCCTCCCACTTGTCTGATTGATCTTACTTCAAATGATGATTGGATGAACATGTATAGTACACGATTCCAAGGAGTGTCAAAACTTCAAAGCTTCACATTGGGCCAAGGAAAAGGAACTATCATTTACAAATATTTTGTTGATTATTCACCAAAAAACAAAACAACAAATTAAGTCTTTCTCTAGAAGAGGATTAAGCAATTCGATACCATTGCTTATTGCTTCTTTGTCAGTATAGAAATTTAAATAGTGATGTGAATGTATAAATTAAACATAGTGCAGAGTCAATGCTTATTGAATTCTAGTAGAAGTATGCTCTAAAAGAAACCAAGTGAGGCATCTAAATAGTGTTTGATATTGAGGTTCTTGTTCACCCAAATAACACTCAAAAGAATAAAAAGAAACTCAATTTTAAAACACTTATACCTCATAACTCAAGCAGTGTCATGCTATTACAAGGCTTTTAAGGCCCAAGGTCATGATAACTGGTTATCTCGACAAGTTAGTGAGACCACACTGCAAACTTCACAGTCTCACTACATAATGATAATGGTATATAAGGCCATGTAGTGCATTGTTTAATCTTTCACAATGAAACAACACAGTTGACACTTTATGACATTGGTTCGCGACACAAAAGGAGTGAATACCTACTAAGTGCTTCGAGTATTTGTAACATAATGTGAACTTAGTTATGCTAAACTTGTGTTTCAGCTCAAGGTTTAGAAAACTAGCCAGACCGATAAAATACCATTTGGCAAGTACTAGTCCAACCAGGAACTAGCACCCGGATTGGGCTTCTCTCGGTCCATTCTGAAATCTGAAACTAGTTTTTATTTTATTTTATTTTGTTTTGGCCAGTTGTTGAAAGCTGTCAACAAAAGTTGACTGTCAACAACTCTCTTCATCCTCCTCTTCTATCCTCCCCCTCTCCTTTTCATTCTTCTCCTCACCTCCTTCTTCACCTTCTCATCCTTTCCTTTTCCTTCACCTTGTAATACACTGACATACCATCCATGTAACCTGTGTGCTGAGACATACTGGTGGTACAAGTCACACTCTGAAAATTTTAAACCTCCAGATCAAAACAAGTCTCACATTGAAACTCGAAACCTTGCTTCAGCTAACGCTATTCTATTCATCTCCCAATCTCATGTGCATTTGAAGAACAATGGTTATTTTTAGTGCTTAAGGTGTAGGTTGTTGCAACTAGCTGGTTTCAGATTCTCATGTTTCTTTCATAATTCATGTGGATAAAATGAAAGGTGATGATCCCAAGTCCCAACAAGCAAGAAAAAAGAAGTGTATGGTCAATCATACTTGCGCATGCAGTACTTGAATTCCTGCCCCCGAACAAAGTCGTTCTCCCCTTCCTCCAGCTGACCCAAGTAACGCATTACACATACCAATGTTAGACGAAAACACAGCAAATAAGCGACGTTATATTAAGACCATAAGAATCAAAATTTTTCCTTTCTTTCCCATTTCATCTCACCGGATCGCTCTCATAAATCAGCTGAAAGCAGACGGGAGAAAGGCATCGCAGCGCACAGTTCTCCTTGTCGATTATCGACCACCTGCACCTCGACCCCCACAACCCACTTGTCCCGCAAACACCCGAGAAGAATTAGGTCATCTCAACTTTTCTTCTCTCAAACGATCAGATTAAAAAAAAGAAAAAAGGAGCAGATGCGCTCAGCGGCTACCTCTCGATGTCGGCGTAACAAGCCTGCTTCTTTTCTCTGACCTCGATGTCCTGGCAAGATCCGAATCCGCATCGGGTGAACAGAGCAAGAGATCAACAACAACAACAACAGAAGGGGTCATCAGGTGGAGGCCGCTTACGGTGATCGGCCGAAGGGACGATTTTGCGAGAGCGACCGGCGCGAGGAGGCAGAGCAGCAGTAGGCCCGGCCAGAAGCCAGCGACGCGTAGGGGACGGGCAGGAGAAGGTCGAAGTGGAGACTTCGCCATGGATATTTGTGAAGACGGCACAAATATCCTCGTGTCATATATGCTTTAGATCTGATGGGCTCATATCGTTATCGAGGAAGATTCTGATTTCCAATAATATAAATCAATTCGAGAAATTCCAATACATCATTTTATATATATATATATATATATATATATATATATATATATATATATATATATAAAATCTCTGCTTGTCATCAGTTTCTTCCTGAGGAATTCAAAGAACCTACGCAACCATAACAGAAAGGAACAAAAGGTAACACCATGTCTCCATTCCAACATCTTGCAGATAATATGATTTCAGAACAGAAAAAGGAAGGGAAAAAAAAGAGAAAAAGAAAGGCTTTCAAGTGTAAAGAACAATAACAATGATTTAAAACAACCTCATTTACAAACCGATGAGCACGAACAAGTGATCTAGAGAGAGGCTATTCAAGTGACAAAGAAGCAGGAAGTCCAATTCACCATGTAAATAATGCAAATTAATATCCATAATCTTGAACCGTGTAATTAAAATTGTCTCTGTCTGTACAACCCAACATCGAAATGCAAGCGACTAAACAAGAGAAAAAGGTAAGCAATGTGCTTACCCGCGGATGGATAAAAAACTTTTCTTTGCAACATCTGCTGGGAATTACTATCTACAGCCAAAGAAAAAAAAAAAAACCACATCAGTATGTCAAGACATCTTTTCGGGGTTGTGGTAGATGCCACGGCGCATCCATTGCTTTAAAATGGCAGATGCACCTATATAACACAATTGCACCTGCACTTTTCCCTCATGAATCTTGTTTGATCGTGTAAACTCCGGATAAGTTAGCATTTTATACAAAAAAAATAAAGGCCTGGTTGTTGTCAGACTTTGTCACCCGTCCAAGATGCTTCTACCTCGATGGAGAGTGGACTTATCTAGCTTCTCGTTAGCTCCTCCCACGATAGGACTTGTAGTTGAATCTCCCACCGAGTTGCTCCCATCTTGTTGATGCACATGAAGGTCCACACTATTTAATGGTATCAGTTTCTGGAAAAAGCTCTTGATTTAGCAATGACCTTCATGATATTAGACATAAAAGAATAGAGAGTTGTTCAAAATTGGCAAGATAAAGAGTGTCCTGATCTAGCATAACCAATAAAAGAGATTATAAAAACTGATAAGCATCAGTTTTCTTTTTGGAAATAATTGCATCAGTTAAAACAATGTTAAACATAATTAAACTATTTAAACAAAGAAGAATCACTAGAATATTATGTAGCATGAAACTTGTTCCAGAACACTGAGAAGATATGAAATCTAATGTTGCATTTCATCAACCTTTTAATTTAAGCTCCAGATAATAACTCTGAAAAGTTTAATCTTTATACCACTTTTATATCCAAAAAGGATTTAGCCACTGAATGCTAGAGTCGATGCAACAATTAGAGTTATGGATTTGAACTATGCATGTGCCGAGCAGCAGACAAGAAATACGTCCTACCTTCACAATCTCTGCCACATGTTAATCTGAACCACTGTAAATTGCATGAGGTTGTGCCAAGTAATCATTAACGACATAGGACATATGTTCAAGGTCATCTATGGCCTCAACTATGCTCAAGAATTTTCCCCATGCATATGTTTTTCTGAGCTTGTAATGTGTTCGGATCAATTAAAGTATTAAAAATTTGGACACAATATGATCAGAAAATCCGTTACGCCTTTTTCAGTACTCACAGATATATTGCCAGTTGTACTTTTCGTTTGAGGCAAATTAGGTGATTATACATTTAGATTGTGATGCCACAACTTCCATTGAAAACATTATGTTGCTCATCAAAATATTATTATAAAAACAAAAGAATGGCTCAATGCATGAGACTCTAGTTCATAAAGGAACAGCTTTACCATGGAGGCAAGCTCATCCCCTAGATATTATTATAATGCACTCCCAACGTTAGCAGCCAGGTCAGGAGGTTCATCGACCAAATGGAGAAAGACAATTTTCCAATGAAAATTAATATACATGAACATGGTAACTTAGGGGTTACAAAGTACAACATTGAACCTTCAAATGGTAGGTATGCACTTACAACATCATATGAACCGAGTTGGTTCCAAGAAAGGTTGTTTACCTGATCGATGGTGTCTGATCCCTCAGAATATAAGATAACAGGCCTGCATCTCTTGTCTTCATTCATCAAACTTGAGTTCTCAAAATGTGCACAAAGAGCAGCCTTACCCTGTATTCTAGCATATGCCAATAACGCAACTTTTTCACTGTTTAACTTCTCCCACTTCTTCCCATTGAATGTCTGTACATGCAAAAAAATCAATTTAGTATATACTTCCAGATTATACGGGCCTTTGTGTAGGACTAGATTTCACATTCAAAGTTGGATAAGCTAAATGAGCACATAGAAATGGTAAGCATTAAAGGAACTCATGGGGCCCTGTTCAAATATGTACATCAAGCTATTACTATAAGATTTCCCATTCTTCCACACTCCACAAGGGCATTATTTCAAAAAATTGTTTGGACCAAGACAAACAACGAAAGACTTCAAAGTATAAAAGATATATCAAGCAATATAGGAAAACCTTATAGAAGGACATAATGTGTGAAGGAGAAACCATGTTTATAAATGCATAACCGACGTTGCATTTATTCTGCAGATACAGGAAAAAAAAAGGTCTGATTCAGCTCATGAAGAAATTAAAAAAGAATATAGTAGCCAGATCTGACAGATACTACCTTAAAATCAATTGGCAAGTACAGGAAATCATAAGTACCCTTGTGATTTTCATCAATTGCAGCCAACAGCATCTTAGAGGTATACCTATAGAGATTGAAAAACTAGCTTCAGCTCATGATATTGCAATCCCAAAAATCAGCAGAAAATGATAACATATTCTTGAACTATACTTATTTGGAATGTTCTTGATCATTAGTGTTGCTCTTGTATCTTCGCCTCTAACAATTTTGTCCAAATCAAGCAGATACCTCTTTTTGTTATCATCTTGACTCCCTTGGCTATCAAGCTGTCGACTGTGGCCCTGAAGGCCAAATGAACCTGAACCAGGATACTGGTTATTACCAAAGAAGTTAGGACCAGATCTCTGATACTGCATCATTCTTAGTTTGGGTGAACTGTTATCTGGTATGTTTCCTGTTAAAACAATTCCTGGATTCCACAAGGCAGTAGGACCACTTCCACTGTTTTGGGTAACCCGCATATTTCCAAATGCAACCTGGTTCATGACAGATGTTTCAGGTGTCTCAGGAAAGTAACTGTAGTGTCTCTTGAAAGGAACGCCAGGAGGTGCTGATCCCACCAGATGATGCTGACCATGGGATGACCCAGGAAATGAGTCATGCTGATTTGAATAGAAAATGTTCTGCCTTTGCTGTCTACCATTTGATGGGAAAGGAAGTCCCGTAACTGGAGATCTCCAAGAAGACAGGGGTTGATCCATGTTAGAAGTTGGACTGCCAAAAACAATCTGGGATCCAGTCAAAGATCCAAACCCTGATGCATTTGGAGCTGAAGGACCCAAAGAAGACAAAGGACCAGGACTTGAGGCCAGCATTCCACTATTATGATCCCGGGATGATCCACAATGCTGAAACCTACCTTCATGAGGTGAATTGCTACCAGAGTACAGCTGATCAGCATAATTAACCTTTTCTTGGCCCTTAATTAGTCCAACTTTTGTAGAATTTGACATCACAGGAGATAGTATGGTACTTAATCCAGGCAAACAGTCACTACCTATAGAGTTTATGATTCTCCCAGCAGGGGTCTTACAGAGAGCTTGTTGGAATGGACTGCTCTCATTCGGACTATTGAATTGGAACCATGTACCTGACATCCACAAGGAATGAAACCAACCTCTCAACAGATCAAATCAGATCCAGGACTAAAGTTGTTAACCAAAAAATATATATCTGATATAGCAAAGTTACCTGTAAAACTGTTTACAGGAGAATTTCCATGATGTTGGTGAACCCTGGCTTCATCAGGATCCAAATTATAAGTTGTTTGCTGCATCAAACTGTTCAAGATATTTTTTTAGCATTTTAAGGAGGAGGTGATATCAAAGAACTCGAAATCATGAAAATAAGCAAGGAGAAATTATTTGAATTTACTAACAAAAATCAACCGGCATAATGCTTCTAGCTATAGATTAAAGGATGAAAAAATGGTTCTGTTTCTACAAACTGTTCTTTGATCAGAGGGGAAAATAACCAATATGCTATGAGATCTACAATCTCCATGTAACTATTTCAGAAGCAGCATAATTAGTGTTGATTGTCAACTTGTAGGAAAACACTAGGCCTGTGTGGTGTTACTAATATTTTGTTTCTTTATTTGGATAAAGAACTACATAAAAGTCTACGTAAATGATGCCAAAGGATACATATTTAAAATCTTCCCCGCAAGGTAAGTAAAAATGTTTAATTTCATACTTCCATGTGAGATACAATAGCAAAAGATTACCAACCAAGAGAAATCTAAGAAAAAACTCAATTGCTTAGTTATTGTAATTCTCGCAGACCTGTCTGAGTATGTCAATATTCATCTACTTTTGAGCAACGACGAATTCAGTAATACCAAGTTATGGATTTTTTAAATATTTCAATTCTTAATAAAAGGAGGCAAATTTTGGATCAGTGTCCAATGGGTAGAACAAATTCAGCAGTAGATTATTTGTTCATGATATTTCACATTATATTGACAAAATTAATGAGGCAAGGCATCAAATGCAAACTTCATGTCAAAATGTCTAGGCAGCTGAATAAGATAAAAAATCCTACTTAAGTTATAATGAGACCTGAAAGAATTATAGTAATAAACCAACATGTTGCAGAGTCACCCCAAAATCCATCCTGTACACCACATTGAAATTCTAATGGCCAGTGCATTACCTCCATGTAAAATACCACTGCTGCTGACATCTGGGAAGTGTATAACTACTTCAAGAACTACAATATAAAGAAGTCCAGTAACTCTAACATAAACAATAAGGTAGTTGCTATTAGCCAACCATTAGAATCTCTTTGAAGTTCAATCCCTAAATTATAAGCATAAGGAAGCTTTTGAATAGAAAAAAGGAAAAAAATATAGATACAGGAGAGTAAGCCTTGTGAGGTAGTATCCACTGACACTAACCAGCTTTAGAATATATTAGAACTACACACACCATGAGCAAAATTAAACTGCCGATGGATTAAAGGTGCATATAAATAGGAAAAAGACATAAAGTGCTTCTGCTTGTGAAACTTCAAATTGCACCTATCCATGGAATGTAGAAATGTTTATTTCCTCTTGTATCACTACAAGTGAGAAATAAAAATGTTTTTTTTAATATTTTTAATGCACTAAATGCACTGTCCTTTTAGTACCATAAGTACAGTAACCATTGTCATCGAAGTATCAAAGCATTCTCACCATAACTAAAAGCAAATAATTGAACTAGTCATATGCATACTTTCTTCGAGCTCCACCAGGGCGACTGGGTTCCAGTTTTATTCGTTTGCCAGCTATTTCGCACTTGTTCAACGACTGAAGTGCAGCTTCTGCCGCTCTGACATCATAGAACTCAATAAACTTATGGTGCCACTTGTTAGGTGTCTCCCTAATCTGTAAGACAAAGCAAGGAAATACTGGCCTTATGAAATAAACTTGTGTGTAGAAAAGCATAGGATGCTCACTTAATTGGAAAAAAAACATGAGAGGAAATAAACAAATCTGACCTCTTTTATTTCCCCATGAACACCAAATATTTGAAAGAGGTCATCATTTGATACTGATGAATCCAAATTAAATATCACAAGGGTTCCTTGATTCATATCTTTGTCAGATGGGTTTTCCTAAATGTTTGTAGAAAAAGACAAAAGAACGAAAAAGAGACGAGCTTAAATCAGAGGTAAAATCATTAAAATAAATAGAAAAATATCTATAACCTAACCTTTGGAATAGAAAAATGGATGTCAAGCTTTCTTCGTCTTAAGGGCTTGTTTTGCAATGCACGCATAGCATTTTTGGCAGCCCGTATATCATAATAAGATATCATAACAAATCCCCGGTGCTTGCATGCAGTGTAAAGACTTCGGATGTCTCCATATGGCTACAAGAGGCACAAGATTATAATGTCTCAAACAAAAAAACAGTGCCCATAATTTTCTTTTTGGAATATCATGGATCAGGATAAAATGTGCAGATGCAAACATTAATTGTTCAGAAGTGGACCAAACAAGAAGGAAAACTAACATAACCAACAAAAGCATAGGTTTCAAGATAGACATCATACAAGATAGTAGATAGAACCTGCCAGGTTGCAGAAGTGCATCATACAAGAAGCAAAATTAAAATGATTCATAAAAGCATAGGTTTCTTGTTAGACATCATAGGAGAAATTAAAAGTTCCCAGTTTGCAGATTAAGGTTCTTTTAACTCCAGGAAGGAATGATTACAGGGACATAAATCTTATAATTCGCATTGCACCTCAAAGCAGAGAGCATATTTGAACTTGCATGTGTAACAACAATTAATATAGGAAAAAGATGCCTTAACTGTCTATAGATCAAAGAATTGTATGTAATACAATAATTTATATAACAATATTTTGAAATTTATTGTTAATTGGATCATAACAAGATCATGAATTTGGTTTTCACAAAAGTTCTTTTTTCACTGGTATATGCTGGGAGGCAACAAGTTCCTCCATGAACGAAGCATAGAAGTGTAGGGAATCCACAGCTAGTGTAAATCCAGACTTATTCGTTTCTTTTTTGCACACATCTGGGTTTCTCAATTTTGATATGAACTTTAATGACTAACTAAACTGGTTCAAAATTTTAGATTTTTTTAACCTAGATTGTGCAAAAGCATTATATCAATCATCCACGGTTGTTGATGTATATACTATATCAATCAGTATGCCAGATGAAGTCATGAATCTCATGCATACTGAAAATTTTGCTCTTTAAGAATTTTGACCAAGGGCTCAAGTTGAATATCATTTTTCCAGTCATGGCCATCATTTGATAGGTGACTGTTACTGTAGTTTCAGACCCAAAAGTTTGTTTTCTGTTTGTAAACCTGATCCTATAAACCTAGGTCTTCTAGACATATTGACAATCAATTGTTTCTAGAGTAACACATCCCATAGCACATCATTTTCTCTATATAAACCTAATCCTAGAAACCTAAGAATTATAGATATATTGCACAATTAATTCTTTTTGAGTTACGTATTCAATAGCCATAAATAGTTGAAAGCTTCAATTAGAAGTCAAAACCAAAATCCTACAACTCACTACACTTCTTGGATTTCTCCACAAGCTCATATTACGGCTAATTATAGATTATCCCATGTAATTAGCTATCTTTAACATCCTAATTCCTATACTTTCAAAAGTTACATTGAGATCCCTATACTTACAAAAGCAAAACATTTAACTTCGTTTCTTCTCACGCCATCAACTCTGCTAACGAAAATACCTCACATGCTCAGTGGTAAACCTTGTGGTATTTTTTCATTTGCAGAGTCAACGACATGCGAAAAAACGAGGTTAAATGTTTCACTTTCATAAGTATAGGGATCCCAATATAACTTTTGAAAATATAAGGATCAAGATGCTAAAGATAACTAATTACATGAGGTAATCGTAATTAGCCCCTCATATTCCCCTTGGAGCCTATCCTCACACTTGTCCTAGATTAAGTGATTCTTTCTTGTGTGCTACCAACAAAGGCTCATTATCTTTAACCAAAAAAAACCTAATGACCACAGCAAATAAACATAAAAACACGGCAAAATCGAGAGTAGGCAGAAAGTCCGTAGTAGTCCCAAATCAAAGGTTTTAAGCCCTTCAAAGTTCTAAATAAGTTACTGTAGATAATATATACACATACTATGTCGTGTAAACTCATTATATATATCCGTGAAGACATGGACATAAAGCATGAAACATGACATTTTGCAGGAGCAAAACTGCAGGTGTGATATGGCAGTTTATGGATTGTTACTCAAACACTAACTGCAATGAGGTACCACAGCAAAATTTTAAATAAAAATTATCGATACACATTTACATTAAAGGCAAAAAAAGATTTCAAAATATTATAGAAAGTAATTACCACAAATAGTGACTGCAGTTCCGAGTCTTCAACGTTACTATTAATGTTCCGTATGAACAAAGTTCTTGAAGGATGCTCGCCATACGGATGCTCACCAGAGACAGTCCCAAAACCATTTGGAAGAATGTGCTGACTGATCCCATTCTCTGCATAGCTATCAGATATACTTACTTTTTCCATACTAGCAGTAATGCTCTCTGTTGGACCAGAATCCAATTCAAAACCTCCAACACTACCAAAAAGATCACAATCTTCTGATTCATCCACTAGTTTAGGCAAGTTTGTAAGGTCAAAACCATCCATTATGCCAGCTAAAAGATCTTCTTCATTGTTAGGTAACAAGACCTCATCCTCTTGGAAGTCCAGCTCATCCACAATGAACTTGCCCTCCAAATACTTACTGTGTGTTTTCAATTGAGAAGATGAATTGTCAGCTGAATGAACACCATGTACTGAATCTGCAGTCACAAATGAAAATTTACATATGAATCAGTTCTTCATTGTTAGGTAACAAGACCTCATCCTCTTGGAAGTCCAGCTCATCCACAATGAACTTACCCTCCAAATACTTACTGTGTGTTTTCAATTGAGAAGATGAATTGTCAGCTGAATGAACACCATGAACTGAATCTGCAGTCACAAATGAAAATTTACATATGAATCAGTTCAACAAAAGTAGTTGGTGATAACTCAACGTATGAGAAATGCTGCATACATTTACCATGCCAAATTACTGGCAACGAGCTAGAGAAAAGGCTAGCATCGGATAATCCATAAAATGCACTGGAGCTGAATGGACCTTTCCATAAAATTGTTCCAGCTCTTGGCACCAATTTGTTTGATGAGACGCTCAATAGGCCTATAGATAAACAGTCAGACATGTTTTGAATGAACAAAAATTCTTATACCAAGTAGGACAAGCGAGGCATCTTTATCTACAACTTACCTTCTGAAACTGAATGTTCTTTGCTCTGGTCCATATTTCCTGTACAAATTGCCAAACAAAGGATGTTGAGAGATAGAGAGGGGGGATGCAGCAACAATTGAGGACCATGAGGAACCATGACAAATTAGGTGACAATGAGAACCATAAAAAGATCCTCCTACCATGCTGGTATGCTAAGCATAATGCATCCGTAAGTCACCCTTTACACTGTTTTAAATTAGACCAATCCTTCAATAAGCATTTTACAGGATTCTCCTAAAAGGCAAACACCCCAGACAGAAAAGAAATAGACAACCAACTAGAGAAAGAAGACAAACCGCACCAAAATGCACCAGAGACGGTTTAATTGCCATAAACCAAAATATTATAATAAAAGAAGCACCAATGTAACAGATTAAAGGGGGAAAGGTCATGATGGCTAGGTTGATGATACACATCAAATTCCAAGCGGGTAGCTGATTATAACATTTAAGCAGCTCCCGACACCCTAGAAGAAGGTTCACATAATAAAGAAGCCATCTTTGCCGCGATCTCATAAAAAAAAGAGCAAATCAAACCGTAAAAAAGATCCACCGACCGGCCGAAACAACCAACAAAAGAAACCCTACTTTCAGCAGAAGGTAGCCAACAATTGAACGACGCAATAAATAATAACCAAGCGGAAGAGAACACTTCAAACTCCATGCCGGTAGCTGCTCATACATCTAACAAACCTCCCAACACCGTAGACGAACAAGGTTCACAGAAAAAACAAAAACAAAAAACCATATTTGCAGCAATCTCATTTAAAAAAGAGCAAATCCAACAGAAGACGAGATCCACCGACTTGCCGAAGGAACACCACCACACAAAAAACACTTCTTTCAATAAGGGACTCCACCCAAAACCCGAAACAAGCAGAAAACAACCAAGCATCGAATGACGCAAGAGACGATAGCGCAGAAATGCTTACCAAGCAGAAGAACTTGGCGATGCCCAACGCTGCACGAGATATCTCCTAGCGCGCCGAGACTCCCCTACCCGTCGCAATCAAACCAAATACAGCAAGAGAAGCCTCAGAGTACGAAACCTCCTCCTTTTGGCTGGCCCTCAACCGCAACCTGACAGACGGAGAGAGAGAGAGCGAGCGAGATATTACCGGAGGTAGGCGAAGCAAATCAAAAGAGAGAGACGGCGAGAGGGAGAGCGGCAGCAGCTGGGTTTATAACTTGTGCGGGCCGGGATTTAGCGGTGTTTAAATTTGATTTGGCGTCCGTCCGCGCTTTGTACATCATCAAACTATTATTACCACAATACATACATTCAAAATGTTATTTTTTATAAGATGATAACATCAATTATAAATATATATATATATATATATATTGTTAAGTAAAAATTCGATTACCCAAGTTCAAGAGATGAATCAAATTCGATCCTTTTAATAAATTATTCAAGGAGAATAATATTTAATTGTCCTTGAACACAAAACCACGTTTTATATATATATAACGTGTTGGTTTGTTCGGATCAGCTTCAGCACAAAAGCACGTGACATCGAGTTTATCCACTCGGCATCATTTTTGGCACGTGGAATTGCACCCGGCGATTGAGAGTTGTTGGGGGGAGCGCAGCTCATGACGTGTCATTGGTCAACCCTCAGTTTGCGTCGCTGACGACACGATGGAATTCTTGAGGTTGACTGTCAGTCAATTCTATGTTAAATCTCCTCTCACAATATATTTGATATGAATTCAAGTGATGATGCTGGACGAGTTCCGAATCCAGATCTTGATTGGATAATTAGGAACCAATATATTTATCAATCTTGCATGAATCAATGTAAATAAATTTACTGGGGAAAGAAGAGCAAGACATTTACACTTCTCAGCCCTAATAGTGATTGATAATTAAATGTTTTTTCTGCCCAAATAGTATATTTGGGAAGATCAAATAATACTATATTAAAATATATCTGATAAGAAGCTAATTGGGAGGGTTTATAGCATCTGTATATTTGGAGATATCCTTCTTTTTATAGGTTATAACGTATAATTATAAAAAATATTTCTTCTTGCATGTCATGCTGATTAGACATACATGGACGATAGTGCTATGCGCATGACTAATTCAACATGCATATGTGATCTCATGATCTTGCTCCATTAATTAAAGCACGTTTAGGTGGTGTTAGATTATTGTCTTATTAACTGATATATATATATATATATATATATATATATATATATATATATAAAAGAAGCATATTTGGCAGGTGCCGTGCACGTGATTGATATTTATAAGTCGGTTTTCCCGACCCTGCAGCTTCGGTGGCGGTGGTGTAATGGCCACGACGCTCCATCGAAGCCTACCATTTCGACTCTCTCTTCCTCTCAAATCTTCCTTAACTCCTGCCTTGATTCCCAGGAACTACTTCTCCTTCTCTGCCATGGCCGCCAATGTATGCTTCTCGACGTCTCAATCCCCCCTTTCTCTGTGTGCGGTTGGATTATTGTGCTCTTGAACCAAGTGCAGGCAACGAGTTCTGCCGGCGACGACGCTGAGCGAATTGAAGTCGAATCCGATGTCAAGGTGGAGGATAACAACAACGACAAGAAGAAAAAGAAGATCTTTGTTGCCGGATCGACCGGCAGGACCGGGAAGAGGATCGTGGAGCGGCTGCTCTCGGGAGGGTACGGCGTGCGTGCAGGCGCTCTGGATTTGGAGAAGGCGAGGAGTGGCCTTCCCCAGGACCCGGGCTTGCAGATTGTGAGCCTCTCGGACTCGGAATTGCTTGATATTTTTCGGAAATTTCTTGTTTTTGGTGGTTGATTGCTTGGTTGGATTGGCAGGTCAGGGCGGATGTGACGGAAGGCTCGGAAAAGCTGGCTGAAGCCATCGGGGATGCGGAGGCGGTAATATGCGCAACTGGGTTTCGTTATTCGTGGGATATCTTCGCCCCTTGGAAGGTCAGTTCCACCACTTGTTGTTGTTTCGATGTGTTTTTTGCAAGTAGGTGAGCTTTTACCCTTCAACTAGTAACAGGACAGATGAATTTTTCCTAAGAAAAGAAAAGATTTTTCATAGTGAACTTAGGACTGAATTCTAGAATCTCTAACGTGGAACAGACTTTGAGATGGAATTTTAGTGCAGATTGAGACCTGAATTGCATTGGACCCTCTTGTCTTTGGTTCCTTTGGTAGCTAATTATAATGCTAATATTGGACCATTTGAGACATCAAGGTTTTTAACCTTGGAATCTTCATACCTGAAATTGTCCGTCCTCCCAACCTTGTAACATGTGGAACCTATTCTCCCATTTCTTATTTTATCTTTCTGATTAGGGAGATGGAGATGTTGGAAATGAATAAGAATCTAATTGTTCAATATGTTGGTTTGTTAAATTTTTGTTATTGGTATGATCCTAGTTTTTTTTTTTTTCCCATGATATTTGCTAGATGAAAATGTACATTTTACCCTATTGTAGGCTCAACACTTCAATTATTCAAAGGAAAAAAAAATCTTACAAAATGAGTTATTTAGTGGAGTACACAAGACAAGCATATACAATTGTGCACCACAGTTTCTCTGATTCTTATGGGTAAAGCTGACATAATAATTGAGAATTATCAATTGCTCAAGTACTTGATTTTTGAATTAAATTCAAAAAACACACACTTCTTTTGTCTTAGAAGTATTGTTTTTGGTAAGAAGAATATAGGTCATACCAGTTATGGTTTGAAGCCACATAATTATTGTCAATCATAGATGTTTTTGTAGAAACCCTCAAATTGAAATGCCTGATGAAGTATCAATCCTGTTTCTGAAAGGACTTTGATATTGAAAATTGAATTGGGACATTGAGTCATTAGGATTGCACGTAATGGCTGATCTGACTCATTCTATCTAAAGCAGCTATTTACTGTCAAAAGAGGGTATTGACTATCAGAATTCTTTGTATGTTGATAGCCCATCAGAATGCACAAAGGATCTGTCAAGTAATAATTTCGCCCATAAATCAAACCAATCCATTTGCGTAGCCAGGTCGGCTAAGTCTTCATACTGTTTAAGTACACTTTATCATATGGTTTGCATGGTCTTACCTATTTGGTTATCCTTTATGATTGACCCCTTAACCATGGTCATTCTGCATCCAATGACAAATATCTGTCAGGTAATAATTTCAGCCCATAAATCAAACCAATCCATTTGCTTAGCCAGGTCGGCTATGTCTTCATACTGTTGAAGCACACTCTGTCATATGGTTGTGCATGGTCTTACCTATTTGGTTATCCTTTATGATTGACCCCTTAACCATTGTCATTCTGCATCCAATGACAAATATCTGTTAGTTAATAATTTCAGCCCATAAATCAAGCCAATCCATTTGCCTAGCCAGCTCGTCGTAGTCCTCATACTGTTTTAAGTACACTTTATCATATGGTTGTACATGTTCTTACCTATTTGGTTATCCTTTGTGACTGACCCCTTACCCCTGCTCATGTTGCATCCAAATATATATTTTTTGATTGTCAATCTTGTGTATCCTCAGTATTGTCCCATCACTTGCTGATAGTATGTGCGAAACAAGAAACAGGAATTATTGGTTTTATATCAGAAGATGAGATTGCAAAGCAATGAGTAGTGTTGGGCACTGTTTAAAATGCATCATTATGAACTACGCAGAACTTTAAAAGAAGATGCACCTTGTGTTACGAATCAATAAGAAAGGGGGTGTGGGATTGCAGAGACTTAAGGAACATACTGTTTTGCTTGATCTCGATTCAATTTGATTTGACACTGATCATCTTGGGCCATATTACCCAAACTAATAGGTCTTGCTCGAAATCAGCCAAAGGTGGTCATAGCCGTTGTGAAATGAATTGGCACACTAACATGTACATCGTTGGATCCACTTGTCTTCTTTTCTAATGCATTTCCTATCTTAAACTTCATCAAAATCATGAATATATCACTGAGTTGTAAATTTCAATCTTTGGCCTAGTCAAGATGGCATGCGTCTGATCCTGCATGCGTTGTATGGGGTGAAGTCAGGTTACTCTTAGTAGAGCTAGTTATGAGTTGCTCGCGATACAAAAAGCATCAAGATATCCTTAGTCATTTGAAGTTGGAACGAGTTCAAACCATATTTTTAGACAGCAGAATTAGAAATCGCCTACTTATACATGGTTTCAAGTGTATTTATCCTTCACATCACAGATTTGCAATATCTATTTGCGTTGGGTCTTATTTATACTTGTTGCTGGTGGTTGACTTGTTATGTTATTTAGTTTCCATCCATGACCCAAGGAATAAAGGTTGCAGGTGGACAATTTTGGTACGGTGAACCTAGTGGAAGCATGCCGGAAGATTGGGGTTAATAGGTTCATCCTTGTCAGTTCCATTTTGGTCAACGGGGCTGCAATGGGCCAAATACTTAATCCAGCCTATATAATACTAAATGTATTTGGACTTACATTGATAGCAAAGCTACAAGCGGAGCAATACATCCGAAGATCTGGGATCAACTATACAATCATAAGGCCTGGTGGCCTGAGAGATGAACCTGCGACTGGAAACATCATTATGGAACCAGAGGTAAAAACATCCATTTGAGCCATAAAACATAATCTTTATCGATTAAATACTCGGGATCGTTAATTAGTCAGATTTCCTGTTTCATTTATTCTTGAGCTTGACATGATTTGCAGGATACTCTGTATGAAGGTTCCATATCTAGAGACCAGGTTGCAGAAGTTGCTGTGGGATCACTCTGCTGCCCCGATGCTTTCTACAAAGTTGTGGAGATTGTTTCTCGATCTGATGCTCCGAATCGCCCAGTGGTTGATCTATTTGCTGCTGTTAGGCAAAGTTGATGAGTTCTTAACTTCTTGTGTGCCAATATGGTATGACCAGTCTAGATTCATGTTAATGTGACAGGCCATGGGTTGGAAAGTATGGACACATACATTATATTCTATGAAAAAAAAATCTTCGATTTTTATCGTTGTCGGCAATAGCAAGGATCTCTCTTCAATATTAATTTTTAGGAAGCTGATGAATTCGGCTCCAAGTTACAAAACTGGTTTGATTGATGATTCAGATTGGCACAACATTATTTTCGGGTGGCATGTACAGGTTGCCAGGCATATGTGATGGCATGAGTCTACAGGTTGCTAGCCATCTCTAAGAACACAATGTTGGTAGCCATCTACAGGTTCTACGGTCCTTTTGCCTACTCCAATTTCTCTTACCTAACATCTGTGATAGCATGATTCTTCCCTAGATGCCATTGTTGATCTCTCGACGCCTCCCAAGTGCTGCCATGGCAGTCTCTGTCTTCTTCCCCATGTCGTCTCATCGTACAGTTCTATTGCGATCCTGTAACAGCTCTGCTAGCTTCACAGTAAACCAGGGCGTTGGTACGGAGATATCGTTTGGTTAGGAAGCATTCGCATGCGACGGATGCAGAGGCCGCAAGCTGGAGACGAAGACGACATCTGTCCGCGACAGGCATGGACGCGAAGAGGGACATCAGTCCATAAGCTTCCTTCCTCCCCCCTCCTATGCTGCAGCCTCTCCGACCACTGCATGTCTCGGGGCACCCGACGGCGGAGGTTCATGTGTGGCCGCCATGGGCGCCTCGGTCACCTCTTCCGCCACCATCACCACCACCACCCTACCAAGGGGGGCACAGCACGTGGCCTTGAGAGACATCTTTACAGGAAGAGTGGTATCACCACAAACTAGAAGCTGATGGGATTCTGGCACCGACGACTTTGGCTTCACTGGTCCTTCTGTGCCAGGCATGGATTTGAGATCATGATCATTTCGTTTGTCATTTATATATAATAAAAACAATTTTCCATTTCCAGGTGATGCTGCAGCTCACTACTGATTCGGAAAAGCCAATGTGGAGAGAGACCGCACGGAATAATTGCACCGAGAAGTGACAAGAATGAACAGCACGAGATCCTTGCTCATCTGCAACACAAATCCTTCGGTGTCTGAGAACAGATCGAGACTTGACAGGGAAACATCAAGCACAGTTCCACATCCAAGACTTGGGATGTTTGATCCCCAAAAAGATCCGACCATTTCTATCTTGCAGCTTCTGAGAAGAAATGAGAGTTGGGATAGGAATCACGGGCATGGATGGATCCACCACTTGCGCGAACAACGTGATGACCACTGGCCTTGGTTTCTTCAAGTCGGATGTAATATTTCTGGGGAAGTTAATTTGGAGGAATACTTCCTGTTGTTTGCAGTAATTTTTCTGGTCCATGCAGCACCTGCAAATATCAGAGAAAAGATGATCTCTTCAGTATCTAAGAAAAAGTGAGTCAAATGTGAGCTTGATACCATCATCATCTTCTTCAACCATGAGAAAAGGTCTGCATACTGACTGAAACATGAGGAAGAACAGCTCTCTCTGTCATCAGACATGAAAACAAGTTCATCCATCAGTTCTCTTTCTTGTATGAATTCACTTTCATTTTTCTATAGCATACATACACTGCCCGATCTCCGACAGGTGAGCTTCACCCATTCGGAGGAGCCAAATGTGAGGATAGTGATGGTGGGAGCAAAAAGAGCAGCAAACTCTGCATGACTCATCACCAAGACTTGACATGGGGAGATATTTCTCATCAAAAATGAACATACACATTGCAAATTGTCAAGCTTGGATCCAATTTAAGCTTCTGAGATGACCTGAGTGACCACCACCGAGCAGAACAATCTATGGAATATTAAAGTGAAAGTTGATGATGATGAGCAGGAAGTCTTTGGTCTTTCAGCTGCATTATTTCATGGATAAGTTTGACTGCTTCCTCTCCATCAAACCAACATGACGGCCCCCGCATCAGCTCAACACTGAAGATTATTAACAGTTGCAGACAATTAATGGCCATCGATGCAGTTGACCTTTTTGCGCTCTCACTGGCTTCATGCCAACCATAAATGAAGTGCCGTCACATCATGAGCAGATTATTGTAGATTAGATCTTGTTCTAGATGTCAAGCAAGTTGCCAACTTGGAAGACAAATCTAGTTCTTGTTTTAGTTTGGTGGAGTCATTGACTGTGAGTGATCACGTTGCCTGCTCTGTTCATGTTGATGGGGACGCAAGAAAAACCAAATCTGAGACATTTACTGAAGTGGGAAAAAAAAATCGTTCTTTTTGACATTTCTTGTCACTAATTTAGCAGTTCTGACATGCGCCCTCGTTCTATAGTTTTTTGATGCTATTGATCTCAGTTCCTCTGAACTCTTTGACCTGGGGAATTTTGTTGGAGGATCATCCCCTACATTGTTTTTCTCTACATTTTAATATGAAAGAAATTAGATTCTACAGAGAAAACAGCATTATCCTCTCATTGATTTGTCTCTAAATATCCTGAAGAATCTCTCCAAGGATGCGACAGACCAAAGGTAGAGAACTCATCTTATCTTCCTGCATCCAATAGTATGCAAATGGACACCTCTGTAGCTACATATGCAAACTATCCTTTTGGCACTGAAACCTACCTACCAAGCTACCAGATCTTTCTCTTTGACGAATAGGAGCTCCATCTACAAAGTTCAAGCTACTTGTGGGTGGCAGTGCTTTCTATCTTGTGTTTTCTTGTTTTGATCAACCATTTTGTGGATTCCTGATAAGCTGCAGCAGATTGGACAAGCTGATTGCACTGACTCCCAAGGGGCATACATGGTACCAGCAAAGCTTGTTCCTTAGCTGATCATATGGCAGTGGAAAAGATTCCAAACAACTTTTTCCTGTAACATCCATTCAAGAGATGTTTGCTCCATTTGCACTATCTTTATCCTGTGGTCAGGACCTCTGCTTTCTGTGCTACATCCAACTTTATATTATTCTTACGATCCTGTCCTCCATGCTTTGGATTTCTGTAGGCTCATTAGAGGTTCTTCTTATCAGGAACACAGACTAGTTGAAAGACTCTTCCAGAGGGAGGACCAGAGTTCTGTAGTTACATTCTCTCTAGCATATTTGTCAAGACTGCACCCTGTTTGGAGTTCTTCACAGCTTTGGCAAGATGGTAAATGTCTTTGCACAGGTTCCTTGGATCATCTTCTTTGGATCTATCATCACCTAAATTTGAGTGAGGCCTCATTGTTGTGCCCTCTGTAGTCATTCCTTGAACCTCCAAAAGGGACACATAGGTTCCTCAATAGCATGCAATTACTCCTTTATCCCACAGAGCTCATGATGTAGGACATGTTTTAGATCCTGTAGGGGTAAAAGATTTATATCAGATTGCTGAGGATGTCCTAAGTGCACTGTTAAGGAGAAAGAACTAGGATGAATTCTGGGATGTGCCAGCTACATGCATGATTTTGCCTGTTCCTTTCCTATTTATTGCCCTTGGTAGTTCCTACCTGCAGGTTCTTGAGTTCCAACCAAGAAGAGGAGCAGGAAAGATGTATGCAGAGACCGGGCTGCTGTTGCCCTGCATGCAGGGCTTTCCACAGGAAGTATCAGGAGCTGATCAACATCTTCTTCCGTTTACATCTCATGAAGACTTGGTCTCCACTGTCTTCCCTGCTGCTGCTCCCACCTTGGTATGGATTGCTCCATGATTCTTCCTTTCTGTCTTCCACCCAGTCCCTCACTAACACAAGGTCTTATTTGCTGCTTAGACTTCATATGACTGATTTCTTGCAGGAGATATCACCTATGATCATGTCTAATCTGAGCAGTGAGTCCTTCTCCTGTATTTTTTCTGTCCTAATTTTCTTCTTCTTACTTGATAATCTTGAGAAATCAGACCATTATTAGTTCCTCAAATCCATAGGGTATTATTATGTGTTGGGAATCTTGTTCACATCCGTCGATCATGAACTAGAATGCCCACCGATCTCTGTTTTGTTATGGATTCTCATAGACCTCATTTCTATGTGATGCTTGATAGACGCAGAAACATTAATGCTTTTATTTGTTTTCTTGTCCCTCTTTCTTTAACCTTTTTTTTTTCTTAAGATTGCTGTTAACCCATCTCTTTGCCCTATTTCTTTGAGATTAAGCTGATGACTCTATATGCTTCTTTGCTCCACCTTATTTCTTCTTGTTGATTTTTTCAGATAGGAAGTAAGAATTTTTACATACTCAACAGCAAATACTTGTATTCAAATTTATCCATTAATTTGTCACTGCAATCAAGTCTCTTTTTTTTTTTCCTTCTTTTTAATTTATTCATGCTTCCTGCTCAGATTACTCCAGTAGATCTGCATATAGACAGCCATTTAAGTAAGTTCTTGCTAGCTGCTATGTGTTCTTGTATAAAAATGTGCATCCTTGTGTGAAACTGCAGACACCCATCATGTATTATTATCTTATCGCATATTGCGCATTAATGCAGTTTTCTGCGATATTTAACATAAGTTTCTACCTTCCCATGCTTTCCTGCATCACTCGTCGATGACACTAGAACGCTTTTAGGGAGGGTGTTTTATACAGCATTAACCCAGTCTCAAAGAACATAATTAATATGCATTTTGACGGAAACACATATGCTTCATGCTTTATTTCATGCATCCCTTTCTCATGAACACGAGTTATTTCATACTTGTGTCATGGTTATTTTTTAGGTGATACAGTCGGATCGGGTGCATTTCACAATTAACATAGTCCTCCTACATGGTTATGCGGCAAAGTTTCTACATAGTTTCTATAAACTTGGTTCTACACAAGCCATTGCTTAGCAGTTCTAATTAAAAAAAATCTTAAAATCATGGTGGATTTTGTCGATTGAGAAATCAAGTTCATGCATTTCTGTTCGGAAGGTGAATAGAGTATTAATAGGTGTATATCTAGAAGCAAATGACTCTGTAATACAAATGAATAACACAACCGAATACACCACCCTTTCATTTGATATTTTGCCTTGCCCAATCCATCAGATTCAGCATTTAGAACAATGCTTATCAGCTTGGCAATGCGATCATTTATTTACAGCACAAGAAAATACATCTAGAACTCCTTGTGTTTCTGATGGTTTCCCCAGCAGCTCTTTAGTATTTCTTTACACTTTGTATCAGCAATATTTTAGTCCGTAAAATTTTTCTATTCTAGTCATCTTATGATCCTCAAAACCCTGAAAAGTTAAGCTTGATCATTTTGTCTCTGAAATATGGGACAACAGATTTTAGGATCCCCTCCTCCTTCCCAATAGAAAATAAAGAAAAAAAGGTCAAAGAGGATTCAGAGGCTCATGAACTTTAAGACTTGCTGTGAAATTTTGTTATGTGATTTCTACAGGGTAACCTGGTTCAGATTTCCTTTATCGATTATGACCTGGGAGGAGATGGGGATCTGTTCGAAGCTCCAAAGCCCATATTAGAAGAATCATTAGATCCCATAACCGCTACCATGTCAGTGATGCCTGGTTATGGATGTGCTACAACAGAAGAAACAATGAAAACCACAGATACAGAGTTGATCCAAGATGAAGATCTATCGTGCCAGGTCTTCTTTGACTGCAAAAGAGATATTCTTACAAAGTCAACTACAATTGTATCTTCTCCTATCTCAGTTGCTGCAGTGCAAACCGAAGAAGATCTGGTTGGAGCAAAAGATAATTCCTTTGCAGAGGGATCTTTACAGAAGAGTGGCAGTTTTGGATGTCTAGGCTCAGAGGACTACTCTAAGGTTCTCAGTGTCGAGCCATGTTTTCTTGGTGTTACTGATATGAATCTTGAGGTTGCATTTCAGATGAGGAGGGCATACAGCGAAGGAGATATCAAGGTCAGATTAATGAGTCCATGTCTACATGACTTGCATTTTCAAGTAATCATCTATTATCTGGCTGGCTTGTGGATCAATACAATTGCACCAGAAGAAAGCATTCCTGAATTATTTTGCTTCACTGACAGTGTCAATCATATGTGACTCTGAAAGAATCATTTATCGCAAAGCATCGGTAGCTCTTATAAATCGAGTAGGAAGCATCATCAATTTGAACATGTTGGGACATCATCGCCGCATTACCTAAATGACGACAGTTGCTTATTGCTGACTCTTGATATAATGTTTACTAAAGATAGATAGGTTTAGGTCTTTCTGGCAATTTTTGCAGATTATTGCAGGTCATTGATTTTGAGTTTCTTGTGGCAGATTCTTGGAAACGATAACTCAGTTCATGGTGACATGAACATAATTCCTACTTTTAAGCTTTTAGCAAGCTTTGAGGATATCAAGATTGAGGACAAGATCAAAGAAAGAAGGATAAAGCTTTCCAGGTACAGGAAGAAGAGGACAAAAAGAAACTATGGAAGAAAGATCAAGGTGAATCTCTTTTCTTGATCTCAAAATGTCAAGGAATAGGACATGCTTAATTCTTGACCCCAAACACACTATTAAAGTATCTAACTTTCCCTGTTCCTTACTAGCATGTGCAAAGAAACAATGTGCGCATGCATATCGACATCAGAAGGGTATAATGCATGAAACAGCTTTATATGGTGATATGACTGATGAGATAAGAGAATGAATGTTATTATGCAACAAGATTATGCAAAACTTGGTTTCTTGCCTCATTTTATTTCATTGTTTGAACACTTCTGCTCCTATGATTACAAAACTGGCACGGAGAACAGTAAAGTTCCTTTAGAGGCATACATTTAGACAAAAAGGACAGATCGGCAATGTTGATGTTCAGAAATCAACTTAGATGTACTCTTGAATTTTCTTTTCATGATCTTGTTATGAGCTATAAGGATCGATTATTCTGCTAATGGAAAATGATAGTAGGAATTAGACAATTATTCTCGAGCTAAACCGTAGATTCTCACTTCAAGCGCAATCATTGTTACCGAGTATCCTGACATTCAATTTTCCACAAAAAGTTCTCCATCTGAGATGTGATCTTATTCTGCTAATTGGATCATGTGTAAACAAACAGATGCTGATGACAATTTCAAGATGTTTTGGGTTTACTCCATCTGCTCGGCTTGTTAAACAACATCTTATCATCCAGACCAAACAACCTCATATATTGCTTGCTTGTTTGTTTTAAGTTGAGCTGTTTCTCATTCTAATACAAACTCCTCTCTGTTTAACTCCACATGGTGGCAACATCCATCATTTTGCAGTATGCTTGCAGAAAGGCTTTGGCAGAGAGTCAGCCTCGTATACGTGGAAGGTTTGCAAAGATGGAGGACACGTATGGATGCGATGATCGAGCAATAGGAGGTCGCAAACTGCAGCAATGAAGTATAGATAAATGTACAAGTAGCTTGCAGCTAGTACTGCTTTCTAAGCACCGCTGTGGGTAATGTGCGCGTCCAATATTATGTTATAAAGCTTGTTCAGAACTTTGAATTATATTTGTTAGAAATAAGCTTATGGTTATTGGAATCTCTTGCTATACTGTTGGTCTGTATCAATTAACATTTATCTGTAGCTATGTGAATAGTTTGGAATAAATAACATTTGACAAAGTTTTGAGCTTTCAAGTGATGGTGTTTCTGATGTGTGTGGTCTTTGACTGCTTATATTTCACAATGGTTCACCTCAAGATGCAGTTTCTGCATGTTACAATCAACCATTTGTATTAACATCTATGAAACATCCTATTCCAATCCTTTTCCCTGAGAGAAACAATTTATTCAAACACTGAACCACCCAGAACCTCTCACAGTCACAATCTAAGCTCTAAATCCAGTTCTTGCAAGTCCTGCTCCTCATGAAGTCTGTTCATCTGCATTGATCCAGTCCCTTGTGTTATGGAAGATCTTAAACTAGCAAGATAACATTGAGATCAGCTAGATATTTAGGCAATACCTTCTGGATGCTTTGTTCTAAGGGAGGCAGTGCTGCAGTAGGTTGCACTGCTTGATGAGAAGAGGAACACCAATGGCATCTTGCTGTGGCACCAGAACTGAATGCACTTTTTTTTATGTCCATTTCTGCTGTGTCTCCAAAGCCTATCTGAAGCTCCATAAAGCTCGAAAAGAATTAAAACTGGGGAACTACAGCTCTTATTTTACTCCTGTTGTTGAAGCATGTTGAGTGAAGGTTGTTGACATACCATGATACTCTGGTGAAGCTCAAACAGTGATGATGATGATGATGATGCTGATGAGGTAGTAGTAGTTGAGGAGGGAGATGATGCATATCCCAGCTGTGCTCTACCAATTTGCTGCTTGAACACAAGCATCAAGAAACCAACTAGGACAGGAACCAAGAATTGGACAGAGAAAAGTAGAGGTACTTGTCACCAAGAAATACCTTGTGAAGATCACAGTCAAATTGAGAGAGGTAGGTTGCTATCATTTGATTCTGTAATATGATCTTCTCTAATTGAGCCACACCAGGGCCTCTTTGAGGATGCTTTGGCTTGTCTGAGTTCCTCTTTCTCCTCCTACAGGATCCATATCTCTCACTTCCTAAGACCTGTGTGTAGTTTCTGCTTTCCATCACTTCACCACTCAACACCACCCTATCAAACAACAGAAGTATGTATATATATAGATAGATAGATAGATAGATAGATAGAGAGAGAGGAGGAGGAGGAGGAGAGAGGGAGGGACATGTAAGGACAATTCTTAAGGACTTTTTTTTTTTTCCTAAAGTGAGCTGTCTCAAAGGGTAATATATTATTGCATTGCTTGATTTGATTTTTGTGAATATCTTGATGTAATTTACCTAAATTTCTCCTTCTTTACAAGAAAAGCTCATCATATTCAGCAATCCCAAGAAGGACCATGTGTCAAAGATGATCACAACTTTGAGCCCATGAATGCACACAAAATCAAGCTTCACAGGTTTGAGTTGCCAAAGATGATCCTACAGAATTCTTTTTTGTGATTAGGAGATAAACAAATTCTATAATCTCATGACTTGTTAGGCGAACACAAGGTGAGATCCTAGTGGTCATTTTTAATCTTATTATGACATATGGAAGTACATTGACTTAATAAACATATGATTATAGTATCAAGAAGCTGCACTGGCAATTCCACAAACCATTTCAGTGAGAAATATCAATTATATTATCTCTGACCAACAGCACTTATATATATCACACTGTTTGTTTATAGACCAAATGAAGGATTCTGCATGTTGAGTCAACCTCAAAACTATTATTTCTACTGAGAATTCCTTGATTACTAAATGCTAAAAACAGATCATCTACAAGATCTCACATGCATCACCAACCTGAGGATCATCAATATCCTTTTGATAATGCTTCCATCTAAATGCCTAATAAACTGCTTCCAAATACAGAATAATGATGGGACAGTGGATACACAAGATGGAGCAGCATGGAGAGGAGACAAGTAATCTCTAATCTAGATTATACCCACATCAAGTCCTAATTAAATGATTAACAAGAAACTAGAGAAGAAGACAACACAAGAATCCAAATCTTCTTACAGCTATATATAAAATAGATTACATGCCATATATGCCTGCTGTAAGCAAATTGCAAGGCTAAGTTGACCACAAGACATTCTTTTAAATACAGAATTTGGATAAAAGTCAGATAGCATACTTTTATCATTAGTGTGAAATGTACATTTAGACAGATGACCAAGTGGATACTTCAACAATGTGTAGGTGAGAAATTGTCACCACCAAATGAAGTTGATCCCTTGCTATGAACATGAAATGGTTAGAAGCATGCATATAGCATTTATAAACAAAGATGTTATTAAACCAATCTAAAGAAATTGTCTTGCAGAATCAAACTGAAGTGGTGAATTATTTTTTAAAATGTTATTACAAAATAAGTTATTAGTTCTGAAGCTAGAATTTAAAATGTTAAAGCCAAACTAAAGAAATTGTCTTGGAGAACTTAATTGAAGTGGTGAGTTATATTTATATATTGCAGGAGTAAATCTGTTTACAGACATCTGCATGCACCCAATTATACATTGAATGTTGGTAAATTTGATTCATTTTCTTTCTTTCCTTCCACACCCATCTAATATGTTGAGAGGACTGAAGAAAGTTGTGTTACATATCACAAACTATTTCTTTTACCCATGAAATGAGTTGTGGCTTACTTATGAAGTTAGCTTGTAAACTAATCCCTGGACTTGTGCTATATTATGATTTCAATGGAAGGAAACATCACGTTAGTTTTGTTCTCCCAGTGAAGTCACATCCAATCTCTACTCAATCTTCTTCCATCACAGACAAATTTGAGATCCAACTATGGGGAGGTTTGACCACATAGTCATGTCCTTTTCAAGCAAACTAACAATCAAACTCAATAACCCATACAATATTGAAGTTGTGTTCATCATGCAGACAACTGGACACAGAGGAGGCATGGCTATCTTTCTTAAATGAAGTGATGTTGTTCATGTTGCCAATGAAGCAAGTAGCTCATCAGACTGCTGAAGGGGTGTTTTGATCTCATTGTTTGCTATGGGCAATCATGCCATCCAATGGCCAAATACCAGCTTATATGTATTGACATGGAGACTTCTTTTATGGCAAATCTAGTTGAGATCTCTTGTCCACCTTTCATTTGATATTGATAACCCATTCTTGCTTGCAATTAACCTCTTTGGAAAAATATTGCATCATCATAGTTTCTAAAGGTTTATCCCAACATGTTCTTCTAGGTGAATGCAGCACTTCTCTTTGATGAAGGCATTGCCTGTTACACTAAGGTGATCAATTGACAGCATTGGTGGAGAGTTAATTGTACTGTGATCACACTGATGCTGTGTGATGAGTTAAGCAGGTTTATGACACTACATATATATATATAGATAGATAGAGATAGATAGATAGAGTGACAAGATTGGTGATTTTATTTATTTATTTATTTATTTTTGCCTGTTCTTATCTGAGCACATTGCAAAGGAACTTAGATCAAGTTGGATTGACCATTGTTGCAGCTAAATGCTGGTTGGTTTAAGTACCCAGTTGTTGGTCAATCTGTGTGAGGTGAAAGGAGTAGTGCACTTTGGAATTGCTGGGAATGCAAATCCTGATCTCCAGATTGGAGATGTGACTATTCCTCAGTGTTGGGCTCAAACAGGCCTCTGGTATGGGCAGGTCTTTCTCCTTCCTCCTTGTGATCTGTACCATGAAACAGATAATTAACTCTGTAATATTATTAAGAGAAAATGTTTGAGCAAATGAGACTGAAAAATAGGGTAGGAAGGCAATGCCTCTTTTGCTCAAGACAAAAAGAAAACTCTCATGTTCTTGCTCCCACTGAAGGTTGACAGGCAACATTGTTGAACAAGCAGGTGTAGTATCAAGTATGAATATCAATAATAATAATAATAATATGATTACCTTGACAATTCTTGCTTAGTTTGAGAACAATAATCAACCTCTCTCTCTCTCATGTTATAGGAAGCCAATGGTATGCAAATGTCCTAAAGAATTTTACATGCCTTTTGAACCCTAACAGAGATAGAGATGGTCCTGATGATGAATTATCATTGGAGTCTAATGGTGATCACACAAGAAAAATTTGGTATCTCAACTTCTCTGATTATAATAGTGTAAGCAGTGAAGAGAAATCCTCTGGGAATACCTTGAACAGTGTCTGGTACCAGCCAGAAGAGGCATTTCCAGTCAATGGAGTTCCAGAAACTAGACAGCATGCCTTCTGGGTTTCTGTTGGCAAGCATTACCATGAACTCTCCAAGAAATTAGAGGTGATGCATCCGTGTTCATATGCTAGATTCACAAGTGCTGACTTTTCATTTCAGCTGATAACACAAAATAGTCTTTCTTCATTGTTGCAATAGTTCTCGGCAATATTTGCGTTCCAAAATTGACATGATGAACAATATCAGGGCATGAAGCTACTAACTACCTCAGTGCATTAACACTACAAGTGGTGAAAAGAGTGGCAAAAGGGTGTGGTGCCAAGGCATTTGTGGATAAAGCAGCTTACAGACAGTTCCTGAGATCCAAGTTTGGTGCTTTACTCCAATTGACATGGAGAGTGCAGCTGCAGCACTTGTGTGCCCTCAGCAACAGGTCCCTTTCAAAGCCTTCGGGGCTCTCTCTGATCTGGCTGGTGGAGGCTCTTCCCAGTCCAATGAAGCTTCGATTTTTGGATCGCTGGCAGCAGAAAATGCTGTACTCGTCGCCATTAAATTCATCTCCTCATTAGCTTAACCTGCATCCTAGAATCAAAGTTTAGTTAGTTGATCTGTGATCAATAAGATTTCCATGAATGTAAGGTTGCCTTCTATCAGCACGGGCCTCAGGGACTTCTGGCATGAACATTAGCTTCTTTGTTACTCCTGCAGTTATCTTTGTTATGATCATTGTAAGGCTACCTTCTATCAAAAATCCTACAGTTATCTTTGTGCATTGATTCTGCAGCATGAACATTATCCAATTTGAAAATTGATAACTCTGGATAAAGCCAGGTATAATACCGAATAAATGATTACTAGATTACCCTTAGAGAACTTTATCCTAGCACATAATGCCTTCAAGATCATCTTTGCTCCACTTTTGGCAATGAGAAACAACATCATGCAATATGGTTTGGCAGCTCAAGACACATGATTTTGATGAACACATTTCCTTTGGCTTATCAAACATTTGTTTACAGGGCTTCTCTGCAAACTAATTACACTGATTTAGGAATTCCAATATCAATCCTGAAGTCCACGATGGTGAGCCTTAAAGTCTACTGTACCTAACTACACATGACAATGGACATTCCAAAAGATAATCTACTAATGAAACTCGTAAAATAGATCTTACATCATTCTTCACAAGTAACAGGAAAAAGAGACCTCAGCCACAATCCAAAGATGGATGTTCTAAATTCAATGAACTTAATCAATTTATATTCAGAAAATGCAGCAAATGGCAATCAGTTGTTTACACAATCAATGAAGCTCAGAACACTTGCTTTAACGTATGTAATGACGTAGGCATAATGGGATGACTAAGTACTTCCTCAGCAACCATTTTTCTGCAGTCTCATCTACATATTGGGGTACGTTAACAAACTATAAAATCTCAAATCTATGCTTTATTCATATGCTAAGCCAACTACCACTTCTGACGCAAAATAAGCTGTTTCTAAAACACATGCGCCCTCTGTTACTTTTTCAGGATCCCTAAGCCAACAGTTCATATTTGAAAATTTCAGACTCATCATCAATGTCACATATCATCAAAGCATCACCTTGTGCAGGTTCACATGAAACATGCGCTTGTTGTTAAGTCTATCCTTAAAAGTACCTTCAAGACAATTACCAAAGACTGTAAGAAATGTCGATAACAACAGAAGAAGATTACCCACAAAGGAAGGAAATGACCCATTCCACAAAAAGAGACCATAAGTTCTATTTGTCAAAAAGCTCATTGGACTTGTGGATCTGATGACTACGCTACTAAAACCAGCATCCGAAATGCAAAAATTTTACCTCTTGCAAGAGTTTGAAAGTGAAACAATACGTCTGAAGCAACCAGATGATCAATATTATGAAGATGTAAATTCATAGACAAACCTTTTAAGTTTAAATCACAAGCTTCGAGCCTTTAAATTTAAAACACAAAATTCCAAATGATTTCCAGAAAAAAGAAAACCTACATAATCCATTTCCAACATCCAGAACAATTATCTAATGTTTGCAGTAAAACATAGGATCGTAAAGAAAAAAGTCAACTCCTTCCCACGTATTGCAACTACGCCGCAGCTGCGGGCTTCTTCCTGGGAGCCGCTTGAGTGCCTAAGAACAACCAACAGCAAGAAAAACATCAAACGACCTGCAAATGTATCACGGAAGCTAAAAAAATGACTTTTTTAAAGGATCCGGATCGGTGACCTTCGCGGAAGTTGCTCTTGAAGCGACGCGGGACATGGCGGAGGTACCTCATCCTCCCGGTTCCCGTCGTCTTCCTCCGGATCGCCTTCACACTCCAGTTATCTAATCCAGACGAACCAAGAACCGATCATAAGAGATCAAATCCCCAAAACAAGAGCAAAATCCACAAAAGCCAAGAGTAGCAAGAACAGAAAAAACAAGGATCGAAGGGGTAAACGGATCACATTTGCGGATCCGGCTGGCTGGGTAACCGCAGGCTCCACAGCGGCTCTTCTGAAGGTGGAAGCTGCGGCGGCCGCAGCGGACGCAGAGGGTATGGGTCTTGTTCCTCCGCTTCCCGAAGCTGCCGGTTCCCTTCCCCTGCAACCAAGGAACAGGGATTCATTCCAGCTATACCGCTAGGGATCGACAGGAAACGACGGGAAGAAGAGGATGAGAAGAAGAGGCGGAGGCGTTTACCATCGGAGCTGCTCTCGGTAAAACCCTAGCCGCGAAGCGAGAGACCGCCGGGAAGCCATTTGCTTCGGGATTTCATACAGGCACATCGGGTCAAACCAGGCCCATGGAGCCCAACGAAGAGCTCAAAGCTCATTATGGGCCGAGCCGGGCCTATAATAAAGGACGAGTATTTCTTTACGGCCACCCGTTCTCCTGCACCAGGCTTATATACCTGCCTTAGAAGCGGACTACATGTGGGTCCCACTCTTCATCGAGATGCGGGAGACAAACTCGCGTCGCGGGTGTCAAACTCGAAGTCATTCGAACAATAGAAAGGCCTTTTTTTTTTCCTCTCTCTTATTATCTCTCTTTTTCACTCTCTCTAATTCATCCATTCTCTTAATTACTTTTTCACTTATATATTTCTCTTATTCTCTCGTTTATATATTTTTAAAATTATATAAGATTATTATGAATTATGGATTTGATCAAGTTTGAAAAGCCAATTATGAAGGATTAACTCTTAGGTTGGAAGAAAAATTCTCTAATCAAATTATATATTTTTTAAAAATTTTAATAATTTATGAGAGGATTAAACCTATTTTATGTTCTTAATATCTAGTATATTGTTTTAGGTATTTATGAGACAAGAAATCCTCGACATCTTTCGCGTTTTATTATTGTGACAATAAAAGAAGAAAATGTACATCCATAGCAGAATAAAGATCACTCTTGATCAAAACTTAATAGAAGGAGTTGGATAACATCGGTAAAACTATTCAAGAAACTAGAGACACTCAATTGTTATAATCATCCACTCAGTATGCAAAGGCAAAAAGGAAGACAGTAACATTAGTCGCATTATTGGAAAGAATCGATTTGGATGATGAAACATATCCTCAATTGCATTCAATGATACGAAGATATGACAACAATGTTGATAACAATGCCTCGATCAATGATGGCGACGATGCCAAAGGAGTTAATGGTTTTAACTATATAGTTTTGAGAGTGATGTATGGATTGAAAAATAATATTTTATGTATGTCACTCAAGATTCATATCATAAAGCTCAACGAGGTACTAGTTAAGTTTATATACATAAGGGAAATGAGAAAGTAGTATATGATTTTAAGCAAATGTGATAGAGCTTATATGACAATGATATAAAGCGAAGCTCGTCGTATTCATAATCGCGGAGAATATTATAACCAACATCATTACAATGATAGTTAATTATTTTTCTTTGAGCAATAGTATGATGATTGATCTTACGATACAAAGTAATAGATCATTCACGAAAGTAAAAGTTCCGACGTTATCCAACCTATGCACTAATGCATGTCATAATTATAATTACCTAAGGAGTTGCCTTGAGCATGATGCACCAATGACATATGGTACATTAGTGTATCATATCATAAGATCAATTTGATGATTCATCTGACAAGCATATCAAATTAATATATAGATACATAAGATCAACAACCTCAAGATCAATTTGATGATTCATTTGACAAGCATATCAAATTAATATATAGATACATAAGATCAACAACCTCGATCAATTACTCGTAAAATTCTATAATGATAGAATCAGATATATCCATCGATCAATTATTTAATTTATTTAAATCTTAAAATTTAAATTATTTAATAAATGATTTAATAATTCAAATAATTTCTTCATAAATAATTCAATATAATACTTTAAAATACAACATAAAACTACCCCTCAGATCCTTAAAAGATATATACCACTAATTCTTTCAAATTTAAATTACTTTTACTAAATTCATATTTATTTTTAACTTAAAACTTTAATTATTAATCATTATTTATTTAAAAAAAATTACAAAACCACTTTCAATCATTTTCTTTTAATATTGTCAGTACATCTCATCCGATATGTACCATACCACTAATTGGTTGGTACATCAACATAATAAACCAATAAGAACACTAAAGGACATGAAAAATTCGACACATTCTAAAATTCCCTCATTCATTTGTGTAATAAACACAGTTTTCGGCAAATGAGCAAACGTTAAGGTTTCGGAGCAAGCATTCAACAATAGACCATGATCGGCAATTTGATGAGTTCTGAGATCGGAGCTAAACAACTAAAAGACTACATAAACTAATATAAGACAGGTCATGACCACAAGGTTATCATTTGCAATCATCTTTACAACATTTGGCACCCAGGCGATGTCGGAACAATCGTGATGAAAGGTCGCAGCTTCTGTCCTTGAACTCCAACTCCGTGAATGGCAAGCAGTCGTCTCCTCGAATGTCGCAAGAATAGAGCCCACCTCCAATGACCTCATATGTCAACATCTCCCTCCCTGAAAAAAAACAGACAATATAATTTCATTTTTTATATATGACAAAAATAAGCATCTAAAAGGTCACAAGTTCTTAAATCCAAACACAGAACCAGGACTGGATTAAAAAGAACGTTTCCTTCCTGCATGATGGCCATTCACATAGCATATTTGGTTCTAATCAACAAACACAAGTACCACAAACACCAAATAACAAATTTTGAGGCACACTTAAGAGATGGCACCGTGGTAACTCTTGCGGCCTTTAGACTATTGTTTAATAAGCTCCAACAGAATCAACATTTTGAAAGGTTTCGAAGAAAACATGGCTATGGAGTATGTTCTATGTAAAAATACTAATACTAGTTCATGTCAAATAAATCCAGCTTTCAATAGACAAAATGCAAAAGGCACCCACGAATCAAGTTGGAGCAAAAACAAGAATTCCAGATCCCTGAAACAGATTCCCACAAATTAAACCATAACCGCAGCAATTAATTGCATGCCAGGCTCCACGCTATTAGTCCAAACATCAACAACTTCTACCAACCTAGATGATGATCAGAAGACTATGCAGATTTGCTGATTTATATGCTTCATATTCAGGTTACCAAACACATCCATTCACTGTAAACCATTAATGTCAGCTTGCATACATCCACCTTAAAATTTACAAAAAAAAAAAATCCAAAAGGTTAAGAACTCAAAACACCCAACCCATCAGATGATTTGAAAGTAGGAAAACAAATATATCCCTTAAGACAACTAACGTATAAAGATCTCTAAAGAGAGAGCATTCAATGCATGAAAATAACATGCCATTATCATCTTTGGTAAAAGCCACTTCACTAGTGACAATTTTTATGCATGAATGATATGGATTTTATGACCAGTGGGAATCCATTATCTACAATTCTATAGATGAAGAAAGAAATGAACAGTGACATGTGAAAGAGAAGAGTCTGAATAATTATTGAGCAATATCTGAAAAAACATGATTAAAACAAAATATCATATTTTCGCAGAATGATCATCCATAATATAGTATGCAGCCATAACTGGTGAAATGCCAATATGTTCTCTAATTTATTACCTTCCTGGGAGGTGTTCCTGGTTTTAACATATTCCCAAAGCCCTTTTTCTTATCAGCTGGTTTAAGTATCTGAAACGAACAGGTTAGAGTGTCATCTACACTCATCATAGCACCAGCATTATCAAATTCCCCACAATAGTTTGGGGCAGAGAATATTGTCACCAGTTGGCGCTTTGCAAAGAATTCATAGCCATCTTCCACAACCTGCCAAAAGATATTAACCACATGCATTACAGTTGGATTGGATTTTTTTCATTCAATAAAGTTTCCAGCAAGTGGACAGTTACTGAAGATCACTGTCCTATGATTCAGCTGCTTCGATGTTAGCAATACTACATCGGAATCACATTTCTGGAGATACTAAATTGAGCAAAAGCAGAACAAAAGTCTATCCTTTTCCAATATGCTGTTTGTGTTTGATTCAACAGCTAGGCAAAATGAATAGGTACCTAAATGAAGCTTCAGTGTACCACAGCTAACCTGGTGGGCACGACAGATGAGATCTAGATCATGCTTCTGAAGAAACTCAGCCACCTTGTCAGGCCCAAAAGTATAAGAGACACCTCTATCGTTTTCTCCCCAACCCTCAATATCTTTGTCAGGGTCTGACCATAGCAAGTCACAAAGGAGACCTTGGTCTGGAATATCCACTGGACGAGCAATATTTCGGATCTGGTCCAAGCTCTTTAGTTCAGGAGATAAACCCCCATGCATACACAGTATCTTGTCATCAACAAGTGCAGCAACCGGAAGGCAGTTAAAACATTCCGTAAAAACTTTCCACAAACGAACATTATATCTCCTCTTGCACTCATCATAGAATCCATATATACGATTAATAGAAGCACATTCATGATTGCCCCTTAACAGAAAGAAGTTCTCTGGGTACTTAATCTTGTAAGCAAGGAGTAGGCATATGGTTTCTATGCTCTGCTTACCACGATCAACATAGTCCCCAAGGAACAAATAATTTGCTTGTGGTGGGTAACCACCATATTCAAAAAGGCGAAGAAGATCAGCATACTGGCCATGAATATCTCCTGCAGTCACGAAAGTTAGTATGTTGAGATGGACTTCTGAATCGATACAATAAAAACAAAAATTTGTTCTCCGCATCCTTATCAGGTAACTAGAGATTCTCTAGGAGAGTAATAACACAAGCACTAGACAAGTAGAGAACAGATCAGGATCAGGCTGCAACTTCTTGTGAAATAGCATTAGTCCCAATTACATATTCATATGAAAATAGCAGCAATAAACACTATAAAAAATGCAAAGACAAAGAATCCCAATTAATTTCCAACAAGGCACAAGAAATCAAGTAGATATCAGCTTTTTGAAATCATTAAGGACACACTAATATGCAAACAAGCTTTAGCACCACAGTTTTCAGTAGAGTAACTAAGCAACATAATACTACAATGGATCTATCAAATGATTGCTTGGAATCCAATCAACTCTAAAGTCTAATTAAATGTTTAGCCACCACATAATTATTGCAAGTAGACCAAATTTTCTCCATTATATATGAAAAGGAAGGCTGTTAATATAATGCTTACAATCCTCGACACACAATAGCCACTGCTGTATCGGCAGCTCACCGACCAAAACATCTTATCGTTTTGAGTTCAAAATGATTTGTACTCCGACTTCTAATGATAAACTTCTAACATTTCACAGCCATCAGACAGAATGCCCCCACATATCAAACCTTTCATTTTGACATGGATGATTACGTACTGACCTCTATGCCGAAGAGACCAATAAAGACTTGTTTGGACTAATTCAATTTTAAAAATAAATTAAGGTCATCACACAAAAAGACATCAAGAGAATCTCAACTGTATTATGCTACATAAGATCCCTTAGGCTTATCTTCTTTAGATTACATGATACCAGACAAGAACCTCAATTAGGAGAACCAGAGGCCAAACAAGCTAAGAAAGGAAAGAGAACTCTATAGCAAAGATCACAGAACAATGAGGGGGAAAAGAGGATATGGGTCGGTTGGTTTTTTGTTTATTGTTAACCCTGTCCAAAGCCCCTAACTAGATTATAAAAGGTATTTAAACTTGATTGATTAAAAAAGGTTAACACCTTTGGCAACTATCAAGTGGTGATTGATATCGGTACCAGTATCATATTCTAAAAACTTGGACTTTGCAATCCCTTACATTCATTGCATTATAGAGACCACATAGCGACGGCCCTTTAATCTCAAACTGCGAACAATATGTAATATTGAAACACGATTGTGTAATACCTAGAAAATCATGCATTATTAATTATCAACTGCGAACAATATGTAATATTGAAACACGATTGTGTAATACCTAGAAAATCATGCATTATTAATTATCAGCTTTAACTTGGACCCCAATTCATAGCTAATGCAAAAAAAAAAAGAAAAAAGAAAGAGAGGCAGATTGTTAAGGCTTGGTTGCTCAAAGTTTGAACATATATGCAAAGAGAAAACAATGTATTCATATTGTTAAAAATGATATCTTACAGTAACTGCTTAGAGAATAGTAGGTACCTAGATAAGAACCGATGTCATACTTTGCTAGCATGTCAACGCAGCAATAGAAAAAGAGAAAACTACACACATATTAGCTTAGAGACTTCATGTTTATGGCAGGTACGAAGACATGTGGCAACCATTATGACTCAGTTATAGCAAATGCGATCAGAACTCCAAGACTATCAAACTATTAGCCAGAGACTTCACCAGCTCGCCGAAGTTCCAGACACCATACAGATATCAACGACGTGTGTCAAATGAAAGATATAAGAAATCAGACCAGAAGTCTTTCTTCGGCGTCACAAAGAATAAAACAAGTAGGAGCGGGGCGCAAGGCAAAGATAACAAGAACAAGCCATTTTCAATCACACATTAAGCAAGGATGACAGTCATGGCATCGGTATTCCTACTAAGATTTCGGTTATCAGGACCAATCAATCTTGGTCTCAGCGGATATCAAACCGTAAACGAAAAGATGCTCCAGTCCGAACGCGTAAGAAAGCAGAAAAGGCAAAAGAACACATCGCGCCTCCGATGACAGAAGAAAAACCAACGGATTCGAAACCACAATAAAAATCAAATCTTGTGTTGCCACTTCACCGCAGATTTTGATGGGTGCCTCGAGCTCCAGCAGAATGGGCTGGCTGACAAAGACCTCCTTCGACGCGACGCAGAGCTGCCGGATCTCCGCGTCCGTCACCTGCGCATTCTTGACCGCCCGCCCGCCTTTGGTCTCCAGAAGTCGCCGTATGATATCATCCAGCACCGCCGCGTCCATCGGCATCCTCCCGACTCCTCCCAAAACCCCTTCCGAACCCTAATTCCCCAAGGAAGAAGAGGATCGAGAGCTCGCAATCGCTTCAATCCGGGGACAACGAAACCCTATCGGACTCTTGTAAGGTCAGAGGAGGGACTCGAGAAGAAGGGTTCGGACCAAGCAGAGCAACCTTCCCGCCTCTCCCGACCGAGAGAGAGAGAGAGTCGTCTTTGGAGCCCTAACTCACCCTACTCCTGCCACCCTCCGCCCCTCGACGCGTACGTTACAGACGTATAATACATGCCGTTACTTAACCCCCTTCCCCCTTAAACCGTTATAGTCAGGCGTTACGAGCACCTTCGAATCGTGATTTATTATGATAACGCTTTAAGGAACGTAAAATTGGCGCTCATATAACGGTATGCACCTCCCTTTGATTCCCCCTCGCATTTTGTATATCGCATGAGACTTGGTGCCGTTGTCATGTAACAGTCACTTTTAGGCTGTTATATTAGATAGTATGTGCCACTGTTGCAAACAGATGACAAAAATTATATATATTAACTTAAGCTAATTAATAGCTAAAACTCTTAGTTATTTTTATGCTTTGATATATTTTTAATTCAAATAAAATAATTTAACATGTTATCAGTGTCTTAAATGCCAAGAATCAATTTGACATGAAAAAAAGCAGTGGTAATGCTCAGAGTTTAATAGCTATTGAAATAATTTAAACTTACAATTAATAATAATTCATCATGATGTATATAGTATGCACACTTGATATATTGTTATTTCTAAGCTAACTTGGTTCCATATGTCGATCCCATCGATTATGGATAATTGAGTTTTTTTAGTTTGATTACAATGCGTGCTTTTGATAATTATGTTAGAGACATCATGCGAGAGATGTTTTGCTTAATTATAATATATTTGATATCTTATTTTTAGAGCACCCATTTAAAACATAAAATGAGTAGTTTGCACTCATTTTAGAGCAAATTAAGTTATAAATATATATTATTCTTTTACTTTCATCAATTATATCATCATATTGATCTTCGATAGAACAACTCTTTAATATTCATAAGTAGTGTATAATCCCTCTGGATAAAATTATTATTTTTTGAATGTACTGATTAGCCTATATAGTGGTGATAAATCATCATAAATTTTAGGCTCAAATTTCGTTTTCATCTCTTACTTTTTATTAAAAAAAATTATGTTATTTAACTTAACTGTTCTTAACGAGATTTTACTGATTTTTATTAAATTTAAAAATAGCACATTCTTGTTAAATATTTATAATTTCTTTTTTATGATTCTTTTTATGACTATTTTTACTAATTTAAATATCTATATTTGGATATTATTTATTCATAACAAAATAAAATTTAATATTACTTTGAATTTAACGTTCTAAATAAATGACTTAATTCAATGAAAGGAAAGATTGAATCAAAAAAATATTTTAAAAATATAAAAAGGTCTGGATGATGCTCTTGGATAAAATTAAAATAGGAGAGGTTTTACGAGAAAAAAAATAAAGGGTTTATTTTTAAAAAAGTTATATATTTATAATAATTTTTTTGAAAAAAAAAACCCTCTGTTTTTATGTTTTTTGAAAGGTACCAATTTTCAAATTTTTCAAAATTTGTGTGTGAAAATAAATAAATAAAAAAAATATATATATATATATCCTATTGCCAAAATTAAAACAGCCGGAAACCGCTGTAACTACAAAGCCAAGGCGTCGTTTTAACCGTTGTTTCCCCTCCGCCTCCTTCCTTGTCGAGCAACGGAATGGCCGTTGGGTCGGCCCTCCATTCCCATCCTCCGCTAATGGCGCATCGATTCCACGCTGTTCCCAGCCCTCCCCTCGCCGGCTGCTTCGATCTCGACTCCTTCTCCCCCTATTTAGAACATCCTGCCTCCTGCCTCCACATTTACTCCCACTCCACGCCTCCTGCCTCCGCTCCCGCTCCCCGATAACGCCGCCCTCGGTACGTTCCGGACCCTTGTCTCCCCTTCCCTTTCGGTTTCTTCTGCTCGCCCCTTTGGTTCCGTGCCCTCGATCATCCCGTTGCCGCGGGCCTGGAATTGCTCCAGTAGCATTCTTGATTTCCGAAAAAAGGATGCCTCCTTTGCGTCAGAGGTGCTGTAGGTCCTTGGATTCGATGGGAGAGGTGTCGACCTGAAAGACTTTCAACTGTTGCCAAATCGAAGACAAGGCGAAGTTTTGGTGTTTTATAGTTGCTGACTCGCTGTTGATTTATTATTTGTTTTTTTTTCCTTTTTACATTGGTAGGTTTGCCAATTTCTTTCCAATGTTATGTTTGCATTTTGGCAATTACCAAATAGGTCTG
This sequence comes from Musa troglodytarum, assembly GCA_023547065.1. NCBI lineage: Eukaryota > Viridiplantae > Streptophyta > Magnoliopsida > Zingiberales > Musaceae > Musa > Musa troglodytarum. The sequence continues at coordinate 55,562,633 of CP097506.1, read as the reverse complement.
CCTTTTTCCTTTGATCACTGTCTCCAGCTTCTTGCTGCTAAATCATATAGATGAACTCGGTATGCACAACTTAAACAGGTCTTAAAAAAAATGTCGCCATCGCTTTATAATCTTTCTGGTGCTTATAGGTAGCTGCTATGATCTGAAATGTTCCGATGATGAAGTGCAAGTTAGTATTGACAAATCAACAAATCTGATGTATCGAGCATGACACAGGATTGACTTCTTCACAAGTCATTCGTATGCTCATGCACCTTTGTCTTGTAGTGTGAGGATACTGGGACAAAGAAACTTCCAAATATGATGAAAAGTAGTCTGTAGAAAGATTGAAATCTTCTCATAGCCTTTTTGCCACTTTATAGGCTGTTAATCAACGTGATTCCTATAGAAGTAAACCATAAAAATGGAGTTATGGCATCTTCTCTTCACAATTAAATGTCTAACTATTCCCCCCCTGTTTTCCTGCAAGACAAGGATTTGCACAAATGCATCTAAAATGAATTGCATCAAGCATATATAACCAATTTCACAGGAAGAGTTTTATGCCAAATTTCGATATTGCTTTACTTCATTCTGTTCACACGGTGTTAGTTTATATTTGTGGTTTTTATATTATTAACTTAAATAGAGAGATAGTGGATCAAACACAGACCAAAAAGTTTCATTTAGTTTCTCTATAGTTTTAGGGAAGACGTTATGTACACACTATACCACTCAATTTTCTCTTAGTTATAATTTTTGTCATATGACCTTTGGCTTTCAAATTCGGATATACAGTAGAATAACAAAGTGCTGGTGCAATTTCTGAAATTTAGATGTTCTCTTCCAATGGTAACTGTGCAGCCAGCAATCATGGAATGTAAACACTCTTGAATTTTATGTTACAAGTGATATATATATTGACTGGAACTGATTATTCACAAAGCAACTAGCAAGTTGGAAAGCTGTTATCAGTTTAAGTCAAGGTTTCCTCATGTTTGCACGATATTACTAGTCTAGGCGCAAGCTGAACCTTTCCAGCCATATGATTTAATTCTCAATCTTCCAGTTTATTTTTTCCTAATAAAGTTTCAATCTTGTGAAATCTCATCTTTGCAGTGCACAGGTTGTTAACTATTTGTTGTTTGGCATATAGGGAAACATGGAGCAAAATCTGGTGCTCTCGGAGCAGGAACCTTCTTATCATGATTTTAATTCCACTTCGACTTTTTTGCTACGCTGCTCTATTGATTCCAAAGGCACACAAACTGAGTTTGAGTGGACAGATTACAGTACTGCTGTTTTCAGGTTCACAGTGACTCTTGCCAAAACCTTTTTTCTGAAGAGGGCATGCTAATCTTCTGTTCTGATTAAATAAATATTAGATAGTAATGACTTCTTTCTTTGCAATAAATCAGATATCAACAAAGTGCATTCAAGGATACCCCGTGTTTATCATTGGTTTATAAGATTTTAAAGAATAAAAGAGTAGACAAAATGCAATCTTATCTCCTTTTTAATGTGAACTTGTTAAATATAAGAGGTTATGGCATGTTAATTGCAGAATACAACTTTCACCATCATTTTTCGTTAGTCTATATTTGCCATTTGTATCTGCAAATTTAAAGAGAGATTTATACTATTGATGAAATTTTCTTGGTTAGCCATGTTCTAAGAAACATTCTTTGTCATCTTAGGATATTGCATAATGTTGACAGCACCTTTTACCATTTAGTTCATTGGGCTGTTTTGTCTCCACTGAATTTGCAGTTGTTCATGCTCTTTTCGAACCTTTTACAGGAAACTTCAAGAGTTTGAGGATATTGATATTAGTGGATACATTGATGTGATACGTGGTCATGAAACCTTAAGGCACCTTTCAAACAAAAAAAAAGTTTCTTCTCTCCATTTATCGAGTGATAATAGGTTTGCCTTAAGGATCATAAGCAAATCTCACATGAAGGTACTTTCATGGTCTCCTTTATGGTTCAGTTCCTTTTCTCTGCTCATATTGGTTGCTTTATTTGATTTTTCCCAATCATTTGACTGTGTCATGTTTGTCGGAATAGTTGAAGGTTGCTACCTTTGCTGTTAAAACATTGGAATAACCTTTTAAAACAGATTCAATGATGTATTGATTAGAAAAGGAGATATGTAACTTCATAATAGATATCTTGTGACAACTATGACAAGGAGTTGACACAGGGACTCAACTAGCTGTAGATTGTGTTGTACTTATGTAGCATATATGGTATGTGTTATGAGTAGATGGAAAGAAGAAAAAATATAAACGTATTTAGCTATTTATTTTTGTACTAGTAAGCCTGAGTAGAGAACATTATTAAAACATGATTAGGTACTAGTAAACCTGGGGAGAAGAAGAAGAAAATGCATTTATTTTTTGTTACGTTGCACTTGATCATATTTACGATTACGTAATAGCCGTTAATTATCTACATGATTCCTGCTAGCTGGCACTTCTAGAGGGCCTTTTTATCAATGTGTTTCTTGTTAACATAATGATTAGCCTTAATGCAAGGTTCATTTAGTACATCCAAAAATAAATTGCAGCTGCAGATATGATGTTTATATAATAATTCTTGCAGGTCCTTTTAGAAATGCTGCCAAAATATTATCACCATGTGAAGAAGTACAATAACACTTTACTAACAAAATTCTATGGGCTTCATGTTGTTCAGCCACAAGGTGGAAAAAAGGTAGCACATGATACATCTGAGTTAACTTCTGGTTTCACATGATGATAAAAGTGCTTGTTTCTTTTTTGTATGAATTCATCAAATGTTTAAAACTGCAAATCAGTTGTTAAAGTTAGGAAAAGTCTTAATAAAGCCGTATGGTGTTTTTTAGATAAAATTTGATCCTGTTTAAATAAGTTGGATAGAGTTGATTTCTAATTTCTCATATAGCCTCGAAAACTGCAAACCAGATTCTTTTTTGTATGAATTCCTCAGATGTTTAAAACTGCAAATCAGTTATTAAAGGTAGGAAAAGTCTTCATAAAGTCTTATGGTGTTCTTTACATAAAATTTGATCCTGTTAAAATAATTTGGATAGAGTTTATTTCTAATTTCTCATATAGCCTCAAAAACTGCATATCAGATTTTTGAGGCTTGATTGCACCTATTACTGAAAATTGTAAAAAAAAACCACTTGTTTTAGTTGTTGCTAACAAGTATATCAGCGATGACAGGAAAAACTTATTTATATCCTGAGAATTACATTTGAATTTGTTACATATGGGCCCTCCATATAAAATCAATGAGTTGAATGTTTGACAATTAGACTTTACCTGCAACTTACGTACTTGCTATTCCTAAACCACCAATCTTTCTTTGAATTAACCTTAAGATGGACTATTATATGAGGGACAAGAAGATAACAATAAGGAATATTTTTACAACTATCCATTCTATTGTCTCTTCTGATCTTATCCTTGCAAATTACAGGGTTCTCATTGGCAAGATTTTCCTTGTTGGCAGCATTTCTCCCTCACTGATTGGCAGACAGCCTGTTTGTGTCATTATTCTTTGGAACATTTTCATCTCATCAAGATGAGACAGGCATGCCTGTATAAAAAAGAGAATAAAAAGAAAGAAAAAGGCATGCATCTTTCTTGTTAGGAGCTAACAAATCATTGATATGCCATTATCAATAGTGAACATCAGAAAGTAATATCTTATTGTTATTGACTAGCCTCAGCTTATTCTTTCACTCTGACCTCAGCGTTCGCAAGAAACCCTATATCTCAGCAAGATTTCCCTTCCTTATTGCAAGTTCTCACTAGTAGTTTTGACATTGTTGATAAAGGGAGTCTAGAATTTTAAGGTTTTGGATCTATATCAAACATAAAAGCAGCAAATTTAATATTGTCATAATAGGGAAATCTGGGATGCTGTTTGATTATCATGTACCCCTAGATTAGGAAAAGGATTTATGAGACAATTGTAAGCCTAGTTGTATTTTTGTAGGCCAAAGTGTTGTGCAATTTGGAAAAAGAAAGTCTCTATATCATGTGCAAGGATGTTGAAACGGGCATCTGTTGCTTATTAGAAAAATGCTTAAGAAACAAATCATTGCAAGTTTGAGATAGCGTGATTACCAATAAGAGATATTGATTAAATCAGAAAATTCATCCAAGGCAACTTGCACATCTCTAAAGAGACATGTAACTCATGACTATAAAGTGAGACAATATCAAAAATTGAAGGTCACAATAGAGGCAGAGAAAGAGCAAAGAGATCTTAAATTTAAAAAGTAACATGCCAAACATTTTTTTGGGCCAGTATACAGATCTTTTCTTACCATTGAGCTCATACACATGAGATTTTATAGTGTTTCACGCTGACTGTCAGTAGCCGTATGCAACCATCCATCTTTTTCTTGTGGGCTTCAGACCAGTATTGATGGTGATTTTGTGTCCACTCTTAAGTTATCTAGTGATATAGTTCCCAGTAAAGTTCAATAAGAAAGTAGAATCTGTGTGACCAGTCATAAATGATTCAGGACATCAGCTTGCAGTTGGTCTTGTTCTCATGTCGATATTCAATACCTATATAAGAATTTCCTGGTTTTTACGTTTTCCCTTTGGCTAAATTACTATCATGATTTTGTTGAAGTGTTCTGTAAGTGTGAAACAATGTGTGGTTATCTAATATAAAAGTTTAATGGTCCAAGCACTTACTGTAACAAGCATTCAGCAGAATTTAAAATAGTAACAGGGGAGAGAAGTCAGGGATTTGTGGAAGTGAGCGAAGTTGAAAACTGTGCACATTTTTCTCTAGTTCTGTTTATTGAGGTTTTATGTACTAATTAGTTGACCAGATTGTCTTGTGGGGCCTTGTCATACTATATATATCTAATCATCTTATTGAAAAGCCAACAGTTTGAATATGAGAAAGGACAAGTGTGGCAGTACATCCAGTGTTGATGTAGAACTTAATTGAAAATATATTGTTAGACAAATTTTGATGTAGAACCTTTTTTAAATTCGCCACTATAGAGCTTCTCAATCCTATTGGGGGCAAGATGCAACAAATCAAAACCTTCTCCTTAGAGTGAACTTGGCGGTACAGTCAGAAATCTTTATTGTATTATTGAAGTCTTTTGTGCAAATACAAAAGCTTTATCTATCTACATTCAAAGGGTTAAACTCTTTTTCCTTTTTACACAAATGTTATATTAGGATATCGTATCTATGCTTTATATATTTAGTGGTAGTTAAATAGTAGATCTAAGTTAATCATGTAACATGCTGCTCTTAACAGGTTCGCTTTGTAGTAACCAGAAATATTCTTCAGTCAGATTTAAAGATTCACAAGCATTTTGTTCTCAGAGATTCACTGAACAGCCACCATGTGCACAAAACGGGAGATGAGGAAGATCTTAATATGACTTTCCATTTACATACATCTCTTCGGCATAAACTTCTGACGTGAGTTACTAAGTTTCTGCGACTTAAAGATATCTTTCCTTGACCAAATCATTTTTGTTAATCCTCTAGAGAGCTTAAAATCTTCAATTTCATGATAAATTGGACTTTGTGTGGTTAATCGTATTTCTTCCACTGACAAATGCTAGTGATTCAGGAAGAAACATATTATACTTCTGTGCAGTTAGGAAAAATTAATTAACTTTTACAATATATCTATCCGTTTCTTATGTTCTTGTCATGTTTGTTACCTTGGGTCAGACAGTGATGAGAATGCCACTCATTGGATTGTATCTGTTGAAGGGAACAAATTGTTTAAGTCATTATTATTTGGTGCTATGATTTCATTAAGCAGGAATTTTGATAGCCCACAACTAGAACACTTCTTGTGCTATAGTCAATCACCATCCTGCTCTACGTGATGTTTCTTAGTTTGCTTACTCTTCAATTCCCTTGTCGCAGGCAATTAAAGCATGACTGCAATTTTTTGGAAGAAGCGGGCATCATGCACTACTCTCTCCTTCTCGGAATGCATATTTGTTCTGCACCTTTTGAGGCTGTTCTTCAGGTTCACCACTCTTCGGCAAATTCAGCAGGTAAAGACATGTTGCATGTTGTCTTTCAATAATAATAAAAAAAAAGTAAAAAAAAAAAAACTTGCAACCATTCTATTTAACTGGGGGAACAGGCTTCAATATCATGGTAATCTCTAGGTGCCTCAGTCCTTTTGATATGACCAGATATCATAGTCCAATGTAGGAGCTCTTGGATGTCTTTTTTGCTTAAAGATGTGCACTGCCATTGGGGTTAAATTCACATGCACATCGTGATGATATCAGGTCTGGTTGAGTTCAGGTACCCAATCCAAACAATGGGCAGGAAAGTTGAACATAGACCCTATCCAGTTCTGTTGGATTGGGTGTTGACTCTAGTTTCAAGTCAACAGTGGCCTAGATTAGGATCATATATGAAATAGAACTTTCTCTTTGGGCACCAAGTACTTGTAACAATAAGTTGGACCGATATGTCTTTGTTGAGAAATTTTAATTAAATCTAAGGATTTTTATATATTTTAATTCAACCTATTTATGAGTTAAAAAGTATAGAGGACTTATTTTCAAATGCACCAAAGAATACGAAGGTTGGATACTGAGGAAATAATGGATGAAAAAAAAAAAATACAATGAGGAATTGAAACTATATTGGTAAATAATAATGATACGAAAGTTTAGGACCCAGAATTTTTTTTACTACATCAGATATTTTGGGTACCTGGCAAACCTAAAACGGTTACACGTCTTTACAAATTTCCATGTCATGCAAAATAATATTAGCGTTGGTATTTTGATTGGGGGAAGCATCTGAAATAAGAAGTCCGGTGCAGGTGCTGATGATTGCAGCGAGAGTTCAGATGGAGCTGAATCAGGGCACAGCCATGCAGATCAAAGTTTTCCATCCGACAGCGACTCATCCTCTTCCTTTCCTACGGAGTAAAACACCTTTCCGATTCTTGCACTTCATGGGAACACATCGATAGGTTCTCCAGTTAGAACCGATATAGATTGTGGATTAACTTCTAGTTTATTTCTTCTTTGTGCATCGCACAACCCATGCTCCATCGGAGTTTGGTGTCCTATTGATCGAATGGAGTTGTGATGCAGAAACTGATGTTTTCTTGCAGAACCGAAGGTGTACTTGGTGTAAGGATGGCAGCCCGGGCGGTCGGCTCTCGGAAAAGGGAAAGCAATTTGGCACCAACTCGCGCCACCGGAAAAAATCAACTCAACAATGTGTTCCTCTTCTTCGGGGTGATCGATATCCTCCAGCAGTACAGCATGCTCAAGCACATGGAACATGCCATAAAGTCTCTGCACGCAGACTCTCCGTCGGCCTCGGGATTAAATCCCAGAGCATACTCGAATCATTTTCAGGAGTATATCTCGAAAATATTTCCAGAAAATTTTGATGTCTCTGATGCCAACATGCTTTAGAACCGTTCGAGGCTCACCTGCGATGAACAGCTTTTACTTTTTATCTACAAAAGCTGTCATCAGATGCGGAAAACTATTTATGCACATGTAAACTATTTATGAGCATATGGAACAGTTAGCAAAGCCTCTGCAGTGGAATAGGTTTGCATGAGTTCAATCGTGGATAAAATTTAAACTTGTGCTTCTTGTTGGAAAAAAAAAAAATTTAGCATTCATCTCTTCTTCATGTTTTTGTTATTAGGTAAAATGTGCAAGATTTATGTCAAGAAATTTTTTTGATAGAAATATGGCTAGAAATCAAACCATTTAGATTTGAAATGCTGGATTAATTTATTGTTGGTTAGTGTCTATTGAGTCAGCACAATTAGGTTCGGGACCGGATTGGATGCACACGGCTTGCCTTGGGTGGTGTTCGGGCAAATAATTGACGTCGAGTCGAGTAAAACTGATGATCTGCTTGCTCGGGGGATGGTTTCTTCTTTTGGTGACCGGCTCGCTGCGCGTCATTTGATTCCTACACATAGGTTGGGTCAGGGGGATTTTCGATTCGATCTCTCCGAAACTTAAGTCAACATTGGTGAGGGAGAGTTGAGTATTTTTGCGAGAGAGAGAGGGCCCTCTTAGCGTCGATCAAAGGTAAGCTTTTATATATGTGGATGAGGGTTAATCGTACATGGTTCGCTAATGGTTGATTACTCTTCGGGCGATTGGCTTGTACAAGCGTCGATTGAGCTATACGACTCTACATTGAGCGATGTCGACCCAAACTTTCCAGAATGACTCTGGGGTATTCGACACTAACTTATATGGTGTCGAACAATACGAGAGAGGCGACTCTCTTCTTGTTCGAGTTTGAAGTATCACGTTGCATTAGCATAGGATTTTTTTTTATTGGCATCGACATGAGCGCTAATTATTGCCATAGTGCCAAAATATGTTACATCACTGTTGATTATTTTCTTTCAAGCTGCTCAATTTAGATCTTGGCATTTGGCTCAGAATGATGATCTATCTACTCATGTAATGAAAATATAACCTCAATGCATGTCTGAGCTTTTAGAAACCGAACAATTCACCACATGATGTGCTGCAACACGATTGCGATTTAAGGATTAATATCGGAATTAAAAGATTAAAATTCTTCCAATATACAAATCCGAAAAATTTCTCAGAGAATAATAAAATGGAGAAAAAAAGAAAATATAATTGTAGGACTCAGTGCTCATCAGCTTTTATTTTATTAATTTCTCTCTCTCTCTCTCTCTCTCTCTCTCTCTCTCTCTCTCTCTCTCTCTCTCTCTCTCTCTGTGTGGATGGATGGGTTACAAAGGAAACAACTGGGCGCGAGTGCAGTCCATGGTGATAAAGCGTCGCCCAGCTTTTGCGTTGGGAAGGGTGGTAAAGGACAGGGCGGAGAGGTGGCTTCGCAGAACGGGCCAAAGTGCCTTTCATGCACCCCACGTTGCTTGGAACTCGAAGTGCTCCTCCGGGGAGGCGAAGCACGGAACCCAGACATCCGTTTCCAACGCGAGGCTGGGAAAGGCTTGAGGCTTCGCGATCTCTCTTTTTTATTCCCATCCCCACCTCCTCCACGGCATCGGGAAAGGAAGCCACGCGTGCGGCAGCCCAAGTGCCAGCCGGCTTAATTACTTGGGGTTAGGGCTTCATCATCTGCTGCCGCTTCCACTCCGGAGAAGATGACGAATGGCGTCCTCCAACAACGTCGTCAAGGAGACTGTCTTCGAGGCCAGCGAACAACGCACACACTGGAACTCGGAGATCCAATCGAAGCAGCTTCTCTTCAAGAACTAGCCAAGCAGACAACCCTAATGTTCTCACCACAAAGAACTCACTGAATGGCAGAAACAGCAACACCAGATGACATTTGGAAGAACAGTAGCTACAAGCGCAAGGTAGAGGTGGCTGATCCACCATCAGCATCCAAGAACAGTTGCTGCGAGGTGGTTGATCCATAAACAACTGCAGCTACTAAGATTTTGGAACTGAAACCAGCTTGTTGTGAATCATATGAGAACCAGAACTTGTTGCCTTGCACAAGAAATGCATTCATACAAGCATCCAAACTTGGATTGCTGTTATAGCTGAAGTGAAGTGTAACAGATACACGGAGTAGACTTGATAGCAAACTCGGGTGGAACTGCTCCTACCACAAAAAACATCATTTGACAAGCACAAGAGTTCTTCCGCATGGGAGTGATTGATTAAAGTGGATGATCGAAAAATGCACTTCGAAGCAGCAACACAAACAGGAAGAAGAATTAGTGAACAAATGCTTTCATTGGAGGGTGCTCGACATTGCTCGATAAACCATTACGCATGATGCATTCATTGTTGTATGTCAAGCTTAATAGAGCAAGTAGTCTCTTGCTCATCTCTATCCTTGCACAAAGCATCCTCTTAGGCAAACTGCATGGAGAGGTTCCCAAAAATATGATTTCCATGAACAACATGGAGATAGGTTTGCAGTGCTCTGACCATTTACCCCCCTCCTCACCCAAAAATGTAGACAATCCATGAAACCTGGGAATAGAGACATCAAAGGAGAAATATCTATAGAAATAATTTAGGAGTGTGCGTTAGACAAGTAGAGAGTAGAAGACATCCTCGCAATTTTAAAGGCTAAGAACATAAAAAACACAAAATTCACATGCAGATGGTGTGCGGATGTCTTTATTTCTTGCAAGAAAAGCTAAAACTCCCAACAAAAATGATTAATATATGCACATATATAATATAATCATTCTTACCTGATGATGTTTATCGAGGAAACAAAGCCATTAGTGCATAATAATTATTTTTTTCTAGAAGATAATTCATGGACTAAATCTGCATCGAAGAACACATGTTATCCTGAACACACAACTCTCATGGCAGAGCTACAAGAACTTGAAGCAATAAAGAGAAAGCTCAAATGATCCTTGTTTTCCAATTAAGCTGGTGGTCCTAGGGTTTTTTACATTGGCCTCAGAGAGAGAGAGAGAGAGCAGCAGCAGATAGCCTGCACGAAAAAGGACCGCATGAAAAAGAACACAAAGACCGCATTGAGCTCCAGATTGATGTCAGAAACGATTTCAACAATGGAAATATGAACCCCTGATGTATACTGGAACAATTGGACGAACTGATCACTTGCCACTTGTGGATCACAATGAACTTGCATTCCCAGGGCTGGAATAGTCATTGTTTGTGAAGGAGGTCTACGGTAATCGAACTGTTTGGTTTCAGAAAATACTAAGAACCCTAAACTACAAACTGCTTCCTAAAGCTTTCATCTTCTGTGCAGACAAAGACCTGTTCGTATGGCTCTACCAGCAGAGGAATTATACAGACACCAAGTTTACCTTCGTTTGGATTGTGAACATCCTAACAAGTGATGAAAAAAACATATACAAAAGGTGCGGCTGTAGATCCAGAAACCATCAAAAGATCCACGGATAAATAGATCATCAAGTTGCTACGCCAAACCTTCTCCTAAGAGGGATCAAGCAACGTCGAACACAGCAAGTCAACCGATGGATAACCAACAAAGGAAGGGAGTGAGACCAGTTTCCTTGCTGCAAGGGGTGGTAGAGAAGGGAGCTCCCTTCAGTCCAAGCAAAGGCAGCATGGGATCCGACTCACCTCCCGCATCATTCACTCATGTGCCCGGCAAAGCCATCATCCCTTTTACCAGGCATGTGGATGAATGAGTCGGCAGCTAATCACATCCCATGGCCACCCATGAGTGGACTGAAGGAAGCTCTCTTTGCACACACATCCCGTGGCAACCACACCATCCACAGAATCCAGGGAACCAACCTCGCAAGAGAAGAAGACATGGCGGCCATATCCATTGTCGGTGAAGAAAGCTGGAAGGTGCAAGACCAGTAAAGGGGGGGGGGAGGGGGAGAGAACGGTGGAGACAGGGACACGAGACAAGAGACCTTTTTGCAGCAGCTCACTTTTGCTCCACCGTGCGATGTGTCGAGTGGGAAGACATGGGGGGAGCTCTTTAAATAGCTAAGAATTTGGTTGACATCACATCGGGCAATAAAAGAGCACCACGGAACACACAATGCTCTCCTCTCCTCTCCTCTCCTCTCCTCTCCCCAGGCTTTAGGGTTTTGTTATCATTTCTTTTGGTTCCAAAAATTCTCACTGCAATGAATGAATGCTCCAACTTTGAATTCATTTCATATAGTTCACTTCTGTTCTGTTGGAACTTAGAAATGAATCAAAATCTCAAATCATCTTTATCTATTTTAAAATATAAAAAAAAATTAAAAAAATTATTATATGAGAACAGTGAATCAAAAGAAAGAAAGAAACTGCTTCCTCCAATCTTATGCACTAGTTTTTAGATTCGGGCGGAGAAAAATCTTAGGAATACTAAAAGACTGTTTGTTGCAGCACACCACACCTCGAAATCTTCAGACGTCTGAAGCATTTATTTATAGCCAATTAATTCTAAGGAGTTTTCTATTTCGAGCAGTATTCATTTCGAATTTGAATTCTTTGTCCTCCAAATAACTTATTCTCCAAAAGCAAAAAAAAAAAAAAACTTGTCCTCCAAACAAAGCAATCAAAGCTATGCATCTATTGCATACAACAAGTCTTCCAGGAATATAATAATGTTCTTCGTTTTAGAAACAAAAACCTCAACTCGACATCCACAGATCCATAAGGGTACTCACAACCGATCATTAGTTCTCAATGTTTTCTTTTTTTTAGCCTTGTTTTCCAAATAATAATTCAGTCTCCAACAATACAATGATCTATTTCGATTTATTTAGATATGCCATTCCATATAGTCTTACTGTTTAATAGAAAATAATTGACCTGATAATTGATCGAGCATGAGGTGCAGGCGACCGGCGAAAGCCATTTCTATCTTCGCCGGCACCGTCGATCGGGGAAAGGATCGGCGAAGAGACAAATCGAGAGAAGTGGCAAAAGTGTTCCACGTCGGTTCAGATGATGCGACTGGATTTTACTGAAAAAGAATAGCGTGGACGAGCATGAAAGGATCGGTCGTCTTCCAAGTTTGCAGCTCACTTTGATTCCACCTGTCTGCCGCAGTTCGCTGTGAGCACCGCCGGTTCCTCCTGCGCTCCCGTCGTCACAGGTTTAATAGTCGTTCGTGTTCTCTTCTCTTCCACCCGACCCGGGGGCGGTGTCAGATCCCTGCTAAAACCAACCACCGATGCATCCGACACCACGGATGTGAAGTGGTGCTGCCATGGGGTGGCACCGCGAATCTTTCCTACCGATGACATGGCAATACTTTCGACGCTGCATCAGCCTAATCTTGCTGTGACCTAAATAGTTGGAGATGTCTTCCTGTTAGCTTTTAGAGGCTACAAAGCAATAATAATAATAATAATAATAAAGAGGTCTTCCACTTCGTATACAGATTTACGTAGCATCGATTAATATTATCTCATATTAATTTTAATTGAAATAATAAACCGACCAAACGGAGTACACTAATTTTTTTGGGACATCAACAGGTCGGGTTACATCATCTCTTATTTCGATGTTTCGAATTAATGGTCAAATTTGATCTTATCATTGTTCAGACATCTTTTTTTTTTTTAATTTTTAATTGTACGAACTTACTTGCAATAAAATCAAAACCCAAATAAAAGAAACTTGATCTTAATTTATTATGTCTGCATAAATTCTTTATCAACAACTAATATCAATAGTTCAGATCCATCGATTGAACCCGTCAGTTCTTGGATCTAATAATGACAAAAATTGAGTAGAAAAGAAGGCAGGCACATCATGTTATAGAGTAGCTGGATCCCATACGTATCACACTAAACTCTACATGAACTTTACTGACATTTTTGGGCCTGAATCATTTCGAATTTTGTTTGTATCTTAACAATCATGTTCCGTACTGAACATATAAATATATATATATATATATATAAAAGAACCTAAAGAATAAAGACAGTGATCTCGTGGTAATACACACGGTTGCGTCCAAAGGTCAACAGTCTTCTCACTGTTGCGTCCAAAGGTCGCACGGCTCGGCAAACCAAAGTCTGAGCTGCCTTTTCCACGAACGCCACGGCCAAACCCTCACCCGTCAATCGACCTCCGCTGTGGCCAAAGGTTGCGTGCATGATGAAGAACGAAGGGGACAAGAACTCACAGGGTTGAGGGCGCAGCTATGCACCACTAGCCTTCACGGGGAAAGGACGAGGTGCAGATCACATCAGACCATCAATGGCGGGGGAGAGTCGTTGAGAAATGCAGCACTTCTTTTCTTGCTTTGATCTCTACGCTTTTGGATCATATCAGATTCTCCGTGAAGCCTCTGCCAATAGTCATTTCAACGCAAAAAGCCTGAGAGAGAGAGAGAGAGAGGAGGGGGAAACGGACCTTGTTGTGCACTCCACGTCCGGGCTGCCAACCGTGTCAACCTCATCGCGGCTTCCCCATGAAAAAGATAATAAATAATAAGATCACCGTATTGAATGCCTATATGAGTCCGATGTCGATGCTCGTTGCTTCCTCCAAGTTCATGGATGTTCCTAGCTCTAGCAATTAATTGGCTTATGTACCTGAAAGATTTATCTTCGCGATGCACCGTCCTTGTCTGGAGATCCGAATCCTTCAACAGGTGATCCGACGAAAAGCACTTTGGGGCAGGTGATGCAACAGTAGACTTCTCATCCAATAAATCTGGTAGCAGCAGCTTCGGAGCTCTGAAGCGAGCTACTGCATGTCTCTGTTGGTTGTCATGCTTCCACGTCAACAAGAAATCTCACAGCTCTCCCAATAAAAAAGGAATGCGACAAGAAAACAAACAAAAAAGACTGTGCAGCCTCTAAACACAAAACAACAAGAAATCTCTCGCTTGAAAACGGATAAAAAAAGGAACATAATTTCAGTTTATATGTGCATCCTGATCATAACATGTAAAGCACCTTAACAATGACTATGTACTCAACCACCGGAACAGATTTGAAAGAAATGCAGCCAAGGACAAGAAACACAGACACAATGAAGAGCAAATAAATAGGGCATGGGAGATTATGATGGAATTTCGATGTGAGAAATTAGTTTGCCCGTGTAAACAAAATCTTCCTCTATTTCTTGTTTAATTTGGAGAAAGAGACGTCGTAAAGGAGACTGTATTGACATACATACCTTCACTCGATGGTCTCCATAATTCGATACAGAAAGTGAGGCAACATAGTTATCTATACTGGATCTCCTGCGGATGCCTTCAAAAAATGACACAAATAAATATAATGTGGGCTAAGAAGTTGGACTAAAATAATAGTAATTAAGGGATGGGTGCAAAAGGTAAAACAGTTCAACAAGGGATCCAACCACATTAAGGTTTGGGTACAATATTTTTAACCTTCATCGCGGAAAAAGAGTTAAACAAGGCAATCGTAATGAAACCAATGTTCTGGGGATAATAATCAATATGCTGGCGGTCAAGGTATACCACAACACATCCATTGCACCACTTATCAGGTAATGTTATTATGATATCCACAAAAAGGCTATGTTCAGAATAAAAATTCATAAATAAACATGGAGGTGTAAGCAAACATCGGCAACATGATGAGATCATATTAAAAAAATACTTTTTATAATCCGATACCATTAAATATCTTTTTAATATTTTATAACCAATTTTAATGATTCCTTAGATCCATAGCTAAATAATATTTAGCATCAGACAAAGTTCTTATTGTACCATTGAAGAAGAGGAAGATGATGCAGATGCAGACTTTCGAGAGCTGGTTTTCCAATGTAATTCTGCACCAATTCTGACTCTTTCTCGGCCTCAGCTAGTATTTGTCTCTCAAACCCAACGTCAAATTGGAGCTTGCTTCGAGGAACCTCTTGCATTTGTGGTGCTAATTGAGGCTGTAAAGTCAGTTGTTAATTAGAGATACAAATCCTTGTAGAAAAATGCAATGATGTGAAATTTTTAATCAATGAAAAATAACACAGGAAATTTATATGAAAGAACTTCAACTTATAATATTAGATCGGCTTTGATATCAATTGTCATTACTCGACCTGATGGGACAACTGATATATTAACTTCGTTGAATCTGAACCACTAATAACTCAAAATGCTTAGGTTGATAGTAGTAGACCAATCAGTCAATCTTAATCTTTGCCCACTTTCGATGTATGTTGCTTGAATACAAAACTAAATTTAAGAGTTTGATAACGTAATTACAACATGACAAACTGAGAAATCAAATAGGTCCGTTTACTAAACTAATATACTCACATAATTACTTTTAATCAAATAAGTTCATTTACTTGTTTGATTTCTCTGCTGTTCAAAAATTACAGATTCGACTACGATTGATCTTCCACAACCCCCTCACTGCTCGAGCCGAACAGAGATCTCTCTTACTATTTTCTGTTCACTAATCCTGATGTTTATGCAGGTACTGATTTTTGCATTGCGGATTCACAGGGCACTATCATTCTAGAGGACAGCAACGTGCACCAGGCTTCAAGACCTCTTCAGGCACAATGCTGGGCTATATGGGATGGACTTAAGATGGCTTCCCAGATCAGCTTGATTAATATCACCATAAAATCTGATTGTCTAGAAGCTGTGATGATTTGTAGCAGAAGCAAATCTAAGCACCCTCCATGGCATTTGAAAAATATTTGTAATAATATACTTCAGATGGCTGAGAGTTTAAATGTTTTGTGCTTTGAACATGTACACGGGGAGGGCAATTTTGCAGCCCACAACCTTGCCATTCAGGCAGGGCATTTTTTGTTCTCATCCAGCCTCGGAGGAGAATTCTGTTCGGGAACTGATACAGTCCCAGTCACTTAAATAAAGCTCAGTTTTCCTTTAAAAAAAAAAACCTACAAATGATCTCAACATTTGTGCAGGTTGGCAAATATGTTATTCATTTCGACAAAGCAATCTCAGTATAAGCAAAATTAATGATGCAGAAAACCCTCCCGAAAAGAAAACGCACAGACATACACAAAACACTTAACTACTCACCGGTGCTATCTGATATTCTGGCTTTGATACCGAGTCCTGAAGCCAAAATATTAAAAACTCTTAATGATGTAAAATCTATTGTCCACGATCTTTAATGTTCCAAGAGAACAGAAATGACAGCAGAAACCATTACAGGTGTGTAAAAAAATTGAAGTTAGAGATATGGATAATCTAATTGGTAACAGTAGCTTCAATGTGTATAAGATTTTGGATCAGCAGATACACTGTGACAGCCAATTATAAGAAAGCACATGCTATTTGCATCCAGAAACAAAAAGGAAATAATAGAATAAGTGGAATAAAGGAATATCATTTTATGATGATCGATATACATTCCAAACACATATATTTTTTCTTTTTCTGATAGTTGCTATTCATATCTTGCAGTGAGATGATGACGATTATCTGACAATAGATGTAAATTTCTAATTCTAAATAAGAAGCAAAAGTAGCACATTTGGTCACCCAGCTGAGTTGGATGAAAGGAATCTGTCTCGTTCTTCAACCACTCCATTGACCTCCCTTCATGTAGGTTTCAGGCGCACTTACTAGTGCGAAACCTTGTGACATGGTGTCCAACAGAGCCGGTTAAGGATATAATTGAATTACATCAATCCTAAGTAAATTTGTTTTAATAAAAAAACTAGAACTCTTCATGAAATACTCTAGTGAATCATATCTTAATCACTCTCTTACACACCCATGAATAACCTCTCTCTCTCTCTCTCTCTCTCTCTCTCTCTCTATATATATATATATATATATATATATATATATATATATATATATATATATATATATATATATATATATATATATATGTATACCACTCATCAGTTAAAATGATTCTAAACTTACAATCTATAATAGAAATCTAAATCAACTCAAGATTTTACAATTCTAACACTACCTTAATTTTACAGTTATAAAAATTTGGGAACTTTTGATTCAACCAAAATGACTAATCAAACAACTTTTGAATTTTCCTTTCGAATTTTTTTTCCCGAACTTATGAATGCCCTGTCTGTTTGAATAATATGCATGCACACATGCGCACACATAAACTCGCGCTCATGCACGCATGCACACGCACGCGCGCACGGACAGGCGGTCTATCATTGCAATCGGCGTCAGATCGATCAGTGGCAACACCAATTTGCAACTTTCGTCTTTCCTCATAGTCCTTCAAAGAGGATGATTGAAATTAGATATACGTCTCACATCGGGGAAACGATTTCTATAAAGAAATCAATTGTAAGCATTATTCTCTTACTGAAATCGATCCGACAAGAAATCAGCCACAACAACGAAGAAGAATCAACCAATTAAGCGTGAATATCACAACAATGATGTCCGATCATCAGAAAAACTCATCATCAATCGAATCATGCTACTAGGGTTTTTAGAGCGGCAGAAAAAGTACATTTACCCGAGGGAGGATGAGAGAGGAAGAGCAGGCGAGGAAGGATGGCGGTTAGAAACCCGGCGGTCTGGCTGAGGAGCGACAGACCCGACCCCGGGGTACGGGGCGGCGGCGTCGGAGCGGAAGTCGTAATCCATCAGGACGAAAGAAGCGGGGACGAGAAAGGGGAGGACGCCAACTCCGCCTTCGGGTCGAACCAACGTACCCTTCTTGTGATGATTTATTGATGCGTATATTTCTTTAAATAGACCAGAAATTGTGATTTGGAAAATTTGTGTAAATAATTACTGATTTCAGTATTTATCCCCTTAAAATTGGTTTTAATATAAGTAATTAAACTTGAAAATTACATTTATAAATGTATAAATTTATATATAGTTAAAGTCAGACACACACACACTATCCATTAAAAACTTTATTGACTCAAGAAAAAAATAATAAAAAAAGTATATGTTTTTACGATTTTTAAACAGTTTATAGTAAAAAGAGTACTAACGAGATAAATTTTCTACATCAAACAACAACAACCAAGATGAACTAATGGAGTTCAGCACTCATTTGTTTCCTCAGACAACCACAGCAAGCTACTCATCATCTGCCAAATTTGAGGATCATACATGAGCCTTATGATTCATTCTAAGATTTGTCAATCTTACTGGCTAATACAACTCAGGTGCAAAGCTTTGTTCATTTTGAGCCCCAGCAGAAGCTAAAACACTGAGAGATTGAAAGGTGTGATACAAAAAGCATGTTGAGAGAGGATGTTGGAGATTTTGGAACAAGGACAAAGGTAAAGTCCCAAACCTATGGAATTCTTTGGCAAATCACAAACCCCTAAATTGAGAGAGGATGGAGAAGGTTACAAAAGGTTGCAGTAACCTTGCATGTACACACTGGATGTTGCTCCACAAGCAGAGTTTGGAGGAACCTTATCCAAGGCTCTGGTCCATCAACAATCACATGGAGTGTTTCCTAGGTAAAGGCAAGAATCCAAACCATCATCAACACAATGTAGGGGGGCATGGCAGGATATGATTGGTTGACTGGCCTCTCCAATACTTGCTTGCCAAGTTCAAAACCACTGCTTGACTTTTCCTGCAGACACATCTTGGAATTTCTTGAGCTGAGACCTCATTGCCTCCCCCACAGATCACTTGTAGAGAGAGGCTCATGCAAAACCTGGAGAAGTTTCTTGAAAGGCACCACCAGAAAGAAACAAGGTGTGATCACAACTGCTTGTATTGATTCCATAGAGTGTGAGGATGACTCAAAAGGAGAGGTGACAGTCTTCCCCAGCCATATAAATTGTTGGAGTAGGAAGGAGTCCCCATCAGATTTGTTACATGTAGCATTCATCATGCGTGCCACTGTAAACTGGCTGGTGGATAACAGTGGCCTTTTGGTCTACCAGCAATGCCAAGCTGACAAAATGTGCCATCCCACCTATATTAAAGAACTTCAAACATCACTTGTTAGAATAGCTCAGAGGAAGAAGATAGAATGAGACTATCTACCTACAGAATCAAGCACTAGACAAAAAACATGATGCAGCCAACTTAAAAAGTCTCGGATCTCTCTAGATAGATATACCGAAAGAAAGATGTCGAATATTTACAATGACCGAATAGCACTCAGGTAACTCAAGAACAGAGTTGAATTCGCTGCAATCGTAGGAACTATATTTCTACTTCGATATAGCCCTGAAGCTCTGCCTTCATCACTTGAAACCGTACATATACTAACTGAAGGGGAAGAAATAGGAAGCAACCAGACTTTTGCAAAGCTTGCATGACTTGTGAGTACCTCCATTGCCTCCACTAGACAATTTAGAGGTCAACTGGCTGTGTGTAGTCTTGAAGAGCCAGGCGCTCAGATATCTCTGCCAGTGACTTGAGGTTGCATTTGATCAAGGCCTCCACAAAGTAGCAAGTCTCATCCTTGGTGTTCCCATCGGGCACATCCACTACGAACGATTCGATCACCAGCGTCCCAGGTTTCCCATCAATGGTCTCAGGATGGGCTGTTACGATGGATGAATAGTTCTGCATAGCCAAAAAAACAAAAAAACAAAAAACCAGCTAATGGTCAACAGGCGATTCATGAATTTTGTCTGTATAATTCAATGTTTATACCACATTTCCAGCGGAACCACCAGATCAAACAAAAGAAGATAGATGATCAAGAGTCTGAAACATCGATTGCAAACTAACAATTCAAGAAATAAGAATGGTCTTTTATCATTAAGCAATTTCTGTAGTAGTTCAAATACTCATCTGAAGCAACGTCACAGAGTCGATAGCTAAAACACATTCTTACCAAACATATAGACGGAGGAAGTGCACACGAATCCAAAAGCTTCCGTGATGATACTGATTACCCTTTTAGTAGTTGCCGTTCAAGTCTTTACTATATGTTCTTTAAGCAAAAAATACAGCCAAAAAAAGTCTTCACTACATGACAATGTTAGCACCAAAGTCAAAACTAAGGAAGATATTAAGCTAACATGGGGCACACATCAAAATAAACACATAAATATTTCAGCAGACTAAGATCACATGCCCCTTCCCTGACTGAGTCAAAAGGTCAGTAAAGATCCGTGCTTCCTTATTCGGGAACAGCAACTTTTCCTTAAAATGCATGCTCCTCAGAAGAACAACTCTATGCTAATCCATCAATGCAAGAATTAAGCAAAGTCACGATCTTATAGATCATCAAGCGCAAAAGTTTATCCGGATGCATGACAGTCGTGATGCTTTCCCATGGTGCTCATCGAGAAGCAATCAGATGTTTCAATGCTACATCATCGACAAGCTACATAAAATTCTCTCAATTAAGCTCAAATCTGGCTGTAAATTAATGATCATGATGTGTTTTAATTAGAGGACACTCTTATTTTTAGCAGAACAGAGTTTCCCACAACAAGAACAGGATGCAACAAGATGCAGTCAGCAAGGAACCAGGGATGAACGACAGTGAGAATATCGACAGACCTTGAGCCGGTGGTCCCCTCCGACGATCTTAAAGCTGAGAATGTGCTCAGTATCGTCGAGATGCTCCAACCTTTCGGTACTGGTGGTGGCAGGGAGCCCGGACTTTACATTCACCTCCCTCAAGCTCCCAACCCCGACATCCCCCTGCGCAATACACCTGCTTACAAAGGGCTTGTACTTCTGTGGTTCATCAAATTTCCCCACCAGAGACCACACCTATCAACATAAAAGCAAGAAACGATAACTCAAAGAATTAAAGTTTATGGTACAGCTCTCTTCGTTAACTAAAGATAGAGCCTTTACCATAAAACCCCTGTCAACAACAAAATGAGAGAGAGAGAGAGAGAGAGAGAGAGAGAGAGAGAGAGAGAGAGAGAGAGAGAGAGAGAGAGAGAGAGGCCAATCAATCTACAGTTGTATTTCCCCCCTTTTTTTTGGGCTAACATGCAACATGATTCGTTTATCCAACACCCCAACATCAATTTTTTTGAGGAAATATGGGTTGATTAGGTTTAGTGAGGAAGAAACTCTCGGAATCCCACACAAACAAGCAAGACCTGGAACAAAAACTGCATCCGACTCTTGGAAACTAGAAGATTCGATCATGTACAAGGAAGAAAAAGAGTGTCTTCTTGCAGAGTTGAGCACACCAAAGACGAGTCAGAGAGGGAAACCAAGAGAAGAGGGAACTTACGAGGTGGACGGGGGCTCTGATGTGCCTGTCGACGGCGGAGCTGCACTGATTCTCTTCGGGCTCGTGGCGGTGGAACGCCCTCACGTGCTCAGCCGCCACCGCCCGGCATCCGACGCCGGGAGGGTGCATCTCGTCGGCAAGCCGCCACGGCCGCGCCCCCCTTCCCGCCGCGACGCCAGTCCCGGTAATCTCCACCATGCTGCTTCGATTCAACGCACCGTGCCGCACCCAAATGGAGGACGCTCCCCAATCGCGTTCAATCATTCCATCTCCGCACATCTATATATATATATATTATCCAATACCTTATTCCACTCTACCAGTGTAACCTCGAGATCCAATAAATTTACGGAAAAGCTACCTGATGGTGCTTCCTAGCTGGTGAAAAGGTGGCACAAAGGTAATTTCGTTAATTGTCAAGGGGGTATTTGAATGTGCTGTTTTCGTCCATTTCTGCCGCCAGATTCCGCCGCCACTTGATGTACAAATGACGGTGCCCGTCCCTCCACGCGTCCGGTCGGTCGACCATTGGGTCCACCTCTTCCCGCTAGGGTTGGGCCCACCACCAATTCCACTAAATCCGGAGCATTAGTCGCATGGAGCTCGTTATGGTCGTTGAACTATATCTTATTACAATATAGTTGATTTTATTATCAGAATTATACCAATTAATCGATCCAATTCGAGTAGTTTATTTATCATAATTGTATATTAAATTATACTATCATATTAAATTAGTATGAGATTTAGAGAATTTGATCGAACA
Source organism: Musa troglodytarum (assembly GCA_023547065.1). Classification (NCBI taxonomy): domain Eukaryota; kingdom Viridiplantae; phylum Streptophyta; class Magnoliopsida; order Zingiberales; family Musaceae; genus Musa; species Musa troglodytarum. The sequence continues at coordinate 55,540,322 of CP097506.1, read as the reverse complement.
CAAAAGTCATGTAGCAACAAATGAAAAATCCCCTAGAAATATACCTGTTATTTTTTTTTTTTTAGTGCATTGGATGACTATTACATCAAGATTGTATCGAACGTCGAGTATAATTACGTACATCATTCGATCAATATTATGGTTATATATCCATCCATGCCACGTTGCTAATTTGTGAGATCGAACGTGTCAACCAAATGAGAGTGACAGATCGACAGTCATAGTAAAAAGCTTTTTGCACAATTCTAAATTAATAAGAGGATTAGATGTCACCACTAATATGAAAAATAATATAATAGAAACTTACCCCTCCCACTCTTTCCATCATCAGAGATATATTTTTTTATTCCAATCGATTGGGCCTTAGCATCATTCGATCATTCTCCTTCGGAACGAGCGCACAACATAAAACAAAGAAACGAGTCTCGGTGCAGTGAAGTGATGGAAGCTCTTGTTCTGGATGGTGAATAAGCGTACAACTTGCACCAGCATCTCTCTTTCGTTTCCAACATGAGATGATATGATCGGCACTCCATGTTCGAAGCACCTCAAGTCTGCAGCATTTGATGGGGAAAAGGAAGGAATCTGATTGAACTCTCGGTAGATGTTGCTTACATGAAGAAAGTAGATGTCAGCTTCTTTTCCTTCCCGAATAGATAACTACGATGACAACGCTCCATCCATCCTCCATAATAATACATCGCCTCGCTTTATTTTATGGCAAAAATTTCTGTATTTAGCTCGTGATCTCCAGCCAAAAGTTTGATGTCAAGCCTTACATCGACGACATACGGTATTCTTCTCCTTGTGATCGATTGATGTCACCCACGTAAACAAGATTTAGACAAGTGCATGGAGAAGAATTCTGGTCCAATCTTAATCTGTCGATGCAAAAAGCTACGAGGAGAGAAGGATGATATGGAAGAAGAGAGAGGACGGATTCTGACAAGAAGGCACAAATCTGAACCATCAAACGAGCATGAGATCGAAGAGGGCTGCAGCTTTTGGCTTCAGCGTTCCCCATGGTGTATCCGAACCGGTAAAAAAGAAAGATCGATGGGCTTCATCTCGCATGCTTTTGCTTTCAGATTGGATGAGCATTTGCAGCATCAAATCAACATTGTTGTGATCGATGCTCGTAGCATTCGACGATGTCGTTTGCACTAATCAAAGGGATTCTGCTCGTTCAGTGTATCATGCTGCATAAGCTTCAGAGATCGGAGGCTTGTTCCGTGGCATGAGAAAGCAGGTCTCTTTGGTGATGTGCTGGACTCCGATGAGCTCGGAATGTTGGGCCGAGAGACCAGTTTAGCCCATATGGGTTTTAGCAACCCATAGCTCTCCTTTTGTTAATCCTAAATCCTAACCTAAACCTAATTATATATAGGGGCTAATAGTGGCTGCGAAATTAGGAGATTAACATCACAGCAAAGGGCAAAAACTTCGCAGCAACATTAGGGATTCAAAAGAGGAGAAAAGGGCAGAAAAACAAGAGAAAAAGAAAGGGAAGAAGACAAGGAAAACACAGAAATTATTCTCACTCATCCAAACAGTTTCTCATCTCAGGTTAGATCAGATCTTCAGTGAATTCTTCTGTGATTGCTTGAGGAGGTTTTGGATATTGTGCACGGTGACGTGATCCTTGTATCCCAGTTATTCTCTTGTGATTGTTGTTTGGGTTTTGGGCAAGAGATTCGAGACTTGTACATTCATTATTTCTATAGTGGATTTTCTCTGGTTTGCCCCGTGATTTTTACCCTTCACGTTGAAGGGGTTTTCCACGTAAATCTTAGTGTTTTATTTGATTATGATTTCTATTTAATTCTGCTATGTTACAATCTGCTAGTATTTGTTCATATACAAAAGTTATTGTTTATTGTCTATCCTTTTATTTCCCCATCATCTGGTATTAAAGTAAGGTTTTGGTGATTTAATTTTTTGTATTTGAACATGGAGGCTGGTAATGTTTCTCGCATGATTAATTTGAACGAAAACAATTGGATGATATGAAAACCAAGAATGGAAGATCTCTTATATTGTAAAGATTTGTATGGACCTTTGCAAGGGGATAGTGAAAAACCCATTACTATGACAGATGATGAGTGGAAGAGATTAGATCGAAAAACGATTGGGTTTATTCGACAATAGCTCGATGATAGTGTCTTACACTATGTTTCTACTGAAAGTTCTGCATATTCTCTTTGGAAAAAGTTGGAAGGTCTCTATAAAGAAAAACAGCCGGCAACAAAGCTTTTTTGATCAGAAAACTTGTGAACCTAAAATATAAAGACGGTGCTTCTATTGCTGAGCATTTGAATGAAATACAGAGTATTACTAACCAGTTATCTTCTACGAAAATGTCTCTTGATGATGAGTTGCAGGCATTGTTACTTCTTAGTTCATTGCCAGAAAGTTGGGAGACATCGGTGGTTTCCCTCAGTAATTCCGTGCCAGATAGTATTGTTACCATGAGTCAAGTAACAAGCAGTTTGTTGAACGAGGAGTTGAGAAGAAAGAACTCAGCAGTATCTCAGATTGATTCACAGTCACTTATCTCAGAGAACAGAGGAAGGTCAAGGTCTAAAGATAGAAGCAGTTCACGTATAGGTAGAAGCAAGTCAAGATCAAGGAAAGATATTGTTTGCTATAACTGTGGTGAAAAAGGACATTATAAGAATCAATGTAAGCATCCTAAGAAGAGCAAGAAAAATGGAAAAGAAGTAGAGTCTACAGAGTCAAAAGAAAATACCACAGCTACAGTGCAGGTTGGTGATTATTTGATTTTGTCTCCTTCTGATGATATTTTTTCTTGTGTGTGTCAGGATCTCAAGTGGATAATTGACACAGGAGCTTCTTATCATGCTACACCACAAAGGGAGTTCTTTGCTACGTACAGGTCTGGAAATTTTGGTGTTGTCAAGATGGGTAACCATGGCACAACAGACATCATTGGCATGGGTGACATCCACATAAAGACCAACCTTGGATGCAAGTTGGTGCTTAAGGATGTGAGGCATGTGGTTGATTTGAGGCTGAATCTAATTTCAACTGGAAGATTAGATAATGAAGATTATGATAGCAGGTTTCACAGAAGGTAATGAAAACTCAGTAAGGGTTCTCTTGTTATAGCTAATGGAAAGAAATGTCACACTTTGTACAGGTTGCAGGCTAAAGCTTGTGGTGAACAGTTAAATGCCATAAAGAAAGACTTCAGCATGGAGTTGTGGCACAGATGATTGGGACACATGAGCGAAAAGGGACTGCAAGCTCTTTCTAAGAGAGAGATATTGCCTGACCTCAGAGGTATACGTTTGAACCCTTGTATTGATTGTTTGGCTAGTAAACAACATAGAGTTTTATTTGCTAGTCCTGCTTTGTCTAGAAAATGCATGCCTTAGACCATGTTTATACAGATGTATGTGGTCTTTTGAGGATAAAAACTCCTAATGGTTCTACTAATGTTCCTGGCCTCAGTGATGCACTTTATTTTGTTACTTTTATAGATGACTTTTCTAGGAAAGTTTGGGCTTATGCTTTGAAGATCAAGGATCAGGTTATTGGTGTCTTCAAAGAGTTTCATGCTAGAGTTGAAAAGGAGACAGAAAGACAACTGAAATGCATAAGATCAGATAATGGTGGTGAGTATACAGGATTGTTTGATGATTATTGCAGATCACATGACATTCAACATCAGATGACAGTTCCTAGTACACCTCAGCATAATGCAATTGCAAAGAGGATGAACCGTACCATCATGAAAAAGATCAGATGTATGCTTTCACAGGCAAAGCTACCCAAAAGGTTTTGGGATGAGGCTTTGAGGACTGCAGTTGATGTGATCAACTTATCTCCCTGTACAGTCCTAGATGCTGATGTTGCAGAGCATGTTTGGTTAGGGAAAGATGTTTCCTATAAGCATTTGAGAGTGTTTGGTTGTCGTGCATTTGCACACATTCTAGATAATGAATGGTCCAAGCTGGATGGTAAGACAAAAGAATGTATTTTTCTTGGCTACTCACGTTATCAATTTGGTTATAGGCTTTGGGATCCAGAAAAACAGAAGGTGTTTAGAAGCAGAGATGTGGTCTTCTTTGAGGATCAAACCCTTAAGGATTTGAAGAAGAAGGCACCAGCCAAGACTTCTGCAGAAGGATTAGCAGATTGTGACCCAGTTATTCCTCCAGTATATCAGGGTGATGGGGGAGATGTGCAGGAAGATGGTGTAGAGCCATATATTAATCTACCTGCAGGACATGTTGAGCAAGAAGAAGTTGAGGAGCAGCTTCCCGCAGAACTGCAATTGAGAAGATCTTATAGACAACGTCAGTCTTCCAGAAGATAGTCTACAGATGAGTATGTTATGCTTACTGATGCAGGTGAACCAGAGAGTTACCAGAAAGCAGTTAAAAGTGAGCAGAAAAAAATGTGGCTAGTTGCTATGCAGGAAGAGATGGATGCTCTACAGAAGAATCATACATATGATTTAGTACAACTGCCACAGGGAATGAAGGCCTTGAAGAACAAGTGGGTTTTCAGGTTGAAGACTCAAGAATATTATTCTCAACCAAAGTACAAAGCCAGATTGATTGTGAAAGGCTTTGGCCAAAAGAAAGGTATTGACTTTGAAGAGATTTTTTTTCCTGTTGTTAAAATGTCTTCTATTCGTGTTGCTTTAGGTATTGCTGCTAGCCAGGACTTGGAGGTGGAGCAATTAGATGTGAAGACATTTTTCCTTCATGGTGATTTGGAGGAGGAAATTTATATAGAGCAACCAGAAGGTTTCGAAGTTAAAGGTAAAAAAATTTTGTCTACAAGTTAAGAAAGAGTTTGTATGGATTGAAGCAAGCTCCAAGACAGTGGTATATAAAGTTTGATTCATTTATGATTGAAAATGGATACAAAAGAACGGCTTCAGATCATTGTGTGTACATCAAACGGTTTGATGAGGATTTTATTATTCTCTTACTTTATGTTGATGTTATGCTTATCCTTGGGAAAGATATGCATATAATTGACAAGTTGAAGAAGGAACTGAGTAAGTCCTTTGCAATGAAGGACATGGGGCCAGCAAAGCAAATACTCGGCATGTAGATTTCTCGTGACAGGAAAAACAAGAAGATTTGGTTGTCACAGGAGAAATACATCGAGAAGGTATTAGAAAGGTTCAGTATGAGCAATGCAAAGCCAGTTGGTTCTCTTCTTTTAGGTCACTTCAAGTTATGCTCAGAACAGAGTCCGTCAAGTGATGAAGAGAAGGAGAAAATGAAAAAGGTTCCTTATGCTTTAGTAGTTGAAAGTTTAATGTATGCAATGGTATGAACGAGGTCGGACATCGCATATGCAGTGGGTGTTACTAGCAGATTTCTTACAAATCCAGGTAAAGAGCATTGGGCAGCAGTGAAGTAGATCTTGAGATATCTCAGATGAAGCTCTAAGGTTTGTTTAAGCTTTGGAGATGGACTACCTGTGCTAACGGGTTACACAGATGCAGATATGACCAGAGATATTGATATAAGGAAATCCATATCAGGTTTTGTACTTACTTTTGCAGGGGGAGTTATGTCATGGTAATCTAGATTGCAAAGGTGTATTGCTCTCTCCACTACAGAGGCAGAATATATTACTGCTATAGAGGTTTGCAAAGAAATATTATGGATGAAAGAATTCTTACAAGAATTAGGGCTGAAACAGAAAAATTATGTGGTGCATTGTGACAGCCAGAGTGCCATCCATTTATGTAAGAACCCAGTTTTTCATTCCAAGTCAAAGCATATAGATGTCAGATATCACTGGATTCGAAATGTACTTGAAGAGAATCAGTTGCAACTTCAAAAAATTCATACATATGATAATGAAGCAGACATATTGACAAAGACCTTATCGAAAGAGACAGGAGATGTGCCGACAGTTGGTCGGCATGGATTTACACTAAGGAGTCATGGGACAGCCTCTCTTATGGGCTAAAGGGGGAGGCTGTTGGGCTGAGAGCCCAGTTCAGCCCATATGGGCTTTAGCAGCTCATAACCCTTCTCTTGTTAACCCTAAACCCTAACTTAAACCTAATTATATATAGGGACTAATGGTGGCTGCGAAATTAGGAGATTAACATTACAGCAAGGGGCAGAAACTTCGCAACAACATTAGGGATTCAAAGAGAGGAGAAAATGACAGAAAAAAAGAAAAAAAAGGGAAGAAGACAAGGAAAACACAGAAATTGTTCTCACTCATCCAAACAGTTTCTCATCTCAGGTTAAATCAGATCTTCAGTGAATTCATCTGTGATTGCTTGAGGAGGTTTTGGATATTATGCACAGTGACGTGATCCTTATATCCCAGTTATTCTTTTGTGATTGTTGCTTGGATTTTGAACAAGAGATTCGAGAATTGTACATTCATTATTTCTATAGTGGATCTTCTTCGGTTTATCCCGTGATTTTTACCCTTCATGTTGAAGGGGTTTTCCACGTAAATCTTGGTGTTTTATTTGATTATGATTTTTATTTAATTCCATTGTATTACAGTCTGTTAGTATTTGTTCATATATAAAAGTTAGTCTGTTAATATTTGTTCATATATGATAAGGATATTAAGTATGACGAGACACCTGGTCTTCTGTCGTACAACTGGCTGACGTCATCGCCCCTCCTGCGCTCCAACCGCCCACGATGTGACAGCCCGACGTCGCTTCTCCTCAGCATCGCCCCAACTACCCGCCCAGCTGACCACGGCACCGACCTGCGTGGTCGACCGTCACGCCACTTGCGGCATGGGCACTCCTCCGTCCAACCTATTTAACCCGAACAGGTAGGACAGGATGGGGATCCGCGATCCGACTCAGGATCTCTCTCATCCTTGCTCCCAGAACCCCTCCCTGGCTAAAACACTCCGAGAGGTGAGTAGACTCGACACCCCGCACTCTCTTCGAGGAACTCCGCCGACAGTGCCGACATCGATTTGGGCGCCTGAGGGGTCGCGCGAGCATCCGACCCGCTTTGCCGCAGGACTCGCCCCGACGGCCGAGGAGCGCAGCCGCCGAGAGCTCGACGGGCGCGAGCAGAGCCATCGACGGCCCAACCACACCGAGACGACTTCTGCTCGGATTTCACAGCGCGCCCGGGTCACGGTAAAAGGTTGTTTCTAACAGATTGGCGCTAGAAGGAGGGCCTCGTCAAGAACTACCGCTCCTCCCTAAACGACACATGGACGAAAGGTCGCTTTCCCCGGCACTCCTACGGAGGTCCCGCACTCTCCGAACCCCGAGGGACGATACCGCGCAACTATAGATCGCTATTGGAACATATTTAGCGACGCCGCTCTACCCGCCTAGTCGTTCCACCGCTTCCCCACCGTCACTGGAGGCCTTTCAGACCTCTCTCAACAGTCCGACCGGCGAGTACCGCCTGTGCCGCCCTCCTCGTCACAGGAGGCGGCAGAGCCGACTTCTCCAAACGCCGAACCTCTCCCCAAAGATCACGAGGCGATGCCGCACCATCTTCTCCAGCCTCCCGCCGGTCCAAAGACGGAACCTGTGCTCTTGAAAACTTGGACGCCCCGCTCAACTCGAGGCGGTGTCTTCGCACTGACGACCTATTTCGGCTCAGATCCGGTCCATCGCACGCTTGGAGGAGGTGCAAAGGGACGTCCGTGAAGTCCAAAGAAGAACAGAGGGAAGTGTCCCACTAGGAGTCCCCGTCGCCACCGACATACGGAATACCCAAAGGCCCCGAACTTCCGCCTCTCCATCGACTTCTATGATGGGGTCGTGATCCACCCGATCACGCCGCCGCCTTCCGCTCAAATGGCCCTATATGGAACTTCTGACGCCTTTGATGTGCAGGGCGCTCTCACCACGCTGAAAGGATCCGCCCGCACGTGGTACAAAGACTTGAAAAGTGCCGGTCGGTGACATCCTTCAACAGCTCGCCAAGGACTTCGAGCCACGCTTTTGGCATTTGGCGCGACCAAAGCCCTCCGCCGCACTCTCCCGGGTTTGAAGCGTATGAGGACGAACCTCTCCCACTTCGTGCGCAAGGTTCACCACGGAGGTACGGAGTTATCTGATGCTCACCCGCCGCTATTGGTGCAGCATTCATGATGGGGCCGCGACCGCCGAGGTTCTCACGGTCCTGGTGGAGCGACTTCACGCCCATCGCAGTAAATGTTCCAATGAGCAAGTCAAGACGCGGCGCCGAGTCCTCGGATGTCGGGAAGGAAGGAAGAACGACCGAGGGGGCATCCTACCCATCCCGACGGGATCGGCACTCCGCGGAGTCCTCGCACTGGGCGCCGCATGGGCCGCCTCGACCCATACGCCGCCGAGCCGCCACCTCCCCTTGAAGGCGCCCTTGACACAAATATTCCTCCGCATCAAGGAGCGGGAATGCCTGCCGCCACCACGATGAAGGGCCGGCGATACCGCCGACAAGATCTGCATCGCCGCTTTCATCGCAAAACGGACATGACACGGAGTAATGCTACGAAATAAGCGCAAATTGAAGAGCTAATCCAAGAGGTCACTCGATCAATACCTCCAAAGATCCGCGGCACCATCCTCGCACTCAAGGCGTCTTGGCCGAGCAACATATCGACGTAATCACCGGGGACCCGCCCTGAGGACACAGCCGCCAAGGGCTTATGCCCGAGCCGCCGCGACCGGGAATATCACCTCCTCCGAGCCGAGATTACATTCTCGGGGATAAGGGAGCAACAGAGCATGACGATGCGGTGGTGTCGCCCGACCATTGCCAACGCACGTTCGACGGATTATGATCGACATCGGCAGCCCGCCGACATCCTCTACTTCGAGGCCTTTCAAGCCGGGCTGCCAAGGAAGCCCTAAAGCCTTTGCACTCGGCGCCATCGCTTCATCGGGCGACTCGATCTCGCCGCGGTGCAAGAATTCTACCATTGACCTCGCGACTTCAAGGCCAAAACTCGCTGGTAACTTTCCGGTGGTCGACTTCCCATCGCGCATAACGCCATCCTCGGGCCGACCCACCTCAACCGCTAAGGGCCGTTTATCCACATACCACCGGACGGTTCTACCACCACGGAGTCGGGAGGTGCGGGAGATCCTCAAGAGTCCAGCGGTGTTACTTGACGCGACACTCCCCGGTAAGAGGAAAAGGCCGAACCTCGAAGACTGGGCGCAGCTACCGACCGAGCATCCCGAGCCAACAAACCCGGCGTTAATTATTCCACGCAAGATGATCGCCCCGGACGGATACCGGGATTGGCCCGACTGGTAATCAAGAGCGGGCGCAGCCATCGCCTCTCCAGAAAGCGCCGATGTCTTTGCTCGACACCGCCGACTCCCGAATCGACCGAGGTCTCCTAACACCACCTACACATCTCTCGATCACCGCCGTGAGACAGAGACTCGGCCTCGCCTCACCCTCGAGCGCCAACAAGCCGTGCGTATGAAGTTGATAGGCTCGCGCCCGACTTCATCGAGGAGGTCCGGTTCTCTGGTCGCCCAATGTAGTCCTCGCCAAGAAGCCTAATGGAAGCCGGAGGATGTGTGTTGACTACACCGATCTAAATCGGCTTGCCCGGCGATTGCTTCCTACCAAGGATCGACTTAACCGTCGACTCAACCGGTACGCCCGCTTCTCCTTCATGGACGCCTACTCCGCATACAACCAGATCCAAATGGCCCCCGAGGATCGGCGACATACATTTCCACACACCCCAAGGAGCCTACTTTACAAAGTTATGCCATTCGGCTAAAGAACGCAGCGCCACCTACCAAAGGATGGTGAACAAGGTGTTCGCCAACAAATAGGGTGAAATATGGAGGTCTATGTGACGACATGATCGTGAAAAGTCGCACAGGCTGCACACCTTGACGACGCGGGAAACCTTCGCCACACCGAGAAGGTATGGGATGCGCCTAACCGCCAAGTGCGCTTCGGGCGTGACATCGGGCAAGTTCCTCGGTTCATCATACACGAGAGGAATTGATGCCAACCCCGAGAAGATCCGAGCTCACCGACATGAGATCTCCACGCTTAAGGAGCTTCAATGCCTTAACGGAAGGATAGCGGCTCTATCCTTCCGTCCCCGGGAGATAAGTGCCTCCCTTTCTTCCGAGTCCTCAAAGACCCGAAGAACTTCCAATGGACGGCAGAGTGCGAAGAAGCCTTCGCCGCCCTGAAGCAGCACCTATCCGAGCTACCCCGACTTACCCTGTCCGCGCTAAAAACTCACCCTCTATCCGGCGGCCTCCCAAAGATGCGTGAGCTCGGTGCTTGTGAAAGAAGCCTCCGACGCGCAAGAACACCCAATTTACTACACCAGCCATGTGCTCCGTGGGCCGAGCAGCGCTATCCTCCCATTGAAAGGTCGGGCATATCGCACTCATTCTAGCGGCCCTGAAGCTACGCCTTACTTCCAAGCCCATACGACGAGGTATTGACCGACCAACCCCTCGCCAAGTTCTTTCTAAGTTTGACGAGCGTATGCCTCCTAAAGTGGTCGTGGAGCTATCCGAGTTCGACCGCTACAAGCCGAGGACAGCCATCAAGGCCCGTGCCTTGGCCGATTTCATCTCGAGTTGACACCACCGGCGTATACGCTGAGCCAATCCACCGAGACCGATGTCGACGTGGATGGGTCTTCCACCCCAGTGAGCCGGCGGACTCATTTTCGAGGACCCCGACGGACACGCCGAGCGCTCCTCCGCCGCTTCCCGCCACAAACAACGAGGCCGAATACGAGGCGCTTGGCGTGCCTCCGCCATGGCCGAGATGCAACTAGGAGCAATCCACATTCACGGATTCCCAACTTGTCGCCGAGCAAGTTGGTGGAAATGTCGAGCGCGGGACTCGACCATGTCGGATACGGCCGAGGTAAAGCCCGAACCTCTAACTTTCCCGCTTCACTCTGTCCGGGGTGCGGGTCCCCGAGCGGCGGGCGGACCAGCTCATGGCCGGCCTCGGGGCGATCGGAGGACATCCAGTCGGAGGTGACACACGGTCGGTGGCCATCATGGAGATCGGGGATCCGAGTCGACCACCCCACCAACGTGGATCGGGAAATCTTGGAAGTACAAGCGAGGATCTGCCGGTGATGAGGGCAAGGCACGGCGGCTCCACCGAACTTCGAGCGTGGTCTTGTGAAATCGGCGGACTCTACAAAGGTCTTTCTCCACCCCTACTCGATGCTTAGATCCGGCGGGCCGATTCTCGCCGAGGTCCACGGCGGGATTGTGGGGAGCACATGGGCGGCCGAACTTTGGCCTTCAAAATCTGCGCGGGGCTGTGCGGCCTCTGGCTGCCAGAGGCGCCAAGGCTTTCGTGCGGCGGTGCGATACTGCCACGCCGGGCCGAGCCGCGGCTCCCGCGGTCCCTTTCGCCTCCATGGATTGCGCTGGCCCTTCGCTCGATGGGAATGGACCTCTTGGGGCCGTTCCCCGGCGTCCGGCGGAGACATATTATTGGGGATAGATTACTTCACCAAGTGGGTGGAGGCCGAGCCCTGGCAACCATTACAGAGCGGGTCGAGCAGTTCGTATGGAAGAACATCGTGACCGATTCGGTCGCCCAGCGTTATCATCGCGATAACGCGGGACTCGGTCGCCCGGCACTCGGTTCTCGGAGTTACGTGCGACCTATCACATCGGTGAGGTTTAGCTCGGTGGCCCACCCCGGAACCAACGGGCTTGCGAGGTAACCAACCGATCTATCACGGATGGACTTAGGAAAAGAACTTTGGAAGCCCGATCGAGTGGGTCGGCGAGCTCCCGAACATCCTATGGTCTCTGCGGACTACCCGAAGGCGGCAGGCGAGTCCCCCTCTGACCTTGCATTGGCGTGGAAGCGGTCCTACCTGCCGAGTTAGTCATCCCAACATTCGGGTGGAGAACTGAGAATCCACCTCGGCCCGGGAGTTCGGGCTGGCCTAGACCTGCTAGAGGAGCAGGCCAACGCGCGCGTAAAAATGCTGGCGTACAGAAGTGTAGCCGGGAGTTACAACAAGAGAGTGCGCCCTCGACCCTCGGGATGGGCGACTTAGTCCTACGCGCGATGGCGACCCGCTCACTCGAGGGCAAGCTTGCACCTAAGTGGGAAGGCCCCTGCAGAGTAATCCAAGTAGTCCGGCAGGAAGCGTTAGGCTCGCGACTATGGTAGGCGGCGATTCGAGGACTTGGGAACGTCCAAAACCTTAAGAAATATTTTGTTTAAGGACAAAACGGAAGTAAATCGATGTCAAACTCAGGACATTCGAAGGAAGTCGGAGGATGTATGAAGAAAACATATTTGTATTACCAAAGGAGTTTTGGATTACAAAATGTGCCCCTAAGTGGGGAAGTAGCATTACAAAAAGCAAGGGAAAGCCCTCCAAAAAGAAAAAAAGTCTTCAGCCGCGGCCGGGAAGGTCGTCGAAGGAACCTCGCCGGGCATGTCGACCCCACGATCCTCGGGGCATGAGGCGAAGGATCCTCCTCGACCATCGAGCACGGAGGACACGCTCGGAGCCGGGCGAGCAACTTTGTACCCATACTCGTAGGACACACGGCCCGTCCGGTCGGGCCGAGGAGGAAGCCCTCCGACTTCTTGTATCGTCGGCGCCTCCGGTCCTTCTCGGCCGACTCCCTTCCACCGCGGCAAGGGCTTCCTGGCGGCTGCGGCTCGGCCTCCCTCGAGGTCGGCTTGGCAGCCAACCCGAGGCCTCCTCCATCCGAGGCGGTTCTCGGCCGCGTCCGAGGAGCTTCTGCAGCCCGGCCTGCATCGCCGGCGGCCTCGAGCTCAGCGGTCGACGCGCAACCTCGCGCCCATGTCCGCGCCCGCTCGGCGGCAACGCCTCGGGTCCCGACCCGCTCGGGCTTCCTCGGCCGGCGCGCAACTCCCAGTTGCGCTCGCCCAAACTGTGCACCAAGCGGCCGGAGTCGTGCACCCCGTCGAGGAGGGCAGTAGTGTAGTGGGGATTCTGCACAAGAAAAAGCGGCCGAAAGTGATGAACAAAGCTCGGCCAAGAGGATTCAAGCAAAATGGTGCTTACCCACAACGCCGACTTGGCGGACTTGGCGGCAGCGCTTCGAGGGCGTGTATAGGTCGAGCCACGTCGGGATGGAGCGCCCCGAGGTAGCGGGCGAGGGCTCTCCCGACCACACCTTGTCCCCGGGGACCGGGCCGTACCGGGCCACGCGAGAGGGTCGCTCGCGGCCCGAAGGACCTCCCCATCACTCGGAAAGGCGGTGATCCTTCCCGACGTGACCGGCAGTCCTGCATGGATGGAGGGCGCTGGCCCTTCCCGGTCGCCCCGGTGGGACCGGCCTCTCGGCGAGAGTGGTGGCGCCGGTTGTTCGATCGCCCGGCGCGCGGCCGACGTCTCAGTCCACCACCTCCTTGGCCTTCGCCCTCTTCTTGGGGCGCCCCTCGCCGGTGCGCGAGAGCCACCCCGCGCTTGGAGACCGCGGAGAGCGCGGAGATGGTCCCCTCGGGGCACCCGAGTCGTGGAAGGATCGCAGTTCACCATCCACGCAAAAAGCGGCGATATGTCGAAGATGAGTATGGCAGCGATCTAAAGGAAGCGGGACAACGATAGCCTACCCGAGGCGCGGACTCGGTCCGGCCTCCACCGACCAGCTCACATGTTGCGGATGGCTTGCGAGGAAGGGAGGATTACCCTCAGCTGCTCGAGGTGAGCACGCTCCTCGGCACTCAGCTTCGGGGCAGTGTTATCGATGGGCCTTGACGACCACGAACCCGAAACCCCAAATGCAGCCGTCGGACAAAAAAGCTCTTCCACCCTTTGTTATTGGTGGGGCGCGCTAACCGGAACCACAGTCGTGCGGCGAAGTAACCAAACCCCTTGAAGAGGCGGGCGAGAGAAAAAGGTTGCGGGTCGGGGCGATGTTGGCATAGTGGCATTCCCCGGAAAAGCCACCAAATACCGCCGAGTTGGGGTTATGCGGGAAGGCGAAATCGCCACGGGGAGATGCATGATATGATGATTGGAGTGCGGGGAAGCGCGGTAGGCCTCTAGGGCATCGGCGGACAGGCAAAGCCCTTGGGAGCCGGGTCAAAGCCGCTGTCCCGCTTGACGGGAGGTTGGACTCCTCCGGGATGCCGTAGCGCCGCCGGAGAATCCCCACCATGCGCTCGTCCAAGATAGAGTCTTGGTCGTGCGTCCACATCAAGGCCTCTAACTCACGCGCGCTTCGCATCGAGGAAGAGGGTGGAAGGAGACGATGGGAGAGCGGCGACACGGGTTATGGCGATGGGGAGGAGGAGGAAGAAGCGAGAAGAAGAGGAAGTGGAAGGAAGACCCATCGCACACTAACCTATAAAGGAAGAAATCGGCTGGATGAAGTTAAAAGGCACCGGGGCCTATGGAGGATACTTGTAGGAAGGCGGCGGCAGGGCAAGAGATGAAAGCTCCGATAAAGTGGTAGAGAGCGGGGCTCCTACTTATAGAAAAAGGGAACCTCGACCTTTCGCCTCCCGAGGCGGCGGCGACATGACACCGCCACATCGCCCAATAGCATCACATCGGGCGTCGAGCGCGGCGTCATATTGATGAAGAGGCGGCGTGTACACCCCCGGTAAGAAACTTATCCACGCGCCGGTATCTCGATTCCAACAACCGCACTATCGCGAGCCGTTTTGAGCGCAGCGGTTCGGTTTTCTAGGTCTTGGCGGTTGCTCGACCAGCATCGGGCACGGAGCGAGCCTCGGCCCCCATCTCGAAGCGGAGGTTCGGCTATTCTGGTTTTCTAGGTGCGGAGCGCGGCTCGACCCAGCATCTTGGGCACAGGCGAGCCCGGCCCCCCCATCGAGCGGCGGTTCGGCTATTACAGTCTTCTAGGTCTTGGCGGCGCTCGACCATCGCGTATTCTGGGCCTTGAGCAGCGGCTCGGCCACTCACCCGAGCGGAGGTTCGGCCATTATGGTTCCTCGGGTGCGTGTGCGTGACCTCGACCCCTTGTACCAAATATGGTCGATGGCGAGGAGGACTGGCGTCTCAACCCCGACTTCCGGGACGTCGGCTTGGCAGGAGAATCGGGCGTCTCTCGACCCCCTTATCGACAGCGGTTCGGCTACTATGCTCCTCGGGTCGTGTCGTGACCTCGACCCCTTGTACCAAAAATGACGGGTCGTGGCGAGGAGGACTGGCGTCTCAACCCCCGACCGGACGTCGGCAGCAGGAGAATCGGCGTCTCCTCGACCCCCTTATCCCGAGCGGCGGTTGGCTACTATGCTCCTCGGTCGTGTGCGTGACCTCGACTCCTTGTACCAAAATGGCGGGTGATGGCGGGAAGGACACGGCGTGTCTCAACCCACGACTTCCGGACGTCGGCTTGGCAGGAGAATCGGCGTCTCCTCGACCCCCTTATCCCGAGCGCGGTTCGGCCACTATACTCCTCGGTCGTGTGCGTGACCTCGACCCCTTGTACCAAAATGACGGATCGGCAAGCGAAAGACTGGCGTGTCTCAACTCCTCTTCCGGACGTCGGCAGCAGAGAGAATCGGCGTCTCCTCGACCCCCTTATCCCGAGCAACGATTCGGACTATTACGTTCCACGAGCCCGGCGCGGCTCGGCCACACATCCCGAGCAGCGGTTCGGCTACTCGACTTCTCGAGGCCTTGGCGGCGGCTGCCACACACCTTCCGAGCAGCGGTTCGGCTATCAGTTTGCAAGTCGTGTGCGTGACCTCGACCCTAGTACCCAACGACGGCGTGCGAACGGACATCGCCGCGGCCCTTACCTCGAGCGGCTGCTCACCCACTGGTTCAACTGGCCCACTCGCGAGTCTCAACCTCTGATTACCGGACGTCGGCTTGGCAAACGGAACTCGGGCGTCTCCTCGACCCCATTATCCCGAACGGTAGTTCGGTACATGATCTTGGCGGCGGCTCGATCGCCGGCATCTTAGGCCTTGGCGGTGGCTCGGCACTATATCGACGGCGGTTGGTGACAACGGCTACGGGTCTTGAGGTTCCTCGACCCCCTTTATCCCGACGGTAGTTGGTACATGATCTTGAGCGGCGGCTCGATCGCCGGCATCTTAGGCCTTGGCGGTGGCTCGGCACTATATCGAGCAGCGGTTGGCGACTATAACTACGGGTCTTGAGCGGCGCCTCGACCGCACTGCAGGACTTTGGTCAATCATGACACAACACGGTAGAACTTACGCGAGATCTCGATCGGCAATCGAGTTCTTGAGCACCACCCCAAATTGTCCCGCGAGTGGCTTTTGAGGGGGTAGTGATAAGGATATTAAGTATGGCGAGACACGGTGTACGTATAACCGGCCGCGTCATCGCCCCTCTGCGCTCCAACCGCCCACGATGTGACGGCCGGCGTCGCTTCTCCTCAGGACGCCCCAACTACCCGCCCGGTGACCACGCGCACCGACTGCGTGGTCGCACCCGTCGCCGCCACTTGCGCGGTCGGAAGCACTCCCTCTGTCCAACCTATTTAACCCGAGCAGTAGGGACGGGATGGGGATCTGGTGATCCGACTCGGGATCTCTCATCCTTGCTCTCGGAACCCTTCACTGGCTAAAACACTCCAGAGGTGAGTAGACTCGGACACCCGCAATTCCCTCTCGAGGAACTCCGGTAAAGCCGACAGGCGTCGGAGGGTCGGGCGGAGCATCCGACCCGCTTGCGAGGACTCGTCCCGACGGTCGAGCGCGCAGCCGCCTTCGGAGAGCTCGGCGAGCGCGCGGCGACCATCGGCGGGCGAACCACACCGAGCGACCCGGTTTCGGATTTCGCGCGCGTCGCGCCGGGGTCGTTCCCTAACAATATACAAAAGTTATTATTTATTATTTATCCTTTTATTTCTTCATCACGGAACCCCGTGAGCTTGATGACACGATGGCGTTGGGAGACCAGCATGGGCTTGAGGTCGGAACGCAGGCATTCTGGGAGGAATTCAGCTGTGAGCTTGGAACCAATAACCAAACGGAGGACGTAAGAGGAAGTGTGGAGGGTGATACAGCTGCCATGGTACTTCTCTGATACATCTTCTTGCTCTCCACGCAACTGGTCTCCGAGCCATGGAGAACCGAGACGAACCTCTCGTTCCCTTCGATCCCAAACCTCCGCTTCTTCTTTGATACATCTTCTTGCTGTATTCTTGATATCGTAGAATCTACCGAAAGTTCTCTTCGCTGCAGCTATAAACCTTCTCGAGGTAGCAGGCAGCGGCGCTCCTCCGGTGGTCAGCTTCATCACGTAAGCTGGAGGCCATGGAAGGTGACGTAAACGGGTCGAACATTCCTCCACCTGTCGCACTATGCTCGAGATCATATATATATATATATATTATAAGTGTTGTCTATAATTAAATAGTTCTAAGTTAGAGTGGTTGAGGTTTTTTTATTAGGATTAAAAAACTATATAATTGATGCTGGTCTTCGATTCTAATTTAGACTCCAAATTGATGGAGATGAATATGAAAACAATTAAATTGAAAAAAAACCTATTATTTTTAAAAATGAATTATTATCTATTTTAATAGAAGAAATTGAATTGTTAAAATTAGACGAAAAATAATTTTTTTTTTCATACTTCATAATAATAATAATAATAATAATAAAATGTCGGTTTCGGAGTGGATTGATCACCACGTCTTCCCGCCAAACTTCGAATTCTATCTCTAGTCTCGCTCGCTGGCGGTCGGCGGTAATGGCGGCCCCGTCCACCTTTCAAGAGAGGCTTCAGCAAATGGAAGCCACCCGAACCCAAAGGCTCGCCCTTCTTCGGGTTCCCCTCTTTCCTCCACTCTCCGTCCTTTCCCACCAACCCTAACGCTAGCTCTGATCGCGGTGGCTCCAGGACGAGAGGGAGATCCAGATCGCCAAGTCCCATCTGCTGTCCGAGAAGATCGAGGAGCTGCGGCGGGCGGAGCGGCGATGCCTTCTCTTGGAGCGGAGGAACGCGGAAATCGCCCACCGGATCCTCACCAACAGGACCCAGATCGATGCCGTCGACGCCCGGTACCAAGCCGCCGCCCGCGAGTACAGGCATGCTCTGTATCTTTACCCCTTGTTATTGATTGATGCTTGTACGAATTGTATGTTTCGACGGAGAGGTGGTTTCGAGGAACAGGGACTTGAAGAGCGCGATCGAGGAGCTGGAACAGAGGGAGAAGGAGAGGGACGGGTTTTATGCTGCGAACAGGGCGGAGATGGAGGAGTTCAGGGAGCGGCAGAGGAGCTTCGTTTCGGATACTCACGAAGAGGTGCGGAAGCTGCGGGATTGGGTCTCGGAAGTATGGTTCTTTTGCTTCTCTGTTTCAAATCCTCGAACTTTGGTTGCATGTTTCTCTTCTCACAGCATTCCATTTCTCAGATTTTGAGCATGTAGAGTTAATTGCTTAGGAATCCGATTGCAATGTCAGTGAATGGTGCTTAAATGAAGAAAGCATATGCCGTTCTTTCGCCTATCTATACATGTTATTTCTTTGGCCTATGACAGCTTCTTTCCCCTCCCAAATAGATAGCTAAGATGATAGTACTCCATCCTGGATAAAAAATAGTCCATTTCACATTGATCAAACCTCCTTATACATGTTATTTCTTTTGTCATTAGTCAGTTTGGGATGCCAATTTAGGGTTCCTTGATTCTTTTAGCATCAAGATGGCCTATTAAAAGAAATTTAGACCATAAAGTTGATAAAAAAATCTTGTGCAAATATAGCCAGGTAGTCAAAGTTCATGCTGATTTATGATGTGCACAATTGCATCTCATCCTTTCAGAACTTCTGTTAAATCTGTCCACATTTTGTGCCACATTCTGTGTACTTTGGGAGTTCAATGCATAGATTTCTTTGAGAAAGATGCCTGGTTGAAGAAAATGTAGTCCAAATCTTTTCACGATCAAATTTGCAATTAAACAAGGCAATTTTAAGTAATGTTTATTCTGGGTAAACAAAGTTAAAACACCTATTGGTTTGATTGCCCTCTTTAAAGCTTAATGGCAGGACAAAGCCATGCAGTCAAACCAAACAACTGGATTGTTTTCTCTTTCTTGGTATCATGGTAGGTAATTAGAACTAAAATATATTTTTAATTTATTTACTAGAACAACAAACGAAGGAGCATTACGTTTAAAGTTTTGTATTTGTTTCATATGTCATACATCCTATCAGCAACGTAGCATTTTTCTACATGATGTATGCTATTGCAGCTCAAATCATCTCTGAAACACCTTCAAGGCAATGATGGATATCTCAATAATGCTAAGATTGCTGCAGCAGAGGCGAGAAAGTCTGAACTTTTAGCTGAAAAAGAGAAGCTGGATAAGAATTTAGCTTCAAGGTCCCATTTGAGAACGTTGTTGCAGAAACAACTACATAAAATGCTGCTATCGAAAGACAGAGAAAAAGAATCAACTACATTACTTAAAGATGAAGCTGAGAAATAACGAGGAGGGTTGAGGTTGGTCCCGCTATCTCTTTGGTGCTGTCAACTTGAACTAGAATTATGCTCGTTTTCATTGTTACTAGTACTTGATGCAGCATGTCATTTAGGACTTCAATCCCGTTGCCATTTCTAACCTCTATTAATTCTACATATCACTGTTTGGTTTTTATTGCAAGGCAAGTTTTCCTGAAAACAAGAAACAATTTACTCACTAAAATTGTTCTAGTACTTCCATATCATATCTGGACAAGTTAGCACATCATGCAAGAGAGATTAGAACTTATCCATGGAATTTTTTTTTTTTTTTGTTTTTGTTTGAAGAGTATCAGTATATAGTGGATTAAGCTTGATATTTGTCAACTATTTGGACTTTTGACCGGTTTGATCTTTTGACTAGATTATTAACACTGCTTCATCATGTTGCTGGAGCACCCTCATGCATCATTGTATTTGATTTTTATCATATTTAACTGAATATCTAGTTATATTAATAATAGAGACTAATGTGTATATTGTTATTGTATAGAGCACTAAATATCTAGGCTATCTCAACCTGGCTCCACCTGACCATTAATTGAGAACCCTGTACATATGTGCTGATGGAATCAATGTTGTCTACTCTTTTATTAGCTGTTCTATACCAGTGATTACAAAAGGCGATTGGGCGAGGCCAGGCCCAAGTGCCTCGCTTTAGTTCCAGATAGTGCGCTTCAAAGAGGCGCCGCCTGGGTGCTCGCCCGAGCCCAGGCGTCTGGCGATTCAGGCGAGTACTCGGGTTAAACCAGACGATCGAACCAGAATTTTAGTTCTGGTTCGGTCTCCGGTGATTTAGTTGGTTCGATTGAACCAACTAAATCACCGATATCAGCCTCCCTCTCGTGACTTTCTCGACTTCTCCAACCCCAACTCTCGTGATTTTGGTCTCTATTGTCGCTGCCACTATCGTCGCTCGTCACTGTCGCTTCCTGCTCTCGCTGTCTCTCGTTGCTTTCGCTCCGCGATCGCTCATTGCTCCGCGCTCTTGTCGCTTGCTTGCTCCCGCTGCGTTGCTTGCGCTCCGCTCTGCTGCCGCTTGCTCGTTGCCATTGTCGCTCGTTCGCTCCGCTACGCCATTTGTTGCATGCTACCATTCGTTCGCTCTAGCTACATGCATGCTACCATTGTCGCTCGTCGCTCGCTCATTTATTCTGCTTTGCTAGTAGCCATTGCTTTAGCGGACTCGATCTTTCTTCTCAGTTCTCGCTTTGATAGTATACTGTTAACAGTATATTAACAATATACTGTTAACTGTATACTAATAACAGTATTTTTATTTATTAAATTAATAATATATTATTTTAATTTTAATACTGTTAATTTTTTATTTATTTGAAATTATTGTTAGGTTTCAGGATAAATGACAAGTGTACAGAGCCCGCAAGTGTATAGATTTTCTTAATTTAATAATATATATTTATTTCAATAATTTAATTAATTAATTATATTATATATTTTTATATTTTAACGTTTCGTTTCGTTCGGGCTAGCGTCTCGGACGATTTTAGACCTTGATATATTTTAGCGTATAGTGCTTTTTAAATCATTATTCTATACACAACTGTGTAAGAGGAATCAAACTTGTTCATAAGGTATTTGATGGCCTCCTGCTTTTGTTTAAGTAAATTCTATTTCATCTTGTTAGCATAACCATCAAGCAGACTTTGATATTGAAGGAAGAGAAGACAAAACCTCTGGCTAAAATTTAAAACGAGGAATCATAAACACTTCAGAAGAAGACATGAGTCAAACGCTGCAGCATGGAATGATAATGTAGGCCAATAAACAATGAAGATAGTGAGAGCAGGTAGGGTTTTTAATACTTATTCTATCGTTAATTCATTAGTCTCCTTCTGTGTGGAACGACTTGTTCCACATCTCCTCCTCCCCTGTCGGCAAAGTTGGTCTCGGTGTTTTATTTGTACTTGTATGGGTGCAGTCTTATCCTGTTTATTTCCAAAGCCGCCAATTGCGGTGGTTCCACTTGCTCAGTCTTATACTGTTTTGGATTTACCTGAGATGTTGATTATTATTCTTTTTTTTTTTTAATTTACTGCTCTTCATGGATTCTTTCTTGTTCTCACATTTAAGGAATCTGAACCCTGTCATGGATGCATAATAAGCATCTGAGTTAAACAGAGCAAGCTTGAATGCCTTTTCCTATACATATGATATGGAGACTTTGCTCATAGCTTTTGCTCATAGATCAAACCTAGTTTTTTTTTTTTTTTTAAATTTTTGGTCAAAACATAATTCATAAATACTCTAAATTCTAGCACATTTAAATTAAATCCAGACCTCATCGAGGCCTATGCTCGTCATGGCTTTTCCTATTCGGCTGTTCTTAATACCCCAGTTTATAGATTAAATAGCCTGCATGGTTGTATTGAAGTTTTGAATGTACCCCCAACTCGGTCAATATAGGATCATCTAAAACACATCATGTCCTATCAAAATCAATAAAACCTCATCTGCATAATAGAATGAAAGCGTTTTATGGCAGTGATGAGGTCTGGTTGTATTGAAGTGAGTTTATGTACGAGTTAGTGGTTGTGATACATACAAACCTGTTTCTTTAAGCACTACCAAAGCAGAAAAAGTAGTACTGAAAAATAAAACTTGCTACAAAAAAAAATTACTGATTTCATGCAAAGGTTTTGTGGATTGATAATTTCTTTTATCCCTTGAAAGCAGATGTTGCTCCACGAGGCCCTATCTTGGAGAGCCAGAAGCAAGACATACTTGAAAGATTTGTTGAGCTCCTCTCCATGCCTCCTTTTAGCAGAAGTCAATGTTTGGGCTTCAGCCACACATGCAAAGGTGAGGGGATACCTTTAACTCGTTACAGTGGGGGAGTAGTTGCTCGACTCAGCATGTACTCGAACTCCGAAGAACGCTTATCATTTAGGTTTGGAAGAAGAAAGAGAGTACATTAAATCTACCGGATGGTTCACTGAGTAAAACGACATCAACAGAAAGAAATCATAGCAAGAAGCAGAAGAAGAAGAAGTGCTCTCATCCCATTTCCTCGACATTGTTGTGTGAATAATCCCAAGGTTTCCTACATGAGCAAGAGAGGATTCATTCTTACCTTTGTTCACTCCTCAGGGATGACTTCAAGCGCTGGTCTCCACCCACCACAGCTCGATCCATGCCGGGAAGTCTGTGACCTTTTGAGCCTTCTTACGGCCTCGGCAACCGTCCTCTCTTCGCCTCGGGCGCAGATGGCTAGCAGCTGAGCTGCCTCCTCCTTGGTGAGAACCACCTTCACTCTGGTGACACCCTGCTTCTCTCTCTCCTTCATGCGCTTAGGTGCCGGAAGATATGGTGAGGTCCTGCTTCCGCTGCAAGTTTGCGCAGGTTGCTTCGTTTTCCGCAACCGGTTTAGAGGAACATCGAGGTGCAAGTTGAGCCCTTGCTTGGATTTATTCGAGGGCTTCTGTGATATCTTGGCTTCATGAAACAAGCAAGGCAAAGGAAAGAAGTTCCCCATGCACAGAGAGAGAGAGAGAGAGAGAGATGAAGGTTGGAATGGGTTATCACAGAGAGGCTCTAACAACTCCAAAGCTATCATCAACAAGGAGATCATCCGCTAATTGGGCCCAATATTGGGCCAATTACTCTACATCAGCGAACGGAAGCGAACCGACATTGGGCCAATTGGGTCAAAACTCCGTTCCAGTTCAGATCCGACCCAACGTTTTCTGTGGTCCAAAGTCAAACCTGCTTTAGAGCGACGCACGCACGCGCACTGTTTACCGGGTACGAAGTGGGGTAGCGTCTGAGAGTAATCGTTTCTTTTCTCTTTAAACCCTAAACCCATATCAATCTTTTCCAAAAGTAAGTAAAATAAACATACAAATAAAATAAAAATAAAATAGAAATTTGAGTTCGCTTGGGAATCTAATTCTGGTCTCCGTCCAAAAAGCGATTATAAATACGCCGTGGAGGAAACCCGCCCCCCTCTCTCTGTCTCTCGGTTATACAGAGTAAACAATCATTGATCTCCTCCGCTGCCGCCGGAGTTCTGAAAAGATCCTCTCTTGGAATCCGTCGATTGCTGCCAGGTTTGTTTCTTGATCCCTCTCTGGTAGGCTGTGACGGCTGGATTCCCGGTAGTTTCTTGGTTCTCTTTTAGATCGAATCATTGATTCCTCTTTGTTCTTCCTCTGAAGGCCCTCTTTTCTTGGATTAGAGGTCTCAAGTTCTCTTCCCTACTAATTCTACGAAGGTTATTCCAAAATCGATTGATCTTAAGAACTGGGTTTTTGGCAATCAATGGTTGTCTTTCTCTACGTGCTGTTGTGTTATCGTGGTTTTTATACGTAATTCCTTGTAAATTGTTTGTGTTGTTGTGAGCACTTGAGGCCACGGTCTTTAACTAGTTATAATTAGTGTAAGGTAAATTTTTTATGACTCGCAAGTAATCTGTGATCATATGGTCATTATAGCCTTCAAGAACTTTAGGTTATTTTTTTTGTCCCTTAAGCTAATTTTTTGCACAATGTAAGTTTCGTTGTTCATATGCGGTTTGTTCTTTCACGTTGTTGACTATGTAGTGACTATCATGCAGCGTAGATGTTTAAGCCAACGTTTTGTTTTTGCTTATCAGGAAATATGTGCAAAAGTAGTATTCTTAATCTTTTTTGTTTTAATGCGTGAAGTTCTTATTGTGACCTTAAATAATTCCTTTTCTATTCTGAAGTACATCCAGAATTAATTGTTAGTCTGTTTGTGAACAGCTAAGAGCAAAGTATCCAAATCGAAATAAAAACTCATCGCAAGAATTTGTACGAAAAGAAGACACAAAATATTTTGTTGATCCTCTATCTTGTTGGAGATTCACTTTCAGCATGGATGTCGCATATCGACTATCTTGGGGCAATGTGTATCAGGAGATTGAAAATATGTGCATGAGTAATAGTTTAATTCAGGTTTGTGCCATTTATTTTAACTTTTGTTGTTTCTTTGACTTTTGAGTACACCTTTCCAATACCTTCTGAGATAAATCTATTAAGTTTGATAAATATCTGGAGCAATAGAAAAACTCAGGTTTGTGTCATCTGTCTTAGTTTCACTCATTTGTTTTGAGCATACTCTTTCAGTAACAAATGAGAAAAAGCTATTTAAACTTGTACAGAATTTTGGGTCCATTATTTGTACAGAAAAACTAGCTAAACTAAGGTTGACATGAGGTTTGATTTTAAGGTTTAATATGGGTTGAGCAAAAAATTATGATCCTATCCCTGATGTCACTTTTCACTTTTTTCTTCTTTTTTATACATTATTTCTTTTGGATGGACCATGATCTTTGTTACTCAAGTAAAAGAGCAGCCTCAGTTTGTAGTAAGTTGCCCTTGTTTTGCATAATCTATTGTTTTTTTTTTTTTTTGTCAAACTACTCAATCAAAATAGTGAAGGACTATTTCTGTAACGTGTAGGATCAGAATTTTGATTTTGATTATTACTATTTGGATTTTGAACATATTGCCAGAAGAACATTCATGAAAATTTATTGTTTTATAAGGGTGTTTATGATGTTATAACTATACAAGGCTTTTTGTGAAATTCTAGGTGACCCTCAGGGGCATGTGCAGAATTTTCCATGCGAACTGACTTCTTCTGTCTGCCAATTATTTCTTTTGGTGGGACAGGTCGGTAAAGTTATCGCTGAGAAACTCGATCAGGCTATGGGAGATTGGCTAGATCCTGATGCTTGTGTCTCTGATGAAGACGAGCAAGAAACTTTTGAAGCTGAATCAACTGCTTTTGTGGATACACTAAATGAAAGTTCTGAGAATGCTTTACCTGTTGCTGAACCTCTTGCTGGCTGCCAAAACGATTCTCTATCAGATGATGAGGCCCTTAAATCTGCATCAGATCAAATTAATTCAATCCAGGAACTTGCTAGCTATATTTCACCAACTGGAACATGTGGTATCTTTGCTGTTTGATTCTATAGTTTTTTCCTTCTTTTGTCTCCTCTTTTTGTTCCCTTTCTTATCATATCCTTTGTCCTTTTCTGACAGAGAATTCTTTACCTGTTGCTGAACCTCTTGCTGGCTGCCAAAACGATTCTCTATCAGATGATGAGGCCCTTAAATCTGCATCAGATCAAATTAATTCAATCCAGGAACTTGCTAGCTATATTTCACCAACTGGAACATGTGGTATCTTTGCTGTTTGATTCTATAGTTTTTTCCTTCTTTTTTCTCCTCTTTTTGTTCCCTTTCTTATCATATCCTTTGTCCTTTTCTGACAGATGCGAAAGAAAGCACTACTACATTACAGGATTTTACAACTCACATGGAGGAAAATGAATGTGAGCAACAGATTGAAGATATTAAGTCACTTGTTTCTGAACAAGACAGAGAAATTGGTATGTACTAAAATTTCTTCTTTTCTTGTTTTTCTAGCCCTTCTTATAAGGATGCTACTTTCAAAACTGTGTACCATGAATTGGATCATGAATTCTTATCCTGAAACCAAGTTTGTTTTTGTTGCTTTTATTTATTTTCTAGCAGAAGTTCAAATGGTTTAGCTTAAGGTCATTAGTTTGGGTGGTGCATGGAGTGCCATCTGGCTACTAGAATGAAACATACTGGCATATTGAGCCATGCTGATGCTTGGCACATCTTGGTCTGGAGGTGGACTTATTGTGGGTGAAAAGGGGGAAATATGAGAGAAGAAGATAGAAGGAAAGAAGAAAAAAGAAACAAGGTCAAAAGACTGTTGTCTGGTCAGAACAGTTATTAGGGCCAGGTGGAGTGTCTCTCCTTCATGGTGGTCTCTGGTGAGGTCCTGGCTGTGGTTGCCTTGTCAACTCTCGGCTGTAGTCTTGTCTCATGAAAATTGATACTGGAAGGACTGTGAACCAAAATAAAGGTTTGAGAAAGCCATCACTCCCCCTGAATGTTATTAAATGCTAGAGTACCCAAATTTGTTGCTGTGTGAACAATTAAATGTCCTTTGTTATGTTGTTCCCTTTTCTGGAGGTTAAAGTTGCATGGCAACAAAACTGAAATTGTTGATTTTGCCAACCATTTGGCATACACATCACCTTATTGTGCTTTTTCTCAGGGGTTTCAGAGAGCTCCCACAGGGAAGATATGTCGAACAACATGCATGTTCTTGATCTGAAATCTGAAGACTTGCAGGACGTAGATCTTCATGATAGCTGGGAGGATGATGATGAAGACTATGACCTTGTTTTGGCCTCGTATCGTGAACCGAGGAAGATGTCATACAAGGTACTTAGATGCTTGCATAGATAACAATCTATCTTTACCTTCTCTTGACTATATGTTTAAATTGTTGCATGAAGCATCATGGAAATAGTTAATCACCGAATCCATTTTCTTGTTCGAATAGTCTAACAGCGAAACCCAATTTTTGTTTCTTGGTTGTATGTCATGGCCAGCATATGTTGGCCTCACATTTTGATTGTGGTATTGGATTACTCAGGGCTGTAAAACCATTGTAGGTAAGATCTTACATTTCCCAGTTGATACTGTAGATAATGTCTTGCATGTCCAACTTACGGCTACTGATTACTTGGCTACCCGATGCCCTGGTTGATCTCTTTTTCTTCAAATATCTATGTTTCTATACCAAGTGCTGACAAATATGTTGACCGAATGAGACACAAGGATGAATGCAACCTATGGTTAAATTTATTACCTTGAATGTGACTTAAACATCGTTTACCACCTTCGCATCAGAACAGATCCTTTATGGACTTTGCGGACAGTCAGTCAAATAAATCGCTGTATTCTAATATTGGAAATCTGAACTTTAGTATTCAGAAAAGTTTTCTCGGTAACTGATGTTTTGTCTTTCACAGAAAAAAATCATCGCCTCATTTATTTCAAAATTACGAGTGTTGAGCCATTACAAGAAGAAGGCTGGCACCTCCTGCCGTGATCTCAACGTCCAAAGGCAACGCGCACGAGGAGTCCGCTCATCATCAGATTCCGAGAAGGGTTCTAATCATGACTTGGAGTCTTCCGAGTGGGAATTCCTATAGATTAAACAGGCAATGATCACTAGAGGAAACTTGGTGGCCATATCTATTCACCAAAAAAAGAAAAGAAAAAGAAGGAAACATCCATTTTGATTAGCAACTACCTGCAGTGCTAAGTTTTTTTTGTCCATATAAGTGAATAGTTTTAGATGCATATTCCTGTGTAAACTCTCATTACACACAGTTTCATTATGAAATGTCTTGATAGTTCTTTAGCAAAATCCTGTTGCTGGATTGCTTCTTTATGCCTATTTGCAGTCTGGAAAAAGAACACGCTTGACAGTGACCATCGAATGGATGATTGGATACACAGACATCGAAAGAACACATCGATCCACCAAAGCTATTGACTTGGGTTTGGTGGTGCAACTGTGGCCGATAACACGCCCCACAGTAGCCCTAGTTTTGTTGCAGGATTGGTGGCTTTGCGTAGGGGCCTTTGAGCCAACCATTGGCTATGAGGCGATAAGCTGCTTCGGTCAAGTGAATCCCATCCCAGCTCACGTACGTCGATGGATCCGAGCACACATCCGAGCCTGGCTCCGCGCACTTGGCCTCCAGATTCACATTGTAATCTCCTCTCCCACCTGCCCCACAGCACGCCTTCAGAGCTCCGCCGTCACTGAATCCTGCAACATTTCACACATCTTTGCCTTACTCCGGTGGCAGTCGCTAATGGAGGGAGACGAAGAACCCACCGTACTGTGTCGGACTGGTTATGAACTGAATCGTGGGGTCGAAGAAGTCGGCGTATCTGATCCTCGTCCACGAGTACCTCCGCTGCAGCCCGCGCAGTCGCCGGCGCAGCAAGGAGTTGTGGTAGGATGTCAGGTCATTGAACTTGTTCAAGCACCCGATGTCAGTGTAGTCGTTCGCGTTCGATGTGCCGTACAAGGTTAAGTACATCGGGAAGCACCCGATCGGCAGCATTCCCGGCACCACGATCTCGGTCGCCCCATGGCCGATCAACCTCTGCACATCGTTGCCATGAACGACGACGATGAGCGGTAGCAGCAGGTGCAGGTTCGTGATGTGCGATCGAGTACCTCGACACCGGAATGGATCGCGTGGATGACTTTGGGCACGAAAGCATGGACTTGTTTCAAGCTCCTGCCGGCGAAGATGGGAGTGTTGTAGTCGTTCCCCCCAAACTCTCCCACCACGAAGAGGGATTTGCTGAAGTACTCCTTGCATTCTGCATGCGTCCATCGTCTCACATGTACCGAGAAGAAGAAGAAGAAGAAGGATAGAGATGGTAGAGAGAGAGATGAATCAGTAGGCACCTTGAGAAGAGTTGCAGAGGGAAGGCATCATCTGCTCGAACGACCTTATTTGGGTGCTCAGGGAGGCGTTGACCCATAGACCGCTGCTGAGTCCTCGCCGGCGGAAGAAGCGGAAGCCGAGTGTGGTGGCGGCAGTGTAAGCAAAGTTGGCGCCTTGAAGGAAGCTTTTGCCCTTCGCGGTGGACGGTGGAATCAGCGGCAGCCCGAGTGCCTCGGCTGCGTCGATCATCGTTGAGTTCTTAGTTACTGCGCTTTGCCTGTATATGTTAGATTGGGTGCAAGTAGTAGCAGTAGTACCGATGAAATCTACGACTAGGCGTCCGTTGGAGCAACGGCCGGTGGGCCGGCCGAAGAAGCTCATGCCGTAAGGCAGCCCGGCGACGACGACGTTGCCGGTGTCGGAAAGCGAGTCGCCGAAGCTAAATATTGCGTTGTAGCTCTGAGAACCGGCGAGGTGGCAGCAAGGGAAAAGGAGAAGGAAGAAGAAGAAGATTGAGAGCCTCATTCTTAGCGATGGAGCGGATGAGCAAACTTGAGCTACGGCTCACTGCCTCTTATAATAATCTCTCTCTCTCTCTCTCTCTCTCTCTCTCTCTCTCTCTCTCTCTCTCTCTCTCTCTCTCTCTCTCTACTGCTGCAGGAGAAGCTACGAATTGTGGTTTGCAGCAAGGGTCAAAGCAGAATAAAATTGGGCTAAACTTTGCATCCTTCTTTGCAGGATCTCCAACACTCTACTCCCGGGATGAAGACCACAAACACCTGATCAATGAACCATGCTTTCCGTTTCTTTCTGGATTCAATGATGGAGAAATATATCAAGCAAATCCATGTCTGATATGGTAGACGTAAGTGAGATGCCAGGCGGCGCGCAGTATGAAGTGGCCGATGATTGCTTTGCTGAATCATTGAGATGTGAGGAGGACAAGTTTCGTGGGACACGAAGAGCAGCAGCTTGTTCTCGGCCAGCTGCATGTGGGAAGGTGCCGCTTTTCCTGCAACCGGCATCTTCCTCAACCATGGCATCATGCCGAGGAGCCCCACCCACATGTGAACCAGTCCGGAGAGAGAGGTGTCATCCAACAAGGAAGAAGAACGCAGAACGAAGTCGACGAGGAGTTGTCGGTGATCAATTCTTTAGGACTCGAGCTCGACTAGTTGGCTCTACCGATGAAAGATGAAGCATCTTCTTCTTTCTTTTTTGGAGAAAAGCATCAACTCCATTAAAGAAAGTAGCCACTTTGGCTACTTTATGATGTGGATCACACTTCGTTGCTGCCAGTTGTGCCTGATCTCTTGCTTTTGGATGCGTTGAGCCATTGTTTGCTTGGTGTTCTTCTCCGGTGATTCATCGGCTCAGACACAGAGGGAAGCTTTCGTTTGTGTCACGGATTTATTACAAGCTAAACGAGAGAAGAGTAGCAAGAAATCTACAAGCAGCATCACTCATGAACACAGCAGACTCCTCCAATGGCAACTCGAGAACAGGAAAACAGGGGAAAGAAAGAAGGAAATTAAGATGAAAGCAGGACGACGCTAACACGGGATCTGCGAGGTGAACCACTCCATGACATGGAGAGGGGCTTTGATGAGCTCAATGGCCACCTCCACCAGCACCGTCACGCACAGACAGCAAGGGCAGATGCAAGACAGCAGCAACCTGCGAACCATGTTATCACCATCACCATCACCATCGTCACTTCATCGACCTGTGAAGCAAAGAAACTGCAGGATGATGAGAGAGGTGTCAGGATTACCCGACGATCCAAACGGCGGCGCCGACGACGGAGACGAGGAGGGAGAGGAAGGCGAAGGGGAGGCCCAACAGCCACCCCAGCGGCCTGCACTCACCATCGCAACACATGCTCCTCCCCTATCGGCGTTCTGAATCAAACCACATATATAACGGAGGAAGCAGCGTCAAAGCAAAGAAAGCCCAACACGTCTTCTCGGTCTTGAAGAAGACTAGAAGATTGCTTCCACGGCAAGGAACAGAGGCCCAGCTGTAGCAGATTGAGATGAGTTGGTGGCAAGTCGAACACTTGCAGACATTGGGATCACAGGAACTCATGGCAGAGCTGATCCATACCCTCCTGTCTCATTTTACCCACACCAACATCAATTTCCCTCGTAGATCGAATTTGATGTCTCAAAGAGAAAGATGTTGGAATTGGTTGTCTCTCGTAAAGGAAGCAACTTTTGGTCAACTTTAATGCTAAAAATGGAATAAAATAAATCTTTATTTCCAGCTCACCATATTTGGGTCGGTCAACTTTCAGTACCCCCCACGATTTGACTCTCTGCAAGGCCGAGCCGTGGCCTGGTCAACGGGGCCACGAGAAATCGAGATCACCACACCACCGTATGTTTCATCTGCTTGATCATTGAGGAGAAGAGGGGGATAACTTCTGATCTCCCCACCGACGTTCCCATCAGCGGTAGCAACGCCGGGCGGCAGCTTGGCTTCGGCGTCGACGGCCACGTCATGCCGTCGTCTTCGTCCTGCATGGCTGCGCCCGGTACCTCCTCGGGCACTTCCGCCGAGGCCGCCCGACCACCGCCCGCGTGCTTCATGACGTAAAACTCGTGACCGCGGCGATGAGGAGGTGGCAGTGGCGGCGCGGCGAAGTGCGCAGTGCGCCTGCGCCCGATGGAGGTAGGGGAGACGGTGAGGTTTCTGATCTCTCTCTCTCGCTATATATATATATATATATATATATATATATATATATATATATATATATATATATATATATATATATATATATATATATATATATATATATATATATATATATATATATATATATATATATATATATATATATATATATATATATATATATATATATATATATATATATATATAAGGGTTGTGTTATGGATATTAAATATGACGTGACACTCGGTCCTGGGTATTACGCCCGGATGACGTCATCGCTCCTCCTGCGCTCTTTACTCTCGTGATTTGATCGCCCGACGTCGCTTCTCCTCTGCCTCGCCCCAACTACGCGCAGGGTTGACCACGGCACCGGTCTGCGAGGTCAGGTCCGTACGCCACCCGCAGACGCAACCGGAAGCGTGCCATCCGTCCGACCTATTTAAGGCGAAGGGGTAAGGGGAGATGGGGGGGAAGGAAGGTGCACTCTGAACTCTTCCATTATTTTGGAACCGGCCTCCGGGGAGAGGACCTGACTTGAGCGTCGGAGGGGTCGGGCGGAGCACCTCCGACCCGCCTTTGTGCAGGTTCCGTTCCCGGCAACATCGGCGCATGATACCCCTCGGGACCTAGCTGGAGCAGGAGCCCTCGACGAGCCCGAACCTTACCGAGACGACCCCCGGGTCCCCGGATTCTTCGCCGCGCCCCCCCCAGGGTCACGGTAAAATATTGTTTCCACTAACAGATTGGCGCTAGAAGGAGGGCCCTTTGTCGAAGGACTACCTGCTCCGCCCTGAACGACACATGGATAAAAGGCCACTTCCAGGAGGCACCCCGGCGGAAGCCCCACTTACCTCCGAACCTTGGAGGGACGATCCCGCCGCGACCGCAGATCGCTACTGGAGTTTATTCAACGACTCAGGACTCCACCCGCCGAGCCGGGTTCCTCCGCTTCCCCCCCCCCCCGTCACCACGGAGGCTTTCAGGACCTATCCCAATAGGTCCGAACTCTGGCAAGTGTCGTCAGCCGTCCTCCTCGTCTGCGCCGGGAGATGGGAGGCGAGCCTCGAGGCAGGACCCTCCCCGGCCTCATGAGGCGCCCCCCACGGCACCATCTTCCCGACTTCCGCCGGTTCGGGGCGGAACCGGGTTCTCGAACACAGGCATCACGAACTGGCGGTGTCCTCAGTTCGGCAGATTTATTTCGGGCTCAACTCGCTCTATTTCCCAGCGCCTTGATGAGGTGCAAAGGGGCGTCAAGTAAGTCCAAAGAGGAGCGGCGGAGGAGGAGGGAGTCCCGTTCGCGGCGACATACGGGAATACCCGGTGCCCTTGAACTTTCGCCTCCCTTCCATCGACCTTTATGATGGAGTCAGTGATCCGGTGGACCATGTTGCCGCTTTCCGAGCTCAGATGGCCCTATATGGAACCTCGGACGCCTTAATGTGCCGAGCGTTCCCCACCACGTTGAAAGGGTCCGCACGTGCATGGTACAGCACTCTAAAAAGCGGGACAGTGACGTCCTTTGAACAACTCGCCAAGGACTTCGAGCTACATTTTCTAGCGTTCGCGCGACCAAAGCCTTCTGTCGCACTCCTCCTGGGTTTGAAACAAAAGGAGGACGAACCCCTCTCCCACTTTGTGCGTAGGTTTACCACGAGAGTGCAGGAGTTATCGGCGCTCACCCTTCGTTGATGCGGCGTTTATGATAGGATGCGACCCTCGAGGTTTTGTTGGTCCTTGGTGGAGCGATCCCCCGCGACCATCGCGGAAATGTTACAGCGGGCAAGTCAATATGTGGCGGCCGAGACCTGGATGTCGGGGAGAAGGGAAGAACGACCAAGGGGGCATTCGACTCCATCCCGAGCGGGAACGATGACTAGGCGGCAGTCCCCGCACCGAGGACGCCAGGCAGGGCATCCTGACCAATACGCGTCCGGACTACCATCTCCCCCCTTGAACGCGTCGCGGACGCAAATATTTCTCCAGATAAAGGAACGGGGAATGCTCGAGCCTCCCCGCCCGATGAAGGGCCGGCGAGAGCTGGCCGATCATACCCGATATTGCCGCTTCCATCGGCAAAACGGGCATGACACGGAGCAACGCTACCCACCCATCGAAAGGTTGGCGTTAGCGCTTATCCTAGCGGCTCGGAAGCTACGCCCCTATTTCCAGGCCCATACGATCGAGGTAATGACCGACCAACCCCTGCGTCAAGTTCTCTCTAAATTTGACGTGGCAGGGCGCCTCCTAAAATGGTCGGTGGAGCTATCCGAGTTCGACCTCCGCTATAAACTGAGAATGGCCATCAAAGCCCAGGCCACGGCGACTTCATCTCGGAGTTGACTCGATCCGGAAGCGAAGCGAAGCGCGAAACAAGTTCATCAAGAGGTCTTGCGTGGATGGGTCGTCTAGCTCGAGTCTTGGGGCGGACTTATCTGGAGGACCCGAGGGACACACTTTCGGCGTTCTCTCCGCCGGCCGAGGCCACGAACAGCGAGGCGGAATACGAGCGCTCTTAGCGGGCCCCGCTTAGCAACCGAGATGCAGCTGAGAGCAGTCCATGTTCTCACGGACTCCCAATTGGTTGCCGAACAAGTCGGCGGAGAGTATCGGGCGCGGGACCCGACCATGTCAAAATACCTGACCGAGGTAAAAACTCAGACCTCCAACTTCTCTCGTTTCACTTTATCTAGAGTGCCCAAGTCCTAGAATGAAAGGGCGGACCAGCTCGCGAAGTTAGCCTCGGGAGCCCAACCCAAGGAACATCCCGAAGTCGAGGAGCTCGCACACCGGTCGGTGGCCATCATGGAGATAGGGGACCCCGGAGTCCCGACCTCTCCACCTACGTGGATTCAGGAAGTGCAGAGATACAAGCGCGAGGATCACTGCACGAGGATGACGTCAAGGCGCGGCGACTCCGCCGAACCCAGGCGTGGTACTGCGAGATTGGCGACCGGCTCTACAGAAGGTCGTTTCCTCATCCTCTACTGCGATGCTTAGATCCCGACGAGGTAAAAATAATTCTCGCCGAAGTTCACGGCGGGACCTGCGGGGAGCATATGGGTGGCCGAACTTTGGCCTTCAAGATACTACGCCAAGGCTATTCTTGCGGCCCGTTACCGGCGCCAAGGATTTTGTGCGGCGGTGCGACACATGCTAACGCCAAGCCTGCGCCCCGCAGCTTCCCGCAATCCCACTCACTTCCATGGATTGCGCCTGGCCCTTCGCGCAATGGGGAATGGACCTTTTGGGCGTTCCCCGTCCGACGGCGGAGATATATCATCGTGGGGATTGATTATTTCACCAAGTGGGTGGAAGCCGAGCCCCTGGCGACCATTACGGCTGGGCGGGTCGAACAGTTCGTATGGAAAAACATTGTTACCCGATTCGGCCTTCCTAACGTTATCATCACCGATAACGGCACCCAGTTTTCCAGCGCTCGGTTTAAGGAATTCTACGCGAGTTATAAGATCCAGTTGAGGTTTAGCTCGGTGGCCCACCCCCAGACCAGCGGGCTCACCGATGTAACCAACCGATCTATCCTAGACGGGCTTAGGAAAAGGACTTCAGAAGCCCGATCAAGCTGGGTCGACGAGCTCCCGAACATCCTATGGTCTTTGCGGACTACCCCGAAGACGACTTCGGGCGAGTCCCCCTACAGCCTAGCATTCGGCGTGGAGGCGGTTCTGTCGGCCGAGTTGGTCATTCCGACCTTCCGGGCAGGAAACTATGAAGAGTCGACCTCGGCCCAGGGAGTTCGGGCTGGCCTAGACCTGCTCGAAGAGCGCAAGGCCAACGCGCACATGAAGATGTTAGCGTACAATCGAAGTGTCGCCAGAAACTATAATAAGAGGGTACGCCCTCAACCTCTTGGGATGGGAGACCTGGTACTACGCAAGGCGGAAGTAAGTGACCCCGCCCGCTTAAGGGGCAAGCTTGCACCTAAGTGGGGAGGCCCCTACCATGTTACCAAAGTCGTCCGACCGGGTACGTTCCGACTCGCAACTATGTCAGGACAACAAGTGCCAAGGACCTGGAATATCCAGAACCTTAAGAAATATTTTGTTTAAGGGCCAAACAGAAGTGCGCTAGCATTTGACTCAAGCTGTTGGAGTTAACTTAGAATTGCATTGCCAAAATGGAAATTGCATTGCCAAAGTTTTTGAAGTACAAAATGAGCCCCTAGAGGGGAAAAAGTGTTACAAGGGTGAGGGAAGCCCCTCCCAAAGAGAAAAAATAAAGTCCCTCAAGAAGCGGCCCCCGGAAGGCTGTCGTCGAAGGGGACCTCGCCGGGCATGTTCACCACCTGGTCTTCGGGGCAGGAGGTGAAGGGATCCTCCTCAACCGCGTAACCCGGAGGGCACGCTCGGAATCGGGCTAGGGCGACCTTATACCCGTACTCATAGGACACCCTACCCGTCCGGTCTAAGCCGAGAAGGAAGCCCTCCGACTTCTTGTATCGTTCGATCGCCTCCCGGTCCCTTTCCGGTCGGCTGCCTTCTTCCGCCGCAAGGGCCTCCCGGGCGGCCTTTGCCTCGGCCTCTCGCGAAGACAGTTTCGCCGCCAACTCAGAGGCCTCCTTTGTGCGGAGGCGATTCTCCAACTTCTCTGTCCGGAGAAGCTTCTGGAGGCTAGCCTGCGATGCCGAGGCGGCCTCGAGCTCGGCGGTCAGGCGCGACACTTCCGCGCCCATGTCGGTCGCACGCTGCTCGGCAGCAGCAACCGCCTCGGGCCCGAACCCCGCTCGGGCCTCCTCCAGCTGGCGACGCAAGTCAAGGTTGCGCTCGCCCGATCGCCATACCGATCGGCCGGTGTTGTGCACGGTCGATCGAGTCGTGGCGTAGTTGAGATTACTGCACAAAAAGGGCGATAAATAATGTGACGAGGTTTACCCAAGGATACCAGCGAGGCGATGCTTACTCACAACATCGACTTGGCGATTTGGCGATAAGAGCCTCAGGAGGCGTATACAGATCCGGCGATTTTGGGATGGCGCCCCGGAGGTAGGTGGCGAGGGTCTCCTCACAGGACAACCCATTCCACGAGCCACGGAGGGTCGCTCGCTCCCTCGGAAGGGACCTCACCCATTACGCGGGAAAGGAAGGGCTGATCCTTTCCCGGTGGGATCTGGCACAGATCCTTCATGGCCGGGGGACGCGGACCCTTCCCGGTCGCCCCCTGGTTGGGCCCGGCACTCTCGGCAGGAGCCGACACATCCGGACGGTCGGTTGCCCCAGCAAGAAGAGCCACTGGCACCTCGAGGTCCACCACGTCTTTGGCCTTGGACCTTTTCTTCGGGCATCCCCCTTCGGTCGTCCGCGGGGAGTCGCCCCCCGCTCGCTTGGGGATAGTCGGGGCGCGCGGGGACGATCCTGCCAGAGTGCCCGAACCATGGAACGATCGCAGGTTCACCATTTCTGCAAGAGACAAAGATAAGTTAGAGATGAGGATGTGGCAGCGACCCCGAAGATGTGAAGCAGCAATAACCTACCCCGAGAACGCGGGCTAAGCCCCGCTTCCGCAAGCCATTGCTCCGACATGTTGCGGATGGCTTGCGAAGAAGAGAGAATTACCCTCAGCTTCTCAAGGTGCGCACGCTCCTCGGCGTTGAGTTTCGGGACGGTGTTATCAATGGTCCTCGAGGACCACCGAACCCCGAAACCCCAATCTTTCCACCCCTTGTATTGGTGGGGGCGCCGCTAACCCGGAACCCTGCCCGGGCAGCAAGGAAATATCCCCCCGACCCCTTGAAAAGGCGGAAGCAGGAAAGAAAAAGGCTGCGGGTCGGGGTGATATTGGCGTAGTGGCACTCCCCCAGGAAAGCCACCAGGTATCGCCAAGAGTTATGGGTTATTTGTGAAGGCGAGATCCGCCACAAAGATATGCAGGACATGATGACTGGATGTAGGGGGAGACGCAGGCCGGCCTCCAGGGCATCGACAGTCAGGGCAAAGCCCTTGGGAACCGGATCAAAGGCCCGCTGCCCCACTTCGGGGGCCGCAAGAGCGTATTCTTCCGGGATGCTATAGCGCCTCCGGAGGACCCCTACCGAGGACTCATCCAGGGTGGAATCTTGGTCGTGCAGCCACATTATGGCCTCTAGTGCACGCGCCGCTTCCACACCTGAGGAAGGGCTCAAAGGAGGAAATGATGGGGAGGCAACGACACGAGTGGTGACAGAAGGGGAGGAAGAGGAAGAAGTAGAGGAGGAGGAGGTGGAAGGGAGAGCCATTGTGCAGCGACCTCTGGCGGAGGATCGGCGAAGAGTGGCAAGAGACACCGGGGCCAAGGAAGAAAACTCGGAGGAAGACAACGGCAGGACTCGAGAGACAGAAAAAGTCCGCTGATGAAAAGTGATAGAGTGTCGCGGAGCACACTATTTATAGAAAAAGGCCTCGCCCTTTCGCCTTCCGAGGTGGGCGACAGCATGACGCCGCACATACCGCCCAACGGCATCGCATCGGGCAGTCCAAACGCCGACGCAATATTAATGAGGATGTGACGTGTCCACTGCCCAGGTGAGTAACTTGCCCTGCACGTCAGCGACCCCTCGATTCCCGCAACCGCACTAGCGCGAACGGTTTTCGAAGCGGTTCGACCACCGGTTTTCTGGGTCTTGAGCGGTGGCTCGACCCCTTATCCCGAACGGCAGTTCGGTTATCATGGTCTTGAGCGGCGGCTTGACCATTGGTCTTCTAGATCTTGAGCGGGCCTCGACCCCTTATCCCGAACGGTGGTTCGGCAACAAGGTGTTGAGTGGCGCCTCGATCCTTTATCCCGAACGGCGGTTCGGTTATTACGGTCTTGAGCGGCGGCTCGACCACCAGTTTTCTGGGTCTTGAGCGGCGGTTCGGTTATCATGGTCTTGAGTGGCGGCTCGACCATTGGTCTTCTAGATCTTGAGCGGGCCTCGACCCCTTATCCCGAACGGCGGTTCGACAACAGGGTGTTGAGTGGCGCCTCGATCCTTTATCCCGAACGGTGGTTCGGTTATTACGGTCTTGAGCGGTGGCTCGACCACTGGTTTTCTGGGTCTTGAGCGGCGGCTCGACCCCTTATCCCGAACGGCGGTTCGGTTATCTTGGTCTTGAGCGGCGGCTCGACCATTGGTCTTCTAGATCTTGAGCGGGCCTCGACCCCTTATCCCGAACGGCGGTTCGGCAGCGAGTGTTGAGTGGCGTCTCGATCCTTTATCGAGCGGCGGTTGGTTATTACGGTCTTGAGCGGCGGCTCGACCATCGGTTTTCTGGGTCTTGAGCGGCGGCTCGACCCCTTATCCCGAGCGACGGTTCGGTTATCATGGTCTTGAGCGGCGGCTCGACCATTGGTCTTCTAGATCTTGAGCGAGCCTCGACCCCTTATCCCGAATGGCGGTTCGGCAACAGGCTGTTGAGTGGCGCCTCGATCCTTTATCCCGGACGGCGGTTCGGTTATTACGGTCTTGAGCGACGGTTCGACCACCGATTTTCTGGGTCTTGAGCGGTGGCTCGACCCCTCAGCTCGAACGGCGGTCTGGCTATTATGGCCTAGAACGACGCATGAACTCCTCCACCAGCACAATGGTTCAGTCAATTATGTCACGACAGGAAGAACCTCCGCCCGAGATCTCAGTCGACCGCTCATATGCAGCCGGGTTTCCCCGAACACCACCCCCAATCCTCGAAGACCGTCCCGCAGGAGTGGCTTTTTGAGGGGGGTAGTGTTATGGATATTAAATGTGACGTGACACCCGGTCCTGGGTATTACGCCCGGATGATGTCATCGCCCCTCCTGCGCTCTTTACTCCCGTGATTTGATCGCCCGACATTGCTTCTCCTCTGCCTCGCCCCAACTACGCGTAGGGTTGATCACGGCACCGATGCGGTCGGTCCGTCGCCACCGCAGCCTTAGCCGAGCGTGCCATCCGTCCGACCTATTTAAGGCGAAGGGGTAAGGCAGGGAGATGGGGGGGAAGGAAGGTGCACTCTGAACTCTTCCATTATTTGGGAACCGGCCTCCGGGGAGAGGACCTGACTTGAGCGTCGGAGGGGTCGGGCGGAGCACCCTCCGACCCGCCTTTGTGCAGGTTCCGTTCCCGGCGACATCGGCGCATGATACCCCTCGGGACCTAGCTGGAGCAGGAGCCCTCGACAAGTCTGAACCTTACCGAGACGACCTCCGGGTCCTCGGATTCTCCGCCGCGCCCCTCTAGGGTCCCGGTAAAAAGTTGTTTCAGGTTGTACGTATGTATGCGGATGCAAATTTCTTGGTATTAATGGCCAAGAGATAAGGGTTGGTGGGGGAAGTAGTCAACGCCTCATCCATCCATAAGCAGTATGTCCAACCATGGCGGCACTCCCATGGCAGACAGAAGCGCCTGCTGCGATTTGGACACCATCCTGGAGCTCGTCGGCATCTCCTTCAGCGTCTTCATCCTCCTCTACCTCGTCATCGTCTGCGCCCGCCACCTTTTCGTCCGGCGCCTGCGCCCCGGAGGTGCCGCGCACGATCGGCGGAAGCCGGTGGGGCTCGATCCCTCCGCCATCGCCGCCCTCCCTTATTTCGCCTACGGGAAAGCCGCTGATGCCGTGGAGTGCGCCGTCTGCCTTAGCATCCTGGAGGAGGGGGAGATGGTCAGAGTGCTGCCCAGCTGCGATCACATGTTCCATGCAGCCTGCGTCGACCTGTGGCTACGGAGTAACTCCACGTGCCCGGTGTGCCGGACCGACGCCGAGCCGGGGAAGGCGGTCGCAAAGGCCAAACCAGGTGGGGGAAGCCAAACCAGGCCGCCGCCGCCACCGGTGCTCCACGGCGGTGCTGCGGTCTTGCTAATGGATGTGTGAGATGCAATGCATCGGGAACTCGATAAGATGGAATGCAAGTTGTTTTAGAGTTTTAGCAGATGTACATGCATCTCTAATTTTTCTTTCATTTTCTTCTGTAAGTATAAATATGATCGATCAGTGTTCTCTCTCTAAAAAAAATCAAGTCTGCGGTGGAAGAAAGAAGAAGAGAAAGAAAGAAATTTGCCAAAAAAAAAACTCATCCAATTGGTTGATTAGAATGTATATGAAAGGAAATAATCTTCTGGTTGATTCAATTATGAAAGGAAAATAATCCTTTGATTATTTTCATGGTTGCCAAAAAACAAAAAAAATTGCCGCCGCCACCATCGCGGCGCAGCCTATGCTCGCGGGCGCGCGGCCTGTGCCCCCCGTGCGCGGCCATTACCCTCTGCCCACGGGGGCAGTCGCCGTCTTCCGCGGCCACCGCGTTCATATGCGGTGCCGCCGCTGCTATCTGCGAGCGACTGCTGTTGCGTGACCGTGACTGCGTGTGGGTGCCGTGATACGCAGCGCAGCCATCGCAGCGCGCGGCTGGCCACCTAGCGACTGCTAGTGGTCGGCTGCTGCTACTGCAATGCGTGCGTTGCGTGATGCAGCTGCCTCTCGCAAGCATATTGTTAATATCAACAACTTTTTTATACCGTGGCCTCGGGACGGGCTGCTTCGTGCCGTACCCTTGGGGCCGTCGCGGTGCGGTTCAGGCCGAATGTCGAGAGGTTCCCCTGGGACGAGTCCTGGAGGCTTGCAACAGGGGGGAGGACTCGTCTGGCGGGCGTCTCCGGCTCCCGTTCCTGCACAAAGGTCGGGTCGGGTTGAACTTCGCCTGACCCCTTCGATGCTCAAGTCAGTCTCAGGATAGTAGAGAAAGTTCTTGCCCTTGTCTGTTTGAAGGTCCCCCGGAACGTGGTCCCTCCGGGGTTTATATGGACCGGATTGCTGTTGCTTCTCTGATTGCGTCTGGGAACGCTGCATGAACCTGGCCCTGTAGGTGGTGACGTTCCTCGAGAGCCATGGAGCTTGGGAAGACTAGTAGGGGTCACGTCTGTTGGTCAACCCTGGCCACAGTCGATCGTTCGAGGGGCAGGGGCGTCATCCTGACGTGGGCGGTATAGGCTTGCGTCACGTCTCTTTTATTACCCATATCATTCTCCCCCCTCCAAAGGGAGCCCTTTCGAGGCTCGCTCTTTGGTTTGTGGCCTGAAACGTTGTGAGATCGTAGGGTCTCGATCTGGTAGTCGAACAGAGGTTGTAATGCTGCTTGAGCATGGTGGCCGAGACGCTACTCGGACCTTAGTGGCCGAGGCGTCGCTCGGAGCTTAGTGGCCGAGGCGCCGCTCGGAGCTTAGTGGCCGAGGCGCCGGTCGGAGCTTAGTGGCCGAGGCACCGCTCGGAGCTTAGTGGCCGAGACGCCGCTCAGAGCTTAGTGGGGTGTGGAGAGAAGCACTCGAATGGTTGTCGGCCACAGTACCACTCGTCCTGGGATACTCTTCCTCTCCTGTATTCTTTTGCGGGCGGCGAAGGGCTCTTCAACCCATGCGCCGCTTCGGGAGCTGATCGCGCGTATCAGGCGCTAGGACCGATGCGTCCCTGACGTGCCGCTCAAGTTGTTTGCTCAGGGTTCGCCACATGAAACCCTCATTTATAGGGAAGCGTCCTTTAGGTTGCCCGATGCGACATGGCTGGGGGGTGCAAGCGAGGCAGTAAGCTGTCGCCCACCCAGGGAGACGAAAGGGCGCTGCCTTTTGGCGGGATTTCGCCTTTAAGTAGTGCCCATCGTGCCTCCTTTCTGTTTCTTGTCAACCGAATTTTTCGTCCTGAGTCTCGCCGTCTCTCCTTCTAGCTGCTCTCCTTTGCTTCTGCGTCCTTTGCCTCCCTTGAGTCGGTTCCCTCACTTCTCCTTTCGGAGGTCAGTAAGAATGGCCTCCTCTCCTCTTCCTTCTTCCTCTTTCTCTTCTTCATCGTCTTCTCCCTTCGATGGGGAAGCGACGCGAGAGCTTGAGGCCTTGATGTGGCCGCACGATTCAGACTCTACTGTGAGCAGTGTGTCGCTGAAGACACTCCAGGAGCGCTATGGCATCCTAGAGGATTACGTCCTCCTGGCCCCTGAACCGAGGCAACGAGCATATGACCTGATCCCCAAGGGTTTCGCGCTAACCCTAGACGCCTTTGAGGCGGGGTTGTGCCTCCCTCTGCATCCCGTCATTGTCTCCTGCATCTCTTGGTGGCGAATCTTGTCGTCACAGGTGGCGTCGAACTCTTGACGCTACCTAGTGGCATTCCTAGGGGAATGTCACCATGCCAACATAACCCTGACCCGGAACCTCTTCCTTTCTTGTTTCTGCCTCTTCAAAGGGTCGGGGTTGTACTTCCTATCCGCCCAAAAGGGCTTCCGAGTCGGCGGGGCTCGCTCTAATAACAAAGGGTGGAAAAGACGATTCTTCTTCGTCTACTGTTAGAGGGATTGGGGCTTTGGGGTTCGTTGGTCCGCAAGGGCCATCGACAATGCGACTCCAAAACTGAGCGCCAAAGAGCACCAGGATTTGGAGAGACTAAGAGACATTCTTCCCTCTTCTGAAGCCATCTGTAATATGTCGGAACGGTGGCTGGTCGAGGCGGGGCTCAGCCCCGCTTCACTAGGTAGGTCGGCGTCATCCGTCCTCTAGGTGCCCCTGATAATTACCGGGTTTTGATCGATCGGTTGTTCCTTGCAGGAATGGTGAATCTGCGTGCTCTTCATGGCGGACGGACTTCGACATCCTCGCCACCGCGCCCTGCACCTGGTGCGATGGGCAGCTCCAAGGACTCTCCATTGGAGGTGGAGGCTGGCTGTTCTAGGAAGAGACCCAAGACCGCGGCCGCCAAAGGACCCGAGGGGGTCACGGCAAGGTCGCGGCAGAGGGATCGCTGAGCGCCGCGACGTGCAGGCGGACCTTTCTCGAGCGCGTGGCCCACGGGGTGGCTTTCACGGGAGCAAGGAGGAAAGGCTTCCGAGCGGGCGATCGGGACGGCGAGCAGACCGCCTCTGAAGCGAGGGATAAGGTATGGATCGGGGGAGAGCCTTCGGCCACATACCTCGGAGGGGTGCTTCATCCCGACATGGCTCGGGATCTGTACTCGCTCCCTTCGGAGGCCCTCCTCGAGAAGTCATCCAAATCACTGATGTGGGTAGGTATCGTCCCTTTTGCCCCTCATTAATTCTTCAGTCGTCTTCATTCTGACTTTGTTATTATTTTTTCCAGGGCCTCCACTACGATGGATCGGGTGCGATGATCGGGTGGATCGATGGATGTACGAGGTGCTGCGCAGTGGCTTGTGCGAGCATTTACGCGGCCGGTCGCAAAGGGCCAGGGGTGCCCGCCAGGCGTGAAGTAGGCGGTCGCGGTGGGCGAAGAAGTGGCGTACCGAGCCTCCGGCTGCGACCTTGGCCAGACGCCTCCAGCCTCCGACCGTGCGGAAGCGTAAGTGGCTCGCTCAGCAAAAATAAAAAATAGAAGGGAAGGAGACCGAGGCGAAGGCTGCCTCCGAAGCCCTCATCGAAGAAGAGCGCCTCCATCTTGAGAGGGAGAAGGAGGCGATAGAGACCTATAAGAAGTCCGAGGGGTTTCAACTCAGGCTGAACCGGACGGGCCAGGTGTCTTATGAGTACGGATACAGGATCGCCCTGGCTCGCTTCCGAGCATGGCATCCGGGCTCCAAGGTCGAGGAGGACCCCTTCACCTCCTGTCTCGAAGACCTTGAGGTGAACATGCCCGAGGAGGTCCCCTTCGACGACAGCTTGGAGGAGGTGAGGGCTTAAACAGTGGCCTTCTATTTCTCGTTATATTGAAGCCTCCTCTAATAGTCTGGTCAGTCTGTAAGTCGGTCGAGTCTTGTAATCGAAACCTTATTGAACAAAGCACCTTTTGTCATTACTTGTCCTCGACGCGAACCTTACATGAAATACTTTCTGACATTCTGAATGTTCCATGTTCTGGGTAGATGTTGCCCTAACAGCGTTGCTAGCCTGAACGTTCCCGGCCGAACAACTTTAACAACGTGGTAAGGCCCTTCCCATCTTGGGGTGAGCTTACCACGCGTTCGGGTCGATTCGCTTACTTCAGACTTGCGCAAGACCAAGTCTCCCAACCCGACGGGCCGGGGGCGCACGCCCTTGTTGTAACTTTTAGCAACACTTCTGTTGTAGGCAAGAGTCTTAAGGTGAGCGTCGACTCTGCGTTCCTCGAGCAGGTCTAGTCCGGCTTGGATTCTATCGGTCGACCTTGTTTCATCGAAAACTTCTGTGCGCGGGGTGAGGAGGACCACCTCGACGAGTAGGACCGCTTCAATACCGAATGTCAGGTTGTAAGGAGATTCGTCGGACGCTGCTTTTGGAGTGGTCCGTAAGGACCACAGTATGCTCGGCAACTCATCGACCCAGCTAGATCGGG
Organism: Musa troglodytarum; assembly: GCA_023547065.1. Taxonomy (NCBI): domain Eukaryota; kingdom Viridiplantae; phylum Streptophyta; class Magnoliopsida; order Zingiberales; family Musaceae; genus Musa; species Musa troglodytarum. Next base: position 55,495,687 of record CP097506.1, on the reverse strand, counting down.
TGGCGAGGGTCCTCTTCCTGAGTCCATTTAGGATCGACCGATTGGTTACTTTTGCCAAGCCATTTGTTTGGGGATAAGCCACCGAGCTAAACCTCAGTTGTATCTGGTGGGTCGAGCAGAATTCCTTAAACCGGATGCTGGCAAATTGGGTTCCGTTATCGATGACAATGGCCCTGGGCAAGCCGAACCGTGTCACAATGTTCTTCCAGACGAACCGCTCGATCTGGTGCTCCGTGATAGTGGCCATCGGCTCGGCCTCCACCCACTTGGTGAAGTAGTCGACGCCAACGATGAGGTATTTTTGTTGCCCCGACGCCGGAGGAAAAGGCCCGAGGAGGTCCATTCCCCATTGCGCGAAAGGCCAAGCGCAATCTAAGGGGGTGAGCGGGACCGTCGGGTGCCGAGAGGCTCGTGCATGCCACTGACACGCGTCACATCGGCACACATAGGCCCTCGCGTCTTGGTGCAAAGTGTGCCAGTAGTAGCCCTAATAGAGCACCTTGAAGGCCAGGGCATGACCGCCGATGTGCTCCCCGCAAATCCCGTCATGGACCTTGGCGAGAACCGACCGAGCCTCGTTAGGATCCAGACAGCGTAAAAGAGGGTGCGAGAATGACCTTCGGTAGAGTCGGTCGTCGATCTTGCAGTACCATGCCTGAGTTCGACGCAGACGCCGGGCTGCGGCCTCGTCGGGGGGTAGGACACCGTCTCGCTTGTACTGCAACATCTCCTGTATCCAGGTGGTTGGCGCGCCTAGCTCAACCACCCCTACGGTGGCGATGGCTCGGAAGGGGAGCTCCTCGACCTCGGGCTCCTCTCCGGGAGCTGATCTCGAAGCTAATTTTGCCAGCACGTCTGCTCGTTCTAGTTCCTGGGTATTCTAAGCAATGTGAAGCGGGAAAAGCTAGTGACGAGGGCCCTTACCTCGGCTAGGTACTTCGTCATGACCAGATCCCGAGCTTCATACCCCCCGTTGAGTTGTTTGGCGATGAGCTGCGAGTCGGTGAGGACGCGTAGAGCGGCCACCTGCGTCTCGGCTGCTAGTTTGAGGCCGGCTAAGAGCGCCTCGTATTCCGCTTCGTTGTTGGTGTCCTTGAAGCCAAAGCGGAAGGAGCGCTCGAACGAGCGTTCATCGGGAGCCTCCAACACTAGTCCGGCTCCCGTGCCCTTTGAGCTGGATGACCCTTCAACCCGCAAAAGCCATTCTGTTTCGACCCGCTCGGGGCCCTGCTCTTCTGATGTAGTTAACTCCGAGATGAAATCAGCCACAGCTTGTGCCTTGATGGCGGTTCTAGGCTTATACTGCAAGTCGAATTCGGATAGCTCTACCGATCATTTGAGAAGGTGACCTGCCACATCAAACTTGGATAAGACCTGTCGGAGCGGTTGGTCGGTCATTACCTCGATCGGTGGGCTTGGAAGTAAGGGGGTAGCTTCCGGGCCATGAGAACGAGCGTCAGTGCTAGCTTTTCGATGGGCGAATAGCACTCTTCGGGTCCCCTTAAGACATGACTGGTGTAGTAGATTGGGAGCTGCTCCCCTGATTCCTCCTTAATCAGTACTGAACTCACTGCATGTTGCGAGGCCGCCAAGTAGACGTAGAGCTTTTCCTGAGTGGACGCCGAGGCTAGGTGGGGGAGAGAGGACAGATGTTGCTTCAGGTGCGCAAAGGCCTCCTCGCACTCCACCATCCACCGAAAGTTCCTCGGGTCCTTCAGGGCTCGGAAGAAAGGGGGGCATCGGTCCCCCGATTGGGATAGGAACCGAGATAAAGCGGCGAGCCTCCCATTGAGGCGCTGAAGATCTTTGACCGTTCAGGGTAGTTGCATGTCCGTGATCGCCTGGACCTTCTCCGGGTTAGCGTCGATCCCCCTTTCGTGCACGATGAACCCGAAGAACTTGCCTGATGTTACGCCGAAGACGCATTTGGCAGGGTAAAGGCGCATGCCATATTTTCTCAGTGTGGCAAACGCCTCGACCAAATCGGCCAGGTGAGCCAGCCCTGACCAGCTTTTCACGATCATGTCATTGACGTAAACCTCCATGTTTCATCCAATCTGGTGGGCGAATATCTTATTCACGGTCCTCTGGTACGTGGCTCCGGTGTTCTTCAGTCCGAATGGCATGACCCTGTAGAAGTAGGTTCCTTGACTTATGAGAAAAGCTGTATGCTCTTGGTCTTCGGGTGCCATTCTGATCTGGTTGTAGCTGGAGAAGGCATCCATAAAAGAAAAGCGAGCGTGTCCGGCAGTCGAATCGACCAGCTAGTCGATTCTCGGGAGGGGATAGCAATCTTTTGGGCATGCACGGTTGAGATCGGTGTAGTCAACGCACATCCTCCAGCTGCCATTAGGTTTCTTGACGAGAACTACATTTGACAGCCATCGGGGGCATTTAACTTCCTCGATGAAGTCTGCTGCCAGGAGTCGCTCCACCTCTTTCCGGACGGCCTGTTGTCGCTCGGGCGCGAACAGCCGAGGCCTTTGCCTTACTGGGCGCGCAGTCGGGGAAATGCATAAGTGATGCTAGGACATGCCTGGGTCGACGCCTGGCATTTCGGCTGGGGACCAGGCGAAGACGTCGGCGTTCTCCTAAAGAAGGTTGATGAGCTGAGCCTGCTCCTGTCCATCTAGCTCCGAGCCGACCCTGACCGTCCGATCAGGACGGCCTTCCAATAGTGGCACTTCAAGTGCGGGCTTCGTCGGCTCAGGGCGTTGGGTCAGTTGCTTGGCCTCTCGGGGGTCGTCGATGGACCGTTCCGTCATCACCCTCTTGTGCAGAGAGACCACCGTTAGGTAATATTGCCTAGATTCGCGAGAGCTTCCCCGAACTTCCCCGACCCCAACGCGGGTCAGGAATTTCAGGGTCCGATGATACATAGAGATGACCGCCCGAATTTTGTTGAGGGTGGGTCGCCCCAAAATCGCATTGTACGCCGAGGGGAGGTCGACCACTAAAAAGATGGCCATTATTGTCTTCGTCTTTGGCGCATTCCCGAAGGTCAGAGGGAGGGTGACGGCGCCTTGTGGGGAGATCGAGTTACTGGTGAACCCCGTGAGGTCTGAATGCATATGCTCCATAGCACCCTCGGGGAGCCCAAGCTTCAGAAAGGCGCTGTAGTAAAGCACATCAGCCGAGCTCCCAGTGTCGACCATGATCCTTTTTACCTGCGCATTGGTGATTCTAGCTGATATCACCAGTGCATCGTCATGCTCAAATCATGCTGTCCCATCGGTCGGGAACGTGATTTCTGGCTTGGGGGCGAGCTCATGTTCTTCGAGTGCCGCCGCACGGGCGTACGCCTTCCGCCCGGACGTGCTGTTACCCCCGGATGCAGGGCCGCCCGTGATCACGTAGATGTGGCGCTCGATGGGTCCCTCTGGATAGGGAGGGGACTCCTGGCCCTGCCGGAGGTAGCGGCTCAAATGGCCCCTACGGATTAGCTCTTCAATCTGCCGCTTGAGCTCACGGCACTCTTCGGTGTCGTGTCCATTCTATCGATGGAAGCGACAATAGCAGGTTCGGTTGGCCATCTCCCACGGATTTTTCATTGGGTGGGGAGGCTTGAACAGCCCTTTCTCCTTTATCTGGAGAAATATTTGGGTCCGAGACGTTCTCAAGGAGGGAGGCGGGGGCCTTGGCACGGAATGATCGGGGGTGCCCAACTTATGCCTCGATGGTGCGAGCTACTGGCCACGGAGGGGTTCCGATCATCCCCTCTTGTGCTCCTCGTGCCTGCTAGACATCCAGGCCTTCGCTGAAATGTATTGATTCGCCCGTTGGAGCATCTCAGCGACCGAGGTTGGGGGTCGCTCCACAAGAGACCAGAAAAACCTCGAGGGATGCAATCCCACCATGAATGCCTGCATTAACAATGAGGGGTGAGCGTCAGGTAGTCCCCGTATTTCCGTAGTGAAGCGATGCACGAAGCGGAAAAGGGGCTCGTCCTCTTTCTGGTTCAACCCGAGGAGGAGGGCGATGGATGGCTTGGGGCGGGTGTACGCCAAAAAATGGAGCTCGAACTCCTTGGACAGCTGCTCGAAAGAGGTAATGGTTCCGCCTTTTAGGGTGTTGTACCAGGCACGGGCAGGACCCCTCAACGTCGTGGGGAATGTCCGACACATCAATGCGTCGGAGGTCCCGTATAGCGCCATCTGGGCTCGGAAGGCCGCGACATGATCAGCAGGGTTGCTGGCACCGTCGTGGCAGGGAGGCGAAAGTTCAGGGGCACAAGGTGTTCCTGTATCTCAATCACAAACGGGAACCCCCAGCGGCGGTCCTTTCCCTGCTCCTCCTTGGACTTGCGGACCTCCCTTTGCACTTCGTCCAGCCGCTGGCTGACAGAGCGAAGCTAGGCCCGGAAAGAGTCCGTTGAGTCGGAAGAGACCACCTCAAGTTTGGGCCTGGGACCCGGGTTTTTCGGGTCCTGGTCCCTGCCCAAGACTAGACGAGTCAAAGGCGAAGGCGGTAACATGGGAGGGGCGACATGAGCCCGAGAGGGGGGGCTTGAGCTGCTGGGGCGGCTGGGCCGTCGACACGTTAGTTGACTGGGAGATAAGTGGGACGATGGTCTGTACCATCCCTGTCAAGGTCCGGACCTGGTGAGTCAGGTCGCGGAAAGCTTCAGTGGTGATGGGCGAAGAGGCGACGAGGATGCCCTCAGGTGGGAGTAACCCCGGGTCATTGAACAGGCGTCAATAACGTTCCGAGGTTAGGACGGGGTCGTCCACTCTTGACCCGGGAAGGGGAGAGGCCTCTGCCGGGGCCCCCTCGGGGTGGAGTCCCTCGCCCAAGCGCTTGTCCTGGTTGACCGGGTGATCCCTCGACATCTGGCCCTCATTCTAGCGCCAATCTGTTAATGTCAACAACTTTATATCGTGGCCTCGGGACGGGCTGCTTCGTGCCGTAGCCTCGGGGCCGTCGCGGTGCGGTTCAGGCCGAATGTCGAGGGGTTCCCCTGGGACGGGTCCTGGAGGCTTGCAGCGGGGGGGAGGACTCGTCTGGCGGACGTCTTCGGCTCCCATTCCTGCACAAAGGTCGGGTCGGGTTGAACTTCGCGCGACCCTTCCGACACTCAAGTCAGTCTCAGGATAGTAGAGAAAGTTCTTGCCCTTGTCTGTTTGAAGGTCCCCCGGAACGTGGTGCCTTTGGGGTTTATATGGACCGGATTACTATTGCTTCTCTGATTGCGTCTGGGAACGCTGCACGAACCTGGCCCTGTAGGTGGTGACGTTCCTCGAGAGCCACGGAGCTTTGGAAGACCAGTAGGGGTCACGTCTGTTGGTCAACCCTGGCCATAGTCGGTCGTTCGAGGGGGCAGGGGCGTCATCCTGACGTGGGCGGTATGGGCTTGCGTCATGTCTCCTTTATTACCCATATCACATATTAACCGCGGGGATGACTGTTGCCCGCATGCGACCTGCGCGGCTGCAATAAACACAGTGACGATCGAACAGGCGATCGAGAGAGATCATTAATCCATCGATTGAAACTACAAGAACCAAGATCGATAATACCCGACAAATCTTTTATGCATCGTAAATAAAAATCAATCCTTTCACAAGCGAAAGATGTTAATAAATAGATATGAAAGTATTTGATTTCAAAAATTATGGCTCTAATATCAATTATTAATATAAAATCTGTAATCATGTTATTTATAATACGGAATAATTTTAATATTAAAATCTAAAATCAAATAGCAATGAATCTAAACAACATTACGATGCGTATCTTTCGTTGTTGTTCAGAGAAAAACTTTATCTGATCCACAAGTATATCATCGTCAGATCTGAAATATCAATCTGCAAGGAGAACTAGACTCACCTTCTTCTTTTTTTTCTATCCTTTCATAGGATCACTTAGATTGTTAGTTAGGGATAACAGAAAGATTTAGAGAAAAATTGTAATATTTGAATCACATCATCTTATCTCTTCTTCTCTTTTCTTATGTTCTCTCATCTCATTCATCTAGATCATATCTATTTATAGACAAAAGCAAAGAGTCTAAGATAAAATATTAGAATATTTTCTCCAATGAAGGATATCCCCTAAGAAATCCTATTTTAATTAGATTTTCTTTTTATTAGCTAATAATCATAATCAGAATCTAATCATATTTTTAATATATTTTATCTAATTAAATAAGATCACATAATCTAACGAAACAAGCTCAGAGATGTCCCTTATGATGCCGAAGACCTTATAGATGACTTAGAATATCGCCGACAACAGTTGGACGGTGAAAGCAGCAGTCCGGTGAGTGCTTTCCTTGCCTCCAACTTGGAGGCCGGTGGCCTCCTTTCTTCGAGTCTCTTTTGCTCCAAAGGCGGCGGCAGCGCCTCCAAACAGGAGGCAGCTGCTGCATAGAAGAGAGAAAATATTAGATATAGTTATGGTGCATTTACAAAAAAAGGAGAGATTTTTCATTGACACTTACAATAAGTCCTTACAAGATTTTTTTTAAAAAAAAAATCAATAACAAGACATATGTGATTGATTTACATGATTATTTTCAAAATGAAAATTTGATGTATGTAAACATCAACTCAAGGACGACTTTTCTTCAAATGAAGAGGATTAAGGTAGGACATCAAGAAGAAGAAAAAAATTTATAAAATAATTGACCAAGTAATGATTTGTTATTGGAATTGACTTTAGCTTCTTGATCAAATTTATTTATTTATTTCACTTGAAATTGATTCGACCAATTCATTTATAAAAAGCCTTTCTTTCTTTTGAATCCCACGTCATCCTGTATCACCTCTCCATCAATCTAAATTCGAGGGGATCGTGCCTGACACTTTCTTTCCGCATCGGATTGACATGATGCAACTTCCAACACCTTCGGCGTAGAAGGCAGACCCACGCGTGGCACCATCTGCCGCGAATTGACGAGTCGCATGAGCTATGCGGCTGCATGGGAGAGAGGCATGACCATATCCCTGGTTTACCTAATTATTCCGGTTAACGTTTGGATGCTCTTGTTACAAACATGAGAGTAGGTCCGGAAAGGCTCCAAGGCAGAGGTTCTCGGACACGCACTCCAACCCAGGCATAAATTGATACCGACACTGTAGTGGCATACCATTGGAACCCGACGAACCTTGGTTTACACCGATACATTAAAAAAAAGTGCCACAACTGCGTAAATAATCAACACCAGTGCGAATTGTTGGCAATTTATGATCAGTTCCCAGCACTTGCATGTTAAAACTTCTCTCCATGTATGTGATATGGTTATGCTCCAGTTGCGTACAGACGAGTCCATTCTCTTGCTGCATCATCCGAGACACAAACGAAGCCATAAAACAATCGTGTTCCAAACAAATAACCCGCTTACAGCAGATGGTAAACTGACCTGTTTCCACGGCTTCGGCTTCGTTTGTCTTCCAGTGTTTTGCAATATTCTCCGAAAGCGGGTCATCCGGGTTTGGAGCACTTAGCAGTGCTTGGATGCTGGTACAAAACAAAACGTAAAACAACGGTAGATTTGATTGGTTTTCTTTACAGTTATTATCACTATTTGAAACCAGCCACAAAATGTACTACCAGCATGTTAAGCATTTAAAACATAAACAAATCAGTTGTACATGCCCCCTCATAAAGATTAAATTCAAGATAACAAATAATTACTCGAAGTTGACTATAAAAAAAAAAAAACACATTAGCATGAGGTTGCACTCGTCTTTTGCCCTCCCTCCTCTCTCTGTTATGTCTTTCATCCTTTTTGTTTGTTTATTTTTTTTATTAAATATGCCTCCTCAGAGTTTATCCAAAGAAAATATAAAGATATATGTCATTTTACATGTTATATAAAAATGAAGGGATGCATGATGTGTGTGTGTGTGTGTATGATGCATGATCCATAAATAAAACAACAAGGTAAAACGTATGGTATGTTTAAAACACAAGCATAAAATATCTTCAGCCTTTAAAAAAAAAAAAACCACCGGTTAATGATGACCCACTTTAGGTTCTTTTCTTAGGGGAAAAAAAAAACACTAAGAAAAAGTGCCAAATGCAACCCTGACCATGAAAATCATAAAAAAAAAAAAAATTCAACCAAGTTATGACTGCAGTATAGCTCAAGTCATTCGTGAAGGTCACCTCAGCAACACAGTCCGAATTTGTAGGGCTGGACTCCATTTGTCTTTAAGTATATCAAGGCATATACGTCCAAGCTGCAAGAATCATTTTACCATTTCAACACACTAATAGCACCTCCAAAGCATGAACAGAGAATGATGATACATCTGCTTGCCTTGTCAATATTCGGATGGTAGATTTTTGTTAGAAAGCGGACCTGTACCAGGGGGATACCACAACAGAATTAACAGAAAGGCTCAAGCTTCACAAAAATCAGAGTTTTGTAGAATAGTTATTAACATAAAATCTAAAGTAGTAGTCAATCCTGCGTATCAGGGCCAACCATATTGTATTAGGAGGAAATTAAAAGCAAATGATATGGTCCTTTCCTTGCTAAGACCTGCTTTTGCAAAGAATCAGTTTCTGGGATCACATCTGATTGACGGCACGCCCAAAGGTGATTCGTCTTTTACAAAGTCTAAACAGCAATCCTTAAAAGAGGTTATACTTTCGTGGAACAAGGAATATTAAATAATTGAGGCGTGTCTATTTCCAACTTCAGCTTGCAAAGAATTGCTTAAACTTCTTTCACAAAGCTCATGACCAACAACACAAGGCTAAACTAGAGGTTCTTGATCCCTGATGATTCTCCATGCTTTTCAAATGCATGTAGAGAGCTTAATTTGCATAATGATATTTACACACAACATTGCCATTCTATACATCAGCTTTTATCTTAACATATAAAAAATAATAATTATAAGCTTTGTTAATCCTTGGCAACATTGTGCAGTCATAATATTCTGGCTTCTTATGCATGAATGGGCATAATACAGCTAATGCTATGACTGTAAACTGTGCAGGAACTTACCAAATCCACAAAGGGTTGAGATTCTATGAAATGGAAAGTTGCTAGCAGGTGAAGTCATCAAAAGACATCCAAGTAAATCGTGTAGAAGTGCAAATAAATTACCAATTTACCATGATCACCGGATTTTGTATTCCAATTGTAGAGTTGACCTTCAAAATCAACATATAGGCTACCTCTACAGTTATTACCAACTACTCTAACTGCTTTACATGCCTTTGCAACAGTCAACATGATCTTCCAGTCTCTTCATAAATACATAGAAATAGGTGGAATATATGAACCAAAAAGGTGACCTAAATGGCTCAAGCAAAAAAATCGGGATGCCAACTTCGATTATTTAGCAAAGTCTTCATCAAAGGCTTCCACATGCAAAAGTGATATGTCCTTTCCTGACTCCAGTATTCTCCCTAGATTGACCCGCTTGAGACATTCCAATGCCATCTAAGATGTGTATCAACTATATTGCATCAGAACTCTTACCTTCAGGACCAACTCTACCAATCATCAATGCAGATCATGTCACGGACGTAAATTTATTTCAACTTTGGACAGATCTTATCAATCATGCTTGGTGCTTGGTTTCATGCTACAAATTCTGATGCTTCAAGTTCACATTATGCACCAACATACTCAATGGTAAAGAAATTTCAAGTTCATGAAGCAGTTAGGAGAAAAATACATCAACAAATATGAACTTAAAACGGTAACTATGTTTTCCTAATTTATCAAATTAAACAACCAATTGAATGGAAATTTTATGGTTTATTTAAATTTCATTTGTAGCATCAGAGTTTTTTATTAATATTGAACAAAGAACAGATGAGTGATTTTTCCCGATCTCTAGGCAATAAAATGTAATGCAAATATTTCTACCTATGCATGAACCATGTCTAGATATAGTGATGCTTCATATTTGTGAAGCATTTCAACCAAGCAAATGCAAAGGCTGAACCCAGTGGACACCGTTCCCACCAAGGGCCTAGGAAGGATCAACTTGTGCAGCCTTACCCCATATAGTTATCCAGAGGTTGTTTTTGTGACTTGAATCTTGGTCACTCGAGTTGCAGAGGACAAACTTCACCATTGCACAAAAGTTCAGCCTCGATTCAACTAAGTAAATGTTATTATCTTAATGTTATTGTGAAAGAATGAGTATGCATACTAGACAATCACATTAATCAACTACAAAGAATGAGTATGCATACTAGACAATCACATTAATCAACTACCAAAGGTGTTATTCTTGTGCACACAAACTCATTGACTAGTAATAAATTTAACAAAACAATCACATCGATGTTGCTTGTACCTTGGGGGCAGCCATTGGGTACTCTTCAGGCAAGAACAATTCAAGCTTAAAAACACCTCCTAATAAAGAAACGATAGAAAATAGGAGGAAAACAATTAACATAGCGCATGATAACCAAGCATAAATAACATGTAATGTCTTTGAAAAGTTACTATTCTACAACTTAAATGTGAATGGATATCCAAAAAATTCTACTATTCACTACTTGAAACAACTTAAATTTCATGAAGACATGTTGTAAGCAATTGCCACTAAACTTCATAAAAAACATGCAGTAATCCACTAGAAAGTGGAAATTTCTCATAAAATATAGCATAGAAAAAATTTCCAAGCAAAAAAAATCAAAGAATGAAAAAAAAACAGAATTGTAGTGCCAAACAAAAAGTAAATGTTAGCCATTTTTAGAAAGATGGAAAGTCTGATTGACCTTAAAATAACCATTAACCATCCTCGGTTTACCAACTACTGCATCAACGCTCGCTAAGGATAAGCTATCAAAAAGTCTGGTTGATCACATATGTAGATGGACTTATCCTGATTAAGTCAGTTAAACATTTATGACAAATTAACCCTAAACAAAAAAACTAGAATTAATTTGATATAATAATGGTTTCCTTGGAATTTTCTCATCTAACAATTTTTGTATCTCCATGCCAATGCAGACTGCTGTCCTCTAGCTATACCAGCATAAGCCGTTTGGAAAGTAGTAAATTGATAAACAGAAGGTAAGTTAAACTAGAAGGTGGCATAAATGGTACATCTGACACCACAATGCGAAAAAATAGTCTCAACTAAGCAGATATATTCTTGTCTCGGTCTAATCCCATCCTAAAATACACTATTCACAGTAACACTTTCTAAAATTCATATACTTCCTAATTTTTTCCTTGAACAAGCACATGTGTCAGGACCCACAGCACTGCTCGTTCCAATTTAAGGAGGAGGAAGTGCCTCCCAAGATAGGACTAGGTCAACTGAAGTCAAAAACCCAAGGTAGGCACACAAAATACCAGAAAATGTTATACAAGATTGATTTGAGTACTGAACATCCGAAGAAATCCATCTACAGGCAAAGAACCTTCGTAAGGAGACTGTGCCGGGCCAAGGATCATCACGTTGAAGTAGCGCACGTTTTCTTCCGACGGAGATGCACTGATCCCAGGAGCTGTAACAAAGGACACCGAGATGAAGCCGACTAGGGAAAGAACAAACCCTAACAGCCCAAACAATTTCCCCACAGGTTTCCAAGCAGATCAAGAACATCAATCCGACCAAGATATCATTAACACACAGAGATCGAACATTACCCGGTTCGCTGAGCAATCTCTGCGTTTCCTGTTCGAGCGAGGCGTCAAGAAAGAAAGAAAGAGACAAAGAGACACAATCAGATCTTCGACGGAGATCTCGCAGGAAAAAATGGGAGATAGGAGCACAGATCGGGAGACGGGAAGAAGCACCTTGATGATCCTCGGGGGTAGATTGCTGCTCGCCATTCCCAATCGGAGATTAGGGTTTTGGGTCGTTTCTTGGAGCCGACGGAGGAAGAGGAAAGGCAAGAGGAACAACAGCGACCGTAACGAATAAACGAATGGCGGTTTATATATATATACCAGAAAAAGAAAAGAAAATTAAATTTTAAAAAGCCTCATAAATAATATCGATGTACCGAAAGTGGCCTCAGTTTTGCCTCCATTAATCATAAAAGGACAAAATAGGAATTTAAGATTACAAAATAAGATTAAAATTAAGAATTTTTTACTGGTCTTTATCTCCTTGAAACAAAACATTAAGATTGCTTCCAAAATGTGACCTTGCAGATGCCAAGAGTTGCTTGGCGACGACGAGATCACAGAATGTAGTTGATTGGTGGCCTCTCGCCGGTCTCGGCAATAAAAGGCGGCACGCTCTGCTCGTTGCTGAAGAAGTTTTGGGGATCCACCTCGCCCTTCACCATGGCCAGCCTTCGGAAGTTGTCCTTGAAGTACCTCTCACCCCACGCCATGGCCTTCCGGTAGCTGGCATTGCCCTCCTCGTTTCTTCCCAACTCGAGGTCCCTGTAGTTGAGATACGCAGCTCGAGGGCGTTTGGAGACGTAGGGAGTCATGAAGCGGAACATGCTCCTGATCCAGCCCAGGTGCTTGGTTGACGCTGCGACGCCTTCATCTCTCCATGTCGAGAGGTAGAGGATGATGAAGAGGTTCCCCTTCCTGTGTGGGAACGGGATGTTCGACTCCGAGATCTCACTCATCCTCCCTCCCCAAGGATCCATGTGCATGGAACCCGTAGCTCCCTCCTCGGAGAGCCTCGCCCAAATGGCTTCCCATCCACTCACCGGGATGGGCTCCGTGACGTAGTCGGACTTGCCTTTGTTGAAGTCCTTGGGCTGCAGCTCCCTGTTCACCAGAATCTCTGCAGGTTCTCCGTTCGTGTAGCCGGCGGCGTAGACTGCCGAGTCGATCCAGCTCATCTCTCTGCAGTCGTTCCTCTCCACGCCCAGCGCCGGGAAGCGCTCGCCCATGTGTTGGAGCAGCCCGTCGCAGTGCCCGAGAAACAAGGACTTGAACGCCGCCTCCACCACCCTCCGATCTCCTCTGTTCACGTGGACGATGTCAACCCTGAGGAGTAGATCCTCGTGGAGCTTGTGAGCAGTGTTCTGCCATCGGTGAACGAGTTCTATCGCTCCCTGCTCCATCGTTCGGCGAACGGTGAACACGCTCACAGTGGCAGGAACGGGGACGAGCTTCACCTTCCAAGAGATGATGATGCCAAAGCTGGCTCCTCCGCCGCCTCTTATGGCCCAGAAGAGGTTCTCGCCCATGGACTCCTTGACCAAGATCCTGCCGTCAGCATCCACCATCTTGGCGTCCAGAATGTTGTCGGCTGCGAGGCCATACTTCCGCGACAAAGGACCGAAGCCGCCTCCGCTTAGGTGGCCACCGACGGCGACCGTCGGGCAGACACCAGCCGGAAACCCAAGACGCCCGCTCTTCTCTGCAACCTTGTAGTAGAGTTCGCCGAGAGTGGCACCGGCCTCCACCCAAGCCACGCCATGCTCGACGTCGACGGTCACCGACCGGAGCTTCTCTAGATCGAGCAACACGAAGCTGCTGGACTTCTCGGATCGGTAGGACAACCCTTCGTAGTCGTGGCCCCCGCTCCGGGCTCGGATCGGCAGCCCGTGACTCCTGCAGCAGATGACCGATGCTTGGACTTGGAACTCGTCGGCCGGTGCGACGATGAGGAGGGGCTTTGGCGTTTCAGAGGATGCGAACCTGAGGTTTTGGATGGAGGAAAAGAGGAGGGAGGAGTAGTCGGGGCTGTCAGCGAGGTAGAGGAGCTGAGACAAGTTGGCGGTCGGCGAAACGTGGGAGGAGAAGCAACGGAGGAAGCTTTCATGATCCGACAGTGAAGAGACTGAGAAGATGCAGAGCCAGGCAACGACAGAAAGTGAGAGATAAAAGGAGAATGCTGCCATTATTTCCTCTTCCTCTTGTTCTTCCCCTTCTCATATATCGTCACTTTGTCATCCACGACCTGTAAAGGTCTCAGATAAGGCAAGTGTTGTCGGCCACAACTCGTGACCTCCTTCTAATGTTGTTCCTCTCGGCAGAAACCACACCGCCGGCGGTGACTTTCTTTCCTTTTTTGGCAGAAAGTCGCACTCACTGATGCCTTTGTGGGACGACGCTTCGTACTCATCGTGCCCGACCCAATTAATAATCGATATGTTTGAAATGAAAGAGGAGATCCACGCAGATCACATGCCATTTTAATTTTGTGAGATGGATGAGAAAGAACATCGAATTATTTTATAGGACTTGATGGATCATTTATTATTAATTTCGATCTATCATGGCCGAATGGAGAGCAGTGGCTTCTTCTCGTATCACCTCTCCGTCAATCTCGATTCGAGGGATGTGCCTGATGCTTTCCCAGTCGCAGCCACCTTCCATTCCGCACCGTCCCTTGAGCAGGGGATGACACGACGCGATTTCCAACACCTTCAGCGAAGAAGGCAGTCCCTTCTTCGGCAACGACTGCATCCGAGGGCAGTTTGAGACAATTAACTTCTTCAGGTAGCGAAGACCTCGTAACTCCGGGAGGGACCGGAGATTGGCACAACCGTTGAAGCACAGAGTTTGGAGGAAGGTGAGATCCTCAAATGCCTTTTCCTGCTCAGTCGTCGAGGAAGTTATCTCGAGGCAATTGTGGATTTCTAGATTTTGAAGGCCGGCAAGGCTTTTGCCGGCGGTGAGTCCCGTGAGCAACGAGATGTCACCGATGCTGAGAGTTTGTAGCGATGACAAGCTGTCTTCTTCCTTGAGCGATGCACAGAATCCAGCAATGAGCGCAGGGCAATTGTAGATGCATAGCGATGAAACCACCGATCCAACTGGTGCCGTCCTGGTGTCATCAATGTACGGTATCCAGAATCCATGATCCAAAATGGTTAACTCCGTAAGATTGGAAGGTAAGGGAGGCAACATCCCGAGCTTGTTGCAGTCCTTGATCACCACACTCTGGAGGCGTGGAAAGAATCGTCTGTCTCCCAAAAACTCTTCGAGTTCGGGCATGCCATCGAGCACCAGCTCCGCCAGGCGTCTAAAAACCTCGCGACCAGGACCCAAGAGCTCCCAGCCGATGCTCTTCGTTGCAGGCATCCCCTGTATCCAGAGTGCCTTCAGCGAAGGCAGCTGAGCGAGAGGGGGGAGGGATTCCCAGCGCCTGCAACCACTTAGATAGATGACGCTGAGATCGGTGAGCCACTGGGTCTTTAACCAGCTGGGATGCGTAGCTCCTCTGCAGCCCGTGATCTCTAGCCTCTTGAGATTTGGATGCGGCCGAAGGCCTTCAAGAACTTCGTCATCATCATCCACCACCTGATTCCTTTCGCCAGATTGCCATTGCAACTGCAGAGCACCAAGATGCTCTTTGCCGTTTAACATGGCCTCGCTTGCCTTGTTCTTACTCTCCACGTTCTCTAGATTCCTCACGTAAAGGGATCCTCGAAGCTCGTTCAGGTCCCTCAACTCTCGTATCGTGTACCCGGCTTCGGTTCTTACTCTGAAAACATGTAATCTCTGAAGGCAGGTCAGTCTCCCGATCTCTGCTATGTCGGAAACTAATTGATCAGCCGCAGTAAGATGCCGCAAACTCACCAGGTTCTTCATGCCCCGAGGTAAACTTCGAAGCCTGCACCCGTTCAGGTTCAGCACTTGCAGATGGTAAAGCCGACACAGAGATTCCGGCAAAGAGCGAATCGAAGTTGACGAAAGATTCAGGAAGCGCAAATGTATACACCGGCATATTACTTCTGGCAGATCATCCATCTTGCAGTGAGACAGATCCAACACCCGTACGTGTTTCAAATCCCCGAGGACATCTACGAGAAGACCGTCCTGGAGGCCCGACCGGAGGACTCCGCCGAAGGAAATTAGAGTGCGCAGGTTACGAAGGTGGTGGTGGTACACATCCTTGACCGTGACAAGCTTCTCGGCCTTGATGGATAGGTGACGCACGGATGGTGGAATGTTGGTGGGTTCATCGTCTTCGACTCCGATGCATTCATCTCCGGAAACAGACCGTGCCAGATCGTGCAGTGGGTCATGTATGCCATAGAGCGTGACGAATTCCTTATTCTGCACTTGGAAGAATGATCTGCGCATCAAGTCGTTAATGTAGTCTTGTCCGGCGTCCTCCATCCTCACCTTCTTGCTCCGGGGTTGGATGTACCCCTGTCCCATCCAAAGGTGAATCGAGACATCAGACTCGAACTTCCAACCTTTGGGGAACAGGCTGCAGTACGCGAAGCACCGCTGCAAATGAGCGGGTAGGTTATGGTAACTCGGTTTTAGGGTTGGCATGATATGATCCCAGATGCCATTTCTCACCAAAACTGAGGTCCATTCTTCGGCATCCCTCTTGTTCTTCAGTAGCCCTGCGATTGCCTTTGCTGCAAGAGGCAACCCCTTGGGTCGTCGAGCGACTTCGCTTCCGATCCTCTCCCATTTGAGTTGTTCTTCGTGATTTGCATCACGAAACGTGTGTTCCTTGATCAAGGACCAGCAGTCTTGATCTCTCAGACCCTTCAAATCGATCGACTGCATCGTACCTAACGTCTCAGACACCGTTCCCGATCGTGTTGTCACCAGGATCTTGCTGCCACTTTTTCCTGCTTTCAGAGGAGCTAAAAGCTTCTCCCATCTTTCCATCTCAGATAACCTGTTATTCCTCTCGTCATTCCACACATCATCCAGGACGAGCAGAAACCTCTCCCGCGCTACCTGCTCCTTGATCGCTGTTTGAAGCCGATCAAAGTTGGTGACACTTTGGTGCTGAAGATTGTCACTGGATGAAGCACATTCTAGGATCTCTCTCGTGAGCTCGGTATCATCGAAGCTATCAGAGACGCAGACCCACATCCTCAGCTCAAAATGTCGTGCGATTTTAGGATCATTATAGACAAGTTGTGCGAGAGTAGTCTTTCCAACCCCTCCGATGCCGACCACAGGGAGAACCGAGACTGGTTCATCGTTGCATCTCAGCAGCAGCAGGTCAATTAGATTTCCGACTTCGTCCTCTCGTCCGAACACCTTGGTGCTGACCAGTGAGCTGGTTGCGCCTTTTCTGGTGCTTTGCTTCCGGCCAGTACTGCGGCGATCCAATTTAAGGAGTGTGATGGCCTCGCTCACGCAAGAACTCACATGATCCAACCTTTCGATTACGCTTCTTATTCTAGCCTTAGTGACCCTATCCCATGCTAGTTCAGGAGTGCCCGGGGGCCTCGAATTGCTACATGGTCTGGGAGCCGACGAAGCAGCAGCTGCCTCCTGGTTGGAGGCGCTGCCGCCGCCTTTGAAGCTAAAGAAACTTGATGAAAGGAGGCCACCGGCACGGTGGCCACATCCCTAGCAGCCTCCAAGTTGGAGGCGAGGAAAGCACTCACCGGACTGCTGCTTTCACCGTCCAGTTGCTGTTGAAGGCGGCGATATTCTAAGTCATCGAGAAGGTCTTCGGCATCATAAGCGACGTCTCTGAGCTCCTTCATCCACCCGACCAAGCCGTCGGATTGGGTTTTCTCTGCGCTGCTGAGCACCGATCGAATCCTGAGCATCGCAACTCGCAGCTTGCCGAGATCGTTGCCTATGCCGGAGTTGGCCGCCCATGTTTGGAGCTTAGAGGAGAGGAACTTGTCGAAGATCACTTGGATGAACCAGCCGCCGATGGTTATGTAGGATGGCACATCCATGCGGAGGGATCGGAATGGCTGCAGTCACCACCACGCCAGAGAGAGGGAAAGAGCTAGAGAGGAAGAGGGATGGGAGTGACTCAGTCTTCCACGGCGGCGGAAGCTGAGATCTAAAACTTATCCCACCAAACATAGCATCTCGACCTCTGTGCATCACCTGTCGAAAAGGTGGTCCGCGATAATAGTTGATTTGATAAATCCATTTAAAATCGATTAATTTCATATTTTTCGTCTAAATATTATATTATATTATAGGAATCATGTGTAAAATATTCATGTTTAGAGTTTTATTTGACCTTTAATCCTTATTTTATGCAAAATATTTATTGTTAAATATCATTTGTCAATAATAATGTGCATATAATATTGTATTTATATATAATGTAAATTATATATTATATCATTTCATGCATTAATCATCATTTATGAAATCCTTTTCACCATCTTATTTTATATCATATATATCTTTTGCCTATTTAAGATTACCCTACTCAATATTATTACTAAATGTTATTATTGTAAAAATATCAGAGATACACGACCATAGCAAGAATTAACAGGAAGGGCAACACATGTCCTTTCAGTATAAGTATTATTGAACTATTGACTTACGACATTTTTTATTTATTATTTTTTAAACAATAATTAAATAATATTAAGTATTTAATTATATGTACGTCGTATATGCCCATGTTTTCTCTCGTTTCGTTACCTGATCGATCGCATCAATCTCAAAGCAGAGACAACAGCGGAAGATTGCGCGGTGGCATAGGTGAAATTTAGGCACGGCAAATCCATGCGCTTCGCCGTTGGATCCCAGAAACACGAATCATGAAGGAAACGAGAAGATATCTCCGCCTTACAGATCTACAGTATGCTTGCATCGATATTAGAATTAAATGCTGTCATAAACACGCTGCTGATGGTTATTCTACGAACAACAGCCACAGTAAGATTAGGCTACAGAAGGTTGGATTAGCATGGAGTGACGGAAGGAAAAAACTGTACCGATCAATAATACAAAATTTTTGAGTGAAATAAATGTCGTCAAAGTCCGTCGGAGAAAAGAGAGACGATAAAGGGGAATCTGATGATGAAGCTAATGGCCGACGCCGGGGCTGGGGACGGAGCGCGCCATCTCCTTCGTGTCGTTTTCGCTGGCGCCATGACTGCCGCTCGGAGGAGGTGATGGTGGGAGAACGCTCTGCAGCGAATCAGCTTTCGAGGGAACCTTCTCCTTCCCCAAGTGGATCAGCTTCCGTGCCTGCGGAGTTGGTGCAAGAAGGAGGAGGCAGACGAGCAGAAGTGGCGTTGATGTCTTGTTGTATGAAGCCATGGAGGAGAGGTATGTGCATGTGTGTGTGTGTGTGTGTGTTAAGCCATGGTGTGGCCTTATATTGGTGAAGGTGATGACTATCTCTCTCTCTCTCTCTCTCTCTCTCTCTGGGGGGATGCTGATGGAGAATAGATGGCACAACAAAGACAAAGAAGGGAGTGAGAGAATTGAGAAGCGTGGGGATGCAGCTAATTGGCGTAGTCAAATGGAGATGTCTTCCCGTGGTCGTACCTCCGTTGTCTCGACACTTCTTCCCCCACGCTCACTCCATTTGGAGTAGTCACACTTTGGAACTCATCAAACCAACCATTCAATTCGCATTAGTTTAATCGAAAGTATTGGCAGTTCATGCAGTCGATAGCTTGCCTTTGTCCTCATTGGCTTCAACAAATGAGTTCACGGAAGGAACAAGAAGAAGCTCTTCCTTCCAAGCAAATGCATCTTCATGTTCCTCCTGCCTCTTCCTAACCACATAAACGCTTCTGAGCACAACTGTGGCACAGATTGCGGAGTTGATTCAGCGTGGAAGACACCTCCGGAGGGCAAGTGTTTCTTGATGACGGATGATGGAAAGGGAGAGACATCATTGTTTTAGAAGAAGAAAAAAAAAGGTAATCGATCTTAAGAACGTAGGAACACATCTGATCTAGTTAATCTATCACAATTTCTTGCCTCTGAGGAAAACTTATCCGGATTCCTTTGCATATCATCATATCTGGTGTGTCCTGGAATCCACCGAAGCCTCATCATCAGGTGATGTGATTTCATTCACACAAGCAGCTTTGGTGTACTGCACACCATAATCATCCAAAGCGATCACTGTGCTGCCAAACTTATACTCTCTCTCTCTCTCTCTCTCTCTCTCTCTCCGTTTGTGGAAACAGCTCAGCCATGATTCATGGTGTGGAAGGAGGAATACGTGAGGTATCTTTGTGGACCATATGATCTCGACTCGACTCGATCCATGCCAAAACTATCCACATCCAGTGTTGAATTTGCATAACTTAGAATATAAGCTTAATTCATGGACTGGATTAAAAGAGTATGTACATGATATCACCATCCACCATGGATATGGACATTTTGAGATCTACATGTGAATCGATATGAGTCTAGCTCAAAATTAATATTAACATGTAAGAATCTAAATACTAATGCAATCTTGAAGCTTGTTAAAACATAGGTTATTTATTTATTTATTTTTCAATCATTTGTCTTGTGATATTATTCTTTAGCGGCTCTTTGGAGGCCCATCGTCGCTCCATCAGGTGGCTTTCAGGCCCATTGTCGCCCCATGAGGCACCACCTCAAGGAGTCGTCTTCTTCGTTCTCGGTCATGGTCTCGTAAGAATGACGGTAATGGCGGAGGAGTGTCCGAGAATGCTGCACTAGCATACATAGAGAGAGAGAGAGAGCGAGAGAGCATCGCCAGCTGCAGAAACACTTCCAACGTTTCCACTGGATGCTTCTCCTTATCTCGATCCAGTGTAGGTGGTGTGTGTTTCTTGCCTCGGGGGTGGCGACCTCACCCCCCTGGCGGCATGTCACCCCACCGCTGCATTTGCGCCGCCCGTCTTTCCCTGTTGTGGTCCCTTCCTCCTTCGTCTCTATCCTCGCGTCCTCCCATGGGCGCTCCCGCTCCGGGTTGGGCCCCGCCTCCCCTCCCCTGGCGCCGATCACGTGGTGGACGAGTTGGGCGTGTCGTGCTCCGTGGTCCCGCCTCCTCCGTCACATTCGCGCCACCGACTCGGCCAGGCGCCGCTCCTCGTCCTCCGCCGTACACCCCGCGCCGTAAACGCCGCCGCTGGCTGTTCCCACCGCAGGGCTAGCGAGGCAACCCCACCATGAACCACCCGCTTCGCCTCCGACGTCCGTCCGTGCCGGACCCACTCGAGAGGCGGCTGGGCCCCGATGATGGGTCCCGCTTCTCCGCTCCAGCCTCATCGATTTGGCCTCGCAAAATAAAAGACGCTGTGCCGCCTCGGACAGGAAGCCGCGGATGACGTCACCAAGACGTCTTCTGTCTTCCTCGCTGCCGGTACTCGGTTACGTTGCCACCGAACTCAGTTTTGGTGCTATCTGCCGTCGTCGTCACCAATCAGGGCTGCAGCTCAGGCTCTGATGAACAGGACTGCTTCCATCTGCGTGGTGTTCGGTGGCAGGCGGCGTCGCTTTTCAGTGTACCATGCGCCACCTCGAGAGTCGGGAAAGCTCTCCTGTTTGACCGTGACTCACTTTCCCAGCAGCGTCCCACCCTGGGTTCTTGTCGTCAGGTGCGGATTGTATATCGAAATGGGCGAACACCACCTGCCGCTCCGCAGTCTGTCTTTTCAGCGGGCGAATGATGTCGTCTGCGGCCAGAAGTTGCAGCCACCGACTTCTGTCTTCCGATGCCGCTGCCGTCTTCTCCTCCGTTCCCAGCTTGCGAACGTTCCACACTTACTCTCACACGAACCTATCATTGTTGATGATGAACATCATAATGTGGATCCCAGTAGCCGGGTCGAATCGTAAGGCAGGTACTTACTTCGGTGGACGTGGTTACCTTTTCCGTAATTAATGAGAAAGGAAGGGGTGATAACTAGCAGCACCTGCATTTGACTGCATCTCGAGGAGGAACCGGACGTCGGACTCCTGTTTCTTCTGACTCCGGACGCGCCCGCGCCCGCCCCCACCTCCACAGAACCCCAAGCCCCCTTCTTCTTCTTCCTCGCTCCATATTTCCATCTATTCTTCTTTGGGGAGCTCGCGACGGACGGGATCGGGCGGTCGAAACACACCGTGTTGGCTCGGGGGCAGATCGATCGAGGCGCGGGGGTTGGAATCGTCCGAGTTGAGAAGGTGGGCAGGGGATGACGTCGGGGGCGAGGATGCCGACGTGGAGGGAGAGGGAGAACAACCGGAGGAGGGAGCGGCGGCGTCGGGCGGTTGCGGCCAAGATCTACGCGGGCCTGCGGATGTACGGCAACTACAGGCTCCCCAAGCACTGCGACAACAACGAGGTTCTCAAGGCCCTATGCGACGAGGCCGGATGGTCCGTCGAGCCCGACGGCACCACCTATCGCAAGGTCCCCATCCCTCTCCCCAGATTTCCCCCTTTTTTTCCCTATATCATAATTACCAAAAAATCGAAAGCCGGCGCACGTTAGACGCGCGTTGGTTTCAGCTCATGACGTGCGCCGCTGCGTCGGTGAAAGTCTGGTCGGGCTTGGCTTCCACCGGCGCAGTTTAGCGAAGATCATCCGATCTGCGCGCCTCATGCAGCTCATTGTCTCATGTAACCTGGGCCTCGGTTTTAATTCTTTCTTCACCGATGAATGAAGGTTTTAATTTCTCGGAATCTAATACCTACTCGGCTACCCAGAAGAAAAGTTTGGATCTTTGTTTCTTCCTTTACCACCGGTAAAAACATAGTCTGATTTCATCCTTTTGAGACAGCTTATGCGAATGGATTTTTGCTCCGAGGAACATATGTATGTTGTGTCATCGTGTGTTGAACTCAAGATCAGTAGCATCGAAATGATTGGATTGCCCCCCTTTCTATTCTTCAATCAATATAGCCCTGTTTTTGATTCTTCAATCATGTCAGTCCTCTTTGGATTCTTCGATCTTGTAAGCTACGTGTGATGTGCATTGTAGCGAAAGAACCTCTACGGAGCACTTGCAAAGACATTTCCTTGCTAGGCTTGTACTTGATCTATGTGACAACAAGTTAGCGAAAATTGTACAACATTGATGAGTTAATTTGTGGTTAGCACTTCTTAGATCGATACTATCTATAAGTTGCAACAATTCAGTCGAAAGCTTTTGGCGAGCATTTTAGAGCAATGCAGTTGCTCTAAAATATTGAAAGGATAATCTATGTTCCTCTTTATTTTTCCTTTGATTTCCCTCTTCGCTCCAAGGTTAAAAGTTATTGGTTTCCTATGATATTTCACAGTCAACACAGAACAACCTAACTAAACCAATGGAAGAAGCCAAAGTGTTTCAGTGCCAGAAAAGGGAGGAAGAAGCTCACCAGTTTTGTCTTCAGCACATAAACAGCTTTCTCATCACTCAATTGTCATTTTGTTTTATTTATTTTACATCATATTTGTCATATATTATTTATTTATGTTGTTAACTCCATGGTATTTATGCCTTGCATTTACTTGTTTATGCCTCTCATTCTGGAAGATTGTGCTTCAGAGTCGTTTTACTGTAGCACCACCATCTGATGTCTGGAAGTTCTAGTTTAGCTTTAGCTCATTGATGAGATCTTTGCAACTGAGAACAAAATAAACCTGTGTGAGTTATTGTCCATTAAATCTATCTTGAGTTCTCAAACCAACGATCATGATCCAAGCATTCCATGTAGCATGCAGCTTATTTTTTCATCTTTTGCATCAGCTGTGAATGTCTTTTGAATGCTAATTTAAGCACCCAAAATCTGATATATTATTTGCAGGACTTCTCATGGAATTGCTTTATCTCTAACTATGGGTTTTGCATTTTTTTTTATTGCAGGGGTGTAAGCCTCCGGCAGAGCATATGGATATAGTAGGCGGTTCGACTTCACACAGCCCATACTCTTCTAACCAGCCAAGCCCATGCGCTTCATACAACCCCAGCCCCGCCTCTTCATCCTATGCAAGTCCTGCATCTTCATCCTACATTGCCGCCACGAACAATTCTATCAACGCTGCTGATGCAAACTCCCTCATCCCATGGCTTAGGAATCTTTCATCGGCTTCCTCCATTGACCTAACCAAGTTTCTACACCAACATCCTTTCTCCATGCATGGTGGGTCGATAAGCGCTCCTGTAACTCCCCCACTTAGTTCCCCAACTGCTCGGATGCCCGATATCAAGTGTAACTGGGATGGTTCAAATGCGCAACCATCATGGACCAATACAAGCTACGCTTTCCTACCGAATTCGACTCCACCGAGCCCTGGCCATCAAGTCATTCCGGATCCTGCTTGGATTGCTGGACTCCAGATCGAGACCGAGTCTCCTTCATCTCCCACCTTCAGCCTTGTTTCATCAAACCCATTCAGTTTTTCAGGTGGCGGGTCCTCGAGAATGTGGACACCGGGGCAGAGCGGTACCAGCTCCCCCGCCTTACCTGGTATGCCACACGATGTTGGTGTTCGGATGTGCGATGGCATTTCTCAAGAGTTTGCATTTGGTAGCAGCACCACTGATGATGACCCAGTAGCGAGGTTGGTGAAGCCCTGGGAGGGGGAGAGAATCCACGAGGAATGTGGATCAGATGACCTGGAGCTTACTCTTGGGAGCTCAAGGACCAGAGCTGATGCCTGATTGATCTGAAGAGACTTCATACTCTGGAAACACTATAAGCTCATGTTCTTATCCATTCTCTGATGTTTCCAAACAGAGAAAGAGAGGTAGTTGACATTATGTTTTAATCTTTATGTTGGAAGTATTTAAATGCCACCATGGTGGATGCCAATTGACAGAATTGCTACTGCCCAAATGTGCTCTCCCACTCTGAAATCAATCTTCACTTGAGCTATCAAGTAACATTCTGGTTAAGTTACTCTGCTTCCTTTGTACCAAAGCATATTTCCTGTTGTGCTCTGGTTTCTCTCTCTATAGTCTTTACAACTATGTTTTATTAAATATCAAATATCACATTAAACAGAAGACAACAAATCAGCAGAGACCTCTTCAAAGCCTATGATGACCCATAATTAAAATGATGCTTTGTTAAATATCCTCCTCATGCTACTCTGTGGATCTACATTAACCTCATTAACCTAATATTGATGTCATATTTGTTCTAATATTGCTAAAGCTTTTCCTTATCATGTTCTTTATAAGAAGGAAAAAAAAGTTTCTTAGTGAAAGGAATATATTTTTTATTTAAAGAATGTGGAAGGATAAGAGTACCCCCAGACTTATCAAACGGGCCACTAAGCTACGGCCCACTTGAGCTCGCCACGTGGCGACGTGCTCTGTATATAAACCCCCTCGTCCGCGGCTCCACAAAATATCGATCCCCCGATCTCTCAAGAACAGGGAAAAACCCTACGACGATTTGAGGTGAGTTTGCGACTACTCCCCTTCCCCCGCTCGATCGATTTCGATCCTCCGTTTCTAATTTGACTGCATAATTAGGGCTTCAGGTTCTGTAATTTGGTTTCGTTTAATTTTTTTCCCCCCATCGTGGATGTTCGTCTCCCGCGAGTTGTTTTTATGATTCTGGCCGATTTATCATTGAGTTAAGAATAGATTCTCCTTTTCCATCGCTTACTTATATTTTCGTATCCTATTCCTGTGTTGATTTCTGAGCTTCGGCCTCTTAATTGACAGCAGAATTAGGGTTTCAGGTTCTGTGATTGGGGTTTTAATGATTCTTGGTCGTTTCATGGTGAGTTAAGATTCTCCTTGTCCATCGCTTAATTATATTAGATTCTTTCCTTTCCTTTCCTATTAGGATTTTTGTGGATCTTTGTCCTTGCGATCCGCATGCACGGTGCTGATGGTTTCGAGGTTTTTGAGCGCCCAGGGTTTCGGACTTTGGTTCCGATGTTACGAACGATTACTTTGTTGGGAATTATTTATGCTCCTTCTGGATCATCATCTTTTTGTGCTCCTTTTCTTGCAGTTACTGAAGTAAGATGGGGAAGAGGAAGTCGAGAGCAAAGCCGCCTCCTAAGAAGCGCATGGACAAGCTCGATACTGTCTTCTGCTGCCCATTCTGCAATCACGGCAGCAGCGTCGAGTGTCACATGTAGGTATCTTGAGATGTTGCATTCAATGCATTCTTTCACTAAGCTTTGCTTCTGTCGTTTATAAGGTTGCTTGTTTTGATGTATGCAATTGCACGATAGTGAAAAAAGGAACTGCAAATGGTAGGATCGTTCCCCCTCATTTTTTTTAGGCAGAATGTTAGATTATAATCTTTCGATCGACCTTTTCGTGCAGTGACATGAAGAACTTGATCGGTGAAGCATCCTGCAGGATTTGTCTCGAAAGCTTCAGCACTACTGTCACTGGTATGATTTATGATTATGATTATTATTATTATTATACAAGAAATTTGTAGTTCTGCTCATATTATACAGAGTCACTGACCATGTTGTGCACCATAGTGAGTAGATGCTTAATTTGGCACATTGCATTAGGAAAACTTTCCCATGAACGTTTTTTAAGTGTTTGTTTGTTTGTTTTTTTTTTTTGTTTTTTGCCGATGAGACATTTGTATTAGGGCCGCTAATTGTTGATGAGGCATTTGCCATATAAACCCGTCAAGAAAGTGTATGTATATACTTAGTGCATAGAAAACCAGAACCCAAGAGGCTACTTAAAAAGACAAGTTTTCGAGGTGAACCAAATGAACAGATTGTTGGTTCATCCATAACCTTGAATCTCCAGGCGCATAGCTCGACGCATCCAGTTTTTACCAAATCATGGTGGTTGTTAGCTTCACAAAGATGTTTAGGTTTGCCCAGAATTTTCCTATTGCAAGAGACCCTCGCATAAATATTATATGCAGAGATGTTAGTCCAAAGAATAGTGTCTATTCCCTTTCTAAAACTAGTTAATTGGGATATAAGATCCAGGCAATGCAACGATCAGGAGAAGTATTGTATTTTGTTATGCATGACAAAATGTGAATGCAAAGATGCCAATACATGCGGAGGAAGAAGAAGAAGAAGAAGAAGAAGAAGAAGAAGGCATTTTGCAGTGCAGTGTAGTGTGTGCTTTATTTTTGGACGTTCATCCATGCTATATCTTTATTTATTTATTTTTTTGACTGTGCAGCGCTGACGGAGCCTATCGACATGTAAGTTGATGTCTATCGTGTGCTGGTACGCCTGGATGACGATGTTTCCGACTGCCACGATGGCAACGATGATGGTTTTTTACTTTTGCAGATACAGCGAATGGATCGACGAATGCGAAAGGGTCAACAATCCGGAAGACGACGGTGCTTGATCATCGTGGCTGTATATACGATGAGTATACGCAGGTGTGTTGTATAATTATGTCATCTCCCCGGGTTGTGTGTGCCTGATGATATCTGGGGGGCCTTGCCTACTACGGATTGCATGCATATATTAACACAAATAATTGTGCCCACGGAACCACCCTCGGCTACATAGAATAGCTTAATGTACAAAATCTGAGTATAGTTTCACTTCTCCAATAAAAAAAAAATGTTGTAAGAACGAGAACCCCAAAAGATGCAGGGATAAAAAGATTGCTTAAAGGGGTCAGGGAAGCAAATGCCGATGCTGTAAGAACAAAGAACCCCAAAAGATGCAGGGAAAAAAAAGATTGCTTATTGATATAAACTATTCCAAAATCTTGCCAACTCAGGTCCATGTTCCCAGAGAACCAACATCAATAATTACTGCTAGGCGATCGAATCAGAAGATTTTTGAACTTAGGGTTCCGATGTATCGCATTCAAGATACTCGAGAGCCACGAAAGCATAAACCCATGGCTGGAACACGCAATCATATCACCGAAACTATGAGAACGGAAGAATCGAACCTTGTGATTCCATTAGGCACACGACTCCTCGAATGATTCGATGAGCGTTACTTTGTCCAAATAGTTAAAAGGTTGAGACAAGTGTACTGAACTACGAGGATTGTTTAAAAAGATAAATTATGAGGATTATTATTTACTGAATTATGAAAAATTAATAGTAATAGCATTGTGGTACAAAGAAGAAATCATGACATAATCGCTATGGCTCACATTGGTTATTGGATTTTATCTTGTTGAATCTCGGATTTTGATTTGTTGATGAAGTCAATTGATAAATTATTTGATATAATACATAATGTTGAGAAAAGTATGCAAAATTAACCACTATAGCGACGAAATCGTAAAGTAAAATGAAGTGTCGGAGTCAAGTGCGTTCGAATCATTAGAAGTTCGAGAGTCCGTCGGAAGTGCTGTCGAAATTGGCCGAGAATGAATCGGGAGCTTGCCGAGGGGTCATCGGAAGTTCATCGGAAAATTCGTCGAAAGTTCGCAGAGCTCACTGAGAAAGATCGGAGTTTACCAAGAAGACTCGTCCAAGGTCGTTATAAAGTCCAGGGGGCTACCGGGAGTCAGTTGGAAGATATCAGAGAGTTCGTCGAAAGTTCGCCAGAAACTCACCGGAAGAAGTCTTAATGTGTCGGAATGTGTTCTTGCTTAGAATATGTCTTCAATTTCGTAGTTAGCACGTAATTAGGATTAAGATTATGTGTTAATCCTATAACCCTGATAAGGGCCAACTAGACCCGTACATAAACTAGATCGGGCTAGATTCAAGGCCCATCCAGAAGTACTGAACCCTGCCTGGCGGTGGCACGCACAGCTAGACTAGGGCTGTGGAATCGCCAGGGGTTCTGATTCCTAGAAGCTCTGGGCGGTGGTACTGCCTAGGTCAACGGTGATACCGTCGATAGTTATTAATTGCCAGGCGATGGTACCACCCCACCACATAACCCGAGGCTCTGCTCTGGCAATAGTATCACCAGACTGGGCTGTAGTACTGCCCAATGTCATGGTCAGCTGGCGGTGGTACCGCCAACTCCCGAAAATCTGGGATGAGACTTTTTTTGGCTCGAGTTTTGAAGCCAATTGAGCCTATAAATACCATTTACTTCTCAATTGGTAAAATACATTGAAAAGTGATAAGAACTGAGTCGAAACTATAGTGAAATATCCTTGAAATGTTTGAGTGTTCACCTCTCAAATTTTCAAGTATAAAAATTCTGTAAAAGAGTGTGAGCCACTTGTAAAGTTCTGTAAAAGGGGTGTTTGATTCTTCCCCTTTAAGAAGAATTGATAGCGGAAGCTAATAACCTCATCGGAGGAGGTTTTGGGAGTGGATGTAAGTCAATTGATCGAGCCACTATAAAATCGTTGAATTCTTTTCTTGATGCGTACTTTACATTTGTTGTATTTCAATTCTTACTTTACTACAATAGTTCGATCTCCTTTTCTCTACTCTCTTATGAACTCTCTCGACTCAAATAATTTTTCGAAATCATCTTAGTTGGACAAAATCTCTTAACGCATAAAGTTTTCTGGAATCGATTTAAATCATCGATTTTTTTAATGCCACTTTAGATCCTAACAGATATATTATAGATCTAATTGAATTCTAGTGATGAGTATTTCTGATAAGATTCTTTAAAAGATGACTTTGATGAGAAGAACTTTCCTAATTACTCATTTTAGTCTCTCACTTATACAAGGATAGGATCTCCTAGTGAACTAATCTATCATTAAGATTATAGATATTCTCAATCACTTTTAATCCCAAATCTATTGTGAATAATCTGTATCTAGTTCTCCTTCCAAGTCGACATATCGAACCGATGGTGCGTTTGTTAGGATTTTTTGGATGGCATTAGCTAACATCATAAATCTGATTTATTTTTTATTTTATTTTTTGACATTAAATTTTTTTATATAACAATAATATAATCATAACTTCTATACTTACAATATATTCATAATAATAATAAATAAATAAATAAATATTAATTATAAATTGATATTCCTTTTTATCATATAAATTTAAAACAAAATTTCGTGTGAATAAATTCTCTCATTAAATTTATTGATCGACATTAGATGAAGCCAATTAGCTTCCAAGTAAGTTTTACGACTAGTCTCTCTCTCTCTCTCTCTCTCTCTCTCTCTCCTGCCTACTTTTTCCTCTTCTTTTTTTTTTTTGTTTTTTGAAGTAGAAACCAACAAAAATCCATAAATCATTTGGATTTATGGTTTGAGATAGAAGGATGGATAAAAGCATCGCACTGTTCATATTTATCTTTCCAACCTAGCAGAAAACACAAGCAAACAAATAAAATTAATCCAACAACGCCATCATCGATCCTTTTGTCAGCGTTCTCTCGTCTTCTCCATCGACGCACCTCTTCGGGCATTCGCAAATCCATCCACTCGCAGGAGAACATTACTCGCCAGCAATCACTCGGATCAAATTAGTTCTCGCCAGGCGTCCCCGACGACAGTGCCCATGTCTTATCCCTCTCCAACACTTCTTCTCGGACACCGAAGCCTTCCGGCATCGATTCCAGCTTCGGTGGAAAGAGGGCGTCAAAAAGAGGCCATTCTGGCGACGTCTCATTTGGTAACATGCTGCTGATCATATACAGAACTCACATGTGCCAAAAGAACAAAGGAGGAAAACTGCACAGCTTTATTTGCGTGCTAATGCAGCAGAAACGAGGAAGGAAAGAGGCAAAAAAAAAGGCAAGGGAAGAAGATGAGACACATCGACTCCACGACACGAAGACAAACCGAGAGCTAAAACCCAGTGTCCAGATGGAACGCGAAGGGATAAGCTGCTGATCCACCACCAACATCCACCTCCATCCCTCCATGCTCGCTCCCCACCCACGCCGGACCACCACCGTACAACCCCACGGAGTCGATGGTCCCCAGGAACTCCTCCCCCTCCCCCATGGCCTGTCCATCGAAGGAACAACCGCCGCCGCCGCCTTCCATCTCCAGCATCCTCTCGTCGCCCCCCGATCGGAGCCGGGCCCGCTTCTCCCCTGCCTCGATCGCGTTCGTGGCCGCCGCCGGCCCCCCGAGGCGGTGGAGCAGCTTCGGGTCCCCGGCCACCTTGACCAGGAAGGCCAGCATCTGCCGCGGCCGGCGCTCCGTCTCCTGCACCCTCCTCCACATCCCCTGCACCGTTTCATCTATCCTCCGCTGCTCCTGTTTCAGCCTAACCACCTCCGCCGCCACCCTCTCCTCCTCCTCCTCCTCGTTCTCCTCCTCCTCTCCCCCTTCCTTCTTCTTTTTCCCGCTGCCGCTGTTCCTCCGCACTATCTGCCTCAGCAGATGCGTCTGTCCTTTCAGGAACGACGCGTGCGCGAACTCCCACCGATCCGGATCCACCTTCCGAAACCCCTGCGTTCGAGAACATACAGACCGAGTGAGTTCATGCAACGCGATGCTTCTCGTCGTGGAATACGTGCCGCGCGTGAGATTGTCCTCACATAGGTGTTGAGCTGGCGGACGAAGCTGGAGAAGTTGCTGTGCTTGAAGTGGGAGGGAAGGAGGGACTGCGAGAAAGCAAAGGGGTCGATGACGACGAAGCTGTTGTTGTCGCAGCCCCAGGCGATGACGGCGTCGGTGGAGGGGTCCTCCACCATGCGGTAGGTCTTCAGCACGAAGGGGGCGGCCACCAGACCTCCTCCCCCTCCTCCATGGCGGTAGCGTTGGTGGTGAACCGCGCTGCGGCTGCCGTCTTCCATGTCGATGCTAAATACAACGGGGAACGGACTGCACGGAGGCGATCCCGTGGATGATTTGCCACACACGGGAAGAGCAGGTAAAGAAGAGGCGGTGGTCTTGTAGTGGCGTTGCGGCCGGAGAGGGGTCAAAAGCGAGGCGACAAGACACGGGTACGTCATCGGACGCGTGTCCCTTCGTCCCGACTCTTCCACGACCCCAGAGACGGAGGAAGAGCAAATGACAAAAAAGACAGTGAAAACGCTTGACCTTTTCTTGCATCTCCTCCCCAACGAGTGAGGTCAAAACAGGGAGAGTGATCCCTCGTTCATCTCTTTACCGCTTTTTTCTGACAATGGTCCGCTCGACGCCCTTGTGAGCCAAAAGATCGGCACGGTAGGTGGCGCCCGCCGATTGCTCCACGTCCGTGGCAGGGACAGAGCACACCGCTCTTCGCTGAGAGCATCTTCCCGGACCGAAAGCGCTACATATCCTGACACAGAGGTTTCATCTTCCAATGGCTTCGGCCGCCTGACAAGTGGACTTCAATCTCCGTGCTGCCTAAACGAACCGCCGTTTGAAGCGGTCGCCTCCCGAGTGGAAGTGTTTCTTTCACGCGGTGGTGTAGCCGAACACGCCCGCTCATCATGTCCATTTTGTTGGGATCTAACATGGATTCGGTTTGTCGCTTCGGTGACCGCCAGCAGTCGGTCGCATGCGACGGTCGCTCTCCGGGCCTCCCAAGTCGACCGGCACATGCACGCCCCGCGTGGCTTGCGGTGAGGGGCGCGACCACGTGGATCGACTCATGCATTTATTACTGCCATTATTATTACTATTATTACATTTTACGATATATCTTAATAAATCTTCACATACGGATAATTGATTAATTCTTATCTCATATATATATATATATATATATATATATATATATCAAAGGAACGGCTGAGATTTTATGATCCAAAATATGCGTAATCGAGACGAGAGATGTGCAGTTTGGAACCCAAACTTCGTCGTCAACTTACGACAATCGATCTGCCGTGAAGTCGATCGGCGTGGAGTTGGAAGCGGAGATTGGGATGAAGAGTCTTGACGTATTTTGCTTGTTATTTATGTGTGTCGTCCGAGGAAGTCGGATCGATCTTTTTGACATTCGAGGCATGTCGCAGGCGTTGGTGTTCTGAGATGCCCGGAAAGGACAGCCGCGAAATCAGCAGCTGCCATGAACAAGAAGAGTCCATGTTGATGTCCTCCCTGCTCCTGCTAATCTAATGGCACAAGGAAACAGGTCCAGGTAAGTAAAGCATCGCTTTAGCAGAAGGCATCTTCGATCCTTACGAACTCTAGTGATGTCTGAGAATGACGCTGTCGTTTAGGATTAAACAGTTGTGAGCGGTAGGGTTAGCAGACATGTTTGCGGAGACTCAGATTGATTTGAGGTGTCAACACCTTCCTCAAAAGCACTCCTCCCGCTGCTCATCAACAGTCTCGAGTGTCGCCGTCCACGAAGGTAACGCGGATGAGTTTGGGATGAAAAGACACAGGACGAATCGCACGGAAGGCCTTTGCTGTTTGCAGCGAGGCATTCGAAGTGGATTCCATCGTTATCTTCTTTCGTCCGGGGATGAAGCCGAGCGGCGTCACACAGCCAAGTAAATCTCGTCGCCATCCGTGATGGAACTTGATTTGGATTGCAGAACACGGGCAGCCGGTGGGAAGCGATGCTTTCTTTGCTGGGGTTCCCGAAGTCAGTTGGCGGTGCACGAGGCTGGTGTGATCCGCGGCGAGGAGTGCCGCCACCTGGATCCATCGTCTGTAGCATCGATGCCATCGGCATGTTGGAGAGAGACGCCTAGTTCTTGGACGCAGAATCTAGGGAAACAAGCAGCCGTGCGTCGGCAATTAATATTGCGGGGTCGGACAATCTATTCATCGGCATATGTTTCACGTTTTGGAGCGTAGTAGTCGGCGAAGGAAACCATCGGAACGAGTGAGCAGCGCGACGCATCAGGAACAAGATAGCAATATCTCAATCTTTTGCTGCCATTCTTTCCGCATCGCATGCCGCCTGGGCGTGTACACCACTGCTCGAATCTAACCCCAGTTCGATGAGATCCGACATCTACTTTAGCCGTCGATGTTGGATTTGCAATTGTTTTTTTTACCACCAAAATTAATTTATTGTTTTTTTAGATTTGCTCGAGTATCATTGTTAGAGATATCAGCACTTATCCAAGAACAATTACTGCTTCTTTTGACACGCACAGCATGAGGTCAATTACTGCTGCTGGCTGATGATTTATTCCATGGTGGTAAGATGGTGGATTTGCAGTGGGCTTGAGGCCAGCCCAGGGGGTTTTTTTTTAACTCTTTTATTTCTTAAATCAAATCTTTTAACACTGTTGTTATCGATTTAAATTAGGGGTCAAAATTACGCATCGGTTCTTCGTCGTTTGATCACTGTCTCAAGATACATATTTATCATATAGATATCATGGTGTACTGAGTCAAACCACTTGATATCGTCGAGAGAGACGGAGGAAACGTAGGTATCGGATCAAAATGGGAAATCTGATTTGATTCGATTTGGTGGATCAAACCACTTGGTGTCATGTAGATAGAGAAAGGGGAAACGGGACTTGATAATGAGAGAGACACGGGGAAACGTATGATTTGGTTTGATTCAATTTGGTTGATAAAACCACTTCATATCATACAGATGGAGAGAGGGGAAACGGGAACATATTCATGCAAGGGGAAACCAATACGAGCGTCGTATTCGCTATATTTATCGAATCAAAATGGTAAACGCGATGGGATTCGATTCGGTGGATCATATGGGAACCGAGAGAGGGGTATGAGAACGGATCTTTGACTGTTGACTTCCTTCCTAATCCCATTAAGATTCGCCTCACGGTTGCGTTGACTTCCAGTTCCGCCGCTCCGTAGGGTTGACGGCGCCGCCCTGCCTCTTTTTCACTTCGCTCCCTTGACAAATTCCTATTTGCACAAAGTATGCTTATAAAGTGTTTCTGATAATGTATTTTTATACGTTTAATGCCACCGATAAATAATAATATTTGAGGCTCTAAACAAATTGACGATTATTTCCATCCTAATTTTCTCATACTTTATGATTCCTAAACAATAATCATGTATGTGTGCTTGTAGGGTTGGGAATCTCTCAGAAGTGTCAATTTTACGGAAAACGTCCGCGCGAGGTGGTGAGGTGTAAAATAATTATTTGGGAAGGGTCTATATGCGAAAATGGATCATGGCGAGATGGCTGGTCCGAGGACCAAGACGACGGTGGCGGCGGCGGCGGCAGCGGCGTCCGTACCTTAAGGATTTTCTTCTTCGTCACTTTAGCTATCTGGCGGCTACGGGAGGTCGACGGCGGAGCGGTTCTTTGTAAGCACCAGGTTGGGATCTTTCTGCGGGCGGATGCGGGTATCTCTTTCCCTTCGCATAATCTTGGCGTCGGCTTCTCTTCTTCCAAGATTTGTTCCTTTCTAGCCCGCGATCACGGTTTCGCCCGCCGTAGCGAAAAAGAGGCGACTTTTATGATTATTTCGTCGACTACCCGTGGGTCCTTTCGGAAAAGGAGCGATTTTGACGTAATTTGAGCTTTGTTCATCGAATGCCTTTCGTCGTTATCGAATTTGATCTTCGCTCTTTTCCCCATCACTGATGCAGAAAGGGCTTTTTCTTTATTCGTCTTCGTTTTCTCTTGCAAAATTCATTAAAAAAAAAATAGGGAGCGATTTTGACGTGGTTTGAGGCTTTGAGCTTTGTTCATCGAATGCCTTTCGTCGTTATCGAATTTGATCTTCGCTCTTTTCCCCATCACTGATGCAGAAGGGGCTTTTTCTTTATTCTTCTTTGTTTTTTCTGCAAAATTCATAAAAAAAAAAGGAGCGATTTTGTTTCATTCCGTATGTCCATGCTGAGATGATGGTATGATGACGACGGCGACAACGACGACGATGAGTCGTAATTCTTGTTATGGAACACGACCTCTTCTTTACCTTTTCGTAATAAAAATCCCTTCTTGGAATCATTTCCTGCTTTTTTTATAGGATTTCCGAAAGGTATATGAGAGGTTGGGATCGCATCTCCTCCTCCCAGTGGGGTTTTAATTTTGTTTCGTTGTGGGCGGATTCATCTGGTGCAGGGCATCATTCGAGTCTTCGCTTTGGTGTTCTTCGACCCAATCGGCGGACAGAAGCTTTTGATATGAAAGAGACCGGAGATCCGGAAGCGCTTCCTTCGTTGGTTTTTGATGGGATTCGAGGCTTTGCTGCCGGGATTTGATTCATTCGGTGTGCTACTTGGTGGGCAGTGATGGAGGAAGACGGCAGCTCCTGGGTGAGGAGGGCAAAGTTCTCTCACACGGTTTGCCACAGGTTAGATTCTGCTAAGCTGCCATCGATCCCATTGCTCGTCAGATCTGAAAGCAGTCTCGAATTGAAGCCGAGAAGGACTGCAGCAGCATCAAATTTGGCTTCGGTTTCCTTGCCGGTCAATCGAGGTGCAGCACCGAAGGCAACAGGTTCATTTACTCATTCTACTAGCTTGCCAACATTGCATTTGTTGCTACAGGATGGCCATCATGGAATAAAGACACAGAAGTCGAGCTCGGTGATTCCTACTTCTTTGCAATCTGAGCAAGTACCTAATTCAGAGGCGACAAATTCGATACTAGAATCTTTAATCTCTCCTCGGAAAAGCGATAAAATTCCTAATTTGAAGCCGAAGAGCCTGAGCAGTTTTGAGTTTTCGAACTTTGCTTCTCATCCTGATCGAGAAACTAAGGTGAAACCAAAGAATTTGAGTCTGGGTTCTTCTGCCTTCACTTCTCAGCATGATCTAGATCAAAGATTGAAGCCTAGGAGCTCCAATTCTGGCACAACATTGTTTTCTAGGCCTTCGATTAAGTCTCACCTGAATTCTCATTCTCAGAAGTCTGGTACTTACAAGGATTGGAACAAGTTTAAACCGAAGCAGAGGTCTGCGTCTCCTCTACCAGGAACCTCCATTTCAGATGTCTTCAGAGAAGCCAAGGCAAATAAGAAGAGGTTCTCAACTCCTCCACCTAAGAGGAGAGGATCAGATAAGAGTGCCTTTAGCAAGTTATTTTCGAGAGAAGTCCATGATCGTGTGATCTTTCGCTCACCACCTCCCGAAACAAATCCTCTACATCACTTCTCGCTGATGAAAGAGTCAGACAAGCATGAGAGTCAGAAGGAGTCTTTATGGACGAGATATTTCGAACATGGTGGGGGGAAGGTAAATGCTGTCGAAGCTCTGGATGAGTGGATGGTTGATCTTTCACAGTTGTACCTTGGGCATAGGTTTGCTTCTGGAGCTCATAGCAAGTTGCATCATGGTATCTATAAGGATCAGGCAGTGGCAGTAAAGTTTATTAGACAACCTGATGATGATGAAAATGGGATGATGGCTGCTCGCCTTGAGAAACAGTTCACAAGGGAAGTCACTCTTCTCTCTCATCTCTATCACCGAAATGTGATCAAGGTACTTAAATTATTTAATGCCTCTGTTATGCCTTTGGATAGAATGCAAAGGCGCACAATGATCTGACCACAATTTATCTTGCTTTGGATACATCAGATGTATGCTGAACTGCAATTACTCCTGAATTTTGTAAAAGGAAGAAATGTTATTAAAAAAAAAGCGCATCTAAAAAAAACACAAAACTTAAGGTTTTCTCCTAAGTTTTTCTTTTTTTTCAGGCTTGTAATTTGTATTATTAGTTTGCATGTCAATTTCTCGTAAGTCGTCGTATCTGTTTCTATAGGATACCAAGTGTGGATCGTATTTTGTGAACCATGGACACCCTTTCATGAGACTATGATTTCCTCCATTTGGTTGACCATGCTTCAAAATTGATTTGTGGTCAATCATATCTCAATAGTTGACCCTTGAAATATATGCCCTACATTTGTAATAGAAAATACTTTATATACGCTACATTCTCAACCCTATGCACATTATGAGCACTTTCCTAATACTCCTTGAATCTTTATCAAGGGATAAAAATAAATGCTTGATGTAACACTAACTTTCTGGCTTTACAGAACAAGTAATGAATGCATATGGCATGGTTTGTAAAACTTCGATTGCAAAAATATAATGAAAACGATGTCCAGCCTCTGAAAGATTCGACTGCACTGCAGAAAACGATTGTTTATATAGCAAAGAGTTTAGTTGCATTTGATTATGTGGGGATTATAGTAGACTTTTTTTTTTGCATTCATGTTTTGACTTCAGCTAGGTTCCAATGCTGAGGATATATCCTTTTGAATTTTCTCTCTGTTATTCAGATGTTCCGTGATGTCCATCCTCATATCTTATTGTATATTTTCTTTGATGCAGCTGATAGCGGCATTTAAAAAACCACCAGTCTTTTGCATAATCACTGAATACCTTTCGGGAGGGTCACTGAGAGCATTCTTACACAAACTCGAGCACAAATCCCTTCCTCTACAGAAACTTATTGCGATCGCACTGGATATCGCACGGGGAATGGAATATATTCACTCGCAAGGGGTTATTCACCGGGACTTGAAACCTGAGAACATTCTTTTTGATCAAGAATTGTGTGTAAAAATTGCTGATTTCGGAATCGCTTGCGAGGAGGCTTATTGTGATACTTTGGCAGAGGACCCTGGAACTTTTCGTTGGATGGCACCTGAGATGATTAAACACAAGCCTTATGGACACAAAGTCGACGTCTACAGTTTTGGGTTGGTCCTATTGGAGATGGCAACTGGAAGTATCCCTTACGAGGAGATGACGCCTATCCAAGCGGCTTTTGCTGTGGCTAATAAGGTATAATTTGCCTCTTTTTTTTTTTTTTTTTTACCTTCAATTTTCTCATCCTTTGCACATATGAAATGAACCTGC
Organism: Musa troglodytarum; assembly: GCA_023547065.1. NCBI lineage: Eukaryota > Viridiplantae > Streptophyta > Magnoliopsida > Zingiberales > Musaceae > Musa > Musa troglodytarum. The sequence continues at coordinate 55,457,676 of CP097506.1, read as the reverse complement.
ATAATTATTATCATGCATTTGTTCTTGCAATCATGCAGTTATTTTTGTCAGGATTTGTGGCACGGGGATCATTAGAAATCGTCAAATGGGTTGGTCGATGATGTTTGTGGCTTCTTTCTTTCCCTTTTAGAGATTGTTTTCAGTTAGAACTGTGTGTGCATCCTGGATTCATCGTCTTTCTTAATTAGCTTTGTCATATGTTACCGTCGTGCACGGACCATGAATGTGGTGTTATCTATAGTTTCTGGTTGAATCAATCAGGATAAATAAATGTTGCCATGCTTGATGTGTTGTCCTATATTAAATTCATGAAACATCAAGTTTCTAATCTTTCGATATCCTTCAAATCTGTTGATACAAATGGATGATAGAAAGATAGCAGTTGGCTGCAGAAACTTGTACATTCCTGATATGATCAATTGGTATTTGTCAGAACTTGCGGCCCGTTGTTCCCCCCGAGTGCCCGGCAGCCTTACGAGCCTTGATCGAGCAATGCTGGGCGCTCCAACCAGACAAAAGACCCGACTTTTGGCAGATCGTGAAGGTTTTGGAACAATTTGAGTCTGCTCTGGCTCAAAATGGCACGCTCGACACTGTTGCAAACATGAACTGCGAAGATCATAAGAGCCGACTTCTTCACTGGATCCAAAAGCTCAAACCTGCACACGCTGATGATGGGTATGGGTCAGGGCTTCCGATCACCAAGCTTTCGCCTTCCATGCCCAAACTCTTGTAGCGCTTGCTCGGCTCATGCTTCTGGATTGCGTTTCTTCACCGTGTAATCAACTATCTTGTCTGTTTTAGTGCCACACCGGGGAAATCTGCACGAGTGACGATGTACATAGATTGACTTGTTGTTACTAGGATCCCATCCTTTTGGGGAACTATCACTGATCCAACCAATCATTTCCAGCTTGTTTAAATTGATATGCAGAAGGTTCTTGATGAGTCTCTTTCGGACTTCATACCGTAACGTTCGCATATGCAATTCTGTGTTGGGCAGCTGTGGCTCTGCAATACCCAGCTATGTTGAGCTTCTCAGATCATTTTGTAGAACATCGGCTTCTTGGTTGATCCTTTTTGCTATTTGATTTGCCTGCTTGACACACATCTCATAAGTTTATGTATGAAAGGAGGTAAGAACTTAAGCTTTCCTATATATATATAGCAGTACTATGAAGATTTTTTTAACATTTTTTACTTTATTAAAACTAATGGAGAACATGAATCATGGAGAGTAGATTGACCTTTAAACCTTTTTGAGGAGAATGTTGAACCTTTAGCTTTAAGTCGAAGCTTCCTTTCAAGCATGCATGAAGGTTGAAGCATCTTCAAGCAGTCAATAATAATGGCTATACAGTCCAGCTGGTATTCTCATCATCGTAACCTACATGTTTCCACACATCTTACATATCTTATTCCTGGGAGACGAAGCTTTGAGTTGGGTTAGGTGTAAGTTGACGAAGCTGCATCCTCCCGGCGATCAAAAGTTGCAGTCTCCACTTGGTGTGCACCTCACCTCAATCGAAGGATCATTAGCTCTGAAAACAAGCAAAAGAAAAAACGAAGACATCAGTCCAACAGAATAAAGAAGGCACTTTTGTACTCACCACCATCGGCAAAGCAAGGGATCGATGAAGGGGAAGCAGACCATCATCAGGCCACGGTGTAACGTGATACGCAAGCAAGCCAAAGAGCATGCTTTTGAAGGGAAAGGCAGGCAGGCACACATGCTTCGACTTCTCATCTCATCATGCTGCAACTACAATATATGAGTCAACAGCCCGGCTGATCTCTCTCTCTCTCTCTCTCTCTCTCTCTCTCTCTGTAAGTAACCCACACAAAGAACAAAAAAAAAAAAAAAAAAGTGTGGGTAAGTGAGGAAAACATGGCAGTGGTTCCCTCAATTATGGAGTCAAAGGTGGCTGGAATCATCACCTAAGAGAAGAGATCATGGAGTGGCTAATTATACATTACATTTATACTTGAACCCTCGTAGCATAGTCATTAATTGCATTCGGGTTGTTTTTTTTTCTTTTTAATAATTAATTAAAAATCATCTCGATGATATTAGAGAAAATAAAATCAACTATTTTACTTTTATAATTACGAGAACTCCGTATAAAATTTCAAAGTATAAGATCAACAACAATAAAGGCTTCAGGTACAAAAGGCAAAAGGTGATATGTAATAAGCGAAGTCAGGCCTACGGTGTCATTGATCCAACTAGGTTGTCAATCTGGAGAAATGTGCCTCAGAAAGAATATTTTAAAGGAGGGGGGATTGCGAGAACCAAAGATTTCTTACTCTTTAGGTTGCCAATGCCGGTAAGCTGTGTCAGTCTCTCTCTCTCTCTCTCTCTCTCACCGTACAAACACACAAAAGCTGGAGTGTCAACAGTGTTTCTTTCTCTCCCTTTAGGTGATCTCTGCCCTGCAGCTCGGAAAAAGATGCTGAAAAAGACGGCAGCTGACAGCATTGTCATAGATTTTGATATCCTCGTTGAATCTTCTCAGATACGTAGCAATCTGATAGAACAGGTCAAATGACAACTATGATCTTGACTTCCAATAAGAAAGAACACCTTTACATAGCTTCCATCGATGTATCCCATCACACAAGAACGCCAGAGAGTGAACCGTGGACTTCGTTGAACTCTCTCCACCTTTCCCCTTATTATTATTTAGCAGCTGCTCATGCAAACACCCCCCGAGCAAGTCCCCGAGTTTACTGTCTTCATCACTTGTAGTATTTACATGCACGCATCAAGCAGCGGCTAGTAAATCCATGTGGCTCTCACGACCTTGGAAAGCCATGGCGACGTCTTCCCTTCTAATCCGACCAAAAGTTTCACCGCCTCCTTCGGGGATGGCCTCTCAGCCGAAGTGCACCGGACAGCCAAACCCATGGCTGCGATCATCTCATCCCCGTGCCGGCTCACCTGCCCGCTCATCGCAGGGTCGATCCACGCCTCCACGTGGCGCTCGCGGTAGCAGTAGCGGGCCCACTCCACTACGCCTCCGGAGCCTCCTCCCTCCTCGCCGTCGCGGTGGCGCCGCCCGGTCAGCAGCTCCGCCAGCAGCACGCCGAAGTAGTACACATCGGTCCTCGCCTCCCCTGGTGTACGTGCATGGCAAATATCAGCGGATGCTAGGGGCATCATCGTCCGACAAGTGTCACAAGCACGCGTTACGGCATAATTGCGTTAATTTCGGTACCTGGACGGACGTTGGCGACGTCGATCACGAGGCGAGGCTCGCCGTCGCCGTCCAAAATCACGGTGTCCGCCGTCAGCACTCCGCCGAGTAAACCGCAGCGGTGAAGGTGGCGGAGGCCCTTTGCGACGCCGAGGGCGACTCGGCGACGCTGCTTCCAGCTCAAATCCTTCATCGCGACGCCCAAACATCTCGCGCCGGCGGTCGGCTCATACACCAACACCCACCGACTCTCCGACCTGCATGCCGCAACAAATCCGGCCACGTTGCGGTGCCTCGACCTGCCCAACTTCGTCACCTCTGCCCATCCCAACCCCGGCACCTCCTTCACCTCCCTGACCGTGAACCACCTTCCTTCACCGTCGCTGTTGCTGACAGCTCCACTCTTGGCGTTCTTGATGGTCGTCAGGATGGCTTCCACCGTTGACAAAGTTCCGTCGAAAACCCGCACCTCCCAGACGACGTTACTGTCAGTCTCCGCCTTCTTTATCTCGAACTCTCCGCCTCGCCACCACTTTCTGGCTAGAAAGGTCAAGATAACGGAGAGGAAGATGATGACAAGAGCCGCAGCCAGAACCGTGACCGGGAACCACCACGGCGTCTTCGCGGAGCCGGCCTCGCATGGCAGGAGACCGCTCTTGGGCCCACCGCCGCAAAGGCCAGAGTTCCCGACCAGCGAAGCTGCCACCACGGAGAGAAACGCTTCGGTCGCCGGGACACCACCGATGAGCCTGTTGTGAGAGACGTTGATCGACACCAGCGAGCCGGTCTTGCCCAAACTCGGCGGGATCTCTCCGGAGAACCAGTTCTCTGATAGGTCCAGGGCGCCAAGGACCGGTAGATCAGCGATGCCAGTCGGGATCTCGCCGGAGAGGTGGTTCTTGCTAAGGTCCAGTCTCACCAGCCTCTTCAACTCGCCAATCGATTCCGGGACCGCACCAGAGAGCCGATTACCGCTGAGATTGAGATCGGATAGCTCAGTGAACAGCCCGAATCCCGCCGGGATGCCGCCGGCGAACTGGTTCTTGGACAGATCGAGGTGCTCGATTTCGTCACCTCCGAATGACTCCGGCAGGGGCCCGGAGAACTTGTTTCCTGCGAGGCTCAGCATCCGCAGCGCCGGCATCTCCCACCGCAGGCGGCTAATCTCTCCGGAGAACCCGTTCCCTGAGGCGTCGAGGTAATAGACGGCGGGGAGCCGGGCAAATTCCAGCGGTATCTCGCCGGAGAGCTGGTTGTTCTCGATCCGGATCCTCTCCAGGGTGCGGCACCGGCTCAGACCTGGGGGGATGCCGCCGTGGAGGGCATTGGAGAAAAGGATGAGCTTTACCAGACGGCGCGAGTAGCAGAGGTGCTCCGGCACCCGGCCGGTGAGGTTGTTCGAGGAGACGTCGAGGACGGCGAGGTCGTCGTTTCCGAGGCCGAGCGAGCTCGGAATCGATCCCTGGAACCGGTTCGACCACAGCTGCAGGACTTGGAGCTGCCGGATCGCCCCGAGCGAACTGGGAATGGCCCCCTCGAACCGGTTCGAGAATAGGTGCAGCACCTCGAGATTCTCGAGACGCACTACGTCCTCGGAGACCTCGCCGGAGAGCTCGTTCTGGCTCAAGTCCAACGCGATCATGGCCGTCAGATTATAAACGGACGGCGGGATGGGGCCCGACAAGAGGTTCTGGTACAGGAAAAGGTACTGTAATTTCCCCAGGTTCCCGATCGAGCTGGGGATCCCGCCGGTGAGATTGTTGTACACGAGGTCGAGGTGCTCGAGCGCCGTCAGGTTCTCGATCTCCGGTGGGATCTCGCCGGAGAGGTTGTTGTACCCAAGATACACCCATCGGAGGGCAGCGATCTCGCCGAGCTGGGGCGGGATCGGCCCGGTGAGCTCGTTGGAGGCCAAGGTCAAGAATTGCAAGCTCCGAAGCTCGGATACGGAGATGGGGATTCGTCCTCGGAAGTAATTCCCACCAAGATCCAGGACCTTGAGGCGTGAAAGATGGAAGATTTCGTCGGGTATCGGCCCAGTGAGGAAATTATTGGAGAGGTCGAGCACCTGCAAGCTGAACAGTCCCCCGCCGCCGCTGTCGGAGACGAAACCGACCGGGCCGGAGAGGTTGTTGTTGCTGAGGTTGAGGTAGAGGAGGGAGGGGGCGAGGCGGGGGAAGGAGAAGACGCCAGAGAAGCCGTTGAATGAGAGGTCCACGGCGGCGACGAAGGGGAGGGAAAGGAGCGGAGCGGGGAGCGCGCCGGAGAGGTTTTTGCCGGAGAGCCGGACGGCGGAGACGTGGCGGGAGGAAGAGTCGCACTTGAGGCCTTCCCACGTGCAGAAGGAGGTGGTGGAAGAGTTCCAGGTGGAGAGGAAGTGGAGTGGGTCGCCGATGGATGATCGGATGGATAACAGAGTCTGGAGCTCTTGAGCTCGGGTTGATAGCAGCAGTAGCAGCAGCAGCAGCAGCAGCAGCAGGAGAGTATGCAAAGCATAAGCCCTCATCTCTCTCTCTCTCTCTCTCTCCTATCTGAGCGTGAAGAAAGGGATGGCTGAGAAGAAGATGGAAACGAAGCGAGAATACATATAGACAGGAATGGGTGTCGAATAGGGTGGGAAATGTCGATAATGGGGCTTGACTCAGGTTTGAATGTGATGGCGTGTCACATGAAAGGTGGGGGAGGGGGGATGAGAAGGATGACACTTGTCCTCAACTGTGCATATACCGCAACCAAACTCACGTGTCCTGTCCTATTTACAAATATATGAACCCAACAATTAAGAAAGAAATAGAAGGAAAAATAAAAAATATTGATGCGTCACACACTCATGTCTCATCAAGGTGTTATGGCTTGTCACATCATGGGGAGGGAATGACACAGATGATCATGATCTGATCATCATGCTTGTGAGCAGAAAAGTCACTGATCATCTCATCAGAGTCACAAGCGGACTCTGCAAGCCTCAAGCACGAAGACCCTCCGGCCAGTTCAACCCTGGACATGGACGGCCTTCGTTCAAGGCTGCGAATCTGCCATGGCTCTGATTTCATTCAGTGCCTTCGGCAAAGAGAATATGCAAGCAAAGGAAGACAAGGAAAAGGTGGGAGACATCACGAGAGCCCAGACCTGATGAACTCTCGTACGCAGCCTTTTTCTGTGCCCCCTCCCCTACCATTCTTTTGAAGCCCGGTCTCTTCCCTTTCCCTCGAAGTGCTGTCTTAGTCACGCCGAGCACGCTTGTTTGCCTCCTCCTCCGCTTTCCCCTTGGCCCTTTGCTCCCGGTTCGCTGGCTCCTCATCTCACTGTTTGTGTTACTACTGTCCTATGTTTCAGTTTTCAAAGCATATGGGTCATCCTCTTCCCCGGTGAGCTCTCCTTTTCTAGTTCAGATGTCCAATGAGCTCTAGTGTCCGGTTGCTAGCAGGAGGATTAGGTTTCTCTTACACATGTGCTGGTGTTAGTTCTTGCAGAAGCTGATACATTATTGTGTACAAAGGCATGCTGGTGGTGTGTGGCCACAGCACAAAAAAGATAACATACTTCGACAATGAAGGAGAGAACTTGCAGGTGTAAGCCAACAGCTTCTGGCAAGCACATCTATCATGGATAATGTAGATTGTTTCATTAGAATAGGAAAAATCATGGAAACATGAAAGTTTTATGATTTATGCTAAGACAGTCCAGTCCATGATAAGTTCAGAAGGTTAAAGTGAACAGCAATACCAGTCTTTACCAAGTATCTAATGTTTCTACTTCATGATTAATGATGCATGAAAAAGGACTCAGAAAAATAACAAGAACATTATATTCTTCATCTTGTAAACATATTATGGATTTACTCACCTGAACCTCTTCCAAACTCTTGCCAAAAAGGACTCGGATGATCTTGTCCCCTGGCTAACAGGAGGATATCTGAGCTTCAGAAACATCAATGGTCCTGCTGCTGATTGATAATTCATGGAGGAAACACCTGAAAGGCATTCGATTTGTTCAGTTAATAATTATCCATGAATTTAGTAGCAAAATTGGAACTCAGCATTGATCCTCAAACCATATATTTATAGTTCAACCTTCTCTCCAACTATTTTTAATCTCTGATAAAAGCTGGAATTCCAGCTGAAAGCTAATTGTCACTTTACAGCAAAGAGACTATTATTTATTTTCCTCAGAGAAAGATGGAAGGGAGAACCCCCACCCACATATACAGATCATTTCAAATTGATGAATGGTTACAGAGCAAGAACCACAGAGCCAGAAACAGGAAGAAAAAGTAAACAAAGGAAACGCAAAATCACAAGTTTTTTCTCCCACAAAGCAAATTCCAGGTTAGCCAATTCACAAGCAACATCAGAGTCTTGCCATGGTTCATGAACATTCTAGTGTAGCAGCATCACTAATTACGATTCAGACTGCCAAAAACTTGGCACCTGTTTGCATGCAGACCAGAGATAAAAGATCAAACTGTGAACAAACGATGGAATCTAAACATATATAAATGCGACCCACCTTCTGCCAAATTCACAGCTTGGCTCATCATCATCACTCTCTCTCGATTGCTTGATGCCCTGTCCGAGATAATAACTTTAACTCGATCAAAGTGCAAGTATTTGTGTCAGATTTGAATTGACAAATCGATTCCGGAGGGTTTTCATCAAGCACACCATCATATGCGGTCGATTCTCTTCTCCTTGTGATCGACATTCAAACGAACCTGGAGAGGGTTTGCCAACTGTTGATTGAAGGGGGAAAGAAAGAATATAAGTTCAACAAACGAAAGGGATATCCTGCCCAATTTTCATCGAACAACAAAAACCAGAAAGAAAGGAGGTACCGTCGATGATGGTACGAGGAGGAGGAAGAGGATGACGACGATGATGGTTGTGTGAAGGACTTGTTTTTGGGCCGGAAATAAAGCCCTAGTGACCGGGACAAGGAAGCGCCGACATCGCAGGGAAGGGGAAAGGGACGGGGGATTGCCGAGTGTGTCGCAGCGACATGCGACGGCCCTAACCCAAGCAATAAAAGACAAGATTAGCGACGGTTAATCCAAGTCGTTGTCGGCCCATCACAAGCCCAAGCAATCTTTGGCCTTTCTGTTAGGCAATAAATATGATTATTATGCCAAAAATAAAGACAAAATTGCATTTATATCCTTTTAAAATAGATGATTTTTTATAATTATTCCTCTATATACAAGTATACATAAACAACACTTGCAAAATATAAAGTTACTATTTTGAGTAATATTTGTTAACTTATGCTCTAAGTAACACTAATGCCTTCTTAAGATTATTATATTTATAAAAATGTAAAATTTTGAGTATTTAAATATTTTTTTAAACTCCGATTATCTAGCGCTAGTTATAGTGAACCACAATTAAATTGATATTTGATATTTTGAATAATCGTTAATGGAAAGAACATATTTCTTAATATTTGTATTAAAGTATCTCGAACGGTTTAACATAAACTCGTTAATATTGAATTTCTATCATGAATAAAAAATGATCTTAATAAATCAAAGTCTAAATAAATTTAGATCATATCAGGATCAGTTTTGTAGCCGAGATCAAGTTATAACTTGATTGAGTCAAAGTCAAGCTATAATTTGATAGATTAAAGATAAATTATACTGCATAACGATGAGTAAATTGCCCTTGTAAAAGTTCAAAAAAAAGGAAAAAGTTCTAAGATAGTATACAATAGTTAAAATGCAAATAGCTTCATGGTCAACCCTTCTGGGCTTTAGGGATGACCTGTTCAGTGGCCACAGCCTAAGCAGGGCAACATGGCCTTCTTTTGCAAGAGAAGGTCATCCTTCAAACTACAATCTCTCTCTATATCATCTTACACCCTCAGCTGGAATTCACCAGCCCCTGAAAACCTGCACAGGGGGGGAATCATTTGAAGCTGCTGCTGCTGATGATGATAGCACTTGCAGAATCCATTCCCACAGTGTAGGTTTTGTGTCATCCAGGAACAAAATTTGTCTGTTTCCTTACCATTTCATTGTTGCATCAACAATCACTGAAGGGAATTTTTGATAGAATACAACCACTCAGATGTGGTTAGAGCTGTTCATTCAACACAATACAAAAGCTTTCTCCTTTGTAGGAATCCTAAATAGAGGGAAGAATGGTGTCAAGGAAAACATACGAGACAAGTCCTCACTAGAAACAGTGAGGTTCCAATAATTTCTGGCCTTTCCACTCGCCTAATCCACAATCTATCTTTTTTCTTTCCTCGCTCTTATCTCTTCTTTTAGACTAGCCGTTGTTGCATCTCCATCCTCTCTAGAAGACCAAAGTCCACATACCAAGGGGAAATGAATGATTGACATGGACCCCCTCCCCCACTTTGTTCTTAATATTATTTTGGAGCAGATGGAAATGCTTGCGACCTTGCTTGCAAAGAAGGTGCATCTTGGCCTACAGTCAAGACAACATGTATTACCCAATCAATCATTTAGAAGCAGCAGTACATTTTTTTTTATATATTTTAAAGATAAACTTTAGATTACGCGGTAAGGTTATCTAAAATCACCAGAGTTTCTAGGATTAAACAAGAGGTATTATAAGCGTGTCTTGCAATAATTTGGCCAATACAGCCTTGTGCAGCACAGTGATGCCAGGAAATATGGAGACCTTTTGGCTCAACCTTTGTAATTATGCATTAGAAAGAGAGAACACCACTTAACATACATAGTCCGCCAACCTATCTTTTGTCCAGTTTCCTGCTTTCTTCTTCTTTCATGAAAACCACTCATTGTAATATCAGGTGATCTTGATCAGTTCCTTGAACATAGTTTGCACATATTTACTAAATTTATGGTCTCAATCATAAGCTACCTAACTTCTTAGCTTTGTGACATGATGAGGTGCCAACCTCAAGGACTTGAAAGGGAGACCAGAAATGCTGGCTAATCCACTGGTACATCTCTAGGTAATCCAGTGAAACAGTTCAAAGGGAGCTCACATGCTTTGTGTCAGCTCAGGAACGCTAATGCTTTCCTTTTTGTTTTGCTTTGCTCGGGGAAAAGGTGTGCTAGGATACCCTTTGGCAATGCTGCTGCTTTGCCAATGGATAAGAACTCAGAACAGAGGATGCTCCTGCAGAATTCACATCAGTTTCTGAGTCTTACATGGAGCAGCAGCCTGTGGGAATCTTATGAACTGTGAGCTAATGCTGGGCTAAGAAAATGGCATCAGGAGTGCCGAGTTATTTCCCCTGTGTCTTAATCAAGAGAAAAAGACAACTGCAACCTAGCTCAGATGATGTCTCTTTCATGATCCATAACCAAGACAAGAATGATCGAGCGCACTTCTTTCCCGAAAGTTAACGTGTCAGATGTCAAACTACTGATTTCTTTCATACGAAGAAATGGCCATGTCCCAGTTCTTACTGTTGTTTTACTGCTCACCAATACGGTCCGGTGTATTCCCACCCGTATTTCTCGCCAATATCTTGATTGGAGTGCACACAAGGCTGCAGCAGAGAATCCAGGCGCCGAGCACCACCACCACCCACCCAGAGGCTTGGAAAGGGGAGAAGACTGCAGGAAGGAGAAGATGAGTATTACTGTTTGTGGCACGTTGTTTCGGTGCAGATTCTGAAATTAACGAGGCAAGAAAAACAATAATCATTATTTTTTTGGGGGTATTTTTTGTTTTGAAAAGCCATTCTTTTTAGAAGATGTCTTCAGTTATCAGATATATATATATATATATATCTAATTTAGAATATTTTGATCGTTCTCTACTCCAAATGAGTATTATTAATAGTCGATTTCACCTTGATATGTTGTATTCTGGCACTACTCACGTGACGTCGGTCGACGGACACATTAGCACCAAGGCATGACCCATGCAGGATGGCACGTCCGACTTGCCACCTCGGGTCGGAAGTGACAATACCTCCACGCGCGCCGGGAGCCGCACGAAGTAGCTCATCCCCGAAAGCCTGGGACGGCGCCGCATGGAGCAACCCGTCCCAGGAAGCTCGGGATAGCATCACATGGAACAGCCTGGGACGGCGCCATATGGGGTCGCTCGTCCTCGAAAACCCGGGACGACACTGCACAATGCCATCCTGTACGACATCGTCCTGTACGAGCCAATCACCATCCGGGTTAAGGTATGCACAACCAATCCCGAGCATGGACATAAAAACCTCCAACTTGTCTTGAGAATAGGAGAACAACAAATCATTTACACACTAACTTGATTGTCGGATGGACCAAATCGGGACCAAACTCGACTCAGGCCTTCTTACAGGTGTCGAGCTCCCCGGTGAGTCGCCTCAATCGCGAATCGAGTCGGGACACTCCGGAGCATCGGCTATCGAACCCGACCAACCCGCCACATCATCCGGTGGTCATTTTAGTTCGACCACACACCTTTTTCTCATCATCTCCCGTTTGATAATGAATGAGATCTCATCGTTTTTACCTCGGTCTTATCGTTTCGATGGTGCCACCGTCGTCGTGAATGGACAAAGAGTCATCGACGATAATAAAAGAGATTATTAAAAGAAAAAATATTAAATAAGAAAATTAAAAACAAAATCAAGAAAAAAAAATCTTTTCAACTGAGTAACTTCCAGAAATTTGGATAACCAATGACTAAAAAAAATGTCATGTTGTCATATGTAGCTGTGGTCTCAATTGGTAATAGAATATTAAAAGAAATGTAAGAAATCAGCATCTACATCGACGGGTATGATGTTGCAGGCTTGCATTAAAAGCTGCACACCAATAATGTCATGAAGGATCGATGAAGTGACTCTTGTGCCTTTTTTTTCCTTTGTTGGGAGACCAGATTTTGTGGTGTACACGTCAACATTTATGTCTGGGCCCACTTACCTGCCACGTGGATGGATAGGTGTCACCAGTTCCTTGCCTGCCAACCTTTTGGAGAAGCCCGATTAGCTGCCTTCTCCAACCCTAATAATGTCTTCGACTTGCTAAGTTTAATCCTACCAAGTGATTTCCTTGCCAATTATCACCCTTTTTCTTATTGGTTTCCATGCTCTATAAATGGACGTCTCTCCTGCCACCCTCTCTCTCAGCCCAAAAACCTCTCTACTTTCTCCTCTCTCTCTCTCTCTCTCTCTCTCTCTCTAGAATTTGTAGTGGAGGTCTCAAGAAAAGAGAAGGATGCAAGTCAAAGGACAGCATCTGAGCATGGTCCATATGGAGCCGTCCAGAGGAGTCAAGAGGCCGTGGCGCGTAGTGAGGGTGGTGCTCTACATGCTCGGGAAGGGCATCTCCAAGGACAAGTTCATGATGGATCTCCAGCTCCTCATCGAGCGCGGCAAGATCGCCGGAAAAGCCCTCAGTAACCTCATGACCTTCCACCACCGCCACGACCCGCGTGAGGACAGAAGCTTCATGTTCTCGGGCTTCTCGTGCCGGTCCATGGACCCCAACCTCTCCTTCTACAGCCCCATGGAGGTGGAGTTCAGCTGCAGCAACACGCCTGCGTACCCCTCCTTCCGTGCCGTCAAGCGAAAGAGCCGCCGCCACCGCCGCTACCACGACGACGACTACGATTACGATGCAGCTGCGGTAGCGAAGGCATTTGAGATGCTGAACTCCGAGTTATCGGATGCCGAGTCGGTCGTGGCATCCCCATCGCCGGCGCCGGTGATCTGGAGCTTCGGGAAGAGCCCAGCGGTGGTGCGACAACAGCGGATTACAGACTCGCCATTCCCATTGAGGGAGGAGGAGGATGAGGAGGACGTGGACATCCACATCGATGAGAAGGCAGAAGAGTTCATCAGGAGGTTCTACGAACAACTTCGTCTTCAGCAGAGGACTCCAATGACGCCGGAATTCCAGCGCTACCGGCGTCAACCATTGATGGGCCGAGCCTGAGACGATGGCTCTCTGTGAATGGTTCTACGTAGACAAGAATGCAATCTATGTTGCTTACAGCTACTCTGCTTTCAGTAACGAAGGCGATATGCATGTAATGGAGGTGTACATAACTAAATGTTTTCCTTTTCTTATTCCCTCGTCGATGCATCATACAGTGAACTCCGTTCATGCTTCGATTATAGACCGAGCGTTCACTGAGAAGCTTCGTTCGTGTAAACATTCCATTCTGTATTCTAGTAGAATATTTGTGGTATTTCCTTTTGTCTCTGGTGGTGATCCATTTCTTTCAAGATTCCAGGCAGCATCAAACAATTCTAATAATTGGAAGGGAAGGCACTGTTGCATTCGAATGGGAAAGGGATGCCTGAAATGAAAGAGGACATGAGCAGAAGTCATCTGTTTTCTGGTGTCAAAAGAACTGGAGGTCATATCAAATGGATAAGGCCAACAGTAGTTCACAAGGATACAAAACAGTGGATTGCTCTACTTGCTGCAGCATCAACATGTTCTCGAGAGACTTCTGCTTGTTGGAACGAGGTCTTCGCCTATCAGTCGTAAGCTGTGTTCAGTGGGAGATGCACTGTCGAAAGAGAATGACAGGCATCAGCCGCAAGAATGCAAAAGTATTGGAGTCATTTTCTCTGCATTAACCCAGTTTGTCCATCCTGGAAGAAGACATGATGATTTCCACTGATAACATTTATTGATCTGACAATGTCAAGAAACCCTACTGGCTAAGCGAGCATCTCTTCTGAGGCAGCCATGGAAGTGACAAGCTACATCAAACGAGAGTGAGATTGTTCAGCTACAATATTATACGCTGACCAAGGTCTCCTGGTTGGTTCATGTCCTTGGAGGCATTGTTCTTTGCTACACACAAACTGTAGTATGTTTCTGAGTTAAAATTAGCAAAAATCTCTTTTTCCATTGCCAATTCCACCTCTCTTGCTGCAAACAACGATCATGCATTCATGCACATCTGGATATGTGCAACCACCCCTCGAGGAAATATATATATATATATATATATATATTCTTTGGAATCAAACACAATGATGCTCCCCTTTTTGCAAGGCTTTTTCATGCATTCAAGTTGGTTCTATTTCATGATGTATGTAGCATTAAACATTTAATTGCAGTGCCCACAAGCTGCAAAGAAGAGGTGACATGAATTGGAGGTTGAAGAACTCACAAAGCTGTTGTCTATCTCTACACACAAAATGGAGAATTGAAGTAGGTGGGTTGATGATGAGAGCAACATGATTAGACCTGTCCATATATTTGTTCCTTGTTGAAAGCAAAAGACTTTTGGGACCATAAATCTTGCCTTTTTTGGTCGCTTTATCTTTGTACTGCGTGCTTGCCCTCCCCCATGGCTTAATGGACTGTTACTTTTCTTATGTTAATCAATCACAAGTAGCTCACAACTTTGTGCACTAACATTAAACTATTTGATCCATAACACCACTAAGTTGCCATTACCTCTCTCTCTCTCTCTCTCTCTCTCTCTCTCTCTCTCTCTCTCTTTGTGTATAGGCTGCTTAATCCATATAATACAAATTTCCAGAAGATCTCACGTCAATTTCAAATTTTTACTTTTTTGGCAATCTGTTGTCTTAAGATTAGAACAAGTCATTTTCTTCTTAGTGATGAGGATGACTTCTACCTTCCTTATTACATTACAAAAAAAAAGAAAAAAAATCAGCTGCTCATGAACAAGTAATATCTGTTTCTTTTTCTCTCTTTCTTTTTTTATTCTTGTGCATGCACATATGTTTTTTTTTTATGATAAGGTAACTCCTTAATTAGGATCTAAGTAGTAAAAAAATATTTTTATTTTTGTGAACATAATATATAATCCTAGAGCCTGTGAAGTTTGTGTTTATAATTTTTATAAATTTTTAAATTAAATATTTTTAATCTAATTTATATATATTCTTAAAAGATTATAAGAGATTTTGGATAGACTAATTCTTTATAAACATATATAAAGATATTCTTTATAAACATATATTAAATTATTAATATAATAATATATGTAATATAAATTAAAAAAAGATCTATCTTATCAAAGAAAAGGAATTGTCGGAGGTCGTAGTGGCGGAGGAAGGTAGAGAAACAGAGGTAGGAGAGGTTGGAGGTAAATGTGAGGGAGATTTGGACCACTATGTCATATGTGCGATAAGTAAGAATATAAGAGAAGATGAAATAAGAGGCGATGGGGATGAAGATGCTTAGGTGGAGGAAAAGGGCTCAAGAGATCATTGTATGTCTAGCATCGGACTAATCGATGTACATACACTTGAGATAGGATCAGAGGCTCCTGAATTTATTGTTATGCACCAGAGGCTTCGTGTGTACGATATCTTGCTAGGCAATAGTGACTCGATTCTACTACTGGTGATTACTTTTATGACGATGCCTACTCCCGTCATTGATGATCGTCTCAAAATTTTTTATTTAAATTATACGTGTTATTATATTAATAGTTTATTATAAATCAACATATCATATAAATACACTTTAATGGTGTTAACTTAGACTTGTTATTAAGAATTTATATGTTATGTTTTTTTAAAAATATACGAGTTATTTTACATACAAGCAAAACTATAATAACTTAAGTGATCCATGACTAAAACAATATGAGTTAAAATGAATATTTTTTTAAAAAATTTAAATTATATGTATTATTATATTAATAGTTTATTATGAATCACTATATCATACAAGTAGACTTTAAAGTCTTTTAACTCAAATTTGATAGAAGAGACTTATATGTTATATTTTTAAAAATATATGAATTATTTTATATACAAATAAATTATAAGAACTTAAGAGGTCTATGATAAAAATAAAAAAGAACTAAAATAAACCTTAATCCAAATTTATAAGGTTTTGGGTTGATTAAGCCTGATAACAAAGATTTTGATTGTTTGCATGACTTGTAACGTTCTTGTACTGATGTGATATTGCAAAAAGGATTTGCTACTTTTCTATACCATAACAACGTTTAAATTATACTATAAAAAATCAAAATTTTACTTTATTATGTTATTTGATAGGGATTTCATTCATATCTACAATCCTTGCCATAGGAAAAAATTTACATACAAACATGATAATTTGGCCCATAAACCAAACACATTTGAGCATTTTAATGCAAGAAAACAGTGAGATCATGGTTATAGAAATCAACACGGTCCAATTGAGATAAACTTGAGAAAGATGACAATAAAATGGGCCTAATCTTGGCCCATTATTATCAATCCAAGGTGGACACATGTGGCCCAATCGAGTTATAGGCTCGTGAGTCAAATCTTGGCCCAATAACCTGCGGCACGCCTTTATAAAGAGCAGAAACTGATCCGGTGTAGGGTTTCGTACGTCTCGGCCGCTTCGCTTCTTCTTCTCCGTCGCCGCTCGCTGTAGAAAGGAGCAGCAGAAAATGGCGGACACGAAGGCTGTCACCCTCCGGACCAGAAAGTTTATGACCAATCGCCTCCTCTCCAGGAAGCAATTCGTCGGTCCATCAATTCCTGCCGTCTCCTTTTCTTCGATTTTCCGCGGAAAATGCCCCATCTTGATCCCTTATTGATCTTTCTTCGATCGGTCTCAGGTCATCGACGTCCTTCACCCCGGAAGAGCCAATGTCTCCAAGGTATGCGATTTCTCCATTCGATGCCTCGCGTTTAGGGTTTGGAACCGACCCGGATTTGTTCGCCGATTTCCTTTCGTCGACTTCATTTGTTCGGTGCTCGGTGATGTTCTAGGCTGAGTTGAAAGAGAAACTGGCGAAGCTGTACGAAGTGAGGGATCCCGACACGATCTTTGTGTTCAAATTCCGGACGCACTTTGGAGGAGGGAAGTCGACCGGCTTCGGTTTGATCTACGACACCGTGGAGAACGCCAAGAAGTACGAGCCCAAGTATCGGCTCATTAGGGTATGCCTCCATCTCTCCGATCGATGCCTCATCGAACTATTTTAGTTGCTTGTTTGTTGTTTCGATCCATGGTTGCTTGCTGAACTGTGTTTTCTGTCCTTAGTCGTTTAAGACCTTCTACTTTGGAATTTCTATTATCTTGTTTCAGTTGACATTATTGCTGTCCTATATGGCTTGGGCGCTTTTGTTGTCCAGAAATGGCTCAACTAAGCACACTTCCTAAGTGGGTTTCAGTTTCCTTGTGTTTGGGTCGGAAGAAGTTGCTGCAAACTGAACGGAGGTGGAATTCCAAAAAGTAGAAAACCACTTTTAAATTCCTCTGAGGAAGTTTATTTTCATCATGTACAAGTTACCATCTTCTTATGTTTCCCTATAGCCAGCCATGCCCTGAGATTATGCCTTCTGCTAGAGTGTTAATATTCTTGAGATACAAAGCAAAACATATACTCATTGTTATTTGCATTCTTGATTGCCCTTTTTCACTTATAGCCTTTTATAATGCTTTCATACTAGATTTTCACTTATAAGTCATCATTCCTGGGATTGTTGCAGTATTTTTTTTTTTTTGGATTTGGTATTTACATTCAGCAGTCACGGTTAGTTATTCTTTGTCATACTTGATGTACTGAACATAAGATTGCTAATTTTAATTGAATTTGTGCCAAAGAAATGGACACCTGGTAAATTTGGTTGTTAAGATGGATTGATATGGTTTACGTCCAGATTAGGGTAATTGATCAGATTGTTTATCTAGGTCTTTCTCCCTTTATAGAAATAGGAGCTATCACACGGAAATCCGCAAACCAATAATCTACATTAGCCTATAAACTATGATCCAGATGGTGTCTTTGTTTGTGCTTTTGAATGCTCATTTCATTCTCTAAAAAATGTTGTCCGCATAGTCATCTCAGCTACATGATGAATATCTTGATTAGTTGAGAAGTATCTCCAGACCTAACTCCTTGGGTTTCCGGTAATTTGGTTTTTAAAAGCGTTATGCGCCAAGGTTCCAAAATGCTCGAGGTGTTAGGCGCTCTAGAATATTAAAAATATATGGAGGAAGGTGAGGGAAGGAGAGGGTGGCAAACAAAGTTGCAAACGAAGGTGGTGGTGATGGAGGAAGCTATGGATGAAGGCAGCGGTAATAGAGGAAGCTACGAACGAAGGTGACAATGGCAGAGGAAGTTGCAGATGAAGGCAATGACTACAAAGGAAGCTGTGGACGAATGGATGTAGGGTTTCACTTTGAAGACAAACTGGGTGGGTGGGTTGGGGGGTGGACGAATTGCTTGTTTAGAACTAGGCATGAACCCAGACACATCTTCACTCGGGTGCTCGCCCAAGGTTCCTTGGCTCAGGCGAGCGACCAGCAGCACTTTATCGAAACGCTTTGCCTGGTGGTTTTGCGACGTGCGACGTTGATTTTTTGCTTTCAAAAGAATTGGTTGTTCCTATAGTGGACCAAAAGTCACCTTGATAATATGATCATATGCCATGTCCAAACGAGTAGGTGCTTACCTGTTACATTGGTTTTCTTTTGTAACTTTGTGTAATGTGCACTATTTTATGGTTAAAGCTGCCAGAGTTTTCCTTATTTCCATGATTAGACTGTGGATATTATATTTGACTATGGTGTCTTTGTCTACTTAGCAGGATGACAATGGGCTACTATGCTTTTTTTTTAACTATATAACACAACTATTGAATGCTGTTGTTTACCTTTATTCTTTCTTTCAAGGAAAAATATGTAACTTTGTTTTTTTGTCTTTTGTTGGTTTTCCTTGTTGAAGTACTATGATTTACTTTTTGCAGTGAATTTAGAACTATTTTTGATCTGCATATGGTGTTTTGACAGAATGGGCTTGCAACAAAGGTAGAAAAATCAAGGAAGCAGATGAAGGAAAGGAAGAACAGGGCGAAGAAGGTCCGCGGGGTTAAGAAGGTGAGCTGTCCAAGCTCCCCAACTTTTTTACAGTAGACATCATTGGAAATGTTTTCTGATGGATCAAGTGTTAGACTTGTACTATTATAGGTGCAGTGGACCAGCAGCAACTAACAAGTTTTGTGGTAGCTTGTTACATGTTGATGTGCTGTGAATTTTTTTTTTCTCTTCTTCTTCTATGATGTTCTATAGCTTGGCTACTATTCCGCCTCACTAAAGATGTTCTCATTTTTACCCCATCCAGACAAAGGCTGGAGACGCTGCCAAGGCTGGAAAGAAGAAATGAGGTAATCAACTAGTCTTTTTTTTTTTTTTCTTTTCTTTCCACCTTGGTTTGGCTGGTGAACATCACATGCAAGGATTTATTATGTTTTGGTAATCTACTTGTTTGAGTTGTCTCAGAAGGATGATTTGTTTGTTTGATGTAAGAACAAATGATCTCAAGAGTTTCATTTCCTCAAGGCCTCTATCGAGGTCCAGTCATAATCTGGCTTTAAAATTCATTTTAGAGTGATAATTCAAGCATAATCTGAATATAACATGAATTTGATAGTTTTGTTTTTGGGATAATTTAGGATGTTTTTATATAAAAATTAATGTATTTTTTGGTGTAACGAGTATTGTGACGAGGAAGAAGTGGATGCGAGAGTGGTGTGATGAGGAGACGAGAGAGAGAGAGAGAGAGAGAGAGAGGAGTGGGTGCAGGTGGAGTGGACCTCTATCAGTAACACATGTTGAGATCGAGAATGGACAATTTTGTTTTTTTTTTTATGTAGTCAAATCAATTTACAATAATTTCATGTCGATATGAACTAATAACTAATGTCGGGATAGATATAGTTATGTACCTTATGACATGCGTATATATGTGTGTCTTTTCGTTCTTATTTGTTGGTTGGTTTTTTAGGTCAGGCAAAAATTGATGTATGTGACGGACGGACTTCCAGCACGCACATGAAATGTCACATGTATTGCAAGAATATTATAAATATGCAAGAAAATGTGATTCCTAATAAGCACAGAAAAGATGAGCCTCCTAATCTTCCGATTTAACCCACAAGTCGAAGGCCCAACAACGATACTTGAGCCCACTCAAATCACGGCCCGCACGCACACGTGTACATGCATGTGCACGAGCTATGCGAACTCCCCATGCCTCGCCGACTCTATCAGCATCATTAGGTTTGTTCATTTGGTACGACAACGACATCAATTTCTTTTATATATATATATATATCATAATGATCAAAGAGGAGGACATCCTGATGTATCACCCAAACAAGTTTTGGTCAAATATCTTGATCGAGCTTCATGTTCTGCTCCTTGCCTCGCATGACTGGAACGACAACCTTTCCGTACGTTCAATGATTTTGCTTGGTAGAACAGTTGCACCACAAACACTCTGGGTTCTCACGAGAAAGGAATCTCACTGCGCATGATTAATTAATTTGCCATAATTGCCAATTTCAGTCCACTCGATGCAGAGTAAAATCTTGGGACGTGGCAATGCTGTCTGTCTGTCATCCTGCAAGAAGAAGAACGTATCTTAGTATCCCTCTACGTATTCATCTTCCACTGTTTTCAATCCAGGTTTCCTTCATTGGTGCAATGAAGGGGCTCATCATCATCATCGTTAAATGTCTTTGTGCCTGATCCTCTAAGTATATGCAGGTATGATGGATTGGAGATGCACCAAAGGCGCTAGGAGAAGAGAAGCATCCCAAAGGGCAGATCATTTGCAGAATCCACAAAGGAAATCCATGTTCTATTATTCTCTCCACCACCACCACAACTCTTCCTGCAATTTCTTTACGGGACCGAATCTGGTGAGCCCTCCATGCCCTTTCAAGAGAGAGAGAGAGAGAGAGAGAGAGAGGTATTAATGCCTTTAGGAGGGAATGCAACAGGCAATGGCATCCTTTTCCCTCTCCTGTTGGGGAGGGACACGCGCGCATGTACACGTTGCAAATGCTGTGTTTGGCTCAAGATTGAAGATGATCTAAAGGCATCCATTTAAACCACAGGAACTAAGATTCATGGAACTGGAATTGGTTCTTCTTCATACTTGTAGATGCATAGATCTTGCTGCACCTGCGTTTTGGGTCAAGTTGCAGCATAAACATCCAACCCCACGCATGAAGTCTGTGCTCCCTTCACCAGATTTAGGGTTTATCCAACTACCAAACACCATGCAATACAATACTTGATGTCTTTTGATAAGTGCTGACATTCTTTCTTGATATTATTTATGTGGAGTGAAGCAAGCAAGAAAAGGCATTCCGGTCACTTCACCTCAACCTGTTTATGCTCGGTGCAGCTAAGAAACTACGAAGAAACTTCGACAAATCTCCCTTTCATGCACGTCCAAAGCAAATAAAAATGGTGGAAAGAGCACCACCATGCATGCTCCCATCTCTCTCTCTCTCTCTCGCTTGCTAAAGGCAGATACCAGCAATCTACTTACTTGGCATCTTGTAGAAAAAGAGCCGAATCTGATTCCTCCTAAAGTAGTCTTTGGAGGGGAATTCTTTGAGCATGTTTAGGACGTGCACATAAGCCAGGGGGCGCATTAGGGTTAGGGTTTTCTTTCTGCCGGTTGCAGTAACTGGGCAAGCATGTACAACATCACTGGGGAGGCAGATGTGTATATGAATGGCTGCTAATTACTATTCTATAATCTTTTAGAAGTTATCCAAATGTTAAGGTGTAAAGAATATTCCAACAAGTTGTTTAAAGAAAAATTAATACATTACATAATAATCAGAATCATATAAAGAAAAAGGATATTGAAGTAAGTTAATAGCTACCTATTTACCATTTTACTTAATAGCTACAGTTAATTTTGAAGAAATAGGAAAAAAGACTATCTACTCTTCTTCTTCTTCTTCTTCTTCTTCTTCTTCTTCTTCTTCTTGTCTTCTCCATTCATCCTTTTTTATATATAAGGAAAAAAAAATGCACATGAACAACAAAGCCAAAAAAAAAAGGCCAAATCAACATATTAGTAATGGTTACGATTAAATCAATCAAGCATTAACATTAGTCGATGATGATTTGCAAGCAGGGAATTGTTCCAGGTGTGTATCCTTCTTCTGGCAGCAAACAACAGCAGCTTTCCTCGTTTTCTGCTCTCCCTCCACTGACCTGAGGCTTCAGCTCCTTATCCAAATCTGCAACATGTTCTCTTTCACTCTCTCATGCTGTAACCGGAAGAGTCTTAGCCGCTGATGAGAGTCGTGTTAGGTTTCCTGGCTTATCCTCTTCTTGGTCATCACCCATGATGATCTGGGTTGGCAGGAGACCAGTACGAGTACTGCCATGCTGTCTCTTGAGAGAGTGGAGTTGAGGTCTCCTGCAAGAAAGAGTATTCCAAAGTTAAAAAAGTATAATATGTTTGGCTATATTACTATCATATTCTTCTTTAGACCAAATAAAAAGAGAAGATATATTCTTGAACCTATGGTGTAATTTACTCAGGATATTGCTACAGTGCTACTAACATAGTAGATGGCAAAAGGTCATCATAAGATGAACAAAATTTTGACTTGACTTTGGCAATATATATTAAATCTGTGGACAAGAAGAGTATGAAAGTGTCTTCTGTTTCCTTTTCCTTTCTCCTTTCTAAGTTAAATATACAAGAGTGTTGACATGTTCTTCAACACCGTGAGGGTTTAGTGAGATAGAAACAGGGCAACCCGACAAAAGCTCCTGATTCAATCTTAGTTGCATGCTTAGGTAAAAAGAGAGAAATGAATCAAACTGCTTCCTTGTCTCACATTTGTTACTTCGAGCAGCAGAAACATATGCCAGCCTTGATTAACTTCTAGTACAAAATTTTCTCTCTTTCTGTGAATAAATGACTTCCATTTTGTTCTTAGCTGCAAGTAGTTTTGATTTATGTTTATACTCACTCCTGCAGTTCCAGCTGCGGTGCAACTCATAATCAGTTCTTCCAGGCCAGATGTAGATCTATGGCGATCCAGCTTTCGTTGCTGTTCACAAATAATTTCCCAGCAATGGAAACTGTTAGTTCTTCTCGAGAAGTAGTCATCTAGAGGAAGACCAACACACCCAACATGCGCAAAAGAGAAGCAAATTAATAGTTTTATCTCTTGTTGGATTCTAATATGAAGATTTAGAGAAATGTGCCTTTCACTAAATAAAAGGTTCTTGCCAACAACTAAATCCCATAGCTGGAATCAAACGAACGAAGCATCAGAGACCGGAAGAGATCAGATCTACCAAACTGGATTGCCACACCTGAAATTTATCGGGTTGAAGAAGCATCCTCGGGACTTGATACGGGCCTTCAAGAACGATCGACGTTTGCTGGAGCGGAGTCGAGACAAACTTGGAGATGGGATTCATAGGCGGCCTTCTGCTGTGGAAAGCCGCAGTAGTGGTTGCCATCCGCCATTGCTGCTGCTGTCGGGCCACATGACGAGACGGCGGTGGTAGTCTAACATGGCGCTCGTGCTCTGCATGCTCATCTGGCGCCTCTCCCACGGCCACCTGTTGCATGCACGGTTGCAGCTCAAATCCTCTTCTCTTTTCCCAACTCTCTGCAAGTGTGTTTGTCGTGTGTAGTTTTTGGTAGGGAAGGTGGGAAGAAGATGGTTGGAACAGCGCGCTTATATGGATGTTGGGCATTGTACAGTCAAGTTGTGTTGCAGATGATTCATTGCTCAATTGATCATTGCAGGAGAAAATGATAGCAACAAATAATTAATGGATGAACAGGATGAAACATCAGAACTGATTCAAACAAAAGCTTGTGGAGAGATTACCTCATTAAAACCTTCGGTGAAAGGAGCAAAGCAAAAGTTATCAGGCTTCACGTGCTGGTGCATCCCCATGGAACTCAACAAGCACTCATCTCTCTCGCTAAGAACCTCACCATCCCTTCTTTGGCTCATCCCTTCCACGGCTGCTGCACTCTTATCTGACCACTGCCTCGGCTGGGTCTGGTAAAACACCTTCGATACCACGAGCTCCCCATCCTTCTCCTCCTCTAACTCCCCCAGTTGGTATTGGTGCATGACCCAGTTGGTCTTCACAGGCTTCCTGTGCTTCCCGAAGTTGGTGTATAGGACCAGTGTCTTCTTGCACCCCTTGTGCGTCCCGTTGACCATGACGGGCCTCGTCTTCCCTGTCTTGTGCCACCTGGTCACTCCCCTATGAGGGTCACTCTCTGACTGGATTTTCCTTCTCTTCCTTGTTCCTGTGGTGTAGGCCTTGGATGGCCTGTGGAAGAAGTGCTTGCTCAGGCCATCCCTTGTCACCCCTGGAGTCGAGGCCAAGAAGACGGTGAGGTTAGGTATGACCATGGAGGAAGGAAGCTCAAATTTTCTTGTCAGATACAACTATATCGAGAGGTGAGACCGAGAAGGGCAGAGAATTCAAACAGACAGAGGGACAGAGAAAGAATTAAGGATTCCAATTCTCTCTGTAACTTAACACTAAGGGAGAGAGAGAGAGAGAGAGAGAGAGAGAGAGAGAGAGAGAGAGAGAGAGAGAGAGAGAGAGAGAGAGAGAGAGAGAGAGAAAGAGTAAAAGATGTCAAGTAATACTTGATCTAACCTGGGAGCTTCTCAGGGTGGGTGTAGCAGATGCCATCTTCGCCTTCGATTGTGGGTATGAACTCATCTATCAGGGGGTGGGATCTTGAACCTTCTTCTTTAACCTTTGCTTCTAGGTGCTCTATCAACTCTTGATCTGTCGGATCGAACTTTACTCCGGCAGGCAACCCAACCCAGTCCTGCATCATCGACCATAATTGTACGAGATGATTCATCCATCAGGCATTGCTTGACGTTGAAAAGCTTGCGGGAAATGCAGATAAATCGTAATTTCCATACCAGATTCCGATCAAGCTTGTGGCCGCAGCTATTACAGTGTATGGATCCACACACCGGGTGCTCTCGGAGCTTTGCGCCGATGAGGCTGGAACTGCTGACTGAACCTATAGAACTCGAGTTCATGGTTACCTCATGAGCATCGAGATTCCATACCTTTTTGCTTGATGTAGGAATTGCTGGTAGGGTTTCAATCGACTGTAGATGGTCATTTGGACTCGAAGCACACCGTCGGTATGTTCCTCCAACTGAAACATAAGGAAGACATGCATAGAGGAAGCAATAGACAACCTACAGAAGGAAGAAGAGAACTGATGGGGGAAGTAGAACAAAAGTGACACCAATTAAAACCAATCTGAGATTTAATTCAGGAACCGAGACGTGAATAAAATGATAAATTAAAAGTCGAACTCAAGAGGAGGAAAAAAGAGTAAAAGGAAGGAGAGATGCTAACAAGGAAACAAGAAGAGTTCAAAAGGGAAGAAACAGTATGTGTTGTTGATCTGTAGAAGATCTTCTCAAGAGATCAACATCCTACAATGCCTTTTTCTGCTTTGACTGAAGCCTATGAGGAAATCAAGAAGGTTCTTAAAGCAAACCCACACCCACTCTCAAGAACAACTTTAGACCTATATGCTACATCAAGCTACCTCTTCCACACTCACACACACACGCACTAACAGAGAGAGAGAGAGAGAGAGAGAGAGAGATCCACACACCTTTGGATTACAGTGGTTCAGCGACAAAAGCAAAAGCAGGGAACGGTGTCCCACAGCTGTTTCTGCACATTCCGAGCAACCCAAGCTGACTGAACATGAAAGAAACATGGTGCACAGAACTTGGACGTGAAAAAGGAAAAGGCAAACCGGACACCTCCCAGTTCGTCAAGAACTAATGGCAGAATATGCACCAACAAAATAGAATTATGTTGCTGAACATGTCGACAGCAGGGGTTTGGATCTTTCATCTTTTTGTCGCATGAAATGATGGAAACAGAATAGTTTCCTTCCCCTAACAATGGAATCCTACAAAAAGGTGGAGATTGAGGGATGATAGCTCACATCAAGGCAAGGAAGTCTGCACCTTGCAGAGAAGAGTGTCGATGAGATGAATCTGTAGGTTGCTTCATGCCCAAGGCAAAATGAGCAGCAGGACACTCGATGGAACCCTAAATAAAATAATCTTATGACGTATATATCGTATGTCAGAATCCGAGCAGTCTTCAGCTGCACCATCTACTATTTGTCTTATACTATTCAGACGTTGTTAAACCATTTACCAGCAAGCACAACTAGAATATCTGAAATAATTATGTAGATACATACAATATGTTAGGCTTTATTCTTGTGTTTAGGTTGATGCAATGAAACCTATCCGAGCAGCGTTGGAGATGAGTAGCGATTGCTTGTCAATAAGCTGTTGCTGCATCAAAAGGAAGACAACTTTAGATCCTGATATTTGTGGCCATATATTTCAACTAAATTGAAGAGAGACATCAATAGATTTCGATTTCAAGGGTGACGATTATGAGTGAAAGTATCATACAAATGATTAATATAAGAAGTTTGATTTTCGACGTGATTTTGCTGGAAATTTATGACTGCCACGTCATCTGCTCACAACTCAGTTTAAATATAATTAATAAAATGTTTTAAAATTTGTACACTTGAGCCTGGTCAAACCTCGCTTGACCGCCAATCAAGCAAATCCATCCCATCCACAAGATCCCGGTGTGGTCAACAACAATGTCCATCTAATGCCACCAATCAATACTCGCTCGATTCATTTGGTTCGACCATAACAGCAGAGCGGCGAAAGAACCAAGCGGAATGCTGAAACCAAGAAGAACTCCGGCCCTCTTCGGTCTCGTGTTCCCTCCATGCTCGTTTGATGGCTCGGATCTGTCTTCTTTCATGCTTGAGATTCATGGTACGTGTATCAGCTTCATGTTGGCGACGCCGAATTTGACGTCGCCGTACCGGTCTTCCTCGGAAGCGTCGCGAGGCGTGGAACCGGATGAATGCAGAAACTGTCTATGGATATGGCGACGTGGGCAAAAGTTCGACGAGAATCTGGAGCTGGGCGGCGATGTTATCGTCCACGACTGTGACTGCCTCGAGCTACACATCTAGTGGAAGAGGACTCTCTCGTCGTGAACTCAAGCTCGATCAAAAGATCATGGGCGGTGATGGGGTGAATGGCCGGGTGAGCTCTTGTCGTCGACGTATACGGGCGGTTGAGGTTTTCTGAGCCATAGTAGGATTAGAAATACATATTTCATATCGAGCTCGACTCCCATTGTTACTATGATTAGGTAAACATATTGCTCCGACTAATAACAGAGATCAATGCATCATAATGTTTATCGTGTAGAGCACTGGTACATATCCATGAAGCAATCTAAGGTTGTCTATTTATTGTGTACACAAACATGTGAGTACAAGTATGTATATATATTTAATATATATTTGCCTTAAACGACATCCGTTGTGTTTGCATGATGAGTATCTTCTTGGTGTGAAGACATCGGCACCACCTTGGGAAGCTCTAAACCTTCCCTTGGACTGAGATTTGTGGTGGAACGCCAGAGCACCATAAAGCTGCGGCGCAGGACTGCTACCGATGTGCCGGTCACGTTCAGAAGCAAGACGATGGTGGAGGTGCAGCCCGTGAAGAGGAAAAGTAACCAGAAGCAGTCCAGGCTGAGGCTGTCTCTCTCCCTATTGTTGTCCGGTGAGGGAGAGTTGGACAAGGTAAAGGTGAACCATTTGTTTTCCAGCTCTTTCAGTGTCCCGTTCTCTGCTAGTTGTAGTATGACGTCGGAGAAGTCGTCCGCCAGAAGAGAATGTTTAGGGAACACCTGTGTCGGAGAAGAAGATTGATATGAGCAGATGCGTTCGGTCGGGGAATGCATATTCCTAAAGGATCTGTTAAAATGCTTGGTTAAGAAAAATAAGAAAGCATCTCTATCTGTCGACGAAATGCATGACTGCTAGGGTGCCATCTCAACCATGTAGCGTAATTAGATCAGCAGAGCAAAGTAGAAATACTCACAAAGCCGAAGCCTCCGAGCCTGTGTGTCTCTCCAATGACACTGAAATCCTGATGCTGGGAGAGGAAGACCCTGAGATACGGCGTCTCGAGGTAGGCTGCCGTGATGTTTCCACTCTTGAAGGCTTTGACGTATTCTTCTGGCTCGCCAATCCTCTCAATTCTGCTATTCTTATAGAGCAACACTTCCTGAAGGTACTTGAGAACGAACGAGTCTCCATCACAGCCAACCCTACTGCCTGGTGGCACAGGTTCCAGCTTCTCAATGGTTAATATAGAGCTGAGGTTGGCCGTGAAGCTGGTTGTCAAGATCAACACCACGACAAGCCAAACTATAACCACTGTTTTCGTGTAATAGCTATAAACCCTCCCTGCACGGGGAAAATAAATCGAGTTACGAGTTAAACAGACGAAGATGCTGCGCGACGGCAGTTGGCTCCGGTTTTGCTCACCGTGGGCGAAGAAGATGGTGGAGAGGATTAGCCAAACGGTAGCTCCGAGCTGCACCCACGGAGTGCCGTGGAACACGGGGTTGCTCTCGCGCTCCAGGTACCAGACGACGCCCGCGGTGTAGACGAGGGTGGCAAGGATCAGCAGCCACACCTCCTTGGTGAATGGCTTCATGAACATCCATGGCGTGTGGTTAGGCTTCACAGGGACCAACATGGAAAGGCCGGACGAGAGGAAGGGCACAGTAAACGTAGCATTCACTGCCCGCTTTGCTAGGATTGTGATGTCGCCCACCACAGCATCCACTTCCTGCAAGAATGCCTTTCTCGCATCAGAATTGATATCATGTTTCGGTTTGCTAGCTCATGAGAACTGCTCGCTTTCATCTGCTTCCACGTAGTTTCCTTTCATGTAAGAAAGTCTCACGAAGTCGTCCCGGTCGACCTTCTCATTTTTAATGATCTATATAAGAAAGTCTACGGAGAAAGAGTCAAAGTCAACAGAGATGTGTACGGTACCTGGGAAGGGACCTTATTAACGAGATCATCGTAGGAGCCATCGAAAGCTTGGAACTCATAAATTAGATCATATTTGAGGCGTTTCAGAATCTCCTGGAAGACATCGATGCAGAATCCAGTAGGCTGCAGGTTCCCATCTGTGTCATACTCCACCTTAACGAATTGATCGAAGGTTGTGGCTTTAGGTATTCCAATCTTCAACGTTCCCCATCCTCCTGGGATCTTGTCTGTGCCTCCGGGCCAGAAAACTGGACGCAAGACGTCTACGACTCGCTCATGGCGGCTCATGTCTGTTTCGTTCTCAAAGAAACCATATCCTTCGGACCAAAACCCTAGGTCCTTGTAACTCTTCCCTACTACGTTTAGCACACGAAAGGCCGAGCGGTCTCTCCGCTCAGGTAAAAACCCATCTCTTGTGAATTCTATAAAGCCGCTCAGACCAGTAAATTTTGTCGAGAGGATACCTTGTAACGTTGTGACACTTCCGTTCTCAGCCTTATTTGCTGTTGCTGCCGCTGCGTAGGCTATAGCGTGCACCGCATCATATGCTCGAACTGCATGCCTCCCTGGTTCGAAACGATGCTCCCCTTTGAGCTCGTACTCTTGTTTGAATCGTCGCTGGAACACAGAAGAGAAGGCGTGGTAGGAGCTGGTGGTGGTGTTGTTGACGAAGGTGCTGATTCCGATCACGCCTTGCATGTAGGAAGAGATGAAGAAAGGGGTGAGAGTGGCGTCGAGGAGGGCGGTGACGTCGTCATTCACGATCCATACATGATCCTTGGCCATCATTCCCAGCTCCTTTGCCTGCTCGAACAATTCCACGGTCAGCTCTGGTGAGGATCGGATGAGGAGGAACACCTTCGATAGCTGTCGCGGAATGCCCTTCAGCGTTCGGCGGATCATATCCGTTGCGTCAGAGACTGTGGCCAATGGTGGGAAGGCTATTTGGTAGTCGATCTGTGAACCACTGTCTCGAAGAGCATCAGAAAAGAGAGCGAGGACTCGGGAGGAACTGCCATAGATATCTTTTTCGTAGATGACGATGACTCGCCTCCAGTTAAATGATCTTATGATGGCAGCAAGGCAACGCGCCTCGCCGGTGGCTGGATACGACATCTGAACAACGGACGGCATGCGCGATGACGAGGTTGGTGTTGGGGCGAGAGACAGCACCGGAATCCTTGAGGTATCGACGGCTTTCGACAAGGCTGCGACCTCGGGCCATGTTCCGGTGCCGATGATTGCTTCCGCTCCCCAGCTAATGAGATCTTTAGCTGCAAACCCACAAACGCACGCACGCATGCCATTAGCAACAAAGAAGCAGCTAATCCATGACACAAGCGGAATCAACGTACTACCTCTTGTGATAACTTCGAAGGGATCGCTGCTGCTGTTTAATTCGCTAACATCCAGAAAAATTGGCGAAGAAGATGAGTTAAAATGTTGGGCTGCGATCTCCATCGCCACCTTTTGCTCCCTTCCGATGCGGAGATCGGTGTTGACTATCGCACCAATATTAATATTAGCTGCTCCGGTTAGAAAGAGAGCAGATGAGAGGAAGAGGATTGAGAAAAACAAATTCTGGCTTGCAAACATTTTGGCAATCTAAAGATGGATGTGAGGCAAAGAGGTGATGATCATAGAAGCAAAAATACAATGAAATCTGAGGAATATATCATTGAGTGGCCGAGGAAGGATCTAGGAAAGTGCAGTGTGTATGTGAGAAAGACAACAGGATATCAAGTATTTACATGATAGAAAACGTCAACCAGTAAACTACATACACAAGTATTGGTCGATCATATACTTGCAAATTTCGATTTTTTTCTGCAGCTTCCTCGCAAGTGCAAGATTTGGAAGAACATGAATTCTTGGCATTGAAGTCAGTGGTTTGACAGAAGTCACCATACAATTTAGTATCATCTGGATGATTAAATTTTCTTGACAAAGAAGCTAAAATCTCAGCCTCACATGGACGAAGAAGAAGAAACTGCACAATAGGATGATAGATGCACCTGCAGAATTTTTTGGGGACAAGGACAAAGGCTTAACACCGAAGTTGTTGATTTATGCAGGCTCGTCGCCGCAAGTATGCCTGTCATGTCCGTATCTATCGGATTACCAGATGGTTGACTTTGGAGAGATAACCAGAAGACAGCAGTTTGGGAATTCGGGCCACTATATGCGATTTTGCGGAAAAATTCTTCTTTTGGATTTTTCTCGGAAGGTGGCCTCCATATCATATTTGCCTCACAGTAGCCTCTTCTTTGCCTCATTCCCAATATACCTAGGATTTGTTAGGCTGATGTTGGGACTCCGGTGAACTCGGAACCCCATGGGCTTGATGCGACGGCGGGCCGACTAGAGGTAGGAACGCAAACATCGGCGGCGCAGGAACTCCACTGTAAGCTTGGAATCCGTACTGCCCAACGTAGTATGGATGATAGGCCATGGTACTCTTCTTTCTCCCCGTGCAACTCTTCTCCAAGCCATAAAGAACCGAGACGAACCTCTCGTTCCCTTCGATGTTGTACCTGCGCTTCATCTCGTTGAAGACTCTGCTAATCGATAGACTGTCGTATGCCGCTTGATGAGGGATCCCATCTTGTTCCACTCGCAGTTCTTGTGCAAGCCTCGTCAGGCCAAATTCTCTTCCGCTTAAACCATCGCAATGCTTTGCAATGTGCTTGATGTCGTATAATGTACCGAAAACTCTCCTCGCTGCAGCTATAAACTCCCTCAAGGTAGCGGGCAGCGGCGCTCCTCCGGTGATCAGCTTCATCACGTAGGCCACGTCGTAGAGGCCATGGAAGGTGACGTAAACGGAGCCGTATCGTCTGTCGAAGAGCTTGTTGCGTAACACATTGCTCCACTTGTCGCCATCGATCCCGTTCCGCCGGTTTCCCTCGAGGTCGTGGCCGCTCCGGCGCAACAGCTCGAGCGACGTAGGCGACGAAGGATGCACCGAGGGATCGAAATCAGAGAAGTTGAACTGCCAGCAGCAGCCCTGCCATGGAGTCCTGCCGTTCTCATCGAACAGCGTGATTCCGAGCTGTATCAGCTTCATCCTGTCCACGTTGTATTTGACGTCGGCATACCGTTCTTCCTCGGAAGCACAGAAAGGCGTCGACCGGATGAATCCTGGGAATTCTGTATCTAGGGCAACATAGCGAAAAGATCGACGGTGATCGACGAGAACACCGAGCTGGGCGGCGATGTTGTCGGTGACGATCGTCACTGCCATGAGAAAACTGGATCTACTCGATGCGTGGTGAGTCGTCCTCATTATGTATGTATATATATAAGCGTTATATCGAAGCCTACTCAGATTCGGATCATCCGACTCCGTCTCCGACACCGACTCCGTCTCTGACTCCGACAGCTGTGATGCGGAAAAAGTTTCTCGTCAGTTGCCTTCGTCGATGATGGCCGCAATATATAAATCTGGATGCCAAACCTCGATGTTATACGAGGGTAAAATAGATTTGAATAAACGAGGACAGGTGATTCAACTCTCTGCCTGAGAACGTTTCTGCAAACCAGAATAGTAATGGAAGCACTAACAGAACAAATTGTGTCCCAATTAATCATCAAGGAATTCACTGACGTCTAGACTAGATAAAAAAATAGCAAGTTATGAAAGTAGGAGAATAATGATTAAAAAGGAAAAAAATGTGTATATTATCAGTGCACACAGCTATACTATTACTTATATCATTACCTTCTAAATAAATTTTTCATTGATAAAACACTTGAATTATTGATAGAACACTTGAATTATCCTAAATCCAAGCAACATTCATCACAATATTATGAGAATAAATCAAACCATCATGCAAATATATAAAATATTCAATCAATACATGAAATCATCAATCTACTTCTTCCCTTATGTCATCAACAAAAAGGAGAAGTAGCATCATAGCTAGTTTAAAAGATATACAAATCTTTACAACATACTAGCTATTTATCACATCATACAATACAATATCAAATAATACCATTCAATCATAGCAAGTTTCAAACATGGGCAATGATGGTAATTTTCACTTGCTTCTTGAGATGTGCAAGTAGGCACCTTGTTTCTCATGATAGCAATATTTGCATCCTTTGATATAACAATTCTTAGCTTCTCATGAAGTTGCAAAATAGGAATCAAGATGGTAAATTTTTACAGTGTTCGAGCTAAAAACTTTCTCCCCCTTTGTTAGCATCAAAAAGAAAAGGAGGATCAAATATTTTAAATAATCTTGCATGAGATTCAACAATAATTTGCAACAACAAAAAATGTAAGCAATTTTGAAGAAGTGAAATTGAGCAAGATTTTTGCCTCTCTTGAGATAGCAATTTTTTGCTTCTTTTGCATGTTTCTAGCTAGCAAAATTTTTCTTTGCGATACATAAGCTAGCAATAAATCTTCTCCCTATTTGTTTTTGTCAAAAAAAAATGGAGTACAAATAGTCATGACAAAATAACAAATTTCCATCATGAATTTTTAACATATCAAGTCATAAATTCAAGGGAGTCATAAACAAATCATGGTATGAGGGAAATTTATGACAAGCAAGCAAGCAATAATGATAAGCTAGTATACTTTGCAATACGCAAACTAGCTCCCTTTCAATTTTTCTCTTTTGCACCTAAGTTTCCCTTTTGCAAGTCATCAACTTCTTGTTTTCAATGAGCTAGTAATTTTTATAAAATTTATAACATTTTAAACATGCAAACTCATGAGTTAAAAAATAATGCAACTTTGCAATTTCTTTCTTCTCATTTTGAGAAGTGCAAGTTTTGCCTTTTGCAAGTTCTAGCTAGCTATGTTTGTCATTTTCACTTGTGATACATAAGCTAGCAAGTTAACTCTCCTTTTGTCACTATCGAAAAGAAGGGATGAATAATATTTCAATGCAATAATTTTGCATCAATCAATATTTTAATTTTTTTCATGATGCAAGACAGTATTGAAACATGAGAAATCATGTCATGAAGGATATCAATATGTAAATTCAACAAGAATCAAAACCAAAAGATATCATCCATGATTCATAACTTTTCATTTTAGCAAGATCTAGATTCATATTTATCAATTTTTAATTCAAGATAAATGTCATACAACCAAGAATCATGATATATAAAAGCATATCAATATTAAGGATCAAATCATGATTACAAGTGCCAAGATATTTTCTTTTCATTCATTTTTAAGCCATGATAAAAGAATAAATCAATGATTCAAATATTAAGTACAATTTTTTTTTATCAAATTTTCAATCATTACATAAGGCATTTGAGGAAGTATTGAAAAAAAAAAATCAATTTTAGCATATAATGTTTCAATCTTCAATCTTGAGTCATAAATCCAAAAGTCATAAATCAAAAGGTTCATGAATCATTTTGACAAATCTTCTTTTTAGGAAATAACAAGTGGAAGTCTTAGAAGATCAAACACAAGATCTTGATTCATACATAAGAATTTTTTACCAAGATCATATTTCATAAGAATCACGACACGAATTCATAAAAATTCAAGTATTAAATTCTGAGAAATCAAAAGACAAGTTACATTTCATTTAACGAATTTTCTTTTGATAAGACGGAAGGAGCATGGTAAAAGATCTTGATTTATAAAGAGTTTTAAGTCATAGTTGTCAAGATCATGATTTCAATAAAATTTCTTTATAGCAAAATGAAATCTTTTAGAACTTGATTCAAGCATTAAATATGTCTTAACAAGTCATAATTCTAGAAGATTCAAAAATGATTAAAAGAAAAATCATTCAAGCTCAATTTATCAACTCAAGACTCATAATTAAATTATTATTTTTGAGATTAATAACATGAATAAAGTCATTACCGTATCATCAAAATCTCATTCGTAATTCTAATGATTTATAAAATATCATAAATGAATTTATCATTTGCCTTTCATCAAAAATTGAAAATCAAACTTTATCATAAAAATTATCAAGGCATAAATGCAACATATTATTCTAAGACATGAGATTTAATTTATCATGATAATATGTTTCATGTTTCAAAAGATGAGTATCAAATTTTAAAACCGAAACATGAGTTTGTCATCAAGATATAATATCACAAAGTCATTAAGCATGATAACAAACTTCTAATATTTTCATTTCAATGATGATTTCATAATGTATGTTCAAATATTTATACGGAAGCCATCATTGTATAAATTTGAAATACAAGTTGTCATTTAGCCCATTAAGATCAAAAGCATTGCACGTAAAGCATCATGATAGTGTAATTTCTCATTTTTTATGTGTTCCATTTCAAGTGATTTGACGTTCATATGAGTATATTCATGTTTTTCATATAGGTCCAAAGAGCATATTTCAAGAGAAATCATTAAGACCGAAAACATGAGGCACATTTTTTTAAAATATTCATCATGTTTTTATTTTTATGAGATTCATAAGACTCATAACATGAATTCATTCATCTCAATAGAATGAAAAAAAATACATTTTCATTTTAAGCAATTTGATGTGAGCATATTCAAAATTTTTATAAAAACATGTATCAAAATAAAACACAAGCTTAGTCATAAAATCATCAAGACCAAATATGTAAAAATGATAACACACTTTCAATTTTTATGTTAAAAGGCCATGTTCAAATTTTTATCAAAATCATGCATCTATTTATAAATTCGAAAAATATGTTTCATCATCACAATATGACACTTTATTACTTCAAAAGCTCATGCATGATATAAAATCATCAAGCATCATATTTGGAGACAATGTAAACCATCAAGATACACATGCATGGATTAATCCTAAGCATTATCACAAATCTTGCATCATTCATATGTTTACTTTTCAAAAATACTATAAAGAAAAGCATAGTATAATTTCGAAATTTTTTTAATTTCTAAAAACATAAGAAAAGAATAAAAAAAATTCCTACTAACTAAGTTAAGCATTCATGAAAATCATCAAGTAATTTCAAAATAATTCAAGGAAGTTAAGTTACTTACCTCATTGTCGAAGCCCATTAAAGCGTAGTTTGCTTCTTCTTTTCTTGATTCTTCTTTCCAAGCCTTCTTCTTCTTCTTTGGCCTCTTTCTCCGTTCAAGTTCATTTATGTTTTTTAATTTTTATTTAATGAACTTGTTAACATTCATTGTTATGTGTTCAATGTCCTCATTGTCCTCATCACTTGAGTCATCACTCAAGTGGCATCCATTTGTCCGATATTAAAAAACCTTCTTGTTCTTTAGAAGGTGATTCAAATGTTCATCATGTTCATGATGTTCTAAACGTTTTAAGAAACTCATTTCATAGGTCTTTAAAGACCCAATAAGTTCATTAATAGGATAGTTATTTAGATCTTTTATTTCTTGTATTGCGGTTATTATCGGATCCCATCTTTTTGAAAGAGATCTTAAAGTCTTGTTTACGAGTTCAAAGTCCAAAAAATATTTACCAAGAGCTTTTAGACTATTGATGACATCCGAGAAACGAGAGAACATGTCATCGATAGTCTCACTTGGTGCCATTCGGAAAATCTCAAAATTGTGCATCAAAATATTAACTTTCGAGTCTTTGACACTACTCGTTCCTTCGTGCGTGATTTCAAGAGTTCGCCAAATGTCAAAAGCCGTTTCGCATGTAGAAATCCGATTAAACTCATTTTTGTCTAAAGCGTAAAATAAGGCATTCATAGCCTTTGCGTTTAAGGAAAATAACCTTTTCTCCAAATCCGACCATTCGTTCGTCGGTTTAGAGGAAGGTTAAAAGCCATTTTCGATGATGTTCCACAAATCCAAGTTCATTGAAAGCATGAAAACTCTCATTCGAGTTTTCCAATATGTGTAGTCCGAACCGTTAAAAAACGGTGGACGAAAAACCGAAAAGCCCTCTTGAAAACCATTTAGAGCCATTTCTCACGGATGTAAATCCGAAAGAGAAAGAATGTGGCTCTGATACCAATTGTTAGGGATTGAGCGGCACTAAGAGGGGGGGTGAATTAGTGCAGCGGATAAAACGATGGATTTCTCAGCGATTTAAAACAAGCTTCGGAAACTTCGTACGATGAAACCAACGTTTCATTTGAAACCGATTTTTGTGTTTTAACTTTAAAGCATGCGTACAAAGATAAAAAGGAAGTGGAGCAAGTAAAGTAAAGGCTTGCAGCAAAGTAAAACAGAAATTTAAACACACACAATCAAGACGCAGCGATGTATAGTGGTTCGGTCAAAGTGACCTACATCCACTTCCGAAGCCTTCTCCGTTGAGGCTCCCTTCTTCCACTATCAAATCCTTTGAAGAGGAAGGATCAAATACCCCTCTTACAACCCTTTACAAGTGGTTTACACTCTTACAAGATTTCTCAAGGAGAAGGAGGTGAACACTTAGCAAGAATAAGACTTTTCAAGACTTTTCAAAAGCTCAAAACTAAGATTCTAACTCTCAAAAGGGTTCTATTTTTCAGCTGAAAAGGAAGGGGTATTTATAAGCCTCAAAGTGATTCAAATTTGGAGCCCAAACTTGGAGCAAAAAATTTGAATCTTTTGAGTTTTTCGTCCGCTACCTTGGCAGATCGACACACCAGCGGTTCTATCATTGCTACGAATCGCCATGCCATGCTACGATGTCGGCTCTGAGCCATTCATACCTTTATGTCATGGTCGCTGAGTCAGCACGGTTGGGTTCGGGACCGAATGCGTCGAGATCTCCTTGACTGATCCTCGATTCAACTGCAGGTGTTGGTCTGGCCGAAGTGAGTCCCCGGTTCACTTCAAAAGGAGGCTTCTTTCCCGAACGCTGGTCACCTCAAGCTCTCCAGTCCTTGCACACAGATCGGGTCGGGAAGATGCAACCTGACCCCTTCGATGGTAAAGTTAGTATACTGTTGGAAAGGGTTTTTTTACTTTTCTCTCTTCCTCCTTTTCTCCCACCCTCGGTCCTTGGCATGGCCTGGGGTTATATAACGGAGGGAGGCCGACCCTCGAGGCGTGGCATTGTGCTACCACCTTTTCCCTCGACGAGCTTTCCAGGATGGCGTTTTGAAGGCGTCGTCTCGGGCCCTCCGGGGCGGTGCCACTCCTTGGTACTTATGCTTGTGTGATGACACGTTCTCCGGGACCACACCGGTGTCATCTCCGGGCTTCCTGGAACAGTGCTATCCTGTGGGCGATGCTTGCGCTCGTACGAGGTGCGGTCTGGAGGCAGGGCTTTGTCCCATGATCGATATCAGTTCTGACATGACTGAGGGATCGACGAACTAAGCGAAGGTGGTCTCCCATCTTAACTCTTATGTTGACATGATAATGGGCGCCACCTATAAGCGAGTGACATGGGTA
The DNA here is from genome assembly GCA_023547065.1 of Musa troglodytarum. Classification (NCBI taxonomy): domain Eukaryota; kingdom Viridiplantae; phylum Streptophyta; class Magnoliopsida; order Zingiberales; family Musaceae; genus Musa; species Musa troglodytarum. Next base: position 55,419,505 of record CP097506.1, on the reverse strand, counting down.
CATGACCCATCAATAATGATTCAGCATACAGGGGAGGAAATTAAAATATCATTTGCTATAATCTTTATAGCTTTATAAAGTTCATGAGATTTTTCTACATGAACCCTGAGATGAGAAGGAAGATTATCCATTTATCTATCTATCTATCCATCTGTACACACGTATATAAGCTGTAGTTGTTTACTTATTATAGTTGAGAGATTCTCAAGTGCTGTTCTCTTCAAGCATTCGAGCACAATGCGAGAGCTTTTTTTTTTTTTTAGGAAGATTTATCATATCATATGATACTTTTGGATTATCTCTAGTCTAAGAAATACTAATTTAAGAATTGAGGCCATGCATAATAATGATGGTTAACAATTGGATTAGCCATTGATCTTTTTATCGCACACATCTTAATAGAAAAGTACGGCGTGTATAGCTAGAAAGAGAACAGGATATCAAGTATTTACATGATAGAAAACGTCAACCATATCAAGCATTTTCTCGGAAGGTGGCCTCCATATCATATTTGCCTCACAGTAGCCTCTTCTTTGCCTAATTCCCAATATACCTAGGATTTGTTAGGCTGATGTTGGGACTCCGGTGAACTCGGAACCCCATGGGCTTGATGCGACGGCGGGCCGACTAGAGGTAGGAACGCAAACATCGGCGGGGCAGGAACTCCACTGTAAGCTTGGAATCCGTACTGCCCAACGTAGTATGGATGATAGGCCATGGTACTCTTCTTTCTCCCCGTGCAACTCTTCTCCAAGCCATAAAGAACCGAGACGAACCTCTCGTTCCCTTCGATGTTGTACCTGCGCTTCATCTCGTTGAAGACTCTGCTAATCGATAGACTGTCGTATGCCGCTTGATGAGGGATCCCATCTTGTTCCACTCGCAGTTCTTGTGCAAGCCTCGTCAGGCCAAATTCTCTTCCGCTTAATCCATCGCAATGCTTTGCAATGTGCTTGATGTCGTATAATGTACCGAAAACTCTCCTCGCTGCAGCTATAAACTCCCTCAAGGTAGCGGGCAGCGGCGCTCCTCCGGTGATCAGCTTCATCACGTAGGCCACGTCGTAGAGGCCATGGAAGGTGACGTAAAGCCGTATCGTCTGTCGAAGAGCTTGTTGCGTAACACATTGCTCCACTTGTCGCCATCGATCCCGTTCCGCCGGTTTCCTCGAGGTCGTGGCCGCTCCGGCGCAACAGCTCGAGCGACGTAGGCGACGAAGGATGCACCGAGGGATCGAAATCAGAGAAGTTGAACTGCCAGCAGCAGCCCTGCCATGGAGTCCTGCCGTTCTCATCGAACAGCGTGATTCCGAGCTGTATCAGCTTCATCCTGTCCACGTTGTATTTGACGTCGGCATACCGTTCTTCCTCGGAAGCACAGAAAGGCGTCGACCGGATGAATCCTGGGAATTCTGTATCTAGGGCAACATAGCGAAAAGATCGACGGTGATCGACGAGAACACCGAGCTGGGCGGCGATGTTGTCGGTGACGATCGTCACTGCCATGAGAAAACTGGATCTACTCGATGCGTGGTGAGTCGTCCTCATTATGTATATATATAAGCGTTATATCGAAGCCTACTCAGATTCGGATCATCCGACTCCGTCTCCGACACCGACTCCGTCTCTGACTCCGACAGCTGTGATGCGGAAAAAGTTTCTCGTCAGTTGCCTTCGTCGATGATGGCCGCAATATATAAATCTGGATGCCAAACCTCGATGTTATACGAGGGTAAAATAGATTTGAATAAACGAGGACAGGTGATTCAACTCTCTGCCTGAGAACGTTTCTGCAAACCAGAATAGTAATGGAAGCACTAACAGAACAAATTGTGTCCCAATTAATCATCAATCCACTAACTACAACACACCAATCTAATCTACAACTTCAAACTTTAGAGTAGAATGACCAGAAACCAGATTCCAATGGTATGGCCATGACAGGAAATGGTGGCGTTGGAACTGCACTAAGTTGGGCACCCCAGCAGCTTGAAATGGCAGCACCGGGAAACCACCACCATGAACTCGAAACGGGAGGCCGGCATGAGGTTGCAACGCGAGCATCGGTGGAGGAATAGCGCGAGGAGCTTAGTACCGGTGGTGACCATAGTAAGGGCGCAGAGCTTGGTACCCGTGGTGGCCGTGGTAAGAAGCGCGAGGAGCTTGGAACCGGTGGCGACCATGGTAAGCATTCGCATTCTTCCTGCCGCGGTCCATGCAACTGTTGCTGAAGCCATAGAGGACGGAGACGAAACCTTCGTTCCCTTCGATGTGATACATCCGCTCCATCTCGATGAACGCTCTGGCAATCGTTACACTATCGTGTGCTGCTTGATGATGGATCCCATATGCTTCTACTCGTAGTTCTCTTGCAAGGCTCAGTAAACCAAAAGTTCCTCCCCTTAATTGCTCTCCTATGTACTTGAGATCGTAGAAATGGCCAAATGTTCTCCTCACCGAAGCTATAAACTGTCCCAAGTTAGCAGGCAACGGCGCTCCTCCGGTGATCAGCTTGATCACGCAGGCAAAATCGTACAGGCCATGGAAGGTGACGTAAACGGACTCGTTGTCTCCGTTGAAGAGATTGTGGCGTAGAAGATTGCCGCACATGCCGCCACTGATGCCCTCTAGCAGGTTTCTCTCGAAATCGTGGCCGCTGCGGAGCAACAAGTCGATGGAGCCATTCGACCGAACAGGCCGCCTTGGAAAGATATCGGAGAAGTTGAACTCCCAGCACCAGCCCACAGCACTACGGTGACAGTCGAACAAGGTGATTCCGAGCTGTATCAGCTTCATATTGTCGACGTTTTTTTTGACGACGCGATATAGCGCTTCCTCGGAAGCATCGGGAGGAGCGGAGTCGACGACGCCCGTGAACTCCGTATCTATGGCGACGTAGCGAAAAGATCGACGAACCATGACGAGGAGATCGAGCTCCGCCTCGAGGTTGCTCTCCGAGACCCTGCGTCGGATGATTGACGTCAGCGCCATGTAAAGGAAGAATCTCTCGCGCAAGAAGCGTATGAGTGTTGGGGTTGGTTGAATTGCCCGGCGACCTCTGCTCATTTTATAGCCGCCCCCTCAGATGAGATGATGCAGATGAAGATGAAGATGAAGATGCAGCAGATGGGACTCGAATAAAACTATTCTCTTTGTTTCATCGAAAATGCACACTCGATGTGCACTAATATTGGATTCCAATGTTCTTGCAGGAGAAGAAATCCAAGTCTGGAAAGAATTCTTCGTGAACTACAGCAATAGTGAACGCTAGTGTTTGATCATTCCATTAGTGCCAAGTCTATCTTTAGATTCATGGAAGAGGATGTGAAAGGATATTGTGAGTGCAATTGGGTTTTTTCTAGTGATTCTTTTGAGATGTAAGTGAGAGAATGTATCAGGAGCACTTATAACTTTGGCTCATATGATAAAAGAAAATTAATTTTCCACATGAACATGAGAATAGAATGTTTACCCAATCTTGTATTGATTTTTTTTTATTCTTAGGATTTATCTTTTGCCATCAATATCTTCTCCCTGCAATAATTCATGACCATACTTATGCTTTATATATATACATACATACATATATACATATATATATATATATATATATATATATATATATATATATATATTTCGAAAGCAAATAATATTCTTCTCGGGAATAAAAAATAATTTACAAGGAGTTCATCGACGTCAAGGCTAGATAAAGAAATAGCAAGTTATGGAAGTAGGAGAATAATGCTTAAAAAAGAAAAAAAAATATATGTATATTATCAGTGCACACAGCTATACTATTACTTATATCATTACCTTCTAAATGAATTTGTTCTTAACGTAAATATGCAAGTTTCTTTGTTCTCCAAAGGGAACTATATTTTCACATTCACCAATCTGTCCAACAATATCAGACATAAGGAATGTTTATAATGATTCAGCATACAGTGGAGGAAATTGAAATATCAGATGCTCCACATTTGCTATAATCTTCATAGCTTTATAAAGTTCATGAGATTTTTCGACGCAAAACCTAAGATGAGAAGGAAGATTATCCATCCATCTATCTGTCTATACACACGAACCTTTTTTTCTAAGGAAGATTTATCATATGATACTTTTGGATTATCTCTAGTCTAAGAAATACTAATTTATGAATTGAGGCCATACATAATAATGATCGTTGACAATTGGATTAGCCATTGATCTTTACATCACACACATTTTAACAATCGAGAATTATTATGCACATCATTTGACCACAAATAGAGACCGAATCAACCTCGACGAGACGCTAGACAAGTTTGAATCATACATGACATGTCAGACAACAAGTCAAGAGTGCCAAGCGAGAGGAAAGGTGACATGTTGGTTAAGTGTGACACATTGTATTAGCCAGGTAATAACAAAGCATTCATAACCATTGGCGCATACTCGCACACCAAAACTAAACCTCAATTGAAATACATGACACCATAAATCAAACCAACTAATATGACAGTCCGAACGAATAAATAATGGCATTGAATGATCGATCAAGAAGCTGAGCCACCCCAGTGGACAACACAGATGTGAGCAGTAAAGACGATAAGAACCTTCGCAAGCTTCATCATGCAAAGTCCGACGATACAAGCATTCATGCCCTTTCACAGCAGCCCACTGTAAAATCCAACATGAAAATGACTTCTGTATTAGATGCAAGAGAGCTACAATTACTTGGGACCTCCAAATCGGCCATGACTAGAAAACATTTGGAATCCTTTTGGGAAAAAAAAAAGAAAAAATAATAATAATAATAATAATCTGAAGAAGCTGCTGCCATGGCAGAAGATACAGATTGCCCCGTGAATTTGCATAACGTCGTTAGCTGGCACCGGACATAATCAGGTAAAAGTGACCTACACATGTTCTCCTGCATCTTGCTCATTGCATGTAACGACAGCCTTCCGAAGCAAACCAAAATTAACATTAAAAAAGGAGGAGGCACAAGAGTGACCTTCCTTCCGGTGCCATCTTCAGGCATAGTACATGTACAAACTGTTCATAGCAGCACAGGCAATTGAATTTTCTGTCGGGTGCCATGCTAAATGGAGTAACTTTGTTGTGAAATCAAATGAATTTCCATTGGCATCGACTCCTGGGCTTTCTGCTCCTGTGATGATTCAACACAAGCATGGGACATCATAGAGAGAAGAATGCACTTTGAAATCCATCATTTATCATATAATCCAGAGAACAAAAACCCTAGTGCATAAGCACTAACCTCGTCTGACAACACGTGCAAAGCTGCTCAAAGATCTTGCCGGCCTTGAGGGGGTTTGCACTTGTCGCCTATATGAGTTCGTTCACAAAAACAGAAAAGGGAAGAATCAGCTATACCGAATGGTTCAACCATGAAGCAAAAAAAATGAATCAGCAAATGAATACTCTGTTCCATGAATCCACCGACATAATTAGATCATATTAGTTCCAAAAACAAACTGGAACAAAGGTAGAAAACACGTGTCGCTCTAGTTCTTGAAGGAACAGTGAAGAAACCGACAAATAACTGTGGTGACATCACTATTGAATGTTCAGTATTAGCAACAATAATGTATGGTACACACCAACCGTGGTGGGCGTAAACTGCCACTTCAGATGTGGCATACCTCAACCATGTTGGATAGGATGCCTCCCAGATGACACTTCAGCTCTTGGCCTTTTGGCTCTTAGCCTCTGGCCTTCGGGCATGAAGAGTTCTGGCTGCTATATCACACCTTTCACTTTACCTTCTGGGTATCTTGGCGATGAAACTAACGTAGCCAATATTTCCTTATAGCAACATAGACAAACAACATCCGGAATATATGAGCTTCTTGACTTAAACCAATACTGTCTGTTGCTAATATACTTGCTAGACAGTAAATACTAGAATGTAAAGTTAAAATGTGTTGTAACGGTTTTTGCTCACTCAGTTAACAGTTCTGTACACTACAAAGCTTCTAAAAGTACAAATCCATATGCACTACCAGCAATAAAGGACCAAGTTTTACAGTAAGCTAATACCTTGTTGGATTTTTACTGGCCTCCAAAGTTGCTGCTTCGTTGCTTCCAGGAATACAGCCAAAAACACGGAAAAGATTGCTGCAATTACAATAATTATTGAGCATCAATGGATGCAAAAATAAACAGTGTTAAAACCAAATATTTGAAAAAACACTATATACCCATAAGAACCAGTTGCCACACGTAACCCATCTCCACTTAGGCAGCAATCAAATTTGTCAAAGATCGAATCATTCTCATATAGATCACATAGCTGCAAAGCAATGATAGCTACGGTTACCAAGATCCATCCATGTTAATGTACAGAGTACTATTATCTAGACTGGAGGAAGGCCAGCTAAAATTACAAAAGAAAAACAAACTCACCTTGGGCCTTAAATACTCGTGAATCTGAAAAGTTGCTACAGGAGCAGACTCCATGTTTATGTCCCATAGCTGATCGATAAACAAGAAAATTATATGAAGCAAGAAACAATTTGCAAAAAGGAAGAAGGGGAGAAGAATTAAAATCGTGATGTTCTTTTCTGAACAATCATTGGAGAACAACAAAATCGAGAGATCAGAATACCATGCATCAAGAATGTGATTCAATAAAGCACAGTACCTTTTCCACCAGCCTGTGCCATACCCACCTCACCTACACTTCTAATGGTTGGAGGTAACGTGCTACCCAGCTTCATCAATGGTAAAGGCTTGGTTGGGCTTTTAGGATTTTGAGTTTGAAAATCTCCACCCAACACTGTTTGGGTTCAGGGTGAATTCAAACTCCAAACCCTGAACCAAACCTGAATTCAACTGGAACCTAGTCTATACCTAACTAATTGACAATGTATCCGTATCCTATCGCAGATATTATTTACTATCATTTTTATTCAAAATTTTATGGGTTTCAATTATACATAAATACACACACGCAACCAAGAAACCTGACACATACCAGCCATTCTCGGACTGAGATTATCACAAACAGAGCCTGGGTTGGTCTAGGTTAGGATTGAGGAACATAAGCATTGGACTAGGAGGACTCATTCATTCAGGATTTAGGATTACTCTACCATTGTGGAACCATGATCTGAGTTCCTTGCGCAGATGTATGATGAGTTTTGTAACCCACATCACTATAGTAAGCATTCCAGCATATCAAAATTGTGAATTCAATCTCATTAATACTATCAATCAACTAAAAGATCATTCAATCAATGGGGCCCAGCAGATATTAAATGAAAGAAAAAGGTTGATACCAGAAATCATAGCCACAAAATCCCACATACTGCAGGTACTTGAACACTTATAAGCGATTAAATTTGAGATCTCACTGAAGCTTCTCAATAAAGCAATAAGAGAAAAAATCAGTAAAAGATAAAAAAGGAGGAACCTTAAGAGTCATGTAATCACGACTAAGGATGTGTCTTCCGTCCTTTGCAAATCTAATATCCGAAATTGAGGCAATGATCTCTGTGAAAAAAGATCTTGAACCAGGAGCCTCCCGTTCCTCAAACCTGTTGATAGTCCGTCACTAGCTATACTAATTGACATCAAGAAATTGAGGCTAAAATTTATCTTGAGACAAGTACATTACTCATTCTGCCATCGAAGGAACTCAATATATATACACAAAAAAAAAAAAAAAACTTACATCTTAGAATGTTTATCACATAATGCTGACTGCCGCAAGTCAATAAGCCGGATTGAGCCCTTTGAGCTACTATATGCTAGCATGTTACAATGGGATGGATGGAATTCAGCAGATGTTATCACCTCTGAAATGTGATAGAATTTACAATTCAAAATGAATTTATCACTGAAAAAATTATAGCTAAGGCAAACCTAAAGTGCAAACGGATAAATTAGGAGGGACAATAAAAATAAGGTGGTGCAGAGAAATTTTATTAGAGAAATAGTGTGGGTGAGATTAAACACCCAATGAGGAGCTGTCTCTTACAATTTCCACTGAATAAAAAGTCCCAAGCAAGCATCTAAAGGATCTTAATATTGCCATTTCTTTACCTCAAAAAAGTCGTACTCTCAAAATGACATTAACAAAGTGACAGATGTTGAAGCTGACCACACATCATAACTTTTCACTTAAAATGCGAAATCTGCAGTTTGTTACAGTAGGTCCAAAGCTGACCTCGGCCAACTAACTAAAACATAACATTAATCAATAAATGTGTGTGTGTGTGTGGTCATTTCAGCGAGAGTATTATAATAGAAAGCCAAAGGTACATATCTATTGCATATATTGCATTCTCAACCGGTCAGTGTGCTTAATGTTCCATTAATTTAACCATAGCTTCAGTCTTTGTTTACATTTAACTAGGATAGTACTGGTTGCAAGTTTATTCAGGCTAGCAACTAAGAACTAGGATTTCTTTTTCTTTTTACCTTTTTTTAAGCTTTTAAGGCCTTAAATTGCTATGTCAAATAAATGTGAAGCCCTTATACTAATAGAACGGTGATCCGAGGCCAGGAATTGTTATTAAAAGTACCACCAACTGGTGAAGGGGCTTCTTGTTTTAAGATAGCTCATTGAAGAGCCATTTTAGAATCATGAGAATAATGAAGTCAGTTGATAGTAACTTTAACTGTTGTTGTTATGTCTGTTTCTGTAGAAGCCAGCTTACAAAATGAATTATTTTTAAATATACAAAAAAATAGATGAGTTCTATTTAAAAACAAAAGGTCCCTTCATAATTGGATGAAACAACTAACAGGAGGCCATTATTGTCACATATTCATTTAGGAAAAAATATGTTCAAGATTCACAGAACAGATAACTATGACTCAAAAGTGCTACTTATGCTCTTAAAAATGAAAGATTTAATACTTCCAATAAAAAAAGTGATACCAGTTAGATCCTCCATATTTGCAGGCTTCACATCAACAATATTAAAGCTTTGATTGCTGATTTCCAAATTCCAAAGGTTTATTCGCAGATCATCAGCTGATATAAATGTCTCACCATCACTGGATGGAAGAAAGAAAATCAGCATTTTGTTTCAATAAGGCTCAAAGCACAAGTGGACTTTCAACCATATATAACCACTAGAGAAAATTCTAAAAGAAGCCTCCTATTTTCATCATATCACAAAATACTTATAAGAAGTACCAACAAAACAATATTGCTGACTTAAATATGCAAAAGTTTTCACAGTTGATCAGGAAAACAAAGAGATCCTATTCGTGAAAGCATATATGCAAAATCATCACCTGCTATTCTTTGTTAATAATTTCATGTTTGCTTGCTTCTGCTGCTCAGAAGTACAATGAGTTCAAAGAAGTTCCATCTTCAATAATAGAGTTTGAAATGCTTTTACAAATGAAACTACAGAACTGTCGGCACAAGCAGGTAAAATAAGTTTGTTGGACACAAAGGCACTTTCTTGTAATTAGACGAGGTTGGTGGCAAGTTAGGTAGCCAATTGATTCACCATGTGTCAGAAGTGTTCAAAGCAACTCGTGAAGTCATTTGCTCAAATTAGACAAATGAATCTGCCATCTTTATTAGGAGCCATGGTCTTAAGAAATACTTGGTATCGGAGCACATTTCACTTGGTAATGTTAATATGAATTACTAGTTCAATTGCTACTTTATACAAAGCATATGGTCATCACCACATATCTTCTCCCGTTTGTAAGATAAACAAAAATTCATTCAATAGGACATTGGTTTATGAGCTACAAACTCCATATATAGTATGGTTAAACATGATGTAGATCCATAAGAGTTGGTTAAGTTGCAGATATAGCAGATGGCATCACCATCACTAAATTCATCAGTGGGGCCATAATTAAGTCATAGAAACTTATGCATGATACGTATAAGAAACAACACAAGTACAATAAGTGCATTTCAGCTAATAGAGTGATTCAATAACCAGGAGACTAGAATAACTGGAAAATATATGATTCACCTGTTATTTGAGATGGAATTTATATGGTAATCATGAGCATGGGCATATATCTTCCGGCATCTAGCAGTGAGACTTGTCTCCTGGCACGTCACCTGTGCAAACATATAGAAAGTGACCATTTTCATTGAGTTAGCATAACAGAAAACATGAATTCACATGACAAAAAGGGATGCAAAAGAATAAAAGAAGCAATCAGTGCATAAAATGTTGGGGAAAATGCAATATGTAGCTACAGCAAGCTAGTCAATTTGTTGAATGCATATAAAATTTCTCAGTGCCTTTATATATATATATATATATATATATATATATATATATATATATATATATATATATATATAGGCGGCAAACAATTATTTGTATGTCCAATAGTTTGGGTTAAGCACGACTACCACAGGCAGATGCAGTGATGGAAACCCTCCAGGGGGAAAGGACAAGTCATTGCTTGAGTGACTGTCATGCCCTTCATAACATCCACCATTTGGAAGACATCTTCTAGGAGTCACACTTGAACTAGCAATGCTGCCGTTTTGAACGGCTTTTGAAGCATCCACATTCATCTCAGAAATCTTCTTGACTTTTTTTTCTTGGACCTGTAGGGATTTAAGAACAGCTATAATATTAATAGAGCACCAAAAAGAGAGGGAATCTAGCAGTCCATAGTTTCAGAAGGGTTGAAGGACAGCGACATAATCACAGGTTTGAACAACCATAACAACAAGACATTAACAATAACACAAGCATTTCAAGGCAACCCAATTCAAGTTCCAAATCTGCCTTTATCATCACGGTCCTAACCTGTACTCTCTTGAATCCTATCATCAGAAATATCAAGTTCTTTTTATTGAAAAATCTCTTGTAATTCAGTAGACGTTCAAGACTAATACCTTTTTTTACTGAAAGCAGAGATTTACAATTTTTATATTTTATGTGTATGTATTTTTCTATTTAACAGTCAAACTAATGCTTTTGATATCCTACATATATATGAACAGAATGGTTTTAGAACACAAATATTGTGACATATCTTCTCTCTAAAATATGTTTCTTGTGTTTAGGGAAGACACAGCAAGTAATGAATACAAGGAAGTCAGGAAAATACTATTGCTAGAAAAGAATGAAACATAAACAACAGATAATATAAGAACCTAACCATAAGTTTAGAAACAAAGTATTAGTGAATCATGGAAAAGCACAAAAGCATCACTAATGTAAGGACAACTCTACCAGAGGTTAGTTTCACACTAGGCATATATAAAAGTATCAGCAAGATGCAATGAATTTAAATATGATTGTACTAATAGAGATTCAACAAAAAAAAGGTATAAACTAAACACCCCTGTAAAGACAACCTACATTCTTCAACAACCACAGACGGTATATATTTCCAAAACAATCTACAGTACAGCCATAAACAATATCCAGTCATGCAGGTTTCATGATGGTGGATTTGCAAACCATTAAAGTAAAACACAAAGTATGTATGCACCTTCGTCAAAAAGCCAAGAGGAATGATACCAAAATCAATAACAATAAAGTGAACTCACAAAACTTGATAGATATTAACATTGCTCAGAATTTCAACGGAATGCTAACAAGTCACTTGCTGTCTGGCTTGGTTCACCGTGGCTAGCATATGCTATCCTAGGATATCACTCTGGAAATAACGGTCAATAGCAGAAGCCAGAAATGGTACAATGAGATAACCGAGAAACTAATAGAAGAAAATGAAATGGACATATATAGAACTTCCTCTAGAATAGCAAGAATCAAAGGAACAGATTTTTTGTAATGTTTGACTTGAAATAGTAACATCCCACATAACTCAGAATATGAACACAATTTTACAAAAAGAAGGGAAACATTAGTGATAAGAATAATAAAGAAAGATTACAACATCAGTCTGAAAGTGATTAATACCTACCTTCCAGTACTTGATTGTCTTGTCATTAGTAGAAAGAAGAAAAAGTGCACCATTGGCTGTTTGGCACCATTTAATCTTATTAATCTTCTCCTCTATCTCCAAGCTTTTAAGATAGTCAAACTGAAGTGTGAACATGCAAAATCTTTATCGATGTTCTATTAAGATTACAGGATCATGTTTCAGATAGTAGTCATTGAGAATAAAGCACCTCAGGTTCATGGCTCTGAAACTCTGTTTTGTAGCGAAACTCAGGGTGTCTAATAGTTGGATAATCTTGCTTCTCCAGGTCTTTTCGGGAGCCATGCTGCAGATTCAATACATAGAAAATATGAAAAACAAAGGAACACAAATAGACAAAACATGCTCTAGCTTAAAGATAAGGCAACTAACGTACACTTCTAACATCGATCCTTTCAAATAGAACAACACGCCCTCCTCGATCGCCAGTGGCCAGATGGTCCCCGGATTTATCAAATTCAATAGCTGAGATAATATCAACTGCATATAAAAATAGACATTAATGAAGTCAGCTAACCTTGCATAGGATTCGACAAAGCCAGAGGATGGAGTAAAAAAAGAAAAACATATACACGGTATGAAACACAAGAACATAGACAATTCCTCTATTCTGGTCAATCAAATAACATCATATATTAGGCAGTCCCTGTATAAGAATGCTAGCTGGTTACATGTACCCTTTGGAGCCTAGCGTGATCAGCTGATCATCAAAAAATATCACTTCAACGATAGATACTTATGCAAAATATAACCAAGAAAACTGACTCACACTTTTGGAAATGAGAACCTTTGTCTTCCAATAAGCTCAAGTCAGACCTGAGTATACAATTAGAGGGCCAGTCTTGTTGCCACAGTTAAAATTACTCCATTGAGCTCAAGTCTTGTTGCCACTTTTAGAAATGAGAACCTTTGTCTTCCAATAAGCTCAAGTCAGACCTGAGTATACAATTAGAGGGCCAGTCTTGTTGCCACAGTTAAAATTACTCCATTGTAACCTAGGTGAACAGGGTTTGGATAATGGAAACAACCTCTCTACCTATAGGGTTGTATCCCTAAATCTTGCACTGGACGAAGCCCCATGCACTAATCTACACCTTCTTTTAGAGTATATCTTACCACCTGAACATGTCTAACCTTTTCAGTCTCTCACTTCCAGATCAAGATCAAATAATCTTCTATGGTTTGAAAGCAACACGAGGAAGAATTTTGGTTCAGCCAGCAACACTACAATAACTTTGCAATTGAAAAAAAAAAAAGGACAAAGCTTTGACATTTAGCAATATTAAAATGATGACACAAATTCCATTAAGTTGTTTGCCATTTATTCATCATCCCTGCGAACTGAACTGCCAGACTTTGCTCAAGAATGGTATCAATTAGAGCTGTTAGACATTGTAAAGAATTGAAGCATTTTCACTCTAAGAAGGTGTAGGAACTTTATGTGAATGAGAAACATCCAGCGACAGAAAAGGGCATAGTTTCTTCTCTTACCTAATCATTGATGTCGAACTTGGAGAAGTGATGAAAATTACAAATTTCCCATAGTGTTATTTATGGCACTGTTACATGCTTATCAGAAACATGCAAATGTGAAAGTTTTAGTTCACTTCCAGAAAAAAATTCCAAACAACAGACCATATCACTGGCTTCATCAGTACAATATGCACTGGTTATTCCAACCAATATAGAATAGGTTACATTTCTGGTAAAAGAGAGCAGCCATTGTTAACACACACGGAAGAAGATAGAGAGGCAAGTCAAAAATAACTAAATAGTCTAATTAAACTAGATCAACAGCTAATAGATAGAACTTACCCGCGACTAATCTGACAATCCACAAAAGCCACTAAAATTCGACCAAAGTTTTTAACAAGGAAACATAGTGGTAATCAACAATTTCACCTTTATCTATAGAATAGTTGCAAGTTCACAAACAACAACAGAAGTGAGAAACAAGGAATTCATTAAACAACCACAAGAAGTAAAATATTCATGCAAAAAAAAAAAAGAAGAAACATATTTTTTAAATTTGGAAAAGTAACAGGTTCCAATCTTTCCCGCAATATGATGGAGAGACCTCAATAAAATAACATTCCCTACGGTTGTCGCGGGACAAGGCACTTCCAGTATTTCTCAAAAGCCATTCTATCGGCAAACACAGAAAACGAAGAATGGCGACTCCGAAAAGAACATGTAAACCTGACGAAACCCTAAGCTGACCCCGCATCGTCAGGAACCGATCTGACAAAGGGTAAGGAAAGATCGTACCTTCCTGGACCTCCTCCCCCGCCGCCCTCTCCCCGAACACCTGCGAGAATTTCCACTCGAGCGGCGGCGGCAGTCCAGGGGACAAGCCCTCGGCGCCGTTCCCCTTCATCTTCCTCCCAGAATTCCCGCGAGATCGGGCCTCTACACCAGCGGCATCAGCGATCCGGGCAGCTCAGATGCGTCCAATTCGGATCCAATCTCCTCCATGACGATCTCCACCGATTGGCAAGTCCACAGCGGCGATCGACACGTTAGAGAGAAAGAAATCTAGAAACAAAAGCGAAGAACCGCTATCTCGCTCTCGCTCTTCTTCCTTCGCCCTAACGAGGCCAAGTGTGCCTTCTTTTTCCCTTCTCTATCAAGCTCTCAATCATTCACATGGAAAGGCAGACCGATCTCCTCTTTTATGAAGTCGATGGAAGCCCAGTCCAGTATAGAATAAGGCCCACTTCATCGGGCCTTAGAAGTTGTTGTTGCCGTATTTTGATCAACTTGTCAACATAATTTTTCACGCTTTTATTTATTTATTTATTTATCGAGGAAATTGGCATTCGGCTAAAAACCGTCGTGTGTACGTACGCACATATTATATTTCGTTCATACCTCCAATTATTTCCGTCGAAAGCCCAAATTAAGCCCATTTAGTTGGTAATCGGTCCATTACCAGCCCGAGTTGACAACGGTGTGTTACATACATACCTCGAACAAAATCAAGAAAGGTAAAGAGTTTAGTTTGGGTTCAGAAACTTTGACCAAATCCAAATTTATATACCATGAATTATGTATCAACCCAACATTGTCCGAAACAGTTCCTTTGACCGAGTGCAGAGGTGATGCCGACGTGGGTGTCGGAAGGATAAGGGATGGGCAAGCAAACTCCGCGTTAACACCACTCGCACGGCTGTCCGTTTGACTTCTGCATGCATGCGTTGACCCTGGAGTCAGGAAGTCGAAGACCGTGGGCTGACGACATTTCCCGACGCTGCGTCTTCTTCTGCTGCTAGCGGAGGCTCGCCGACATCGCGGAGAGACGGTGAGCGATGATGACAGAAGGGAAGTGAGTCTTTCTGCTTGTTGAGCGTGACATTGGAGGAACAGTACAAAAGAAGAAGACCTGTTGGGGCATGACAGGTCAACCGCTTCGGAGTTGTGATGCGAACGGAAGCACCGAGAGATGGATTACATCCGAAGGCATGAGCGCCAAGAAGAAGAAATGGATTTGACCATCCACAAAGGGCACAGCAGTTGCTCTGACGTTTTATATGTCACCGCAGCTAAACTTTCGATCGTACTCTACTCCTTGTGATATTTTTCGTGGATTCAGGCGCTGTTGTTTATCCACCACTTTGATAACTTTTGTACTGCGCATATACTTCAGAAAGATGGCAATCTTTATGATATGTCTAACAGTTCTTCGGTTATGATGGACGACTATGTTAGATGACGTTGACCTTCGAAGGAGACATCTATGAATGACATGGTCAAACAATGCAGCTCTTACATTGTATGCTGTTTGAGTTTGATTGCAAAAGTCAACTCAAATGTACATTTGTTGCGTCGCTATGCACAGTGACAAACGTTCACGTGTGATCATCATCCCTGTGCTGAAAACTAGCTTGTTGTTGTTGACCATGGCAATTGTTGTCCACCTCGTTGACCAGCGACTTGCAACAAAAGTTGCATACCATTTGACTCGTATCATAGATTATCTTAGCTAATAAAGATCAGGGTTCGGTGGTGTGTGCAACATACTAAGCCTAATAGGGTTGTGGGAGCTGGAAACTTAGAGTATATGACCTAACCCTTTGATGACTTGGCAAATTTTATGATTAGGTTTCTGTATCAAGTGTAATTTAAATCAAGTTGCACTTCTCATAATCTCGAGGGTGGGTTCAATAATCATGGCATCTGTAATACAAGAGTTGACTACACTAACAATGGCGGATGTGTACTTACTAAAGCCACGGATATGCAACCCAATGATATGGGAGGAGAGTATTGGAATGACTTCACTCCCCAATTGTGGACTATACTGAATATTATTATTATTGAACAATCTTTCAGTATATCTGGACTATATACATCAAGGCTAGACTGGAAGAGAAGAAATAATTGAGACATTAAGATGAAAAGATATTACGAGGAAGAATCATAATGAAACAGTACCAAAGCATTTTATTCATACATGGCTAGCTAGCTTCATGATTGTATACATTGAAGATGTATATATGAACTTCCTGTAAAATTATTCTATGCAAATGCAAGGCTCTAATCAAAAGAGGTGGTATTTCTTCACCTCTTCAAAAACACAGCCTTGCCCCAAGATAAAGCAGAAGGAAAAGAAAAGAAAAATGAAACCAGCAAAATCATGAGAGGATAATAAATGAAGTGGCCGGGTCTGCAGCAAACATTATTTCTCTTGTTTTGCCTTCATGTTCTCGGTGAAGTCCTTTATTCTCCTCAGTGCAACTTCCAGTGTCTGCTGGCTCATATTAGCAAAGCACACCCTAAACCAGCCTGCTTCCGAACAGTGGCAGGAAGAGCCTGGGGATATGTTAAGCTTCGCCTCGTGCACTATCAAGCTCCAAAGTCTCAGCTCTCCTTCCTTGGTGGGCTCTTCGAGTAATGGTGCCAGATTCATCCAGCAAAAGAGCCCAGCATTCCCTGGCAAGCACTCGATCCCGGCATTCTTGAGACCTTCGGTGATGAAATCATGCCTCTTCTTAAGCCTTTCTCTATTTGTCTTCAGGTAGGTCTCAGTGAACTCTCTATCAGCCAGCATTGAAGCCAACATCCTCTGAGTCTGAGACGAGACTAACGTGAAGCTGGACATCCTCCTAGCGGCCGTCACCACTCTATCGTTGTACGAGTAAATTGCTCCCACTCTAAATCCAGGCAGGCCAAGATCCTTGGAGAGGCTATACACGATGTGGACCCTGTCGCAGTCTTTGTAGCCCCGAGCTTCGACAATCTCCGCGACGCTGACGAACTCATCGGAGGAGAACACGGAGCCTGAGTAGATCTCGTCTGAGATCAAGTGGATGTCCTTCTGCGTCACAAAGTCTAATACCTCCTCAAGAACATGCCCTGTGGTCGCGGTGCCCAACGGGTTCGATGGGTTTGTGAGGAGAAGTCCTCTGACTCTAATCTTCATGCCTTCTGCCTTCACGTATGCATCTTCTAAGGCCTGAAGAGTTACTTGGAATCCATTTGAGCTGCTGCAGTGGACCGGAATGATACGAACACCAGTTCTCCATCTTAGATCTCTGTCAAACCTGGATTAGAAGTGGTTTTCCTGTTAACCTAAGTAGGCCGAGATTAACAAGCGGCACAGTGATGATTAAAGATAAGGTGGCTGTAGCTCTTACCCAGGATAATAAGGTGTTGGGATCAGCAAACAATCTCCGGGATCTGCTAAGATGAAGGTGAGTAGCTCGTTTGCGGCGGTTGCACCTGCGGTGAGGACGATGCGTTCGGGATCAAACTTTGCCCTGCCTTCTCTTATCTGCTCCATAAAAGTTGCCATTTCCTGCAGACAAAGTTGTCGCCGAGCGTGATTCTCTGAAACAATTACGAACGGATAAGCAACGCAATCGTTCCCAGGTAATGCCTCTTGCCTGTCTAAAAGCTTGTAGACCATGGTAATCTTGAAACAAAGCGTTTTCTCTGAAGCCGGAGATGCCACATCCCCAGCCAGATGCTTCCGGGTGCTGGTCTAAATACTTCTCCAGTAGATCAAATGAAACCTGGGAAAGGCCACAAGGGCACAGTCGGGCAAGAGAAATGAAGACAACTTCTTATTATGCCATAATGAGTATGCATCAGTAACAGCTTACTTGGTTCTCTGCCAAACCCATCTGAATGACCCCTGCAGGGTTGCTTGCAGCATCATAAGGGTCTTCATCATAAGCTTTCCAGCCGGCAAAGTAAGGGGAGTCCTCCCCGTGGGTGTTCGAAGTTGCCACTTCTGAGAGTGGCACACAGGATTCAGCACCCTTAACCATTTGCTTGGAAGTTCCAAATGAACTGATCTCCCTAGTTAGGGTTGCCGAGGGAAATGAACGAAGTCAATGCAGAGCCTCCCGAGAGAACTCCATATTTATGAATGCCAAAAGGAGGCTCAAACTCTGAAACAAGGCCATAAAAATGCAAGGCAGCCAATGATTGCCAAAGCGTCTGAAACAAGATCAAAGCCTTATCTTTCGGGACAGCTGTTGCCCTTCTGCTGTTCAATAGAAGCTTCCTTTTATCCCTCATTTCCAAGATAATTTTTGCCTAGAAATGGAGACATTGGTGTTCCCATTTCAACGCAATGATAGATCTGTGCATCGAGGAATATATCAATAAGATGAAGCAGGCATGCTCCTCCTAATTGGCCTAATGCCTGGGATAAAATTAAGAACCTAAACATAGCTTGTGGAGGTGTTAGGTCGTAGATTGCATGGGAAAAAATCAACGTATCCTCGCAATAGATTAGGATGACAACAAAGAAGGCCACAATGGAAATCCACCACATGTTGGAAAATAGTTATTCTGTGGTCATAGGAAAAGATGTATCATCCAATGGCTCACAGTACATTCATTCGGTCTCTACAAAGCGTAGTGATATGTGATGCTTAGTTGATGGATAGATAGATGCCAGGCTTGAATCCATGTAATGTCATGAATGCAGTTTAATGTAATACCTCAGCAGATCACTGCAGCATCGTATGATGGCTGGATACTTCAATGTATGAAGAGGTAGGTGTACTCCAAGATGTCATGCTGACTTCTTCTACGGAGGTGATATTTGTGGTCCTTGTTAGGGTTCAGTCAACAAGAAAATGAAACAATACAAATCTCCCGAATTCAACCAGAAAAGAGTAGCAAACTGACACAAAGAAATATTATGTTTAATGCCTAGATCTGCCCTTCTCGAGGGATCCCTCAAAGAACCAGCTAAACCAATACCAAGTCATTGACTGTGAACCATGAGCAGTGGTTTAAATAGGGGCTGCATGATCCTCGACATCACTATTTTATGTGGCTGTTGTAAATATGCAACCTTCAACTCATTCTTTATCGAGGTCTGACAATTCTTAAGATGTTTCAACACATTTATAGCCAGATGTATCTTGTTTGCCTTTATTTTTGTGCTCATCTCATGCTGCAACAATTGGCATCTCAACAACTGCGTTATCTAAGCTGGTATCTGTGCGGTCTATCTATGCCAATTAATCACTTCATTGGCCTGTCGATGCCTACAGCAATCAGTTCTGATGTCATGCAGTGATCTACTTGGATCAGAGGCTTGCCAAGATCTAGTTGGTGAAGTTTGATCATCAAGTGTGAGGATTATTAGGTTATGTTTTCGTCAGCCTTTATATAGCTGTTACAGCCAATGATGGTATATATGCTTTGTGGAAGGTATTGATGGCGATAATTGCATCCTTTTCATGTCGTAAGAAAACCTTTAAAGACAAAGTTTTCAGCTTGCTGCCTTGTACAATTCTCATCGATTGTGCGCATGAACAGTTTGGAGATATTGTTCTTGAAAAGATAATGCAGCTCATGATCAGAAATGGGATCTTCACATAAATCTTTAAATCCTTATTTATCTCAATAATTTTGCCAGGGAGATCTCTTGGGTGTGCACCGAATCAGACATTCTGTGTGCTGGAGGATCTGTTTGGCTAAATGTGAGAATCAAATCGAATGAGAGACTGCCAAGATTGAGCCGGTGAGTATAATGTCAGTGGCCTAAATAATTGGAGGAGGGTGAATATGGACAAACATCTCATTCTAGCAAGAGATGCTCTCTCAATTTAGTTCATGAGCTATGGCCACTCGTTTATCTGCGGCTGAGCCAATGCAATCTCCATGGTTGCATGAGATACACTCTAAAATAATGAAGGCACCGCCACCACCACCAACTGCCATTCGGAAGAGTACAAGCGTCTTAACTCTGGTTAGCAAATGAGGCATGAGAAGAAAGAAAGAAGAATACGAGCCAAGGATGGAATTAATCCAACACTGACATCCGTTCTCCATGTTGCTGTGAGCTAAATATCAGCAGAACAGTTCTCCATCTTACATCTCCACATTGATCGAAGAACAATTTTCCTGTGTTCACTGTTCGAGGAGCAACATCATAGAGTCTCCGATCACAAAACAGTTCCTAGTGCTGCTAAGTTTTGTGGCTTTTGCAGTAACTCTCTAAAGAAGGGCATCATGCTATCTTCTGCAGTTATTAGAAGATTACACTTATTTGCAGATTCCTATAATGTAGATGTAGTCAGTCTATTCAAAATACATGTCAAGCCAAAGCTATGTAGCCGCTGCGAGTTGCCATCACATTGGCTTAACCACTACGTACATGCCATTGCATGCATCGCAAGAACACCTGCAATTGCCCGAGCAGGCAGGAGAAGATTAATTGGTGAACGTGTGATGAATGGATGCTTTACGTAACTGGGAAAGATCTTGCGGACGTACGTCATTACCATCTCATGCAACTGCACATGCGATTTGCAAGATCACATGCACACAAAACAAAGACGCATGCTAATATTCCTCTCTTGTTGGAACACATGAAGGCGAGCAAGGGCCATATGCTTGTTGCAGGCGTACTTGCCATGAAATCTGAAGCTGAGGCTTCGTATCGCTTCAGAATATTTATTGGGAGGAACAACGAATCTGAAGGAAATGTAGGGTTGTCACTGTGCTCCTTCTTCCTCACGACATTTTGTATGCTATTGCATCAAATAATAGATTGACTTGGATTTTTCCTCTTCTTATAACCCTGGGATGTGTGGTCTCGTCATAAGACGCGTTGTGGCATAGACCGCCGTCAGAATCCTCACGCCCAAAGTGCATTATAGGTTGCGAAATGATCAAACGCAGCATCAATCTCAAAACCCAGCTAAATTTCAGCTCACAATTGCAGGTATGTTCTTAACAACTTGATTTGGAGTTGCATTAGTGTTCCCGTTACTTCTTGTGAGCTTTACATTTTGTTTGTGCCCCTTCTTTAGTGAGAACTTTACATAGTGAAACAAGATCTGGTGAACTGCATGGAAAAGAGCTGGGAAAATATAATTCAAATCATAATTGTCAATGATTTCAGTGGGATTTCAGAGCCTCATTTAAGTTGATGCTACACTGGAATCCGAAGCCCACGGATGAGAATGATGTAATCCGTACTTTGGGCTGTCCAATCGATTAGGTGCGCACAAGAAGTTGTCATGTATTTTTCCTCGTCTTCTTTCATTGAATCCCAAGCTAGCTTGTTCTCTCTCCATCTCTTTCATTTTCTAGCATGTTTGAACTCAAAAACACTTTTTTTTCTCAGTGGGGAATCAGAAACACTCTGAAGATTTCATCAGAAGAAAAAGAAAACGTTTTGAGGAAATCTAATCAGATGCTTGGAAATCTGTGTACAGTTTAGCTGTGCAGAACTGAAAGCCCACTGCAAGAAATTAGGAAGATGATTCAGTGAGGTTCTTCGGTCATGCCTTCCCTTCTGGCGAATGGAACACGAACCAAAGCACAGATATACCCTATGATAGGCAGGCAGCCATTTTGGCATCTCTGCATGGATGAGCACATCATACGCGCTTGTGTCTTTTGCCAGTTTGCACCACATTTTGATGCCATCTCTTTGTCAACAATCTGCACCAGTCTTACCACTTGTATGTGGACGAAAGGATCCAACTTCATGTTACCTTTCAGTGGTAGTTTATGGCACAGAATCGATGCAGCAAAAGCAGACTCATAGACAATTCTTAGATTGTTCAGTAACTATACAGTTTAGAGGCATTGCACAATTCTCAACTGCTGATGGCTTGTGATGCTGTTCTGTATCTCAAGTATTCTCATCTTTCGGTGATCGGAATCAGTTCTTTGGACTTGTGACAACCCAAAAACCAATGCTGGGGGTCACAGATTCACAGAATCGATTCTTGATCATGGAAGCGTGGAGAACAATAGGCATGCATAAACATCACAAGCATTGTTGTGTACTATGAACGTCTAACAAGCTTACTGATGCTAATGAGTTTGCAGCTCACAAATTCCACGGTAGAGACGTAGTAACAGTGGCGAACTATTCATCCTGCATGGTGGATATGCCATGCTTATCCTCTCGGCTTGTTGGATGTTCGCCGCTGTTTGTGATGTTTTGGGTTATCATCATTTCAGATAAGACTGCAAGAAGTGAGTCCATGGAAGCCAGTTGCAGTCAAGTGGATCTACACATTATATATTATATTATGGGTTCAAATATATGCATGCGATGAGCAAAAGAAAAGGATTGCATCAAACCAAGTGGCATGTCTGGTTTTATGCATCTCAATTATCAATCCAATATGAACTGAATCAGATTCCATGCGATCCATCAACATGTAGAACAGCAATTTGTGGATCCGTCGACATGCTACCTAGCCATTGTAGCAACTAAGTGGTTAAGTATAATGCTTTGCTTCGACGCTATCATGATTATAAATTAATGATTTCACGGTGCTGTCAAAGATCTATAATTTCACCACGTAGAATGTTCCACCGCAACACAGATCCCATTTAAAGAGAATGGATATAGCATTTTTTACCACATCAGTAGCATTAAGATTTGTATGAGTGGGTTTGTTGTCAGCACTCAGCAATGGAAATCTCTGGAGCGACACCCGAGCCTGCTGCGTTATATATTCCACCGCACCAATGCGCACCGATAGGGAGAGAAGAAGAAGACAGCCGAGTGGTTGGAATATGTTCTTCGTTTCTGTGTACCCTCCTAATTCCATGTTTTATCTTTCTTTTATGTTGTTTCGTTTGAAGGAGAATTTATGAGCCATGGATTGATGAATTCAGAGGCTGCTTCTGTCTCTATTTCTTGCGTTGTATGAATCCAAAGGTTTCTCTGTTTCATGCTCAAGCATTCCTGTCGAGTATCTAAACACACGACAAGATTTCTTCAGTTGAATCAGCAAACAGAAGAAGAAAAATCCCGACTTTGGTTTCGGCATGGTTTGAATTCTCAGACTGCAAGTCCTCTTCTCGGTTGATTCCTCTGCAGCACAAAGCCAGCCAAGCACAAGAAAAAGGAAGGAGAACTGCATCGAGATCTCAGTTTTGGGGAGGAGACACCGGCTGTGGCTCTTCTTCGTCCTCCCAATAATGCAGGATTCGACGGCGTCGGCGGCAGTTCAAGCGGCAGGGCCTCGGTTTCCCGAGCAAGAGCAGAATCTGAGGTGCCCCCGGTGCGAATCCACCAACACCAAGTTCTGCTACTACAACAACTACAACCTCTCGCAGCCGCGTCACTTCTGCAAGAACTGCCGCCGCTACTGGACCAAAGGCGGCGCCCTCCGCAACATCCCCATCGGCGGCAGCACCCGGAAGAACTCCAAGCGCTTCAACGCCTCCTCTTCGTCCTCTGCTGGTTGCAGCATCAAGCGATCCAATCCTCCTACGCCCCTGCCTCACCTCCCTGACCTCCCCAAGCCCGAGCCCTTCTCTGTTCTCTACCCGCCTCTCGACCCCGACCGCCACTTGCTCGACATGACGGGAAGCTTCAGCTCGCTGCTGTCATCCGACGCGCACTTGGAAAGCTTCCTGGGCAGCATCCATCCGGCGGGCGGCGGTTGCGCTACGTCGTTGCCGAGCTCGAGCAGCGTGACCCGTTGCGGCGTTCGCGTTCAGGGGACGGAATCGCAAAGCCCGACCGGCGACATGTCGACGCCGCCTGTGGAGAACGTCGAAAGACTGGAGACCGATTCCGAGTGCTGGTCTGCGGGGTGGACGGATCTTGCCATCTACAATCCAGGTTCAAGCATGCAGTGAAAGAAGATGACTCGCAACATAAAACTACAAAGATCACACTTTTTCTTGTTCGCATAGTCTTCTTTTAATGCAATTTAATAGATGTGTTCATACAGACAGACACAGAGTTATGGAAATGTGGTGATGAAGAGATGGATTTCCAGGTTCCTTTTCCCTGTCTTATCTGTTCGATCTTAGTGAGATTGGTTTTGAGAGGGCTTGTGGATTGTGTATGTGCATTTGGTTTTGCATTGGTACTCTGATTTCTTCAGAGGAGAATGTGGATGGCTATTTGGTTCACAGATTAATGGAGTGAAGGACAATAATCTCCAGTAGAACAGCCAGTGTCTGATGCATTTAGAGTCATATCCTGCTGCTTCTGCACCAACAATAATGGCTAATATGCTTGGGTTGATGATAGCTGACTCACATAGTCATACAAGCAATATCATTATAACATGATCCTGCAGGCACTGCACATCAATCCCCATAATTAGATATCAACATTGTTTCATATGCCAACAATTGAACAAACTGGAACAACATTGTTTTATCTCATCCCACTGCCATGAAGAAAGCTCTGATCAGATACAACTATAGAGAAGGCATTAGAACGACACTGGCATCAAATTTCCTTGTGTTTTCTTGGTCTTATTCAATGTCCTCCATGTGTGAGGCATCGCAGTTCTCTTGACAAGAAGTGGTGACCAAGGATCAAGAATCTTTGTTGTGCCTCCTTTTTCTTCTTTTGCCTGGTTCTTCTTCACTATGAAGAACCTGAAACTGAAACCAAGAACAAGCTACCAAAAGAGTTGAGCATCCTCGCAAGCTGACATAAGATTCTTGAGAAAGAAAGGATGAAATGCCGCATGCATGCTTGATTATGTTAGGAGAAGGCAGAGAGGATCCAGGAACACCAACAAGGAGACATCCATGCCAAAGCTGGGTTTTAT
The DNA here is from genome assembly GCA_023547065.1 of Musa troglodytarum. Lineage (NCBI taxonomy): Eukaryota > Viridiplantae > Streptophyta > Magnoliopsida > Zingiberales > Musaceae > Musa > Musa troglodytarum. The sequence continues at coordinate 55,394,592 of CP097506.1, read as the reverse complement.
ATTGGCTCAGAAATAAGCTGCATTCACATGAAGAGCATAGAAATGGATTCAGAGATTATAATTGCCTTGTAATATTCACAAGCTGTAATGAAAGTGCCGGTCAGATTCACAGATATGAATTGCTAGATTCTGATCGAACAATTCGGTTCAAATTTGTCATTGAAATGGGAACACCCTATCAACTTTTTGTCTGCAGAATACAAGATCATGAAATATAAGTTTAAGTTGGGGTTCCGATTACATGCATCGAGGTAAATCTGTGAACATGGCTTTGTGATACGAGTACAGCAGCACAAATGAAGCATCCACAGGGTGAGTATGCAACATCACATTGAGAAATGGGAATCACATCAATCAATCCAACAATTTCTGATGTTTACAGATGCATAGGCCTAAAAAGGCTGAGATTATGGTGACAAATCGAAGAGAGGAAGATGCATGATAAAAATACCTAAAGGAATCACCACCACCCGTACACCACCTGGGTGCATCTGTCCTTGAGCCACCTGAAGCTGCTCCTCAAGCTCCCCTTCATCTTTCCCTCCACAGCGTAGGCCTTGTATCCCGCCACCCTTTTCTTCCTCTGTAGCTCGGGGTCGCTGAGGCTCCATCCACACCTGGAGGAAGAGGAGGCAGAGGCGCTCTTCCCCTTCTTGAGCTTGATATCCTTGGGGGCCTGGTTGCTGCCGTGAGAGGAGGCATAGGATGCGTTGTAGCACCTGAGGTCATGAGGGCCAGAGAGAGTAGGCTGAGGCCTGCTCTCATAGACCTCCATCTCCATCCTCCCATCCCCATAAGACCTTGACCTGTAATCCTCCATGGAACCAAAGAAGAGACCTTCTGCCACTCTCTGATGTATTAATAGAGATTGGTGTTGGAGAGGATCTGCCTTCAGAGTTTCTCAAATGGGAGAAAAAGCTGAGCTTTTCTTCTTCTTCTTTTTGCTGCCGCTGCTGCTTCACTTTACCATCTTTTTGTTGTGCGTTCTGAGTCAAAGGAAGCAAAGTGGGGTGATGAAGGGAAGGTGGTACAAACAAACAGATGCTCTGAGAGATTATACTGGAGTTGTTGCCGATGATTTCCGGCATGACATCAAATTAGCTCAAATTTCTGGTTAGTCGCATGTTATAGCTAATCAAACGTGCTTCATTTGACTGGAGAATCTAATCCAATTGTCCTTTTCTCAGGCAAATCTAATCTAGTTGTCCTTGTTCTGGGATTTCTGTAGCTAGAAAAATCTACTATGTTATAATACACAATTTAGCAAGCACAAAATGTGGTAATAATCAACAGGTTGACAGCCCATTTCATTTACACGAGAGAATGCCACAACACTGGCTTTCAGGACTTTGATTGACAAAGAGGAACAGTGACATGCTTGTCCTGCTTGGCTTCTCTGACTACTTGCACATGGATTTGTTATGTGCCCACATCACTGGTCTGGCCATTCATGTCCTGTTTCTTCTCTATTGTGGTAGGTGAGACTAATGCTTGTCCTCTGTCTACCTTGGCACTGTGAGAGAGCACGAGTGTAGACGTCCAACCTTGTCTCCTCCCTTCATTGACGTGGATGGTCTTTTCCTATGGTCTTCTCTGATCTTTATGGTGGAAGGAAGAAACGAAGGCTTCTGGTGGTGCTGCATCACAAGCAAGTCCAAATGGTTCATGCCTTGAGTTCACAGTCCGGATTTACCAATCAAGATCACTCGGGTGAAGCTCATGATTGGACGAGTCGAATTCTTTTGCTTCACACGCAAATGAGTGATCGACAACTAAAAGTACAAATGATATTTATTTCATGAATGGAAAAAAATAAAAAGAAAAGTTCAAGTGCTTTGTGATCGTTCACGAATCGCAAAGCATCACGTTCACCAATGTAATGACCTTCTACTGTTTATATATTGAACCGTCACGTCCTTCGCTGTTAGATTTGTGAGCGTTCGCGAATCTCAAAAGCTTCGTGTGTGTAACCACGACTGCTTGATCACATGATCCCAGTTTTTTTGAACCTGTGTGATCGTTCGCGAATCTCAAAGCACTGTTGTTTGTGTCAAAATCAAGAACCCCTCCAACTAACATAATCGGCCTTTATATTGAATCATCTTTCACCGTTAGATTTATGGGCTTTCACGCATCGCAAAGCAGAGGGTTCCCCGACGAACTATTTATAGACCCCCTCCATCCCTCGCCCTCGAATAGCCCGCTCCTTGTGGTCTCCGATCCGGTGAGAGGCGACCCGATCCATCTGGTCCTTGTCTCCCCCATCGCCTCCGGATGGTAAGAAGTCCCTCTCGATCTCGATCTGTGATCTTGTTCACCTTTCCGCTCTCGAGTGCTTTTAGGGTTCTTGAGATCTTGAGGGTTTTGAGATCTCCCGTGTTGTCTTTTCTTTTTCTTCGCCTCATTCTTCTGATGGAATCGTGTTAGGCACCGAAACCCGTGACGAGCCCCGTCCCCGTCCAGTGGTACCCGGCGCTCTCCGCGCTGTTGCTCATCGGCGGCCTCTTCTTCACTGCCTTCTTCTTTATGTAAGCCCTCGCGTAGACCCCTCTTTTTCGTCTGTTTCTTGATTTCTTTCTTATTGATGCAACCTGTCTTGCTTTCTTCTTGTCTTGATGTTAAACTATAACGTCTCTCTGCATCACGCTTGTGCATCTGGAGTCATTAATCAAAGATTTGAGAGACATATGAGAGCACTGGACTAAGTGTACCAAAATTAGTAGAGAGAATTGATTATAGGTATACGGCTACAATCTTTCGCCGATGATGGCTTCGCATACCATAGGGTAAATATCCTAATCTAGCAAAGGATTTACAGTTAGATGTTTATTATTGAATCTTGTTTGTGTTGCCAGCTTTCATGGAATGCGTTGTGCGCTTGTTGTTGACTGAGAGGCTCTTTGTATTGTTTGGCTGCAAGATTTCTTTAGGGATCTTTATCAGATATTTTCGGAAGATATATAATTTGTAGAGCCTTACTTGGTTTCTTGGAGAACTTGTGAAACCTAACATATGATCTTTGCCTTGATTCAACAATATGACAAAGTGAAAAAAGATTTAAGTGGATTTTCCTCTGATTTCAGTACTTAGTCATCATTGTAATCAGATAGATATCACCTCAGTCACATATGAAATGTATAGATTGATCCTTTTCTTATAGAACCAGTAGATTCATATGGACCCAAATTTTATTTTATGTTACTTATTATGTATACAACCCAGTGGTTCTAGTTGCATTTCTGTCATTTGGCAGCGCTGTAGTGAAATATTATTTCGCTGTTATGGTGCTGCAAGAGTGTGATTTCACATCCATTCCCCTTGCTGTTCATAATTTGTTTGTTCACTTGCTAATCTTAATTGGAAGCTCCGCAAAATCATGTAAACCGCTCCTTTTAGCCTTCATTGTGTTTTTTCTTGACGATTTTGAAAAGAATGTATAGGAGCTATTCAGGTTGATATTGGCATATTATATTTTAGTTGGATTAATTTATTTCTTGGGAGAATGACTAACCAAGTTATTCAGAGAAAGGCAATTGTGTTGAAGATATAAAGGTCATAATTGTCTAGTAAAATTGCTGGTAATCAAGAATATGATCAGCTGAGATTTAATGTTAAACTTGTAGCATCCAGATCTTCCCAAGGGAAAACAGGAATGGAATGTGATGCTAAGAGTTGGTGGAATTCGATGATGTTTTGGATAGACCTGTTTTGAGGTTTTTGTTGTAAGATGAATCTGAATGTTCTATTAGTGAGATAAAAATCCCTGTCTTGAGCAGCGTTGTTGTGCTCAGGGTGGCAATCGCTTTTGCTTCCTAATTCTCTTTGGAACTACAGTGGGATATAATGAAGTTGGCTCCCGCTCCCTAATTTTCAATCCATGGACTTACAAAGATATAAAGGAGGTAGTAGCATAATTTGTAATTTCCCATTAGTTTTACCGAGGAATTTAATGGTGGGTTGGATTTGTATGTAGGGACAACTGAGTTTCTACATGATCCATCTGATTAAAGGACGACTATATATGACGTATTGTGTCATTGACTGTACTTAATTATAGGATCAGGACTTCAGTCTCTTTGAATCAGGTCGTGGCAGATGGTACTTCAGCAACTCTGTGTGCCTGAGGACTAACAAGTTCCTCGATGAGGTGCTACCAGGATGATGTTTTTGGGTTAGATCCACACTAGAACCACGGGTCAACCTTGGGCTTGTTTCCTTGTGGGTTGACAAGGACATCAAACCATTTCAGTAGGGAAGAACACAATGTCCCAGTAGTTCCACATTGCTAGTTGATTGGTAGTTGAGTAAATAATATTTAGCCAAGATGAGACTACTGTCGCATAAGATATCTTCAAATGCAACGTGGTTGATATCTTAATATTTGATTTTGGGACTGCGGTTCAGAGGATGGAACAGAAATTCCCCTATAATAATTTCATGTTTAGGTTTTGATTTTCAATTCTTATTGGGTTTGCCTTTCTGATCATTGCTATTAACGAGAAATCTTGCTAGCACATATCTTCAAAAATCAACCATGCTATACCTTCAATTTCATACATCTTTAATTTTCTAACCAGGTGGTACAATTCAACACTTGAGAGACCATATTGGAAATCTTATTCGTAGATCTCATTAGCTGTATGGTTTTAGAATATAATCAGAACCATACTTGTATGAAATCGAAGCATGCAGTTGATAGATTGGTGTATGAAGGAGATTTCTACTTATTAATTAAAAATGCACAAGTTCTCCTGGACCCTGGTTCATCTAAGAGTTTGTGAATAGTGACCAGTATTCTGTTCAAATATGAGGTTACGACACATTGAAGTGAACTGGCTTCTTTTGTAACAGTATAAAGTCCAACCATCTTTGAATTGTTTGTCTTCCCAGAAATTTATTTCTTATGCAAATTCAGAGATTATGTATATCACGAGTTGGATTTGTTTGATTGAAAGAAACATTCAGGGTGAGAGGTATTATTACATGGGAGTAACTGTAGTTCACAAACAGCCAATGTTAAATGTTGAGAACGGTTTGTTTGGCTTGATAATCAATTGTAGAACCAACCTAGTAAAAATAACCTTGACTACGAGGGGCTTGGTTGTTGATCTCGAGGGAAATGGAGCGGGAAGTATCTTTGGGGCAACTGGAGTTTATGCTAACAATCTTGGTGAATAGCTGTGTTTTGATTTAAAAATTATTGCTAGAGACATGGAATCGAGGTTTAAACTTCCAAGCCAATATTGACAGTACAGGATGATACTGATATATTCTGTGCCGATACGGTTTGATATCGGTCGGTGCGAAATGTTAACTCCTAAAAACCTATATTAAATATTTTATTTTTATTTTTTCTTCAATAATGGACCAAAATTAATTCTTTAAAACCTATTACGAACTTTGTATCAAAAACACATGAAAAGTTTTACAAATACATGAAAGCACATGGCTGCCATATTGCCCAAAATACAGGAACTAATATAACCAAAGAATTTGCAAGATTGATGGGGCAACTACTATCATAGGAACAAATGTCATGTTGGGCAATATAGCATATTTTAATTTTAAAGAACTCACGAATGATATGGCATCTATATTGATAGATTTACATGCTATTATTGAATTATTCTTGCAATAGTTGTTTTGACTAGGTTACTGAATTTACCTTCCGTAATGGACACTGTTGCTATAGTAGGGTGAGACGCCCTCATGCATGTGGGGTAACACTATGCATTTTACATTGTACAAATTTCTCTAACATCAAGATATCCTATCAATTCATATGGTGGAGACCATACCCAAGGGTTGCAACATGGATTAGTGTTGCATTAGGGGATTTATGGTTGACTCTGTGATTGCCTGACATACATCGCTCTCCTTATCTGGCCTATAACAATTATCAATCCAACGCTGTTGCTCGGGGTTGGGATGGGGCTGACTGTCACGACCCGACTCAATCGGATGATTAGCCCATTAACCTACTGAGCCCAAATTATTAGTTTAAAATTCTTAAATTCATCTTAACAATAGTGGATCATTATGAGTCAATTTCAGTCTTTACGTACTTCCAATGTGAGACCAAATAGCATAATGCATGTGAGGTCTGGTCTGATGTTGGTTCTATGTGCCCTCTAGCCCAGTCCACAAGTAATTCTTTCCTTTTTCTGGCCACCCACCGTCCCATGAGTCACACGACTCTGTTTGATGGATTAAATTATTGAGTTCAAAACATTGGCTCAAAATGCCTATGTCTGAGTTAACAGGATCCTCATCAAATCTTTGTCCACTTCTGGTGTGGAATTTTGGTTGGGGACTTTCATTCTCTCTTGCTGATGCATGGCACATTTCAGCTATGAAGCTACTTCGTCCACTAGGAACCGCAGCCTAGCGAAGGAGGTTGTGATTGCTGCTGTGGCATCCACTTTCTTGGTAATTTAAAAGTAACAGACGGTCCTTTCTTCCTTCAATTATTAACCGGTGAGAATGATTCAACTGATCAATGGGTCCTCCTCGTCTGCTGCAGGGTTTTGGATCTTTATTCCTGCTCCTTGCTACTGGGGTCTACGTTTAATTCTTGGTTCATTGGAACTTGGTCATGCATTGTCGATGAATATGAGCAATAGACTTTTTAGTCACCGAGTACTGCAGAGACTCGTTATGGTAGTTCCGTAACTCTTATGGTTGTTTTCTTTTCTTATTATTGTTATTTGATTTCTTTTGGAGATGTTCAAACGTTCCGGAGCTTAGGCGGATAGATCTTTTGTTTATATTTGGTTCTTATTTTCAATTGCAAGACTCTTCCATCGATCAATACCATGGACGTGCGCCCCCACCACACATGGATAGATTGGCTTGAAGTCAATTGAATAGTTGTACCTTCGGCAGCTCATGCAACCCATGCATAAGAGCGAGTATTTGATTACTTTTACGTTGTTACTGTTATTACATTGCTTGTCCACCGTATCATGTATTATTTGTGAAAGAATCTTATGGCAGGTAGCACTGTTCTTCTATATTAGTTGTAGACTTTTAGTCCAACAACTGTATCTTCATTCTTGACCTGAGTAACAGATGGTCATGTCAAGCAGTCATGTAGCAAGCAATCTTGACCAGCTCATGATTAAACTATTTTATTATATTTAAACTGAACTGTGCGCAAATGGTTTTGTAACATCTGAATAGTATAATACAAATAGTAGATGGTGCAGCTGATGTCATGAGATCATTTTATTTAGGGTTCCGTCAAGTGTCCTGCTGCTCATTTTGCCTTGGGTATTGCCGAAGCAACACTGGTGGACAGCTCTACAAGTAGCACTGCACTTACTTTTTGCTGATTGTAATACAAATCCAATGCCGGCATCCCCATTGCCACAGGAATCATATCCTAAAAGCATTCATTGTAATACAAATTCAATGTTCTTCCTCCCTCTTTCAGAAAACTACCATGGGGAATGAACCCAAGGCAATAATGGAGATGAGCAGCCATGAGAGAGAGATGATGAAGAAGAAGATAATGCGGTGGCCTGCTGTAACCAGAAAACTAGTCTACCTTAATAGAATTCGGAAGAGGAGGAGGAGGAGGTTCGTGGGAGTTGACAGAAAGAGAAGTGAGATCACACCATCTTCTAGCATTGGATCGATCCTCTCTGAATGCAAGAAAACACCATTAGTGCTCACTCTCTCCTGTCAACCTCCACACAAACACACACCCCACTATTAGGTTAACGTTTTTAAACAATTATTGCTATCATGTGTATAGATGCGTTCACAACAGCCTTCAAGAATATATTTATGCATGTTTTTATTTAAAAAAAAATCTAATTAACCTTCAAGGAGAACAAAACTTGACTCGTCAGGTCCAACAGAAAACACAGCATTGCCCTTCCAAAGAGTTGTGGCCTTCCTAGGAAAGGCAAACGACAAAATCTAGCTAATACAAATATTCACAAAATTTCTTTTATATATATATTCAATCTTTAGAGGCATGATGTATAGTAGTTGTTGTGGAACGAATGCGACCACCGGATGACGTGTCGGGTTAGCCTGGTCTAATCGTCGAAGTCATAGGGTGCTCGGTTAGGTTCTACGGTGGGAGCGAGTTGTTGGCGCTTATAGGGATGTCCGGACCTGGTTAAGCGTACCTTCGTCTGTGCTGACAACGAGGTTGTACAGGGTGACACCGTATAGGACGGCCCTGCACGACGTCGTTCCGAGATCTCGGGGTCAGCCTATTCCTTGTGTCACCGTCCCGGGATCTCGGGATCGCCTGCCCAGTGCATCGTCGTCCTAGGATCTCGGGGCCGCTTGCCCCGTGCGTCGTTGTCCCGGGATTTCGAGGATGATCGCAGATCAATTCGTCACCGTCCCAAGATTTCAAGATGGATTGTTCTAAGTTCAGGGCAATATGGCGATGTCGCCACATTCGACCCGAGGTGGCGGGTCTAGCGTGGCATCCCATGTGGGGTGTCTTTATGCTGGCGTGTGCACTGGCTGCTGCCACGTGGATGACATCAAAGTATCCCCTATCAGTAGTGACTATCGTTTGAGATTTCTCACATTACCATCGACTCTTTCTTGAGGTTGTATTTGTACCTTTACATCCTACAAGAAAGTCTACACTGTTTGCTTAAAAATTGCACCATCTCATTCTACAAAAACTAGTATATTCCTTTTCTCTTTTCTTATCTAATACGTATATCTAAAACCATCAATCTACACTGATTCACCCATCTTTTTTTTAGCAAATCTAATTTTATTGTCAGTCGAATTTTATGTTTTGGACTAACTACTTTACCTGCACCTGTATAAAGCAATAATGGGAAAATCCTTTCCTGTTTTGCATCATATCTGGATATTCATATGACGGATTGCTTCCGACCAATCTCCTGGTCCATTTTTTTGCATTTAGAGACACCCATGTGGTAAAATTGCCTTGTGTCACTTCTAGATAACATTCCTATAGTAAAAACAATTTAGATCCATACTAATGAATTTTGATGCAATTTTACTGGCTGTTAGTGGGCCTAATATAACATTCAAGCTTCAGATTGGCAATTTACAGTAGTTATCAACTTAATCTACTTTAAAAAATGCAAAGACCTCCAACGAAAAAGGATGAGAGAAAGAACAAGCAAAAAAGCTCCATGTGGTATTGTGGAGAATACCAAACAAGCACTTGAAACAAGAAATCTACAAATATGTCAAAATTGTCAATTTAATGTGAGACATGTCAGCCATATTATCTGAACATAGGTGTTACTAAAATGCAACTACTATAAGAAAGTAAAGAAACACTCAAGACTTATTTATTTGGCTCAGATTACCCCATATGTAATGCTAAAGAACTTGAAGTACCTTGAGTTTTTCACATAAAATATTGAAATGTGAAGCTCCACTTGAATATTTCCATTGAATTCCACTCCTACTCTCCTCTAACAAGGTTTTATATATATGTTCAGTATTTGTGCAAATGCATAACAACATGTATAAAAACACAAGAGGAAGTAAAGCAAATTCCACATTTTTCCTTGCAGTAAATTTTTTGGTCACTTGAACTATGCATAGTGAAGTATATTACTGTTCATTATAATCCGGTTGCTCGATACCACTGGTAAATATTACTATGCTGAAGTTGAGATTTGTTTAAGCTCCCGAGCTAACAATAAGAACAAATTAGCCAATCAACTACTTGATCGAATTAAAATAAGCAAACCCACACTTTGTCGTACAAAATTATTAGAACCCATAAATTGCCTAGCAAACAACTCAGAACTTTATTTAAATGGGAAAAGTACGAATTTGCTCTAGGGTTCTGAGTTCCAATGTCTCTTTGGCTTATATGTATCTCAGAGATAGAGATATCTATCCGAAATGAATCAGAGATAGATGATTTGAAGGCTGTCTCCTTGGTTGCACGGGCTAAGCATATAATTGATGTGACATTTATTAACACACTAGCCTTCTAGATCTTTTTTGTATAAATCCTTCTCTAAATTAAAAGTTTCCCTGGATCAAGACATTCACATCAATTAAAGGGATGATATCAAATCCATAGCCAATTACAAGACGCTGCATCATCTACCAAATATCTTTCTTAGTTGAAACTCGTGCTTGCATCCTAGATCATGCTGATGGAAGCAATTTAGGTGATTTTATAGCAGTTTTGCTCTAAAAAAGCAATCATAGCAAAGCTTAACAATGAATAAACATCATCTTAAAGAATTTAATCATTATACGCAAGGGGGAAAAACCTATTTAAAACTTATGCATGAAACTATAAACAACTTACTTAGGAAGCATTCACTTTCCCCAACAGAAATATCCTTTGTCAGTATGACCTCGCATTTCAAATACTAGTTTCTCTCTTGTAGCATATTTCACATTATGCCCTTATCATATATCAAACTGTGAGTTCTCATCAAGCAAGTGATTTAGATATGTCTACCAAAACGTATTCATTAACCGATGGCCGTTTAGTTCAAGAAAACCCGTCTGAGTGTGAACATTAATGGCATTTCTTGTTGAAAGAGAGTTTCATTCTGATGACCATGCAAGAACTATTCCCGAATCAGAATCCGTTCTGATTCCTTATTTGTGTGTGCAAAAGGGTTGGAAGAAATTACTCGTCAGTAATTATTTTATCACTTCTTGCATCCGACATTAGAAGAATCATAAACAAACAGCAGTTGCTACCATGTCTCATGCAATGACCATCTTGAAATCAAGATCTGTTCTATGCTCATACTTACAGGCAAGGGCTGGCAGTTCCTTCTAGGTTTAAACTCGCAAGTTAACATTTCACCGGCTACAACACCTTAAATGCCCTCTTTCCGTGATCCAAGATTCGAGTTCGTATCCCTTCAAATCAAATACGGAGCTCAATGGAGAAAAAAGAGCCATGCAAGCGAGCACAAATTGTTGGGAAATTACGGCTTCTTATTGTTGTTGTTCCCAATAAATCAAGATTCAAGATCGCGAACTCGAAATCGTGAGTAAGGAGGAAACCCATAAGAGAAAACGGGAAGAGAACGGATCTCACCGCGACAAGAAGTCGGGATCGGACGGGAACCAAGCAGTCCGGAGCGCAGCCCCGCGATCGGAGCGGAGGACAACCCCATCGAGGACGCCAACGACTGCAAGCACAGCGGGCCTCGACTCCGGGCTGCCGCCACTGCCAGCCTCCCCTGGCGTCGAGATTCTTGGGTCGGAAGGTGTGGAGGGATTCCTCGCGCGGCCCCAGCGTCAGCCGGTGCGATCCGCCGGGGCCAAGAAATTGAAGGCGGTTTCCTCCTCTTTCTTGATGAGGTCGTCGTCGTCGATGTAACGGAACGAAAGGGGAGTGGGGGGGGATGCCGTGGCAATTGGGTCATTAAATAGCAACTACAGAGTCGGCAAGTCGAATGCGTACATCGTAGTCGCACGGAGAAGTTGAAGCGTGAATCTTGATGTCTTCTGGAAAAACGCGAATCATAATGCATCACGGCCGGACGAACTACGAAGAGCGACAAGGATGATGAAGGGCAATTTCGTCACTTTATAATAAAATATTAATAATATTTGGGATTTATCCCTCATTTTGTCCTTGTTTCTACCAAATTGCATTTAGAATTGCATGTTTACTCAAATCATTAACGAAATACAATTGTAAAATTGTTTTTCTGTGATTTAACTACATTGATTCTTATCAGAATTAAATTTATCCTTTTATTAATTATAAACAAAAGAAAGCTTCAGTTGAAATAATGGTGAGGTATTCTAATAATCCATCAGGATATATATTTGAAATAATAATCAGATATAATCCATAAATACTTGAAAATTGTAATGATACTGGGAAAGAATCAGGACATATTTGATTCATCATCATCATATATATTTATGTCTTATATTCTGAATGGCTTCCTCCTTTTGTTCAGGAAGTTTTCTTATTTTTCTTACTGCTTGGTACTATACATATATATCTCAGACCTGTCCAGCTAACTATAATTTAACAGGCAGCATGGTTTCATGAAATTGATTTATGTACTGTGAAGCTTTCACTTATAATAAATTCATCTGAATGTTGTCTCCTGCTGGATTCAGGATGACAAATCTTCTGACATATTGCATCCTCTGGTAACACAGACTCTATGATAGCAGAATTATAACTCTTCCTCTAAAACATGTGAAGAGCGGTATAGCATTTGGAGCCGAAGAAGAGAGATCTTTCTCCACAGCTCTAACACAGCACACAGCAAAAGATAGAGAGAGCTAAGACCACTGTTCTACTTTTCGCTGCAGAAAGGCAAATCCAGAGAAGATGAGCCAAGCTTGGTCAGGAGGCCATTCCTGACCCTTCGCCTGCCCTATCAATAAATGCCTTTTGGCAAATAGCCAGAGATGCCCTACGGAGAGCTCTCTTCGTATCTTACATCTCTGATTAGTTGCTGGCACGTAAAGAGATATATCTTTCTTTTTCCCTGTGGGATTTAGCAGACACTGTTTGCAGCATCTTGGAATGTTATAAGCTGTTGGGTTGGGTTCTCTCATGAAGTAGTGTGGCGAGGAGTCACGTGAATGCCTTTCAGCTTTCGTTGTTCTTGTTTACCTCGTTGATGGAAGTTTTACCCCTTCCACACTGAGTTTTCAATCCTTTTTAGCTATGGTGGCTCATTTGTTTGTGTGCGACCATTGCACTCTGTGGTACAAATCATAGCCCACCTGCGCTTGTTTGCCCTCCTTCCTTTCTCACCATGTCTCCCTTGGACTTGAACCAAGTGTGTGTCATCCCTACAGAAGAGGGAGGTCACCTCCCTCCCTCCACACTAGCAGCAAATCCTTCTTCTTCCTTCTCATGTCCAGGTCTCTTCAGTGTCCGCCACGACGAAAGAGGAGGCTTCTGCATCGGCCATCGCCTCCATCAGCCACAGCAAGAGGTAACGTGCTTTTGCACCACAAGCACACCTCGTGACCTTGTGATCTTTGATGGCTCATGATCATAACACCGCGTTTCCTTCCTTGTTGTAGCCCGAGGAAGAGTTCCAAAGAGCTGGATCAAGCGATGAGTACATGACACAACGTCCTGCTGACCCCGGCGAAGACATTACAGGAGAAGAACCGGCGAGGCCTGGTAGATGGATGTCGCTTAAGATGTGCCTTGTGAGGAAGACGGTGAATTCGACTCACATCGTGGTAAGCGAACCGAGAGGAAACGGGCTAGTTTCTCAGTTTGGTACATTCTATCAAAGTAGCAGCTCTCCCGGTGGCATCATCAGAGTCTGCAGCGATTGCAACACAACCAAGACTCCCCTGTGGAGGAGTGGACCTCGTGGCCCCAAGGTGAGCACCTCTTGATCGACTAAACGACCATCTACATCTCTCTCTCTCTCTCTCTCTCTCTCTCTCTCTCTCTCTCTCTCTCTCTCTCTCTCTCTCTCTCTCTCTCTCTCTCTCTCTCTCTCTCTCTCTCTCTCTTTTCAGTTTATAGCATCGCTCTCCGTGGTGCAGTCGCTCTGTAATGCGTGTGGAATTCGACAAAGGAAGGCGAGGCGAGCGATGGCAGCAGCGGCTCTAAACGGCGGACTAATCCCGGCTGATGCTCCATCTCAAGTGCGAAAAGAGAAGGAATTAGATGTCGATCGAACTCTCCCCTTCAAGAAACGGTGCAAGGTTGACACTGCCAGCAGCATGACTGCGACGAAGCTTTGCTTCGGTGAAGCTAAACTAAGCTCGAACAGGAGCTCTGCAATCAATCAAGTCTTCCCGCAAGAAGAGAGAGATGCAGCGATACTGTTGATGGCTTTATCATGTGGCCTTATTCGCAGTTGAGCTCTTTTGTATCAATGAAGTATATATTTGTGATGGTGTGAATGCTATTTACGTAAGTGTTTGCCAAGTGATAAGCTTGTGGAAGAAACAAGCTCTGTGGGAATTCTAATGGACTATGCTGTTCCTGAGGAAACCTAATGGTGTCTTGGTATGATATCACATCTTTCTTTCTCCCGAAGAACTGGTTCTCACTACAACGACTCATGGATTTGGAAGTAATTTGCTGCACAAACTGCAAATTAGTATCGAGCTACAAGAACTCTTGTTCGTCAGTATGGATGAGAGAGCAGGCATTCAGTCGAACACTGAACTAGAGAACTTGTATTCATTTCATGAACAAAAATCAAGCACACACAGATCCATGCACTGATATGCTATGAAACAGATGATAAAAATAGTGGTTGGAATGTCTGAATGCCACCTTATACTGACATGACTAGTATTCATGGTCGAAACATTGGCAAACTACGAGCATTGCATGATGCCGACCACCCGTTCGACGCAGTAAAAATAGAGGACTAGTTGTGCAAACTTAGTCAACTCCGGTGCTCTGTCCGCAGACGGTGGGGTCAATTGCTAAAGGACGCTGACCTCCGGTTCAACTTGGACATCCCTCTCGCTCTCTTCAGAGCCACTGCAAGCTTCTTGATCTCAGCCTTCTCAGGAATGTCGCCTCCTCCGAAGTCCCTCGCCGTATCCTCTCGAGAGACCATTTTCTCGTATCTGTAGGGTGTTCCAACCTCTCTCCCGCAGCACCCATCCTTCTCCTTCCCCGCTTCTTCAAGGTCAAGTCTTTGGATAAAAAAGGATGGCCTTGAGGAAGCCTGCGACCAAGCATCGTCGTTCTGGCATTGTTCGTCGGCTCCGGCATCGATCCTGCCAGATTGATTGGCTGGGTTGAGCTCCCCCGTTATGCTCGACGAGAAGCTACCAGAGGAGTCTCCTCCGATCATGTCATCGATCGAACAGGTGAAGACAGATGGCCTCCTCCCGGAGCTGCTGCCGCTTGTTGGAGTTATTGGAATTCTGTCAGCAGCCGGAGGTTTGTGGCTACCGGTGTCTTTCCCCAGCACTAGCTTCTTGAGTTTACTGAGAAACTTCATCTTTTTCGGATTTCTCTGTCTTGTCGAGGAGGAGACGTCGAGGGAAGCGTCTTCAGGTTCCCCGGTGGATGCTTGCGATGAGCACGAATACTCCGAATCGAAGTCCACGGAGCCAAGGCTCTTCTCATCGGCACCCGAGTTGGCGTACTCCAGTATGAGCTGCTTCGCCTTCTCCTCCGACCGGGGACTCAGATTCTTGCTGAGATCCCTTGCGACTGTCTTCCCCGGCGGCGGCTGAAAGTTCCTCAGCTCATACCTCAGGCAAGCGTTGACCCATTTAAGATACACAAGTTGTTCGACGTCGGTGCACCGATCTGTTTTGAGCTGTTCGATGTCTTCCACCAATTTCGCGTTCGATTCCCTCAAGCAGTTGGCTTCCTCCGATGCATCTGCCTGCAACGGAGTGGCAATTGGTTCATGAACCTGGAAGAAACAAGAATCAAGGAAACAATCAAATCGAGTGCTACCTTTGAACTCTCAAGTGCGACCGATGCCGAAGCTCGTGCTGCCTCCAACTGTCTCCCCAAATCCGAGTTCTCCTCTGCTAGCCTCGAGTTGATCGTTTTGAGCTCGACAGCCTCATCTTCCAACTCCTTCAGCCTCTCGTCCTTCGCTTCCTTCTGCTCTTGACACTGCAAGACGCTGATCCTTTGATGAAGGGAAACTATTTTTTCCTTTGCCTGCTCTCCATCCGATTTCAGCTTCTTCTTCAGGATCTTTATCGTTGCTCTTGCAGCCTCAAGCTCATTCATCGCCCTCGAGCACTCCGTCAGCTGATCTTGGAGTCTCCGGTTGTCGGCCTGTAAAGACTCGATCTTTAAGGAGTACAGCTTAGCCTCTACCAAGTTGATCTTTAGTTGGCTCCCAAGCTCTCTCACGGCGGCCTCCTGCTCTTGCATCCCGTAATACTCCAGCAACTGGAGCTCAAGGCTCCTCTCATTCTCCTGGAGGGACCAAACCAATTTCCTAAGGTTTGCTATCTCTTGCTCCATCGCGTTGTCCTCTTTGATCTCCAACTTGTTAGGCGCGGAGGTGTTGGCGGCAATCTCTGCGTCCTTCCCGGTTGCTCTGAATTCTTTCATAACGATATCGTCGAATTCCGACAAGAGAAAGCCACTGGTCGGGGACAACAGGACGGTGGTCGTAGTGGTTGTAGTTGTGGTGGTGATTCTACGAGTGCCATTGACGATCTTGGCCAAAGAGTCTTCCTTCAGTAAAGAAACGGACGATTAGCAAAAGAGAGACGAATCGCGGACGAGCTCGGATCGCAACAGGTCTTATATCTTACGCTTTTTGGAGTACGAAGCTCGCCTTTGAGGCCAACGCTAGAATTGTCAATGGCTTGTGACTCGGCACCTGATATCAGTAAAGACAGATGGAAATCACCACCGGATAAAGGTAAAGACCATATCTGATTCTTAATCTCAAGGAGTCATCGCGTCTTTTAGATCCAAAAGAGATAAAGATCGAGTTTTGACGAGACGGGGAATGGGCGGACGAAGAACCTGAAGAAAAACGAGGACGGGAGGCCAGGGGAGAGGGCGGGCGAGCACGTGCACGAGACCGGAGCTGGACGAGGACGAAGCCGGTGAACGAGAGGGCAAAAGTGACGCCGAGCTTGATAAAGAGGGGACTCACGTCCCGCCTGCCTCTCACCGCCAACTCCATCCCGCCGCCACTTCGTCTCCGCCGTCCTGTCTACCAATGCAACCCAAAAGCCGACTCCTCCGGGAAGAAGAACCCGCCGCCTTGGCCGCCGCATCCACAGACAAGCACCGGTCACGAACAGAGCAGCCAAATCAAAGCTGATCGAACTTTCCTCCCCTAAAGAAGACGAGGGCAAGGCGCATGCGGAGGAGAAAAAAGGCGGCGCCTCTGGAGAGCCACCATCTGCCGCCCATTTTCTAGATCCTTAGCTGGCTGCAGGGTGGGAAAAGATCAAGGCAAGATAAGGAAGAATTGGATAAACATTCCAATTCCTTCTTCCTCCTCCTCCTCTTCCGTGGGCAGAGCTAATCCGAAGGGAGCAGAATGGGAGGTGACGCGGAAGGATCGCTCCACTCTTCGTTCCCAACCAAACCCTTCCTCAAAACCTCGGCTGCTCGACGCCGATCGCTGTATGCTGCGTCCCACAGCGCGCACGTTTGTGGTGCTGTCTTTATTGAGTTGACTCGTTTGTGAAGCCAAGTCTTAAGTGATTTGACTCATTTACATCTGAAGTCAACTTCTGTGCAAATTTTGACCAAGAAACAGGCTTCCATTTTGTTTAGTTACAAGCTCGACAAGAACGAGAGAAGCTTAACAATTAGCGATGGAAATATTATCATGAGAACAACTGTTTTCAGCGAGAAACATTTTTTGTCTCAACTTTAAAAAAAAAAGGGATTTGGTTACACTTGACATGAAGGTCAAACTTAAATGAAGGTCAAACTTAATCATAGAAAATATAGAAAGTTCATTACAAAAATAATTACTGGAGCTTTACTTAAATGCTATCATATGAGAGGAAAAGTTTTGTTTCCTAATGTCACGATCCTATGTGATAGTATAATTGACACGATCCTATTTGATAAGATAATTTATTCTTTAACTTTATAAGCCAATAAACTACATAAATGAATCTTTTGATAAATCAAAATCTCTTTCCATCTTCTCTAAATCAGGACATTACTTATAACACAACTCATAAAAGATTTAACTAAAAAAAGACACTGCATACCATGCTACATCATGGACTCTCTCTCTCTCTCAGAAGGATATACTATAAATTAACAAGAAACCAATATCTAATAATATAAACTACAGGAAGTTCATATACTTAGAATGAAACTCAACTATGCCATTGGCCTTAGATCACATTGGTCTCTCTCTTCTGAATGGCATCACAGCTTTGGGTATTGTTGAGTTCCTCCTATTTAGTATTTACTATTGTTAAAAATATGTGTAGTTTTTTTTTTTTTTTTACCAAATGCGAATGCTGATCTCTCAATCGTAATTCAATTTTGATAAGTATATGATTGATATAGTAAATCGACCTATGCATTTCCTCCACCTCTTGGATGAGGATTGAACTAATGGTGAGCTAGTTGTAGCTAAGTATAGGCTCAATGATTTATCAAGATCTAAATATATGAGCTATGGCAACTCGATTAAATGATTCATTAGATCTAGGCTATTTGGCGCTTCTTTGTTCATATGAATTCTTTTGAATTTTTTAGCACTCGAAAAAATGAGAGACATTTGTCCCCTAACCAAGATAGGAAATGGTTCATAGCGATCAACCTATCTACTGGACCTCCTTAATCGATTTAGGAGGTCATATCTCCATGATCAATTAGGCCTTTTCTAGGTTACCACTGATTCCTTGGTTGTGCATGATGTTCCCGAGAAATTTTTTCGAGTTTATATCGAAGGCACACTTTGTAGGATTGAGACATATATTGAACCATTTTAGCATCTAAAATGTCTTGGGTAGGTCAGTTAGGTGCATGCCGATCATTTTACTTTTGACATTCATGTTATCTAACATAAGCCTTGATGTTTCTCCCTATTTGATCCTTGAATATCTCATTAACTATTCTTTGGTATGTCTCACTTACATTCTTGAGCCTGAAGGGCATGACTTAGTAACAATATATTTCTTTGTTTGAGATGAAGAATGTATCCTGAAGTATATAACTTCAGAAGCCATTCGTTTTTTGTTGTATCCCGAAAAATCATCCATGAACATCCATAGCTTATGACCTGAGGTGGCATCTACCAATCGATCAATTTGAAGAAGATGCTAGCTATCTTTCAAATAAATTCTATTCAAGTCAATATATTTAATACACATTTGTTATCTTCCATTAGATTTTTAATGAGTACAACATTAGTTAGCCAATATGGGTACTATATTTCGGAGAGAAAGCTAGCACCTAAAACCTTATAGGTGGTTGGGGGCAAACATGCACAACCTCTACTTGATCGGCTGAGCCCTATGGAAAATATTGAGATAGTGTTGTGCGACATCAGGGTTAATTTCTTGCACTTCTTTCACCAACCAAGTGAAAACCTAACTGTTCACTCAGAAAAAGTTCATGAACTTCGTCCAATTGGACTTTGAGAGTGCTGACCTAACTTTCATTATTCGATTTGGATACGACACCTCAAGGAGAAGCTCAACTAGCTCTGAGGAGTGACCCATCTCCTCAAGGATTTGTCAGTGGCAACTCGGCTCACAGCTTCCTCGGTATAGATACCATCATCAAGTAGCATTATCAAGACCTCTTCGGGTTACTCCTCAACTCCCAAACCCCCAACCTCGTAAGAAACTTCAAGGACACATGGTAGGTTGACACTACTACCCACACCTAGTTTAGTATTGGTTGACTAATGATTACATTATATGTCGAGAGAATAACGATGACCATGAACTTGGTTAAAATTATTTTGGAATTGGAATCCATATCGAAGGTTAACTATGTTAAGGGGGGACATGGAGTCGCCGGTGAACCCTATGAGAGATGAGGACATGAGTGTTAAATCATTAGAAGTCATACCTAGCTTTTGAAATATGTCAAAGTAGAGGATGTTGGCTGAACTACCTATGTCGATAATGTCTCTCTTGATTAGGACATTAATCATCATGACAAAGATGACCAGATAATCATTGTGATTAGGGCTGAGGTGCTCCACCTCCTATTCGTTGAAGCTTATCTCCCAGTCACTCTCCATCCATTAATGTTTCTTGATTGTAGCTTAAGCTTAGGCTCTTGACCTCATGAGCTATCTCCTTCTAGGTGGGCCCACCAACTATCGTATTGATATGCCTTTCGATGGATCCCTTAGGCTTAGGGTCCCTCCTTTAAAACAATCAACCAAGGTAGCCATGCCAAATAAGCTCCTTGATCTACTCCTTAAGGTTAAGGAAATCATTCGTGTCATGACAATAATCTTGGTAGAAATAATAATATTTGTATTTGTCTATTCTTTTGGGGCAGATCTCAAGGGATATGGATCTTGGAACATCCTCTTTTCTTAGATTTATTGAAAGACTTCAGTCCAAGCGGATATGTTGAGATGGGTGAGATCAGCTCGTGATTGAGAGGATCCCACTCGATCTATTTCTTTACATTGAGTTGCCCTCAATGCCGAGGCAGGGGGTGCACTCTGGCCTTATGTGCTTTTGAGACTCTGTTTCTCTGCCATAATTGCTTGAATGACCATATATTAGTTGGTTCTTTGTAGCATCTTGAGCATCATTATTGATTGTCTCTCTCATAAATGTTTGGATTAGAACTTCAAAGTCGGTGTTTGTAACTCCTCTAGCCTCATTGGTGAATCTGGTGACGAACTTCACCGATGGCTTGCCCTCTGCTTGTAGGATGCCAAGGAGGGGCGACATTCGGATGTTGAGGACAGACATTCCCCATAAAGTGCTCCTTAAACTTTTTTACAAGTTGGGTAAAAGAATTTATCGAGAGGGGCTTTAAACTAGTGTACCACTCTTGTGGGTTTTATCATAGAAGAAACAAAAGAAGCGGAGGAGAAACGAAAGAAGTGGAAGAAAAAGGAATAAATGATCGTTTCGAGGGGATCGACCTCCTTTGATCGCTTCGAGGGGATCAGCATCCTTTGATCGCTTCGAGAGGATTGGCCTCCTAGGGTTTGCCAAACGATAACTTTTTCATTGCTTGATGAAAATAAACAAATACATCCTTATTTATAAAGTTCCACATATAGTCCACTAGGACTTGGACTCTTATTGATAAATAAATATTAAATAAATTACTATCTGACTCTGTAATGAACTAAACAACTCCATAAATATTATCCAAAGCTTAGAAAATAAAAT
Organism: Musa troglodytarum; assembly: GCA_023547065.1. Taxonomy (NCBI): domain Eukaryota; kingdom Viridiplantae; phylum Streptophyta; class Magnoliopsida; order Zingiberales; family Musaceae; genus Musa; species Musa troglodytarum. The sequence goes on along the minus strand of CP097506.1, from coordinate 55,373,847 downwards.
GATCATAATAATTTCGCCTCCTTCAAATCAGCCTTGTCCTCAAGGTTGAGCAACATCAAATTCGAGAAGCTTCTCTTTCAGCACAAGGTATCTACGGCGCATCACAACTCATTGATCAAGTAAGTACAGCCTCTATTTTTTATGGTGTGAGCAACAGGTCGGCCTTTTAGTGTAGTAGTCGTTGTAGTCTTTTAGAGAACCCTCTCCATCCGATGGCTAGTAATAGCTGTGGCCTTACTTCTTCGTCTTCCCTTTAGGATCATCACTTTGAAGTCTTCCAAGGGTAGCAAAAAGAAATCCACCAGTAATTTTTTGCCCTGTATAATCAACTTTATCTTTGAACATTTGCTGTCACTAATTAAAGTTCATCCATCAGCGACTTTTACTTCGAATTTGTCACAGTCTTCAATATGGTAGGCTAATCAGTCAGCAACCTTACTGTCCATGAAATTATTAGTGCTACTGGTATCAATCAGAATTGTAACATGTTGATGTTCTAAAATTTCATCAACTTTCATTATTTGCGGATTAGAATAGCCAGCTAATGCATGCACTATATGTGTAATAGGTCCAGTATCTTTATCAGAATCTATATCTTCATGATCGGAGTCAACGTTGTTAGCTTCCGGTTCCTCCCTAATTGGTTCAATCACCATAAGTTGCCCTTGTTTACATCGGTGTTCCTTCCTTCACTTTTCATTACAATGCCAGCACAAACCCTTTGTTGATCTTTCCTTGAGCTCTTCTCGGGTTAGTTTTCGGGTGTTAAGGTTTCGGCTGGGAATAGATGGAGCTGGTGGCTCATTAATCATTTGTTTATGGTCATTTCTGTTTCGACGATTTTCTCGGTTGATTTTTTTCTCATGTAGACGTGCAAATAAAATTGCAGCTATCATAGTGCAGGGCTGTCAAGCCTTAACTTCACATTTGATATTTGAACTAAGCCCTTCGATAAAGGTACCCACTAGTTGTCGTTCAGACCAATCTTTGGCTTGATTTGACAATCGTTCGAATCTGCCCTGATATTCTAACCCTGTAGAAGTCTGACGAATTTTAGCAAGCTGTCCATCTTGTTGAAACTTTCTAAAGTTCTCCACTATGGTTCTTTTGAATTCCTTAAGGGTCTCTTGTAGTTGGTTCTCAATTCTGGTTTCCAATACTTCAATTTGGGCCTTAACAGAGTTGTTGGTAGCCATTCCTTGTTTTTGTCGCTACGTGGGCTGAGAGCACCGCGGGATGGAAGGTGGCAGCGTCGGTGTAATCTGGTGGCAATCGGTGGCTGTGACAAGATGACAAGATGCAAAGCAAGAGAGAGGCAGCGATGGGATGCGACTGCGACGGTTGCTGTCGATGCTGGCAGCGAAGAGGGAAGGAAACGACAATGGCTGTGGTGGCTTCGATGGCTGCTATGGACATGGTTGTAGTGGTTGTTGTCGATGTCGCCAGTGAAGAGGGGATGAAATGGCGGTGGCTGTGGCGGTTGCTGCGGACAAGGTTACGGAGGTTGCTATCGCAGCCGGTGGAGAAGAGGAAGCGGTGATGACAACCGATGGCTATGACGACAACAACAGAGAGTGCTATGCTTCTATCGCACCGCAGAAGGGAACGCTCATGCTGCAAGGGCTCGACGGCTGGCAGCGGTGGTGGAGCGGCTGGGAGCAGTGGCGGTAGTAGTCGCTGTGATAATGGTGCAGCTACGGCGATGCCACCGAGGGCTGGGTTAGAAAGCAATGGTGGCCCTTCTCGTGTTGCAGCAGTTGGTGGGATGATCGCATAATCGGAGGCTGCGATGGCAGTGGTCACAGGCTGAAGAGCTACGACGACGGGGTTGCATGGTGGGGGAAAGGAAAGAGTAGTGTCAGCTGTGGATGCCGAGGTCGGCGTCTACATTCTTCTGCCCTTTTTCTTTCTTATGTTCTTCTGCTCTGTTTCACTGCAGAACAAGGGCGATTACGACTGAGGCAGCGAGGGGGAAGAGCATCGGGGGCTAGATGGCAGCGACATCGTGGGGAGTCACCACGACGAAGGAGAATCGATGATGTTCTGTGGTAGAGGACGCAAAGCAGGGGCGGTTGGAAGGCAACGCTGGGGTGCGGCTGCGACGATTGCTACGAACGTCGATTGAGGTTGCGACCCAAGGGGAGGCAACGAGGGCCGTTGCTAGAAGCAGTGTCGTCGAGGAAACAACGATGGCCACCCTTCTCGCAATGCCTTCGAGAGCCCGCTATGATTGAGGGCAACGCCGTCGAGAGCTCGCTGTGGTCAAGGAAACAGCGATGGCAACAACACGGGTGGGAGGTAGCGAGGGCCCTATTTCTGTCGCATCGCACGCTGGCTGCGGCGGTTGCTGTTGATGCCGGCAGTGAAGAGGAAAGGAAACGACAACGGTTGTGGCAATTGTGGCTGCGATGGTTGCTAAGAACAGGGCTGGATGGTCGCAGTGTCAATGTTGTTGAAGGTGCTGCGATGCAAAGAAGTAATCGTCGAACAACCGAGGTTGAGATTGTGGTGGTGCGGCTAGAAAAAAGTTGGAAGGCAATGTTCGTGGGAAGAAGGCAATAGCGTCATGGGAAGTCGACACCGATCGTGGGCGCCGGTAGTAGTCATGGCGGTTGAGGAATTTGTGGTGGCAGCCGACACATGCAGTAGTTGTGGGAAAGTTCTATTTCGCTGTAGAACAAGGCTGTTGGAAGGTAGCAGCATCGTGGGGCGAAAGCAGCGACATTGTGGGGGGGGGGGGGGCGACAAGGGTTATGGCGCTTGGAGACAAAGTTGCCGAGAGAGTAACAAGGTTGGGTGGTTTGCTGTTGTGGACCAACGGCGGCGACCCCCTCTCGCGCTACGACAGGCGAGGAGGTGGTCGCTGGCCGGAGGTGACGGCGGTGGTGGTCATGGTCGGGACGGACGGGGCTGTGGGTCAAAGAGCAGCAGCAGTCCAAATGCAAGGCCACCGGTTGAAGCAGCTGCAGCGAACGATTGAAGCAAGGGCAACGAGGGTGCGTGGCAACCGGTTAAAGCAGGGGTAGAGGGCGTCGTGACCGAAGAGTAGTGACGGTGGCGATTATTAGCCAAGAGGGTAGCGACGGTGATTGTCGCGATTGATAAGTAGGGGAGTAGCGAGGGGAAAGAGCGAGGGAGTTTCACCCCTTGCGTGGCCGTCGAGGAGGTGAGCGCAGAGGACGTGACCGTGCGTGGTTACGTTCTTCTGTGTTTTTCCTTTCCTCTCTCTCTCTCTCTCTTTATCTTTTTCTTTTTTTATAACTAGGGTTATGGCTCCGAGGGTTTTATCATGGAAAAAATAAAAGAAGCGAAAGAGAAGCAGAAGTAAAAGAAAAGGGGATAAATGATCGCTTCGAGAGGATCGACCTTCTTTGATCATTTCGAGAGGATTAGCTTCCTTTGATCGCTTCGAGGGGATCAACCTCCTAGGGTTTGCCAAACGATAACTTTTTATTGCTGTCTGATGAAAATAAACAAATACATCCTTATTTATAGAGTTCTACCTAGAGTCCACTAGAACTTGAACTCTTATTGATAAATAAATATTAAATAAATTATTATCCAACTCCATATTAAACTAAACTATCTCCAGAAAAATATGTAATTAGATCGCTTTATTGAATTATATATTCCAAGTGTGAACTTTTTGTAAAATGCAGCGATCAAGTATACTGCATGCCCGGTGCAAGCTGCATAGCGTAGCGATCAAGTATACTGCATGCCCGGTGCATAGCATTAGACTTTCTCCTCGGGAGAGATCTCATATTTTTTTGGAGGAGAATACGCATGATCGACGACACCACCGTCCTCCGTCTCCCGATATATGAACAGCCCGTAAAACCCACCCACGGCGACGGATCCCGACAATAGCCAGACGACGACAGCCAGTACCGGAGGCATTACCTCCGCCACCCGCCACGAGAACGCGAGGATGAGAGCCGTCGAGAGGGCCCAAACCGGGAACTTGAGTCGCTCCCTCCCCTCCAGCGGCAGCCGTTCCATCTTCTTCAGGCAAAAGAGGAGCATCATCAAGTCAGAGTAGGCGAACACCACGAAGGCCAGCCTCGGGGGATCGTGGCGCGATCGGTAGGCGACGTCCGCCGAATTGACGGTGAGGAACAGCAGGGCGATGAAGATAAGGAAATTGAAGCCATTGCTATCAGCCTGCGGCGGTGGCGATGCTGGTTGCTTTTCTGGCTCGCGCTCTGCCTTGTTTTCCGACGCTGGTAGCTCCATGGTGGCAGATGGAGGAACACATGCGTATATAGAGTACTCCGGTCTGGTCAACGCAAACTAACCTTCCAGGAAGGTTGGAAATCAGCAAATACCAACGACTGTACATTTTTTCCAAACGCGTGACAAGAAGTAACCACGAAACAATCGAAGACCAAGTCACGGCGCAGGTCTTCAATCTGATTCAAGATCGTATAAAGAACAAACTTCTTTACGAGATTAATAAAAAAGGATCCAGAAACCCTAAGGCGAAATTGCTTGCGCCGCCCATGGGGAAGCGGAGCGAGATTTGTTAGGCTACCTACGACATCAAGAAAACCTCAAAGAGGGCAATTTTTTTGGGTATAACATACCGTCGATCGGAGAAGAGGGGAAGCGAATCACACGACTTTGACGCCCTAACGATGATCCCAAACGCAACTAGGGTTTATTTGCAGACCAACAGAGACGAAGAGGAAGAGGAGGAATGGCCGCACCTTGGTTGGGGCGTCACACGCACGCTGATCGTCCGCAAAAAGGCCTCTCTAAATCTCGGGAGGAGAAACAGACGATAAAGAAGAAGAACCTGGATGCTTGTAACGGAGTCACGGCGGATCCGAGGGGCACCACCAGTGATGAAAGGAGGAAGAGGACGTCCACAGCCGCCCGGCGATGACGCAAAGAGGAGAGGGAGAGAGGATGGCGGCGACGAGGAATATAGAGAGTCGATTGCGAGGCATCGGATAAGGACTCCAACATCATCATCATCAGATCCGAACCGATTCGTACCCGACAGATATCGAGGCTTCGGATTCGGGCGTCGATGATCAAATAAAATAACCACATCGGACTTGCTTCGTACCCGGCCCAGTAAGTAATCGGGTTTTTGCTATTTTGCTTCCAACGAGAAAGCGGAGTTAATCACGAACGATACACTTAAAGCTCAAACCATGATACGCGCTTTCGAACTTATATTTCTTTTACAATATTGTAGTACATTTATTCTTATTTTCCAAACTAATAACAGCAAGTGCAAACATAGTGGAAATCTCTCTCTCTCTCTCTCTCTCTCTCTCTCTCTCTCTCTCTCTCTCTCTCTCTCTCTCTCTCTCTCGTGACAAGAGAAGTCGAACTTAAGAAACAAAGTCAGGGACAGCCACCTCCGGTATCTCCATAGAAACCTCCACATTCTGGCGGATATCTGTAGGCATTTGGATTGTACGTAGTTTGATTCACTGCGTCCTCTGCACAGATGCAAAACCATTGAGAAATCAGGAAGCAAAAAAAATCTATGGTTCCTAACGACAATATCAAACTTTTATTTATCTCATTTTGGATCTCCTCCGGGAACTACAAATCATTATGCAACCAAGTTCAGGGGTGAAGTTGTTAATCCTTTACACTAAAATAAAAAGGGGTGAAGTTATTAATCCTCATCCACCATCTTTGGACGATGACTGCGACGAGAAGATGAGTGTTTACTTACTTGGGGGAATACTGTGAGCCAAGTTTCGGGCAGCCAACGCCGGAGCGGCGACGACGACGAGCGAGACGAGAAGCAGGAACAGGAACAAGCGAACACAGCGTGCCATCCTCTTCCTTCGCTGCGCTGCCTCGGGGTTTGTTTGCTGAACTTTAATCCTCAGGCAGCCGTGGCATTTATAGGCAGGCAGCTGATGCGCTTCTTCTCACAAACATTTTCTTAACATTATACATAGTGTTTTTTGAATCAGATTCGGTGACATGCAAAACCAGTGAAGTTTGTTCTTGTTTGTATTCTAATGCAAACTGCCACCTAGGAATGACTGAATCAACCCGAAGACTTCAATCCGGCGGCCTCCACCGCTGACTTACAGCTGCATGGAGTTGAGTGTCAAAGTAATCCCAAAACAAGTCAGCGGTACTCCGACGGAAAAGAATAATTGCCATAGTCTGAGCAACGAGGTTGTCTCCATCATTATGCATGCAAAGACACCATTTTGATGAACATATTAATCAAAGATAATCTAATTAATACCAAGCCAAAATTGATGCAAAGATCCGCATTACCTCGCCGGTTATTCGCTGTCTCATAGGAAGAAGACGACGACCGTTGCTACTGAGGCCTTCACGAGACTTTCGACGCTGCAGTCAAGAAAAGTAGCGTTATTGAACTGGAAACCTAGAGTTGACGGAGAAGAATACAGGAGTTGACGGAGAAGAATACAGCGCTGCTTTAGCTGTAAATGTTGATGACAATTAACAAGCATCAAATGGATGTTCTATCTGCTACGTTCTGGGAAGAAGCCACTTAATTCAAGTCAAATCAAACTAAGTGTTTGACAATTAACAGTATGTTATGGAAACTAGACCTGGAAAGCTAATCTGCGTGTTTCTGCAAGTCCACGCTCCCCACAGCGTATTGTCACGTCTACTTGAGCTACTGATCCCTGTCCATCATTTACAAGTTGATGCACATAAATGGGACAAGATCCATTGATTTATATTCTTCATCTTCGAGTCCTTAAATTCCCATCTTCCTACTCCATTCTCTCAAAGAAAAATAAAATCAAAAAAATATGTAATAAACCATCTTTGCGAGTTCTACGGTCAAACAACATTTGGAATAATATGAACATTTGTTGAGAACAAGTGGCGTTGACTATACATAGAACAACTTGAGTAATTGGGTTAATCTTGGCTGCTTCACCCACACTTTAATTCCATGGTCAGATACCCCATTGTCCTATAGTCAAAACGATGACTTATTCTTCCATTCCTCGTCCGACATCTCTGCATAAAAACAAGTCCATGTTTTCTTCTTCTCAAAACTCAACTCAATAGCTCGTCCCTTTGCTTTGCCGTAGCCCTTAACCTCAGTTTGCTTCCAGTTCCAATCAAATGGAGCTCCACCGAGAGAGAATGATGCTTCAAACACTCGTCCTTTTCGCTTGCATGGCCGCATCAACACACCAGTCCTTCCTTGCTTCTGACTCCGCGTCCAACTCGAGTTCCGCCGCCGCCGACGATGTGCTCGCTCTCCTGTCGTTCAAGTCTTTGCTATCCGATCCCGGCTCGGCACTGTCCTCGTGGAACAACCACTCGTCCCATGTCTGCGACTGGCACGGTGTGAGATGCAGAGATGGCCGGAGAGTCACAGCCTTGAGGCTGGTCTCGCTCGGCCACGCCGGTCCCATGTCCCCCTCCATAGCCAATCTCACTTCCTCAGAACCTCCACCTGGGGCAACCAGTTCGATGGAAGCATCCCACAGGGAAACTTGCGTCCGGCGAATCTTGACCTCACCTATAATGCTCTCTCGGTGAAATCCCAGCCACGCTATCTCATTGCCTGCACTCGGACCATCGGGATGGATTACAACAAGCTCGAGGAAAGCTCCTGCGAGCCTCGCCGATGCTCCAAGCTCGGCGTCATGTGTTTGTCGTGGAACCGCCTCGTCGGAGAGATTCCCGCAGAGTATGGATCGCTTTCACAACTTCTATGGCTCTACCTTAATGGCAACAACCTCACAGAGCCATTCCAGCAAGCCCGGGAGCAGCTCCTCTTCTCTCACCTGCATCATGTCGACAATTCTCACCGGAAAGATTCCACCTTCTCTTGGCAGCCTGTCGTCCCTCACCCACCTCTACCTCTCCAGAAACAACTTGGTAGGAAGCATCCCGCCTTCGCTGGGCAACTGCTTGAATCTAACTTATCTTTATCTAAGAACAAATAGCTTGGAGGGGAACTATATCTAAAGCATCGAAGACCGAACCAACTTTTTAATCCGAGCGCTCGCTCGAAGCGCCTGGCGCCTGGGCTCGGGCAAGTGCCCAAGCGGTGCCTATATGAAGCACGCCGCCTAGACATGAAGCGAGGCGTACTACTACCTAGGGTGATAGTAGTCCCACCCAGAATTCAAATTTTATGATAATAGTACCATCGGAATCTAGATTTGTAGTGTCAAAAGTTGGGATGGTAGTACCGCATGCATCCCAAAAATTTTGAGAATTTAAATTTTAAGCATCATGTTTTAAACTTTTTGGAGCCTATAAATACTCTACTCAGGCTTGGTTGATAGAGCATCCATTCCTAAGCTAGTAAAGTGTTATAAGCTCTTATTTCAAGCATAGTTTGAATCTAATCTTCCTCTTATTAAGCTTGATTGAAATTCTAAGTTGTAGAATATAAGAGATCTCTCGTAAAAAGAATGTGAAGGAAAATAAAAAATTTATTACAAGAATTAATTAATTTTCACCCCTTGAACGAAAGATCAAGAAAATCGAATAATTATAAATTTGTGTACCTCTCTTTGCTTGCTCTTTAACTATGATGTAGTATTTTTCTCTTTACTTCCAATTTTAATATGATCATTCGAGTTTCTGAAAACATGTTGATTCTTTGATCGAGTTTTAAAATCGAAAAAAAAAAACTATTGAACCAATTCACCTCCCGTTTTTATGCCATTAAGATCTAGACAAAGTCAACAAATACCAACAACAAGATTGACCATTTTTTTTATACTAACAAAACGCGCGTGATGACCAAGCAGAGTGGAGATTCAAACAGGAAGCGACCACGAAACAATCAAAGGAGGAGATTCAAACAACGAGTTTTAGCGGTAGACCAAGTCCAAGCCACGGCGCAGGCCTTCCATCTGATTCAAGATCATACTTCTTTATGAGATTAAGAAAACGGATCGAGAAACCCTAAATCGAAATTGCCTGTGCCGCCCATGGGGGAGCAGAGCGAGATTTCTTAGGCTACCTACAACATTTTTCGCTACGTCTGCATAAAGATGCCGTAGATCGGAGAAAAGGGAAAGCGAATCAGACGACTGTGACACCCTAATGATGATCCCAAACGCAACAAGGGTTTATTTAGATACCAACAGAGACGAAGAGGAAGCGGAGGAATGGCCGCGGCCTGGATGGGGCGTCACACGCACGCTGATCGTCCGCAAAAAGGCCTCTCTAAATGTCGGGAGGAGAAATAGACGATAAATAAGAAGAAGAACCTGGAAGCTCCTAACAGAGTCACGTCGGATCCGAGGGGCACTACCAGTGATGGAAGGAGGAAGAGGACGTCCACGGGCGCCCGGCGATGACCCAAAGAGGAGAGGGAGAGAGGAAGAGGAAGATGGAGAGTCGGACGATCTCGCAGGGCTTCCCACCCGCTTGTGAGGTAACGGATGCGGACTCCGACATCATCTTCAGATCCGAATCGTTTGGTACCCGACAGATATCGAGGCTTTGGATTCGGGCGTCGATGATAAAATAAAATAGCCACATCGGACTTTGCTTCGTACCCGATCCAGTAAGGAATCGGGTTTTTGCTTGTTTGGATCGGATCGGATCGGATCAGAGTTAATCGTTTCAGGTATATAGTTTTTGCTTACAACGAGAAAGAGAAAGCGGAGTTAATCGCGAACGATGCACTTTCGACCTTATATTTCCCTTACAATATTGTGTGTATACTACGCACAAGTATTTATGTTTTCATACACAAGTATCGATTTAGTACATTTATTCTTATTTTTAAAACCGTCAACAGAAAGTGCATGCATAGTGGAAATCTCTTCTTCTTTTTTTTTCTGTGAAAAGAGAAGTGGAAATTAAGATGCAAAGTTAGTCATCCATCTTTATATAATAATCCATATGCTACAGCAGTCTTCTTAAAAGGGTTGGGAGGAACCTTGGTAGCAGTATCTGGCACACCTACACGTCAATTTTGCCGGTCAGAAATCACAACATGTAAATTTAAATGTCGTCTTTTTGAAGCCAACAGATTAAAAGGTTCCCTTTCAATATATATATATATATATATATATATATATATATATATATATATATATATATATATATATATATATATATATATATATATATATATATATATATGTATGTATATATATATATATATATGTATATATATATATATATATATATATATATATATATATATATATATATATATGTATGTATGTATATATATATGTGTGTATATATATGTATATATGTATATATGTATATGTATGTATGTATATGTATACCTAAATTTTATTCCTTGTCATGGGCGACAACCATATTGACCGGGACGAGGACATGGTGTCGGTAGATCGTAGGTGGGAGGATCGTACGAAGTTTGTTTCATTGCGTCCTCTGCACAGATGCAAAACCATTGAGAAATCAGGAAGCAAAAATATATAGTTCCTAGCATTAGCATCAAACTTTTCTTTATTCTCTTTTTTGGATCTCCTCCGGGAACTACAAATCATTATGCAACCAAGTTTAGAGGTGAAGTAATTAAGCATTTACACTAAAGGAAAAAGGAGAGAAGAAAACAATCAATCTGATATGAGTAGTATCGATAATTCGTTCGGGTTCTGCGCAATCTTGGATCACTTTATCCTCATCCACCATCTTTGGACGATGACTTACGACGAGAAGATGAGTAGTGCTTGCTTACTTGGGTGAACATCGTGAGCCAAGTTTCTGGCAGCCAACGCCGGAGCGGCGAGGACGACGAGCGAGACGAGAAGCAGGAACAGGAACGAGCGTACGCGGCGTGCCATCCTCTTCCTTCGCTGCGCTGCCTCAGGGTTTGCTGAACTCGATTCCTCAGGCAGCAGTGGTATTTATAGGCAGCTGAAGGGATTCTTTTCATAAACATTTTCTTAATATTATATACATTGTTTTTTTGAATCAGATTCGGTGTCATGCTAAGCCATTGAAGTTTGTTCTTGGTTGTGTTCTAATGGAAAATGCCACCTAGGAATGACTGCATCAACCCAAAGACTTCAGTTCTGCAGCGTCCACCTCTGACTTGCAGATTGTGTTCAAGTAAATATTTCGAGGAAGTAAGATAGATCGGTAAATTACTGACGTGGTCCAGCTGCATGGAGTTGGCAGTGTCAAAGGAATCCCAAAACAAGTCAATGCTACAACGACAGAAAAAGAATAGTTGACATAGTCTAAGGAATGAAGCTGTCTCAATCATTATCACATACATGACAACGTTTTGATGAACTTATTAATCACAGATAATCTAACAAATACCAAGCCAAAATTGATGCAAAGATCCGAATTACCTCGCCAGTTGTTTGTTGTCACATAAGAAGAAGATGAGAAACGTATGGAGAAGAGAAGTGCTACCCAAGGTCAGACTTATGATACTACAGATAAGAAAAGTCCTCTCTCTCTCTCTCTCTCTCTCTCTCTCGTCTTCTTGTCAATTATTTATTGTCTCATAAGAAGAAGACGAACGTATGACGAAGGGAAGTGCTATCCGAGGACTTCATGAGACTTGTGTGATGCTGATGTCAAGAAAAGTCACACTCTCTCTCTCTCGCTAGTTATTTGTTATCTCATATGAAGAAGAGGAACGTATAGAGAAGGGAAGTGCTACCCGAGGACTTCATGAGACTTGTGATACTGTAGTTAAGAAAAGTCTTCTCTCTCTCTCTCTCTAGTTATTTTTTGTCTCATAGGAAGAAGACAAACGTATGGAGAAGGGAAGTGCTACCGAGGACTTCATGAGACTTATGATGTTGCAGTCAAGAAAAGTCCCCTCTCTCTCTCTCTCTCTCTCTCTCGCTAGTTATTTGTTATCTCATAGGAAGAAGACGAACACATGGAGAAGGGAAGAGCTATCCGAGGATTTCATAAGACTTGTGATGCTGCAATCAAGAAAAGTTCTCTCTCTCTCTCTAGTTATTTGTTGTCTCATAGGAAGAAGAGGAACGTATTGAGAAGGGAAGTGCTACCCGAGGATTTCATGAGACTTGTGTGATGCTGATGTTAAGAAAAGTCGCTCTCTCTCTCTCTCTCGCTAGTTATTTGTTATCTCATATGAAGAAGAGGAACGTATAGAGAAGGGAAGTGCTACCCGAGGACTTCATGAGACTTGTGATATTGTAGTTAAGAAAAGTCTTCTCTCTCTCTCTCTCTCGCTAGTTATTTTTTATCTCGTAGGAAGAAGACAAACGTATGGAGAAGGGAAGTGCTACCAAGGACTTTATGAGACTTATGATGTTGCAGTCAAGAAAAGTCCTCTCTCTCTCTCTCTCTCTCTCTCGCTAGTTATTTGTTATCTCATAGGAAGAAGACGAACACATGGAGAAGGGAAGAGCTACCCGAGGATTTCATAAGACTTGTGATGCTGCAATCAAGAAAAGTCCTCTCTCTCTCTCTAGTTATTTGCTGTCTCATAGGAAGAAGAGGAACGTATTGAGAAGGGAAGTGCTATCCGAGGATTTCATGAGACTTGTGTGATGCTGATGTTAAGAAAAGTCGCTCTCTCTCTCTCTCGCTAGTTATTTGTTATCTCATATGAAAAAGAGGAACGTATAGAGAAGGGAAGTGTTACCCGAGGACTTCATGAGACTTGTGATACTGTAGTTAAGAAAAGTCTTCTCTCTCTCTCTCGCTAGTTATTTTTTGTCTCGTAGGAAGAAGACAAACGTATGGAGAAGGGAAGTGCTACCGAGGACTTCATGAGACTTATGATGTTGTAGTCAAGAAAAGTCCCTTCTCTCTCTCGCTAGTTATTTGTTATCTCATAGGAAGAAGACGAACACATGGAGAAGGGAAGAGCTACCCAAGGATTTCATAAGACTTGTGATGCTGCAATCAAGAAAAGTCCTCTCTCTCTCTCTCTCTAGTTATTTGTTGTCTCATAGGAAGAAGAGGAACGTATTGAGAAGGGAAGTGCTACCCGAGGATTTCATGAGACTTGTGTGATGCTGATGTTAAGAAAAGTCGCTCTCTCTCTCTCTCTCGCTAGTTATTTGTTATCTCATATGAAGAAGAGGAACGTATAGAGAAGGGAAGTGCTACCCGAGAACTTCATGAGACTTATGATACTGTAGTTAAGAAAAGTCTCTCTCTCTCTCGCTAGTTATTTTTTGTCTCATAGGAAGAAGACAAACGTATGAAAAAGGGAAGTGCTACCCGAGGACTTAATCAAACTTGTGATGTTATAGTCAAGAAAAGTACTCTCTTTCTCGTCAGTTATTTAGAAAAACATATTGTCACGGACAAAATTGTAAACGGCTTGTTCAGTGTAATGCTTATGCACGTCCGTGTCCCTTTTGGTTGGTTATCACTTATAAAACTTGTAAAGGGTTTGCCAAAGGCAAAATGCCTCATTTGAGCGAGTTTATCAGCCATTGTAGGCTTGTACATAAAGCTTGCGTCGAGTGCATACTTGTACTAGAATTCGATCTGTAGTGGACCAATTTTATACCTTTGTTGTGCAACTGTTCTGAGCTTGTAATATCCATGGTTAGAATGTGCATTGGCTATAAAGTGTTTGCTAAAAGAGTAGCTTGTGGATCCCGTATGAAGAGCTTTCTCTGTCCCGTTCTCTTTTTTGTAGGTCCTAAGGGATTCTAGGAGATTTCGGGGAGGCTGACCTTTGCGGTAATACGCATTGGTGCCGCACGGCTTAGACAAAACCAGCTAAGTCCGTGACAATATGGAGAAGAGAAGTACTACCCGAGTGCTATACGAGACTTAGTGATACTGTAGTCAAGAAAAGTTCTCTCTCTCTATCTACTATATCAATGAGAGATAGAGATATATAAACATTAATGATAAATAACAAGTGATGTTCTATGTACTACATTACGGGAAGAAACCACTTAATTCAAGTCAAGTAAAATTAAGTGCATGATAATTGCTTCAACCCCACTTTTCATGGTCACATCCGCATGACTTGGTCTTCAATTATTCCTCATCCCATATCACTATATAAAATCAGGTGACTTAGTTCTTCGATCATTCAGTCTTCAGAAAACTTAAACTCAATAGCTCCTCCCTTTGCTTAGCCGCAGCACTTAACCTCAGTTTGCTTCCAGGAGTTCCACCGAGAGAGAATGATGCTTCAAACACTCGTCCTTTTCGCTTGCATGGCCGCATCAACACACCAGTCCTTCCTTGCTTCTGACTCCGCGTCCAACTCGAGTTCCGCCGCCGCCGACGATGTGCTCGCTCTCCTGTCGTTCAAGTCTTTGCTATCCGATCCCGGCTCGGCACTGTCCTCGTGGAACAACCACTCGTCCCATGTCTGCGACTGGCACGGTGTGAGATGCAGAGATGGCCGGAGAGTCACAGCCTTGAGGCTGGTCTCGCTCGGCCTCGCCGGTCCCATGTCCCCCTCCATAGCCAACCTCACTTCCCTCAGGAACCTCCACCTCGGGGGCAACCAGTTCGATGGAAGCATCCCACCTGAGCTGGGAAACTTGCGTCGGCTGGCGAATCTTGACCTCACCTATAATGCTCTCTCAGGTGAAATCCCAGCCACGCTATCTCGCTGTTCCAGACTCCGGACCATCAGGATGGATTACAACAAGCTCGAGGGAAAGCTCCCTGCGAGCCTCGCTCGATGCTCCAAGCTCAGCGTCATGTGTTTGTCAGGGAACCGCCTCGTCGGAGAGATTCCTGCAGAGTATGGATCGCTTTCACAACTTCTATGGCTCTACCTTAATGGCAACAACCTCACAGGAGCCATTCCAGCAAGCCTGGGGAGCAGCTCCTCTTCTCTCACCCAGATCATGCTGTCCAATAACAGTCTCACCGGAAAGATTCCACCTTCTCTTGGCAACCTGTCGTCCCTCACCCTCCTCTACCTCTCCAGCAACAACCTGGTAGGAAGCATCCCGCCTTCGCTAGGCAACTGCTTGAATCTAACTTATCTTTATCTAAGAACAAACAGCTTGGAGGGGAATATACCAGAGAGCCTGGGCAACCTCACCGGCTTAAGAGTTCTTGATCTTTCCGTCAACCAGTTGTCCGGCACGATCCCTCCATCTCTGTACAATCTATCGAGGCTCGGTTATTTGAACCTCGGGATAAACCAGCTCGTAGGAACCATTTCGCCTGATATAGGCCGCGCTCTTCCCGGACTCGAATACCTTATCCTGCAGGGGAATAGATTGGAAGGCTCGATACCACGATCATTAGTCAATGTTTCTGAACTTTACAATCTTGATCTTTCTATGAACAATTTCAAAGGAGTTGTCCCAGCAGATCTGGGTCAGCTTCATAATCTAGGCTTTCTGATCCTCGAGGGCAATCGGTTCGAGGCCAGGGATGCCACGGATTGGAGCTTCCTTGCTTCTCTGGCTAACTGCACGGAGCTTGGATGGCTGCGTCTGTCCGACAATGATCTTGCAGGCAGATTTCCTGCATCTATAGCGAACCTCTCTGCGCAGCTCGAGTGGTTGTCTTTAGCACGGCTTCAGCTATCAGGGGCCATTCCGCCGGAGATAGAGAAACTCCGCGGCTTGCAGCAGCTTGATCTCAATGAAAACCTTCTGAGTGGCAGCATCCCCAGAGAGATTGGATCCCTTCGCAACTTGACTCGGTTGTACTTGTTTGGGAACAAGCTCTCTGGCCCCGTTCCCGAGTCACTGGGGAATCACACGCGGCTAGAAGTGCTCAACTTGGGAGGCAATCAATTGCAAGGAGGCATACCGCGGAGCTTCATCAACTTGAAGCAGTTGAATGAGCTGAATCTTTCTCGCAACCAGCTCGGTGGCGCCATTCCCGGAGAGGTTGTCAGCATTACTTCTCTCACAAAGGTGCTCGATCTGTCCCATAATTCTCTGGACGGTCCCATTCCAAGTGACATCCAGAAGCTGAAGCTCCTCGTTCTGCTCGACGTTTCCGAAAACAAGCTTTCTGGTCAAATTCCTAGTGGTCTTGGAGGCTGCGAGACCTTGAACTACCTTTACATGCAGGGCAACTTCTTCCAGAGTACCATACCTCCGCAATTGAGCAACCTGCGAAGCCTTCAGAGGCTCGATGTTTCGCGTAATGACTTATCCGGCCAAATCCCCAAATTCTTGGCTGGCATCAGCAGTCTCCAGTATCTCAACCTTTCCTTCAATGATTTGGATGGTCCGGTTCCAACAGAAGGTGCCTTCGCCAACGCCAGCGAAGCCTTTGTCGATGGGAATCCTAAGCTTTGCGGGGGTCAGCCAGCGTTACGCCTTCCACCATGCCCCATCGACTCTTCTTCTAACAAAAGTAGAATGAGAAGTGTCGCAATAGGACTCGCCGGCTCGATCCCCTGCTTTATTGCTCTAGCCATCGTCATTCTGATGTGGAAGAAGGCGTCGAGCAAGAGATCTGCGCTCGAATCTTCTTCAGGAGATCAGTTCAAAATGGTGTCTTACGCAGAGCTGCACAAGGCGACCGACGGGTTTTCTTCCGCCAATTTAATCGGCACCGGTAGCTTCAGTTGTGTGTACAAAGCAACTCTCGAAGGCTGCGAGAAGGGCGTCGCAGTAAAGGTGCTGAACCTGGAGCAGAAAGGAGCTCTGAAGAGTTATCTGGCAGAATGCGAGGCCCTGAGGAGCATCCGGCACCGGAACCTCGTCAGGATCCTCACTTGCTGCTCCACCATCGACCGCGGCGGAAACGATTTCAAAGCCCTTGTGTTCGAGTTCGTGCCCAACGGGAGTCTAGATGATTGGTTGCACCCACCTGTTGCCTCGACTCGTGAGACGAAGCGTCTGAGCCTCGACGAAAGGCTGTGCATAGCCATCGATGTCGCGTCTGCGTTGGAGTACCTGCATCATCACCATGGCCAAACGCCGATCGTTCACTGTGACGTGAAGCCGAGCAACGTTCTCATCGACGACGACATGGCTGCCCACTTGGGTGACTATGGGTTGATGAAGTTCCTGGCCGAGTGCAACGCTGCATCACCGGAGAACCCCAGTTATTCCATCGCACTGAGAGGATCCATAGGTTACATACCTCCAGGTACTGATATCTTGGTTTCTACTTTTTCTCATCTGGTTGCGCACGTACCGATACGATCGTGTTTGATCTCATGCTGTAGAGTACGGGATCGGCGGGGAAGTTTCCACGCATGGAGATGCGTACAGCTACGGAATACTTGTGCTGGAGATGGCGACGGGGAGGAGGCCCACCGACGACGTGTTCAGGGACGGTCGATCGCTTCGTAGCTTCGTCGAGGCGGCCTTCCCCGACGGAGTAGTGGAAATCGTGGATCCTGCGATACGATCGGCCATGGAAGGTAACGATCGGGCAGCGAAGTGCGTGGTCTCCATGGTGGAAGTTGGCCTGCTCTGCTCAAAAGGAACACCACAAGCACGGTTGGACGCGGAGAGCGTCACGACCAAGATGGTGGCGATCAGAAGTGCGTACCTTGGGTTGGGATACGGCGAAGTGTGATGACGATGGAATCCAGGCACTGTCACGGAGAGGAAGACTTTTCTTTTGACGACTATTAGTAAGCGTATAAATCAAGGACAAGAAAGCGTGTGGTTGACCTGTCATATCTTGGGCTACTTTTTCCTAGTGGAATTTGTGTCGCGACGAGTGAGGAAGCGGCAGCTGTGGCTGGCTTTACCCGCGAACCATCCACGACCCCTGGAAAATAAAAAGGAGAAACACACATCCACCGCATACATGTTGGATTTGATAATGTTATAGAATGAGTTTTTTGTGTCAGCAGCATCTACGAATAAACGTTGTAAAACAAGTTGGATTTGATTAGGAACACAAGTGACAGCTCTGCCTCAGCTGATGAGAAATCTTTTTTTAAGAACTCAGAACATATTGGAACAAGATGCTGGTGAAGGAAGGCATTTATGATAATGTTTTGCGACAACTCTTAACATAGACGAAACGATAACAACCGGACCAAACAAAACCACGCCACACACACACAAAAGGGACTGAGGCTGTACATCCCACCGTAACATGAGAAGGAGACAAAAAGGAACAGTATGCACGCCACACCGGTAATGATCCAACTCAACTAAGCATTGCAGCACAACTTACTCCATAAAACAAGCGGTAAGGGTGTGTAAGACTGTAGCCAAACTTATCTGCTGCGATGAATTTAAATTACCACTCTGACTATGTCACCTCCTCCATCCCACTTGAATTGACTTCTCTGTGGTTTCGAGGAAATTAGACAAAACAACATTGTCAGAAACAGAGTCAAATCTGGATCAAATTTAAGAGGGAAGAGGCAAAAACATGGAGATGAAAGAGTAAACATCAAAATAAAAAGGAAAAAACAGAATCTTCAAGTTACGGTTTTATTCTAATACAACATTTGACAACCAGTAAATTCAATATGGTGCCAACATACCTTTTATGAACCATATATGATATATCAGCCAATGTGTTCTGGTATCAATCCTTGGTTAAGTTGATAAAATTACCAAATATTAACCGCTGGCATTTAAAACCTTGTTCCATGGAACAAATCAATAGGAAGGATGTGTTGGTAAACATATAATATTCACCCCCCCACTAACTAATCATCATAAAGCTTGGTTATGTGCAATCGTGCGTGTTCAAAAATGGTTTCCCACCTTTCGAAAGAAAGTAGGTGCTCTCTTTTAATGGGAAAAAGAATAAAATGAAACGCATGGACAATATTTTGGTTGGCAGCATTGAGAATGCCCTCAAGTGCATGCCAAAGCCTCACTACAGAAACCAGGTTTGTTAGAAGACTTTAAAACACATAGGATCACCAGATTTCTTTCTTACTTGGGGCAAGTGTGGATGTCTACTTATTCGCACCAGTATGTTCAGAACAACATAGGAACCCCCGTTCTGCATTCCAAAGATGCATTGCGATAAAATCATTAGGAGTAGTTTGTTTTGGTATGATCAGATTTTTTTCTCCTTCCATCCCTAATCCACCAAATACAGTGTACCGATCAAAGCCTTGGACCATTTTCGAGCAGAATATGGAGGGAAGACAAGAACAAAGGACTGTGGTGATTGAAGGATGTACAATGTTTAAATGATGAAGGTTGGAGTGGTCAAAGGATGAATGACGATGGAAAATCATAGCACGGCGGTGATTGGGAGATGAAAGGTGATAGAAGTTAATGATAGGCAGGTCACTAAAAGTATTTAGTACCCAGACAAGAAGATCCACAACAAAATATGTATGAGCAAAATAATAGACAGGTCATACCGCTACCATCTCTTGACGATGTAAAAGATCTGTCATTTCTAATTCCATCCTTGCAGCTTGCTTGGATCAACTTATATGCACGTGATGATTGTGAGTTTAACTTTCCGTTCGTGGAAGATGGCAGAGAATGACGTCGGGTCATATTATATCTTTCTGCAGAATCAGATCCAACCCTCGGTGAAACTTGTCCTCTTAGCTTTGCCTTAGCTGATTCCGTAGTTGCCATATAGCTTGGTAATCTTGGAGCATTCTGCGAGGCATTCTCTGCAAAAGGTTCTGGCTTTGGTGGGAAAGAAGCCCTCCTCTTGCTACTCTTCTGGATCTCGTTGCTAGTTGGCTCATCTTTCAAGCTTATCTCTCCATCACAGTTGGAAATATTCTCTTCTTTGCAGATTTCTTCTTGCCTATGCAGTTTGATTCCAGTACTGTCATCTATTACCGCATTCTTAGGCCCACCTGATGCTACGGACTTCACAGCAGCAACTATTTCAAGCTTACTGTCAATAGACACTACACTATCTTTTTTTATCTTCATTGAAGAATGCTCATTAGCCACTTGTGGAGCATCAGATAGTGAGTTTGTCACCTTCCTCGGAGTGCAAGTTTGTTTATGATTTTCAGATTCTGGCTTTTCAGAAGGCTCTTTTGTAGAATTGGATACCTTTCTCAAACTACGCTTGACCTTTTCAATTTCAGACTGTGGATTTTCTACCACAGAGTCAGCAGGAGGGCTTGGCATTTTTCTCGTAATGCGTTTATGCCTTTCTGATTCAGTCATGACATCAACCTTTGCAGCCACATTTTTATGAACATTTGATTTTAATCTGACAGATTCACTTTCCACAGCACTACTGCATCTCACCCGAGATTTCACATTAACAGACTTTTTTGATTGAGGAAGTGGATTCCAAAAATGGGAGGATGTCCAGCGCTCCAGCCAACTGAAGACTGAATTTGGTTCCACTGGATCATAATGAATCTGCACAGGCTTTGTAACAGGCTGTGCCGAGAGTAGCTGTGGAAAGGCAAATAAGTTATTTGCTTGTAAAACCAGACAGTAATCCTAGACAACAGATGGGCATTGGCTCGCATGAACATGAAGTGCATGAATATCTTGAAAACTGTGCTTTCCATTCCCAGAGTATCGATCTTAAGTAGAAGAAGCTAAACAATGTGTTTCAAGAATGTTAAAGAATCATTGAAAGCAATAGCATCAATTTTTTGCCCAAAATTACGATGAAATAAAGTTTTTGCTTAAAATTGTAATATTATCATATTATTGTAATACTAAAAGATTCATAGTTTACATACCTTGCAAACAAATCGATTCACAGACAGCTGCATCTTCGAGAAATCCAACTTCTTATCACCCTACAAAAGAAAATCAACATACCTGAAAGAATTAAGATGATAAACCATGAAAGTATAGTTCAGCCCAAGTGAACCTCACATATCGAATTCATGTAGAAACACTTGGTTGCTAAATGGCCAAACCTTTCAGAGAATAAAAACTAACCACCACCACCACACCATTTCAGCAGGAATGTTTCATTAATATTCACAATACAATGCCCATTGCATATACAACAACATGCACACATGTCAACCAGTCAGAGGAATTCTCCGGCGACAAAAGAATCTCACAGTATGTGGAAAAAAGAGTTATCGCTCAACAGCAAAGAAACCAGAAATGACTCATTCTCAATGGATTATCATGATCAATCTCACAAAGTGTTCATCTTCTTGACAGAATAGAGCAGTCAGATACTAGGGTTCATCAATAATTGAAACACTACCAGACAGCAAATAATTAAAATGAAAGCTTATATGCGGGAATTTACATAATAAACAGGACACATGATAAGTTAAAAAACACAAAATAATATCTTGAGATCATTTCTATCATTAGATGCTTACCGCACTCTTCATTTGAGGGTACTTTGTTCTGACTTCAAGGCCAATACCTGCAAGCCTGACTCTCTGACCGCGAACAAGAGCTTGAAATTTGACAATACCCCACATGCAATGCAGAGTGGAAACTGCTTGACGCCTCACTAGGTGCCCACGAATTAGAGCCTGCAGTCTTATGATGCCCTTCAATGCACAGAACACCCTCCGTGACTGCACATAAATACAAACACTCTCTTCCTTGAATTCTCCTGTGTGTTATTTAGTGTGCATATGGAATCCATTTTTAAGAAATTAAATGAATAATAAAATGGTCCCAATAATAGTATATGATGCCAATGTTACCAAAGAAGATGCAACACATTATTTCCACAAGAATTACCTGATAACCCCTGAAGGCAGCTTGAACTTTTGTAGCAGCACGCTCTTCCAAGGCTTTGGCTGGATTACTTGAAGCTTGATGTCCAACAATTTCTTGGCTCTCCACGCTAACTGTTCCAGTAACTAAAGTGGAATCTGTCCTATTTTCTGATGATGTACCACTTGAATTTTTGCTTATAATAATTGGTTGAGTAATCACCGGAGATTTCACTGTGACATGAGATGGTTCTCCCCCAGCAAAATGCTCTTTATCAACACCAGGTTTCTTCAAAAATACAAATGAGGATCAAAAGATCAATCATTGATGAAGCACTCAAATATAATAGATTTATAAGATTGCCTGTTGTACTTAATGCATTATAATAACTTTGGAAGTAAACAAAGCTTAAATGGTCAATTTAAAGAAATAAGTGAGGAAAACTTTAAATGCAACCCCTCTAACTTATAGACATATCTTCATTTGTTTCCAAAAAATTTTGGAAGAAGAGTTTACTTTTTTGAAAGTTTACCTTGGATGACTATGATTTGAGCCAGCTCAAAGAGACATGATTAGAAGTAACCTATCCTAATTCGTGGTATCAGTGGGGTTGGTCGTGTCTATGGTTTAGAAGCCTAACACTTCCAAGGTCACCTTACTCGATAACTATGTACCAAACTATCCCCTCCATTTTGTTGGAATAGACCCCTTGAATTGTCTTAACTGAGAATAATATGAAAAGACAGATACTCAGATTTCTGCACATAAGCAGTGCAACAAAATATATTGTGCTTGATGATATACCGAACTTCACAGTGATGCAAAAGGAAATGCATCAATTAAAGTAGTGATGTTATAAAAGGAAATGTTCCTTAAGCCAGTGCAGGGATTTGGAAAGACATTTATACTTGAATGCATCAACATTATCTACCACCAGACAAAACTTCCACAGGAAGATAGTCAACCATGTAATCAGTAAACAAGTTCATCGCACACCGAATAGAAAATTAATATGTTCAATAATAAACCAATAGATTCTCAATTCCATACCAAACCATCTTTCTCTTTTGATGTATGAGATCTAGATGATCTCTTTCCAAAAATAACTGCTTTAATCCACTTTGCAGGAGATTTTCCCATCACAGAAATCTTTAGATGCTGGCCCCCTAAACTTGCAACTGCAGAGAAATTGCACAGTAACTTTAAGGCAAAGGAAAAAAAAAAAAATCCAATCATGTTATAAGAAATACAAAATTGATCACATCAGTAGATACTAGCTTTCAACATGTCACATGTAGATAATGTTAATCCTGTTTCGAAGGGAGTATTAATCCATCATATTATTTTGAAGGACGTGGAAATGTAACAGCTCATTTACAAAATAATATACTAAAACGGCAAAGAGATTTCAACGCGCAGATATAGTCGGGAATCAAACCTCAAAAAGGAACATCTAAGCATAAAATAATGGTACGGGGACTACCCCACCTGAACATAAATATAACAAGACCAAAGGGAAACTTAAACCTCAGCGACACAAACATAAAACCCTAATCTCCTCCTGCATCAGAGCACGAACACAGAACCCTAACATGCATGTCCATCAGGATCAATCTACGACGAGAATCCTCGCACCGAATTCCACAGCCGCAAAACCAAACTCACAACCAATAGTCACCAGCGAAAAATATCTCAGAACGCGCAAGAAGTGGCTCAAGCTACAAATCCCCAGCTCCAAGTCCAATGTTCCTCGTAAGAAATCAAAACCAGGAGAAAAGATTCACAGAAACGCCGAAATCGAAACGTAAAAGACGAAGATCAAGAGGATCCGAAGCTCACCGAGGAAATCAATTCAAGATCAGAGGCACATTTCGCAGATCTATGAGCAGGTGAACACCCCCACGACTGCGTTGCGGAAAAGGCAAGCGACGAAGGGTTGGTGAGCGAAAGGGCGAGCGAGCGAGCGATGGTACGCAATAAGACCAAAAGCCAAAGAAGACTACAAGATAGAAGGCGGTGTTACCGGTAAAGGGCGACGCCGTTAGAGCACATCAAAAACGGCGTAAATGTGAACGCTTCCTGGTTGTTCGGCTCAGCTGCATCGTCCCAATCAGCGTTCAGGATAGATGACCACTACCAACCGATGAATAGTAATTTTGCGATCCAACCACGGTGAACCCTGTTTGTTATTTACAGGAAATCCTCGTTCTTTTTGGACTTCCAGTGTGCTGATAGGCCGCTTAACCCCCCGCTGTCTGCGGTCTTTAGATTTCCTCTTTAATATATACCCTCATATCGATAAGTTATTTACGGTACCGCCCTCGACTTTTGACAGTGTGAGAGTCCATCCATGGCGTCCGATGATTCTCTGATGGATCTCAGCCGTCCATTCTACGGGCCACCGAATGAGTCGGGCCTGCGGTCGGTCACGTGGTCGAATCATGGCCCCAACGGGCCATGATTGCGGGGTGTCGGGTGCAGACCCGAGTAATTGTGATGTTGCGTGAAGTCGCCCAGGTGGTCGACGATGTGAGTGTCGTCACACTGTTGTCGCCCATTGACAGCTCAAGTTCAGAGAGATTTACTGGTACTTTGCTCTCGTACTAATGGAAGAATCATACAACAGCCTGGAGTGAGCCTGCCTGACAGGCCACCAATCTAGCAAACATGTTTTTTGATTCTAGCTAATTTGTTCTGGTTTGTATATCTCAAAAATTCTTCTGAGCGGAGCTCAGATGAGGAGACAATCGCCATTGCTTGTTAGGGTTCAGACCGCAAGCAGCTGGCACAATGTTCATCGCCTCACAGTCCTACTTGCTCAGATTTTGTAAGAGCTTGAAGAAATGGCCTCTTCGACCGTCATGTAGAAGCATTCTGGTCCGAAGAGCTCCCAAGTCCCCGAGTGAGACAGCTTCTGTGACACTTCTCCGACCGGATTTGCTAGCACCAGCTGCAATTTTTGTAGACAGGTTTGTTCATGGTTAAGATGGATGGGATGACGACGACGATGATGATGGTGGAGGCTGCGTTACCTCAAGAGATCTTCTGTCGAGTGTCCTCTTCAGTTCTTTGAGCGATTCAATGCCGCTTATGTCGATGTTCGTCACGGCTGTGCCAAGTTGGTAGCTCATGATCAGTGCACAAACACTAGATTGAAGTTTCTCCGGTAAATTTTGAGCGCTTCAACGCCACTTACCAGCCATGTCCAGTATGATGCATTTGAGGGGGCTCTCGTTCGAGTTGGTAATCCTCTCTTCCTCTTCTCGAATCCATCTCAGGATCCTGCACGCAAATTGCTTGCATCAGCGAACAGGTGTTGTTGAAGACGGTGGCAACTCTTTCAACTCACGCCTAAACTAACCTTTCTTGCAGATACACCGAATTGGTGAAGTAGACGGGGGACTCGATGCCAAGGATTAGAAACGAAGGCATCCTTGCGGCTTCTTTGTAATGCGCCAGATTTCTGTAGCTGTTTGTTCCCGGGACGTTCCCCATGACCGCTATGTTTGGCCGAGTGGCGTGAAACAGTATCTTGAGAACCGATATGCCCACCTGCAGAACAAATGGGAACGCCTCTTTTGGTTTCCGCAAGCAGAGATTGGAGTCGAGTGAAGAGCGCTTACTGAAATCATGAGGCCTATCGGCACCGAGAGGAGGAGAACCCCGAGGAAGGCACTCATGCAAGCCAGGAAGTCAAACTTGTCCACCTTCCACAGCAGTATTGCACCTCGGACGTCGATGAGGCCGATCACCGCCGATATGATGATCGCCGACAAGATGACGTTGGGGGTGTAGTGGAACAGCGGCATGAGAAGTAGCATGGTGAAGAGCACCACGGACGCCATGATTATGTTGGTGGCTGCTGTTTTGCAACCGGCGTTGAAGTTTATGGCGGTTCGAGCGAACCCACCTGCATCATTCAGCAGGAGCTTCCACGATCAACTCCGCATGCTTACTTGCTATGTGTTTCTGCTTCTTCGATCTTACCGCTAGTGACATAGCATGAGACACAAGAGCCGAACAGGTTCATGGATCCCACGGCCACCATCTCTTTGTTACCATCGATCTGATAGTTCTTCATGGAAGCAAACGTCCTCCCCACAGCAATTCCTTCCTGTGAATCCATGGTAGACCTCAGCTTGTTAGTTCGGAGAGAATCAATGGATGATCCATCGATCCAAAGGTTTAGAATGATACCGTGAGAGCCAAGAGCCCAGACACTATTCCCGTTTTAAGAGCAAGACTCGAGTGAGGGCCTTTGAGGTGCAGCATGCTCACCGAAGAAGGATTCACCCCTTCCGGTAAAAACCCAATCTGTTTGGCATCGACAACTTAGAACAACAAGAACTAATTACTCTCTACCTATATCTATACATATTTAAGATGATGATTCTCACTGTTGAGATGCCTTTCTCATGGGATCTGAAGACGAAGGAGATGATAGTGGATATGATCACCGAGGTTAGAGGAGCTGCTGCCGATACCCAGAAGAGCTTGGGTCTAATGGTGCTCTGATCCATGTGAGTTCAGTCACTTCAGAGTGCATAAACGACACAATAATGCACAGAAAGCAGCAAGCAGAATCGAAGGCAATTGATGCCGGAGTTAGCAAGACTAAGAACATTCCTATTAACACCCTACGCAAAGTGGTTTAGACAATCACTGTCTGGTTTTGGTCATCATCATCCTCTTTAGGAATTCATCTTAATGAAAGAGGTGTATCGATTACCGGGATGGATTGACAACTTACAATATGTCTTGCGGTCAGTAGGAGAACCAGGAAGGAGAGACCCATTACTACTGCCTGCCATGACCACTGATCGGACAGATAAATATATAAGTTGATCAAGCAGCAGAATCTTAGTGATTTATCATCCAAATCTCACAAAAATCCTTTTGTTACCTCTTTCCTATTATCGAAAACGGATTTCAGGACCGGAATGATTGCCATCTTGGTAGTGAAGTGCACTATTCCAAGCAACCCTTTCAGCTGCTGGAGCGAAACGAGGACGGCCGCGCCGCCCATGAATCCAGTCAACGTTGGTTTCGATAGAAAGTCGATTATGAAGCCCAACCTACAGAAAACAAGTAGCAATTCTGAGATTGCCTCAGGAGAAACTTCGATTGTAGAATTAGATGTAATTGGAGCAAAAGTAATGTGGTTTTATTGTGTTTTACCTCAGAATACCCAAGCCGGCTTGGAAGACACCGGCAAAGAAAGTAGCAGTGAAAGCTACTTCGAGGTATTCTTTGGTGTCCTCGGGAGAGATCACATCTCTCAGCATGGATCCCATCACTAGAGATGCAATCGATAAGGGGCCACAGGCAAGATCTCTTGAGCTCCCGAGAACAGAATAGATCAGTGGTGGCACAAAACTGGAGTCTGCAAGGTCCAATTCGATAAAAGGTCAGTGGTATTCTCCATTACAGCGAGAAAACGTGAATGGCTCGAGCTTTTTCTATCGCGTTGTAGTAGTCAATGAGTTCCGAGAAGTGCAGAAATTGGACTTACAAAGGCCAATTATTGGAGGCAGGCCTGCGAGCTTAGCGTAGCTAATTCCCTGTCACAGAAAACAGATAGAAAGGGTTACAAGTTCAAAAAATTCGAGCTTCCTCTCCAAATCCATTTCCTAACCTCAAGAAAAGATGTGAGAAAAGACATAATCAACAATAGAGCTTTTTATTGAATAGACACGGTCACCACCACTACCATCCAAAAGATAGATAGAGAGAGAGAGAGAGAGAGTTGCGTGCACGTCATACCTGTGGGATTGCCAAACTAGCAATGGTGATGCCTGCGACGGCGTCGGACTTGAGAAGCTTGAGGTTGTAGTGAGCACCCCAGTCGAAGATGGGAAAGAAGTATTGGAGAGCCAGAACCACCTTCCTGACGAAAGGCTTGTTCTTGAAACGGTGGAGGGGATCATCAGGGAAGAAGACCTCGCCCAGACCATGCCTGAAAGATCGAAGGCCGGTCCTATCTTGTAGCACGGCCACCTTGTGGACGTCCATGGCCGTCATGTCTGGTGTTGGCTGGCGGGGAGATGCTTCAAGGTCGGTATCATCTGCGAAACATTCCACTCTTTTAGAGTTTGCAACCATGTCTGGAGGGAAGGAGAACAAATCCAGAGATCACCACAGGAAGTGGAACGAAAGATGTACTTGTAGAGGGCAGAGGATCGGGTTGGGTGATGGGAATATATGCGCACTAATTATTACTTTTTTTCTGCATGAAGTGCTCAAGAAAAGACACGAGTAATCGGCGGAAAATGGAGGACATGAAGAATATTTACTGTATGCACCCTTGCCAACGAGATCAATATCGTCCATGCACTCACCGAACACTTGTAGCCATTGCTTCTCATCATAATCCGAGAGCAGTTCTCGGTTGCAACAGAAGAAACACATCAGTTCATCGTAGAAATCCATGTCGAGAATCAACACTGCTCGTCACGCAATCATGCCATGCTTTTGGTTCTTGTGCTTTTCGGATGATCCTTGATGAATCATGGGTCTCATTTGATACAGGCCAATGCTAATGTACTTTACCATGTTCTAAAAACGAGCAGCATTGATTCCATGTGGTGTAATGGCCCTTGAAACGTGTCATATGTGCTCTCCTTCTCAATCTAATCTTTGATCGACTCTCAAGTAGATCCTAAAGGAACGAAGACAAAGCGTTTCTACGCAACTCCTTTCACAACCAGAAAAAAGAAAAGGGCATAGAGTAAACCATCATTCGTCTCCTTCGCTTCCTACCTTAACTCCACGGACGCAAAGGAACGAAGACAAAGCGTTTCTACGCAACTCCTTTCACAAGCAGAAAAACCAAAGGCCATAAAGTAAAACATCATTCGTCCCCTTCGCTTCCTACCTTAACTCCACGCCAATGCTGCAAGCATGCATGCACATGGACGCAAAGGAACGAAGACAGCGTTTCTACGCAACTCCTTTCACAAGCAGAAAACAACAAAAGGCCATAAAGTAAAACATCATTCGTCTCCTTCGCTTCCTACCTTTAACTCCACGCCAATGCTGCAAGCATGCATGCATGCCTGCGTCCAGGTTAGCATACCTGTAGCAAAGGAAACCGAAAAGATTCCTCGGCACGCAGAAGACCACGAACAGTGGCGCACTCGGCAGAAGCTTCGCTGCAGATGCCGTCGACACTTCCTTTGGTCGCAGGACAACTAGCCGGGGATGCGTTCGGTACGAGAACTGGAAAGCAGGAGGCGGAGAGATATAGAGGGAGAAGAAACAGGCATTGCTATTGCACCGGGTGGTGGGAAGCAATAGGATTCCGAGGTACGCGGCGAGGGGTAATCGGTGAAGGACAGGCACGCAGCTCACACTGGAATTAACCTTTCCGGTCTCCAGCTTCAATGGCTGCCGTTGCTCCGGCCATCGCCCTCACCTCCCGTCTTCTCTTCTCCCAATCATCGCAGGAATCCGACCATGTGGCCCGTCTCCATCCATCCGATTCGACGGTGCAGCTTTCATCGGCTCATCCTTAGCCACCGTTGGATCACAATCCTGAAAAATAAATATAAATACATGTATATATTTCTTTAAAAAATAAATAGTTCCATATTATTTCCCTAAAAATATTGAATAGAATTTGTATAGTATCCCTCAATATTCCAATTCTCTTAAAATATTAAAAAATAGAGTAATTTTGTATATCTTATTTTGGAGGTTTTATATTATAATTATTGTGTTTTTATCTTTATGATTGGGATGATTTTGAGCCAATCACTTAGAAATTTATTGTTGTTGGTTATATAATGACCAACATTTTATTTCTTTTTCTGTAATTACATAGGACTTTATCTGCTTAGATATTACAACGTTATATATATATATATATATATATGATGATGATGATGATGATGATGATGACGATGATGGAAGTGTCTTCTCTCCGTCGACCTCAGTCTGGCACTGGCGCAAGTGGCTCAGAAACCAATTTCGACGGCGATGGGGGTCGTCACGACATGCCCACCAGAATCCCACTCAATTTTGCCTCTTCCGTAGGGTTTGCTGATCTTGTCTAAAGACTCGATGCTGAAGTCGATGCCGAAGGTGTCTTCCTTGTCGGGACCAGAGAATTGAAGCTCCTGTTTCGAGAGCTCCACTGCGATCCCTGGCGGCGCGGTAACTTTAGCACGGTAGGTCTCCGCCGAATCATCGACGTGCTTCACGGTCCGACTTACTTTGATCACCTCGCCGGGAGAAAGAACCACCGAGATCGAAGGGTAGTTCAGGTCCCATGGATTGATATGCTCGGCCGTTTCGCACTGGACTCCGCTCTTGTGCCACATTAGCTCGACCATCTCAGTGGTGTACCCTAAGGAACAAAGGTATTTGGGGTAGATAGCTGGATCGATCTCGTAAAGCAGGCCTGGATCCAGAGCTCCCGATGGATTAACCTGCCCGGCGCCGACGGCGAAGACGTTGGCGGCTTCGTTGGTGTGCTCGTCGATGATGTAGTTGCCGTCGGAGTCTGTGTCCTTGGCGGACGTTATGATGGCTGAATGGATCGCGGAAGGACTCCAGTTTGGGTGGCTGCTCTTGATCAGCGCCATGATGCCAGCGACGTGAGGAGCTGCCATGGAGGTGCCACTTATCATGTTGAACGTGGGGTTCGACGGGGTTGCGCTCGCATTAGGTCCGACCATGAATGGCCATGCCGCTAATATGTTCACGCCAGGCGCGAGGACGTCCGGCTTGAGAATGTTGCCATTGTTCGGTCCCCTGGAAGAAAACGAAGCTACGGCCGGAGATGGCCGCTGCTCCAAAACCGTGCCACCGAAAATGATCGTTGCTGTGCTCGAGCTTTTCTGTGATTTGAAGTATGCAAGGACCTTCGATCCGTCCTCGTAGCTCAGATGAGATACTGGGAGGACGTGAGCCTCGGCACTGGTAGTGTAACCATCCTTTTTCCGGTTCATGATGATCATGGCGGCGCCTCCCGCGTCAGAGACCGCCTTGCCCTTCTCGACCTCCTCTGATTCACCAGCAGAACAAAGAACGATCTTGTCACTCACGTCGATGGTCTTAAGTGATTCGGCGGAGCAGTGATCCTCGCCAGGGTACACGATGGTGCGCATGATGGATGAATCGAAGGAGTCAGGTTGGTAAGCAGACTCGCCGACGAACTCAGCCCCGTTCCCAAGCTTCACCTTGGCTCTTATTCTCCGGTCGGTAGAGGTGGCGCCGATTGTCAAGACCCACGGCGCATCATGGTGCAGTGTGTTGAACATGGGGCCTCCGTTGCCGGCGGTGGTGACGGGGACGATACCGTGACGCAGTGCCGTGAGCGAGCCGAGTTGAACGGCATCTTCGAAATAGTAGCTCGTCGCCGCAGCAGTTCCCAAAGACATCGACAGTATGTCGACCTCGTCATCGATAGCTTGATCGATGGCAGCTAAAATGTCAGAGTCGGGGCAGTCCACGTCATCAAAGCACACCTTGTAGATGGAGAGGTGAGCTTTGGGTGCGATCCCGGAGGCCGTGCCGGCCGCCATGCCGAGGACCTCAGCACCTTCGACGAAGTTGCCAGCTGCAATGCCAGCCACGTGCGTCCCATGGCCATGGTGGTCGATGGCGATGACCCCTTCGCCTTCAAGAAAACCCCTGGCGCCGACGATCTTGTTGTTGCAGGTAACACCACTCAAATGGTCGCAAGACCCTTTGAACTTCTCCGGCGGAGCCGGCATTCCGTCGTCGCCAAAGGAGGGGTGGGACCAGATCCCGCTGTCGAGCACCCCAATGACGACGCCTTTGCCCTCGTTCCCGGAGTCCCAAGTCCTCCCTGTCTGGCTCAGCCCCAGGAACTGCGGCGTGTGGGTCGTCGCGATCCGATGCGTCACCTCCAGTCGCGCATACACGAACCCCTCCATGGATCTCATGGCCGTCGCTTCCTCGGGCGTCAGCCTCGCGGCGAACCCACTGATGACCTCGCGGTAAGAGTAGATGAGCCGCCGCTTCCCGGAGTCGAGAGTGGTGTTGGGAAGGAAGGACTCGTGCCACCGCTTAAGCTCGTGCCTGGTGAGCAGACGCGCGCCTTCGGGCCTCTTGACATGGACGATGTAAGTCCTGAGGCGGTGCGACGTCGTGATGTCTCCTTGGTCATCGACGACGGGAAGAAGCTGGCCTTCGCTCGCACGAAATGCCAAACCGTTCAACAACAGGAAGAGAACGCAGCACTCGAGGACGAGTGGCCGGCGGTGCTCCATTGCAAGCGGATGCAACGGTGGAGACGGAAGCTTCCGATGATTCCACGAGCAAATCACCTTATCTGCATGGAATTCATTGCATCATGCATTAATAACCCAAGAATAAGCGAAACATAATTATACAGGAAAAGTCTTCGATAGTGAACCATAAATCCATTTTAACTTAACGGGTCGGATTAGAGAGTTTATTCTGCTCGACTTCCCTCGATCTCCACAATTCCATCATCGTCGTTCTCCTCTTTCTTCTTATTATGAATCAGGAAGCTCATCAAAAAATAATAAATAAACAAAACTCATATTCTTACTTCAGGAAACGGGCAGCCAGTGCTTCGCAGGACTCTGCCTGAGGTGGGATGGGAAGTGAGAGCTGCATGGAGCTATTTATAGGAGTGCGTCTTGCAAGGATAAGGACTAATGGAACTATTTGCTTCAACCCTCAGCTTCTCTTTCCCCCATTTCTCGTGCTGGTGATAAAGAAGAGATTAAAGCGAGGTTGAGATACTTCCTTCCTGGACTCTATGATGGATCGATTTGTAAGGACCCCTTTAGATCTACTTCATGATAAATCCTTATTACTACGTATTATTCTCTATCTCTTTCTCATGCGTCCTACAAGTCCTGTAACAGTCTCTCTCTCTCTCTCTCTCTCTCTCTCTCTCTCTATATATATATATATATATATATCGTGATGGAGAATCGCTATCATCTTCTCTCGTGAATGTGATAAAGAAGAGATGAGAAGGAAAAGCTGCAGACCTCCTCCCTCGCCCCTCCTTTTCTCGTGTTGGTGATAAGGAAGAGATGGGCAGGACGGAGGCGTGTTATATTGGAATATGCTGTTTTGGTTGCACCGAGCGGTACGCTTTAAAAGAAATGGACTCCGAACCCGAAAAGGAAAACTATGGATACAAATCGGATGTCGAGTTGAGTCTCGGATCTTTACATGGCATTTCAGAATGGATCGATGAGTTGTGCTCTACTGATTGCTTAATGAGATCCGATAATTAAGACTTGTACCTTTGTTGTTGGACCGGATCCACCAACCAATTTGGTTGTCTGTTCGACTTGGTGAATTTTAACATGTCTTTTGACTATTTGTTTTCAGAAGAAAAAAACATGTGACGAATTTGAAATTTAAAATTGACAGATATCTTTGGATGATTTTTCTTTTAAAAAAACCTTTATTTTTCAATTTTTTTTTTCATGTAGCATCGTCGATTTTTGTTTTTCCTATATAGTACCTCTAAGTTAGTTAATTTTAGGCTTTGATAGCTCCTATAGTATTACTGTTCTTATGACCATCGATTTAACATAAATATTTTTGTATTTACATAATCTTTTGACAAGATATGTTAGTATCTTTGTGATCTTTGCCAGCTGACATGGTGTCCACTAGATATTATCTAGAATGCATATCACAGATCTCCGTTGATCGAAAAATACTGGCGATATGATGCATCATACAACTGTGACCTACTTTATTTCCACGCAAACACATTAAAAACTGGATTTGGATTCCTACGTTTGATCCGAATATGCTCCAAACCCCATCAAAAGAGTGTTCGAATCTGCAATTTCTGTGGGCAATTCCAGTTCTTTTAACCTGCTTCCTGGCCTCTTCATGAACCTAATACTAATGGAGGTAACGATCATCGTCATGGGAGTCGAAGGCAGAACAAATAGATGAACATCACCATACATCGTGGACGGGCAGTGATAGGGAGCTGAACTCCTGTCGATGGACTACTGTTTCTGCAAAGATTACCATGCTGCGCATGTTTACCTTCCTTCTCCGATTTGGGTACGCACTATCTGATGAACTGTTCAGCAAAACTGATGGAGAAAGGGATGGATGCCGACAAACGAATCCAACATAATATATTAACGAGGAACTGAAGCATAGTTCTCGAGCAATCACATGAGATGGTAGGAAGATACGGAGGCTTCGTAGTGGTAATAAACAAATCCAACACCACCCACTGGAGTGCGTAGATCACAGTACAAACATATACACGAGGAATTCGAGCAGAGTTCTCACAAGCAGCATATCAAACGGCACACCGTGCCTTATTGATCACAGGAAGCAACGACACGCTTCGAACACCTGCACTCACACGGTGCTGCTCTTCTTCCTGCCGCCTTGATCCATCAGAAGCAGCAGCAGAGGCACTCGAGGCAGCACTCACAGGCCTCGTAGCAGCAGAAGCAGCAACAAAACGCGAACAAACTGCCAACACCACCAAAGTTCTAACTATACATGCATACATACGACAGAGGAATCAAAGAGGGGGGCAGAAGGAAGCGTGAGGATGGTGCCATGGCAATTACCAGGCGTAGAGACAGCCCTTCTCTTCGTGCCGCTTCTGGACGTGCTCCATGTACGATATCTCCTGCGCGCTGGGAGCGTCCATCTTCCCTCTCGGACACCAACACCCAGAAACAACAAGGGAGGATGAGACTGGCGCTGCGAGTCTTCACAGATTTAATGTGCTTGCTTGCTTGGCTGTCTTGCTGGTCTTTCTTTATTGTATCTCTCTAGCTTATCTATATTTCCCAGATCTCTCTCTCTCTCTCTCTCTCTCTCTCTCTCTCTCTCTCTCTCTCTCTCTCTTCTGCTGTCCGACAGCAACCGGTGTGGGTCGGGCATGAGTAGGTATGTGATTCCAGCTTCCATTACCTGTCACATAACTTGCTACACGATAATTCATCGCATGGAGAGTGGAGAGAGACAGCTGAACCAATACATATCCCATTGGAGCAGCAATCAATGGCGAAAGATGGGGACTCGGTTGTTATCTGTCACCCATATTTAAAAGAAGGATTCAGAAGCAGTTGGGTTACATTATTGCTCCATGGCCTGTATGATTCCAGTGATATTTGACTTGCATGTAAAGTATAAATATATGGTCTACTATGATGATGGAAGATTTTTAAAGACAGAAGGCTTCATCAATCCAGAGAAATGATCTGTTCTTGTGTTGATGTTATCTCACAGGCCTCATCTGAGACATTTACTGATTTATGTAATGGAGTCTGTAAGATGCACTTTTAGCCTTTCCTTTCAAAGCTCATGGCCAAGAAACCTAGTCTGAAGAATTGTTCCAGAGCAATCATTTCATCGGTGACAAAGCTGTCATTTTTGGATCATATAATTGGTGTGTTCTTCTTTGGCTAAGGTTGCAAAACTGGCAAGAAAGGACATCAGAATTTTCTATCCTGTAAATTTGAGTACAAGGAGATCAGACGGAACTAGTCATAGGTCCTGCCATTAGTGTCAAAGCAGCCATTGGATCAGTTGCAGAGCTACCATTCCAAGACCCCTGAGCTGATCTCGTGCTGATGCCGGCAGTCTCTCTCTTGGTAGGGATATGATCCCATTATCTTTTCTGATATGAGGAGCATGCTGAGTTGCCAAAATAAGCTTCAAGGACAGGGTGGAGAGATCCTGGATCTATTCTGTCATGATCTCCACTAGATTATTGTCCAGCTTTCAGCTCCATCCTAAGCTATGGCTAATGGCTCCTAAAAATGAGACACAAAGCCAAAGCATTAGATGATTTATAGCAAATGTTCAATGCCATCTAGTTAGAAAAAAAATATGTTTGTTTACAATGTCAGATTAAGCTTGAAGTAGGTGATAAAATGTTGATTTCCAATAGAAAGGCATGATCCAGAGATAGCATTTCCTTTTTCCTTCAATACATGCAAAATTGTCAGAATTGATCTTGTACATGAAAGCATGACCGAGTCTGGGTGGCCTTCACCACTGCAAAAGTTGGAGACTCAGGATGAAACGCAACAATCTCGACAGAGAGGACTGTTTCAGAAGTCAGTCCAACCAAGAAGAAAAGCCCATGAAGCCTGGATTAGATGAGAGGATTGGTATGAGCTAAGATGAGAACGATGATTAGAAGGTGCAATAGGCTACGCTTTGTGTTTGGTTTCGCATTGTCTTGTGCGGCTAAGATGTATTCTTTCGGTATCCGAGTTCACTCTCTGTTCTGATCTGCGTACCAATAATTGTGCAGCCAGTGCTGTGTCCTTTACTAAATCATCGCCTCTGCACGGAGTACACGGCTTGCTGGCGAATCATGTGCAGCTTCTCCGATGGTACAAACTGACACCATCGGAATTCAGCTCATCAACGTCTTCATCCAAGAACAGGCTTAAGATTACAGGACTGAAACCAAGCCGACTGTTTGCTTCTCTGTCAAACGTGGATGGAAGAGGAGGAGGAAGCTCCAAAGCAGGGGATGGAGATCACATGGAGGCGACTCGCGTACGCAGCAGAGGCGAGGGTGACGTGACGTCCCGGCCGTGGAATGGAACTACCGAGGTGATGATGGTAAGTAATCGACGCACTCGAACGGTGCCGCTCTGCTTTCACCAAAGGCGAGATAAAAGAAGGGCCGAAGAGGACCATATCGGATAAAAGCAGCGGTGCAAAGGTGAGGGCGGTCAAAGCGTGCAGTACCGCCTGCGTTGCCGTATTCCATTTCTCCTGCCCTGTAAAGGGGGGCAAAGTGCTTTGGTGATTGGGATGTGTTCTTCGAGGGGCACGCAGCAGCGCCCACTTTAATCCTTGTGCGTGAGCTGACGCCACTGACATCCCCGGCTTTTCCTTTTTCTCCTTTTCGCAGTGGTGGATCCTCACTCGCATGCCGTGCATGCATGCATGCGGCCGGTGTCTGTTTCCTCTTCCGCTGCTCGCATCCTTTTTCCTTTCTCCTGTGGAACCCTTGCCGTCTCAATTCGATCCCTTCGCTTTTCCTTCCCGTCTCGTCCTCCGCTAAATCTGACACGATCCGATGATTTAAACTACGATAAATGCTGCCGTATCCAGATATGGAACCCAAATACATCAAAAGGTGCTGCATCGCCATGGATTGTCTCCGTTCTTTACGTCAAAATGACTCGTAATGCTCTGGATTAACGTCACTTTGTCCAAGGCTTCGGAGAGAGAGAGCGAGAGACATAGAAGTGAAATGCCATCTTGGAAATCACAGACGCAGGCTTGAGTGCTAGCTCTCGTTCACGAGGCCCCCCCCCATAATGCTCGTCCAGTGCTGTTAAAAGCAACGTCAAAACTCTGGCACTGAATCAAAAGTGTGTAGTGTTACTTTTCACTGAAAAGAAAAGAAGAGAGCGCTCCGTGGTCTTTACTTCAATGCCAATTTTCCACCTACCATCTCTGCTAAATCCAAGCGAGACATCAAGTTCCTCTCTCACCTGCAGAAGAGCCCCTCTGCCCCATTAATCTTCGCAATCTTTCAGGTATAATTACACCATATCAGCAATGATGGCTATTATGGCGCTCCGATGACCATAAATATGAATATATATATATATATATACATCCTTATATAAAGGAAACGTATGTGGTTATATATTCATATTTAATGCGCGTCACTCGTCTCTTTCCTCGCGCATGCTTTCGAAGCGGAGCGGGTCTTCTCCTCATCTAATCGACGGACATTCTCTGCTGTCGCTGCCTCGATCCTGAAGCCCATATCCTCCTCACTTTGTTTCTTTATCCAGCGCTGCGCTCTAGACCGGAGCCAGGGGCCACCGAGAGCAAGAGAAAGCACCAGGAAAAGAGCTCTTACTCATGGAGTGTGTGTGTGTGTGTGATCGCGAGCAAAGCAGAAGGGGAGGCTTTGCTTTTGGCGACGGATGGGATCTGAGTTATTATAACGCCGTCCGGTGAGTTCGAAGCGTGGAGGAGGCCTTATAAAAATACGGGAAGAAAGGATTCGGAAGGAAGAGAAGCGTACGCCCTCCTTCTCCTCCTCTTTCAGCAGCAGCTGCAGCAGCAGCGGAGGATAAGAGTTCTCAGCTCGGCGTCCCTCCGCAGAGACCGTAGACACCAGGTTTGCCTCTTCTCGCTGTGCACTCCTTTCTCTTTGTGATTTGGAGAGCTTGTTTTTGGCTCGATGTTTAGTTTTGAGCTCCTTTTTAGTCTCTAAGTTTCTCTCTAGTGCTTGGTCTCAGTAACTGGGATCTTGGCTTAAAACGACATGATCTTGGTCTGTAGCTCGACTGTAGCCATGGAGTGAGAACATGCAGATATTTATTGATGCTTCAAGTATGTGCCATTTTTCTTCGTAGAAGAAGTCATTTTGGCAGAGCCACTGCGATCTGTTTCACTTTTGGTTCCCCACTGCCACACCTCACTCTTCTTCATGTCCCTCGCTCGCTCTTCCTCGGGTGTTTCAAGGGAATAAAGAGAGCGGAGAGTACCAAATGGCCTTTCCTTTTCTCTTCCTTTTAGCAGTAGCGCAAAGCAAAAGGTTCTCCCAGGGTAACCCTCTCGAGCAGACATCGCTCTCTCTACCTCCATGGCCATCTCATGATTGCCCTTGCTGCTCGGTAGCTCTCCCTCGCTGCAAACGTGACAGTCCATTCGCTGCCAGTCTGTGTTGCGTGTGAGCATGGAGATATCGGGAGTCATCTCGTCGAACCATCATTCACGCTCCATCTTCTTAGCCCGAGGCTATCCACAGTCACTTGGCAGCCACCTTTTGCGTTTCCTTTCCTTCGCTGACCGCACAGAAATCCTTTTGATGATTGGTTCTTTTGGATCCGGCGTATCTCGTTTGCTCTTTTGGGCGCCTCAGCGGCCGCGGACGTAGCTGTCTTCGAAGTAGCTCGAAAGGAATTGTGATGGTCGGCAGGCTGGTGGTGCGAGGTGCTTCTCACGGCCGCCTTTTAATGCTCTCCGTCTCTTTCTCTACATCGATCACATCGTGTCCTAGGAAATCTAGCCTGACAGCTACTAACGTATTAGATATCAGAATCCACAAACCTCTCTTCCACTTGGCTCGCCAATCGAGGCTACCATAAAGCATCGAGTCCAAATCCTCGAAGCTGAAGCTGAAGCTGCATAACGAGATTTAATCGAGTTTAGTCGACTGCCTGCTTGCAGTGAGAACCGGGGTTAAAATAGCTCGCTTGTGCACTGTTTTGGCTCCATGGCTACTGCACCTACATCTGCTGCTATCGATGGGGCAACGGTGGACGACTGCCGGAGGCCACGCTTTGTCCTTCGGGCATTTATGACCACTCTTCTCTCCTCCTCCACTGTGCTCCTTGTAGCCAATCTGTAGCCCAAATCCAAAGCCCATCACATATCGACATCGCTGCGGTGTTCTGCTGCCATCCCCATCGAGCCCGACACCAAGACTGCGACGAAGCCATCCCGATGTGCTCTTTCTCCTACCCACCGTCATTAAATTACTAGTTTGTGAGGTTGCTAGTTCTGGCCGTTCCGGCAATGATGCTTTGTTTGTTCTGTAGACAAACCTGTAATGCTTTGACCGAGGCCTTCTATGCACACAGTGGTGGAATATGGAAGGAGGGGTTACCATGTTCTTCTTTCTGTTTGACTCTGCACCTCGTGGCAGCCGCTACTGGCGACGTATCTGCTGCCTTTGAATCATCCTCTCCTCCTGCTGCTCAAATTAGACTGAGCTCCTGCTCCTCGGGTGGCCCATGCCGCCCAGAGAGTCAAAGAAGCATCACGTACTGTAGAACTGCACTTCTGCAGCAGATATTAATGCTTCCGTTTATCCCTCATCTGCTGCTGCTATCACTGCAAAACCTTTACTATATGCGCTTCTTTAAACTCTCTGCTGCTCTGCTCATCCTTGCCTCCCATCGTCTCTGTTCTGCTATGCCCAGGGGATAGATAATGCATGTGGATGATCCGTAGGGGCGCGCGATGCTAGCTGATGTAGGTAGAGAAGGCGCCTGCGACCGTTCTTCGCCATCCCCTCACGCCGCCGCGATGCCCAGCCGGCAGATGACGAGGGAGCTCAAGGGGGTGAAGCCCACCGTCTCGAAGAAGCAGCCTCTCAACAACAGCATGAACCAGCAGAAGCTCGAGAACGGGTGCCTGCCGCATGACATTAAGAGTGTTAGACGCCGACGAGGAAGAGGGAGGACGAAGGCGGTGGAGCGAGAGGTGAAGCAGGAAGTGGAGGTCGGACTAGAAACCGTTGCTCCTCCGGTCTCCAGTAAAGGCGTCGTCTTCTGCCGGCGGCCAGGATTTGGACAGGCGGGCACCAGGTGCATTGTCAAGGCCAATCATTTCCTTGCAGAGTTGCCTGATAAGGACTTGAATCAGTATGATGTAAGTGTCCTACTCACAACATCAGCGATTTCTTAGTGCCCAAGCATCCGTGAAGTTGTTACCTTCGATCATTTGCAGGTGACGATTACACCGGAAGTGAGCTCTCGGAGTATAAACAGAGCTATCATAGCAGAATTTGTAAGACTGTACAGGGAGACCGAGTTGGGTATGAGGCTTCCTGCTTATGATGGGAGGAAGAGCCTTTATACGGCTGGCTCTTTGCCTTTTAATTCAAAGGAGTTCACTATAAAGCTTTTGGAGGAGGATGGAGGGATTACTAGGTTGATTGCTGCTCCTTTCTCTTGTTTCATCTTGCCCTTTGTGTCACTTTCCTGCATTGTGGCGGCTCTTTACTTAATCCAATTTTGTTGTGAAGAGAAAAGGAGTATAGAGTTGGGATCAAGTTTGTAGCTCATGCTGACCTTCACCATTTGCGCCAGTTTATTGCTGGACGACAGACTGATGCTCCGCGACAAGCCCTTCAGGTTCTTGATATTGTTCTAAGGGAGTTATCAAGCCAAAGGTACCATTTCTTTTGAGAATTATGTGTTGTTTTTAGTGTGTGTGCACCTTGTGATTGCTGAAGATGCTATCTTGTAGGTACATATCCGTCGGAAGATGCTTCTATTCTCCAGATATCAGAAAACCACAAAGGCTGGGTGATGGCTTGCAGTCATGGTGTGGCTTCTACCAGAGTATTAGACCAACCCAGATGGGCCTCTCGCTCAACATCGGTATGCATTTCTTGCTCACGATATGATTCTTTCTTTTACTTTTTGTTCTTTCTAATGGATTGGTTTATATCGGATGTCAGATATGTCATGCACCGCATTTATCGATCCTCTTCCGGTGGTCGAGTTTGTTGCTCAGATACTAGGGAAAGATGTATCATCTAGGCCATTATCAGATGCTGATCGTATAAAGGTATTCTTCCAGAATAACTTCAGAATATGCACCCAACATTTCATCATCTTCAAGTTATTTATTTTCAGTCAGGAATGTTCATCTGAATATAACTTGCAAATTGGCATGCAAACAGTTGAATCGTTTTTAAGATTTTCTGGCAGAAACTAGATTGTAATGCCTTTTGGTGATTTTTCGATAAAATTTATATACATATTTAACTAAGAACAGCTCTGCATAACTGGTGATGTCAAGCAGATAAAGAAGGCTTTAAGAGGTGTCAAAGTTGAAATCACTCACAGAGGAAACGTGAGGCGGAAATATCGAGTTTCCGGGCTGACAGCACAACCTACTCGTGAACTAATGTAAGCAGTATAATTCCATATTCTAGTTAGTTTGTGCACTAACCATATCTACTGGAATGCAAATGACTACTGTTAGTGAGCCATATGGTCATAAGCAAAAGAAATTCTTGGAAATGCCTTTTTTTTGACACATGAAACACATCTTACTCGATAGTAAAACTTTGAGAAATTCATGACATGGGCATGTGCCACACATGTGAGATCATGTACACCTTTACTGTGTACACACAAAAACTAGCCTTCTGGTAATTTGTTTGAATGTGATTTATTTCAATTAATACATGTAAAGTTACTATGAAAATTGGTGCATAATGTTTCAAAAAGTTCCTTGCCATGCCAATTCAGGATACAATTATTATATAATTGTAATCGGAATCCTTCTATTTGCTTTTAGAGTTCTGACTCTGCTATTTCAACAGTTTCCCAATTGATGATCAGATGAACATGAAATCGGTGGTTGAATACTTCAAGGAAATGTATGGGTTTACAATTCAGTATGCTCATCTTCCTTGCCTTCAAGTAGGAAATCAGAAGAAGGCAAATTATCTTCCGATGGAGGTGAGCACAATCGGTCATAACAGAGTCTTATCAGTCAAAATATTAGATCTGATTTTATGCATAATATGCAGGCTTGCAAGATAGTTGAGGGTCAGAGGTACACAAAGAGGTTGAATGAAAAGCAAATTACTTCCTTGCTAAAAGTTACATGCCAGAGACCCAGAGAACAAGAAATTGATGTTTTACAGGTTAGTATATGTGATGGTCTCATGGTAAAATCCACTTCTATTGTGACCATTATGCTGGGGATTAACTTCTGGGCCTTAAAGAGGACTACTATAATCTCCTCTAAATTGTTTTAAGTTGATTTTAACTATCAAATGTCATCCGTCATTGCTACAAGAACATTTTCTAATACTTGGTTGGGAGTATATGGGAAGCATATATGCATATGGAGTTTTCAAACTACACTAGTAACCACCTATCTAAAAAGTATAAATAGGATTCTTACACTGACCATTCTGGTGCAAACTGATCAAGCCGGCCGAGATGTGACTTTTTCTTAAGCCAGAAATCTCATACATTTGTGAGTCAAGTTACCATTATGCTATGCTTTGAGTACTTTTGACTATTTGTTTATATGCTTATGACCATTTTGAAAGTATGTGCTCTTCTTTTAAATTATTGTTATGTTCTGTTTCCTTTGATCAATATCAAATGCAAAATATTTCTCAAATTGTTATGAATATTTGCCCTTCTTCTACAGACAGTTCGTCAAAATGCCTATGGACATGATCCCTATGCGAAGGAATTTGGAATCAACATTAGTGACAAGCTAACCTCAGTGGAAGCTCGAGTACTTCCTGCTCCATGGGTAATATATTGCTTCAACTACTTAATGGAATCGAATGGCTGTTAGCATTTTTTCTTCTTGTGCAATCAATTGTCCATGACAACATATTGATTTGTGCAATGTGTATTATGAAGCTGAAATACCATGACACCGGAAAAGAAAAAGAGTGTCTGCCTCAAGTTGGTCAGTGGAATATGATGAATAAGGTACTTGTCCAATTTAAATGTCATTGTGGTTATCATCTCCAGATACTTTATGTTTCCAATTATGATCATACCCTTCATGTCCAAAATAGATGTTTAGCCCCCATCAAGGTGAGTCCACTGGACAGTTCTAATCGAAAGCAATATTGGAGAAAATCCTCACCCTTGAACTCTAGAATAAATTTCTCCAACTTCGTTTCTACTAATATCAGTTAAATGAATCGATGCAGAAAGTGATCAATGGATGCACAGTAAATTACTGGGCCTGTATTAACTTCTCTCGAAGCGTTCAGGAAAATACTGCTCATAGTTTTTGTCAGGAGCTAGCACAGATGTGCCAAATATCTGGCATGGTAAGCTTTCATTTTTCAACCTATTATTTTACTTTATAATTTAAATATCTTAAGTGGATGCTAACCAAAGAATAGTTTGGTCAAGTATCTTATGTTTATTATGTAATTAATCTTGAGATGGTTAATATTTTTGGAAACGGTCAAGGGAATGTGGATGCAATTCTCATGGTTCATACACTTCAGGAATTCAGCCGTGAACCAGTTATCCCAATATATTCTGCAAGGCCTGACCAAGTTGAGAAGGCTCTAAGACATGTATATAATGCCGCAACCAACAAGCTCAAAGGAAAAGAGCTTGAGCTTCTTGTAGCC
This sequence comes from Musa troglodytarum, assembly GCA_023547065.1. NCBI lineage: Eukaryota > Viridiplantae > Streptophyta > Magnoliopsida > Zingiberales > Musaceae > Musa > Musa troglodytarum. The sequence continues at coordinate 55,330,560 of CP097506.1, read as the reverse complement.
ATCCTTCCTGATAACAATGGTTCTTTATATGGTATGCATCCAAGCGTTCTCATCCATTGGCTCCAACTCTTTTTTGCCATATTGCTTAAATATGGTAGGATAATGACGGTTGTTCTTCTATAGGTGATCTTAAACGGATATGTGAAACTGATTTGGGGTTGATCTCTCAGTGCTGCCTAACAAAACATGTGTTCAAAGTCAGCAAACAGTACCTTGCAAATGTCTCACTCAAAATTAATGTCAAGGTGCCTTTAAAGCTTCTTGTCATCTTCATTAACAGACTGCCTGAAACCCTTGAGTACATTTTCAAACACCTTATGGAGCTTTTATGATATACCTCGTGTCAATTGCAGATGGGAGGAAGAAATACTGTGCTCTTAGATGCTATAAGTTGGAGAATTCCATTAGTCAGTGATATACCAACCATTATATTTGGAGCAGATGTGACACATCCAGAGACTGGAGAAGATTCTAGTCCATCTATTGCTGCCGTAATTAAAATTATAATACTTTGTTTAAGTTTGCATGCATATTTCTGCCGTTAGCGATATGCATTCATAAGGTTTTGTTTTGATTTCAGGTTGTTGCCTCTCAAGATTGGCCTGAAGTTACAAAATATGCTGGACTAGTGTGTGCTCAGGCTCATCGACAAGAACTCATTCAGGATCTATTCAAGACATGGCATGACCCTCAACGAGGCACAGTTACAGGAGGCATGATCAGGTTTGTATCTATTTCATGGCAAGGTGACTGAGTGAAGACTTTATAACCATAGCTATTTATAGGAACGCTGTCAGTTGTTAGGAATTTAAACCAATATAACATATTCCAGTGCTATTAGTCTGACTTTTAAATATGATGGCAATATCTCATATCATAAATTAAACACGCTATAAAAGTATTTGCTCGAAGCTTGTGCATTAAAGCATATCTTTTTAAATATTGCAGACAAGGTTTTTCGATATGGGTCTGATACTGGTTTTGGGTATCACAGAAAGAATTATAAAAAATTAAATACTGATTATCATCAACCTATATGGTCCAGTGTCAGTCCTTGTTCGGACTGGTAAGGCTGGTTAGCATGAACCCATTTGACCAATTTGAAGCTCTGAACTCAGGAACAGGAAGCAAGCTAGATATCTACGTTATTGATACTATAACAGTCAATTTTCTTGTACTTCTATTTAGTCACATACGTGACTTTCAAAAAAATTTTAGGTTCCGCTGAATCTATCAATATCTAAATTACATTTAATGCAATTTTGTAGGGAGCTTCTAATATCTTTCCGGAAGGCAACAGGACAAAAGCCATTAAGGATTATCTTCTACAGGTAGTACATCTAGTGTCTATCTTACAGAGAATGCTCACAGTTAATTATCTCTTTCTCAGAAGTTAATCAAATTGTTCTCAGCAAACATTTTTTTTCCTAATATCATATATTTTAGGTACTATATAGTAGAATTGGTTTTCTCATATTGATTCTTTCTCACTTTGCAGGGATGGTGTCAGCGAAGGACAGTTTTATCAAGTCTTGCTATACGAACTCGATGCCATTCGCAAGGTTAATAAGATCCAAAGTGTTTAAGCTAAACATATCCCTCAGTATACTGCTGCTCATTAATTCAGTTTTGCAGGCATGTGCATCTTTAGAACCAAATTACCAGCCTCCTGTGACCTTTGTGGTGGTTCAAAAACGCCACCATACAAGGTTATTCGCAAACAACCACAGAGATAGAAGTAGCACAGACAGGAGTGGAAATATCCTACCTGGTAATTTCTGTCTACTCCATTATTACTGAACCATGATTGTTGATATAGAGATGAATTTAGTAGGTTGCCAAGGAAAAAATAGTGATATTGGTAATGGTGATTGCATTCTTTGGGGCTAGATTACTGACAAGTCTGATGTGGCAGGCACCGTGGTTGACTCTAAAATTTGTCATCCTTCTGAATTTGACTTCTACTTGTGCAGTCATGCTGGAATACAGGTAGGAAAATGTCAAAAGTTTGTCATACTAAGCTTTATAATCTTTCCGAGTCTTTTGATTATGATAAGGATGCATCAGATGTATTAGCGACTCGGCAAGCTAATGCTAAGAAGATTTTTTTTGCAAACTTTTTCAGTAGATGTGTTTAGTGAAAGCACACAATCTTGTGGGATATTATTAAAATAGAATGTTGTTAGGACAGCAACAATCTAAATCAACACAGAGATGATGAAAAAAAAGCCTGTTCTCACCATACCAATTTCTTACGCGTTCTATTTTGGTAGGGTACTAGCCGACCAGCCCGTTACCATGTTCTGTGGGACGAGAACAATTTCTCAGCAGATGAGATGCAGACGCTCACAAACAATCTCTGTTATACGTAAAGACATTCAAATAAAATTTTGTTTTGCAAGTTCTTTTAAATAATTCACCTAATTTACTGGGAATAATATGTAAATTTGCAGGTATGCTCGATGCACCCGCTCTGTCTCTATTGGTATGTCTTACTCCTATTGCTTATTGTCCTACGACAGTAACATAATTAGATGTAACATCTTGATCTTTGCATTCCAGTTGAAGGTTACTTTTCTGTTCCCTCATTCTGATTTGATATTCTTATAGAATTCCCATCAAGTTAAGAGAAATTTTGATTGGTTATTTGTTGCTTGAGTTGAAAATTTTCGTCTCTCAACTAGATAAGGTTTTTAACTTCCTCTTATCCTTAAGTTAGGGATTAGTCATTAGTTCATATCAGATTGGCTGCTACCCATGAAATTTTTGTTAATCCTACATAGGGCCATCTTAATCTTGTCTGGTGTCTTACCATAGCAGCACAATAGTCCATTATCAGATTCGTGTTCCTACTTGCAGATCAATTGATGTTTGACAAGCAAACTGCAACACAAATGCGTCTTCATTCGCAGCACTTGCGAATCAAAATAGACCGAGAAAAAACACATCTTCTTTTGCGTTTGACAATGAAGCATGACACTGTCACAACACTAACCGATCTCTCTCATTTGCTTTTCTACCGATGATGACAACACTAACCGATCTCTATCATTTGCTTTTCTATCGATGATGATGGAACAGTGCCACCTGCATATTATGCTCATCTAGCTGCCTTTCGCGCCCGGTTCTACATGGATCCAGCGGTATCGGAGAACTCAACATCACGAAGCGTGCGCCAGGGGAACGAGTCCCCTGTGAAGCCCCTGCCGGCTCTGAAAGAGAAAGTCAAGAGGGTGATGTTCTACTGCTGAGAGAATGGTGAAGATATCACCCTGTAAATCCAAGTTGTATTTATAGTGTGCCAGGAAATGCTGTATACTATTTGTCAGTCAGTAAGAAATGTAATACATGTGTGATATATCCCAATCCGATCTTTCCATTGGTTATATGTTTTGTGTTTAGATTCAATTTTTATGTGTTGTTAGCTTCGATTCAGGTTTTTTATATCAGGCATCAATCCATGCTTCTATCACCAGATCTCCAAGGGGACTGCTTTTGTTGGCAGATTTTGGACTCCCATGTTTTCGTTGCCAAAATCAAGAGGACACACACGCAACAAAGCGCCAAGCACTGAAGGGGGTGGCGCCCGCGATTCTTGTTGTAATGTTGTTTTTGTTTCCGGAAACAAGAAAACACATAGCAAGGTTCTTATTCCCCGATCTCGTGCGGTCTGTGGGTTGCATTGCATCAGCTTCGCCTCCTCTACTCTTCGCTGAGCGCTGCGATGGCGAGTTCGTGGTCGCGGGCGCTGACCACGACATCGCCATCTCCATCGGCGTCTCGGTCCTCGGGGCCGCCTGGTGAGACGATGACCAAAAGCCTCCCTTTTACCCTCTTTCAGTTCCAGATGTTATCGTGTGTTCTCTGTTTTGATTACTTCAGGGGGATTTATATCACCGGGAGCAGCTTGATTGGTGCAGCGATCAAAGCCCCCAGAATCACCTCGAAGAATCTCATTAGGTATGCGCTATTGTTCTTCAATCATTCATGATGTATGTTGAACCGAAGGTTTCCATGGTGACTCAGCTTTCCCTGCTCGGTTTAAGATTTAGGTTTTGATTGCTAGCGGAAATCGCTTTATTTTGTTATAGATGACCATAAATCTAGATTTTATCTTCAAAAAGTTGTGAATTTTCAGGAATTCCATTACAGCCCAAATAAGCAACAGTAAGAGATTACATTAAATGAGAGTATAAGTCTATATTTCATGGAAAAGCCACTGGTTGTCTGTACTTGCATCAAACTGCAAAAAAAGGAGACTTTGTTGTGAGACGCTGACTCGAATACCACATGAAAAGTAAGGTCTTCAAACCTGCATAACAGATGATCATCCTGTTGTGAAAGTTGTGTGTGATTGCAGTTTTCTATACTTTGGAAGATATCCCAGCCTAATCTTCCCATTGAATTATGAATGCTACTTATGCCAATTGACTCCTTGAACTTTGGCTAATGTCTCAATTAAGTCCTGTTATTAGCTTTACCGTAAACCATGATAGAAGGCAGACCTGGCGACACAGAAGGATTTCACATACTAATTTGAAATAATTATTAACAAAAAAAACAATATTTGACATCACCATCTGGTTGGCAAGTCAAGATGAGTCAAGTTTAACATGCTTGAGTTTTTTTTTATTCTTGAACTACATTGAGCATGCTTGATAAACTTTCTTGCTTACATTTGTACTGGGTAAGCTAATGTGTTTCCATTTATCATGGTCAATCCTTTAAAGGTCTATATGACTTACCAGCAGGGTACAATACTGTGTTTGGATGCACCAATCAGAGAATTGGTTTTGTATACCGTCTAATGTTACATGGTCGAACCTGTATGTGCCAGTAATGGTCCATTATCTGGATCCATGTTTTTAAGGTTGAGGTGCTCTCACACACATTCTTTTTTACATCTGGAGCTTTTCTTTTAGGCTTTTCTTGTCCTATAGGCTTTTCTTATAGTTGATAAGGAGCTTTTGCGAACATGTTTCAAATCTGTCTTGCACGTTTTAGGTCTGATCTTTTCTGCATGTGTCCTGGAAGTGGAAATATTCACAGCTAATATTAAACTTTTTCTGTTTATTAATTTTCATCAGCATAGATATGCATAGACAGTTGTACTATCATTTCCATGTAGTAGTTCCTCCATGCCTTTATTTATCATATTCCTTTGGTATGACTCTTGTGATTAACCTTTTTTGTATTTGAGACTCTCTAGTAGTGTTGTTATGAATACATGGCATTTTCAGTGTCATCTTCTGCGAGGCTGTTGCTATATATGGAGTTATTGTTGCAATTATCCTACAAACGAAGTTGGAAAGTGTGCCAGCATCGAAAATATATGATCCAGAGTCTCTAAGAGCGGGATATGCAATTTTTGCTTCTGGGATTATTGTGGGTTTTGCAAATCTCATGTGTGGGTATGTTGTACATCATTCAATTATATCCATGCGGTGTACGGCTTAAGGAGAAATCAGAAACTTGTTCAACTGATAAACATGTTTTCCTTGAACAGGCTTTGTGTAGGAATAATTGGAAGCAGTTGTGCTCTATCCGATGCTCAAAATTCAACACTTTTTGTGAAGATTCTGGTCATTGAAATATTTGGCAGTGCGCTTGGGTTATTCGGCGTGATTGTTGGAATTATTATGTCATCGCAAGCAACATGGCCAGCAAAAACAACATGAGCTGTTTGCGTCAGGACCAATGAGCTTCATTTGTTCCCCGAAAGATCAAATCTGTGCAGTATATCTCGATCATGATCGGTACTTCTTCATCGGAGGTGCACTTAATTCCTCGGAAATTACTTCTACTTTGCTTTCTACTATGATTTGTAGTCCAGGATCTGCCTTTGTGAACTGGCATGTACTATGGCACAGGTTTTTCTTTTCCCCTTTTTATGTTCATCCAAGATAAATAATTGACACGGCAGAATCATCTGTTTAGTATGCAACTTACATCAACTGCATATCTTGTTTGAGATCATCCTCTTTTTGCAAGTTTGTGCTGTACAAGTAAACAAGGTAGCATATCATCCGGTTTAGTTAAGAATAACCATTTGATTTCAATAACTCCGGTCATCTCAAAGACAATTTTTATTCTACTTTATCATTGTTTTTAAGATTACGATTCAGTCTTCTTTTTTTCATCTGAGCATCATAGAGAAATTGTGTCATCTCAACATAACTTAGAGCAGTTCAGCTCAACTTGGTGATATCCTTCTTCTATTATACTATTTAGCTCAGTAAAGGGGTTGATGAAATGATCAAATCTGGCCTGTTACAAAGAACACTGTTTCCGTCACTGTTGAGCAAAGAACTCTGCCAAACTTGCCATTTTTGTGCTGTCCAATGCTGGGCGGAAACATCATCATTTGGACATTACTCTCGTCTTTGACGAGGGAAGCCCTCTCGAGTGCTGCCAATCATTTCGTCTTGGTTTCCTTCTTCCGCCAACGTCACATGATCTCCATGGCCCGTCTTCTCGCCGGCCTGCAGATTCGGCTTGCCGAGCTCAGTTTCGCCTGCGCTGACGCTGGATTGCCGGAGGGCTGCGAGAACCTGGACCTCCTCCCGTCGGCAGAGCTCATGCTCAACTTCTTTGCGGGGTCGAGCATGCTGCGAGAACCCCTGTCGCTCTACCTCCGAGGGCAGTAGCCGCAGCCAAGCTGCGTCATCTCGGATTCATTCATGATGCTTCCCCTGGACGAGGGACGTGGCTGACGAGCTGCGAGTGCCTCGTTTGGTGTTCCATGGGCCCTCCTGCTTCTTCCTCCTGTGCAGTCATAGCGTGAGTAAGCACAAGTCCGGTGAGCAGTCCGCTGACCTATTCCGAACCTTTGCTCGTGCCCGACCTGCCTCACAGGGTGGAGGTGGTAAGAGCCCCCCAGTCTTTGAAGTTCTTCAGCTATCCAGAATGGGAGAAGCTCCATGACGAGGCGATGGAGGCTGAATCCACAGCTACCAGGCGGCGCTCGACAAGAAGGCTTCCTGCATAACTTTCGTCGTCTGCGTGCTGCTTGTTGAGTTGAGAGGGGTTCGGTCCCTGTTGAGTTGGGCTTTGGGCCGTAGCCATTATCTCACCGGCTTCCCTACGTAGCTCGGCCCAACGGGCTCAGATTTCTCCGAGCTCATATTATATATATATATATATATATATATATATATATATATATAATTTGGGGGTTTAAACGCAAAAAAGAGTTGCACGAACATTCTAAGAGGCGAGAGATACGCTCGGAAGAAGCAGCCGGCGGAGGCGGAGGGGGATACGTGGTCACCGACGGCGAAGGTCCAAGGAGGCAGAGGACAGGAGATGCCGCACTACTATTTGTAGCGCATTCACGATCTCCAGCTCCAGGCTTCGCAGAAGACCAACAAACTCCTGCGCCTTGAAGCATCCGAACGCCTGAGGTACATGCCCCCATTGTAAAACCCTAACCCTAGAATTGCTTTCTTGGACGTTTGTTCTTCGCGTGCTCGGCGTCCTATTCATTTATCGTGTTCGGGCGGTGTCATAGTTTGTTTTATGGAATGTTGAATGTTGAAGCAAGGAAGATACGTTCTTTCTGCAGATTTAGTTCTCTTTTTCTGGTCTAAGTTTATCCTGATGTGTTTTTAGTGAATTCATCTTCTTGTGAAGATTTAAATGCCAATGCCATTTTTTGTTCGTGGCGACGGCTCATGTGGGTTGTGGTCGCGGTAAGGATGCTCCGAGAGGAACTGCAGGTTCTTCAGGAGCCTTCTGCCTATGTCGATGAGGTGGTGAAAGTTACGGGGATACCGGAGAAGAAGGGATGGAAATCGGGGGACGGGTATCGAAGGCATGAGAAATCAAGGAACAAGGCCAGAAGGTTGCTGTTGCACAAGTTGATCTATGATTTATGCACATGTTTAGTCTCTATTTTCAAAATACATTTGTAAGCATCGGGGTTCTTTTAGTACGTAAAATTGATCAAGCATTTCTTCTGCTGATATCAGTGATGTTGGAGAGTGAATCTGAAATCGAGTCTTCTGGTTATAGCATCTATGATGATGATGGAAATTGCAAACGACAAGGATGAAAGTCTCAAGGCCTTTATTTTTCTGGGAGCTCTAATTTCTTAACTTTAAAGTTTCTTCAGTGCTTCCAATGAATCCATGTAGTTGCTTGTTAAGATCATGAAATGAAAATAATAAAAATGAAAATTTTATGTACATAGTAGACTTTCCCTCTTCCTTAATTGTCAATAGAAGTTGGAGGCTAGTTATTCATTAAAGAAGCAAAACACATGGTTGAGTTATCTCTGATATTTGGCTCATGTGCTGTTTTATCCAATCCAATGACATCCATATGCATGATATAGATGTCTTCTCAGAACATGTATTCTCTGTGTTTGTGGATCATTTGCTGTTATTGTTGCTATTCTTTTTATTTTGTTGCCTTCTTTAACGCTCTTGAGATATTGCAGGGATTTCACCACACCCTTAACTTGAAGCATCAGCAGAAGCCCATCTAGAAAAAATTAGAAGTCCCATTGGAAAATTGTTAGCAAAGCTCCAGCTGATCAGAATAGGGGAAGTAAAAAAGCAGAAGCCCTGTTAAAGTTCATAGTAGAAGCAAGTCAGATCTCAACAAGGTCCTTGCAGCAGAGAATCCAAGTGAGAGCATGGTGATATCATGTTCTAATACTTTCTTGAGCCGATTTAGAAAACCTTGATACGGTTGTGTTTGTGCCTGAAGATTAATAATTTCTAGTTAACACATGACCTGCTAATCATGATGTTGTTCGTTTATAGCAACTTTTATCTTTCAAGGATGATTATTTATCACTTACATCTCAATGTTTCAACGATTACAACCGTAGTCACCATCATGGAGATTCTTAAAAACAGTGGTCTTGCAATGAGAAGAGTAAGAATTTTTTATTCTGTTATTTATCCTGTTAGATAATACTACCACGGTGTTGACCTCTAACTGCGAAAAAAAAAAAATCAGAGATATTGACATCTATTATTGATGTGAAGAACAAATCAAGGGGTTGATCAATGCAAAAGGCCAAGGTATGATGTGAACTACTGACTTAAGCCTGAGGTATGGTGTCACAATAAGGTTGTTCTTTCACGACCTAAGTACTTAGAATTTGGGTCACAGTGTTAAGGTCGCACACATTGATCTATTCCAAATCCACATGACAAGACTTCATGCATTGTGCCAGTTATCTGAAAGTATTTGATTTGAGTTTCCTGCCCAGATTGAGATATTGCTGGGAATATTGGAAAACTTATATTAACTGATAGCTGCAGCAACGGATGAAGACACTACGGATGGTGAGGAGCAGACCTGTAAGGACGAATTCTCACTTTTGGTTTCTGTGCTCATTTGAGATACTAAAGAGATTGTAGTTCCAGTTGGAACAGAATTTGTCAATTAGAACCGATTTTGATGGTCTTTTTAAACTGGTTTCTCTCATCACATATGGAAACATATTGTTTACAATATGTAATTCTGCTTGCTGAATTTATTTGGTAGGGACTGATTGTGGATTTATATGGAATTTATATGTAGAAAACATATTGCTGAATTTATATGAAATTCTCAGTCCATTATGGAAACACATCAGTTCAAGGAAAAGAAAGTGGATGCCTGATTGTGATGCAACTTGGACTGAAGCATCAGACCATCCAAAACTTGCATTTCTATGCTGCCAAAGCTCATCAAATTCGACATTCCCTTATTCTGATTCCGGTCTTGATTGTCATGCTTCATTATGTGGTTTAAAATTTCATTTGTATTGTACAAAGTTTGAGCCAGTTTAAAGTTTGATTCTACATCTATAGTTTGTAGTTTGTATATTAGCACTGAAGGGCAATAGCCTAAAATTGTACTTTTGCTGATTGGAGTTTCTCTTTTTTGTTCTTGAACAGGAGTAAATGACAAGTGATCAATATAAACCACATCCTCTATTCTAGTATGGCATTGGAGTCTCTACCTTTGCTTTGTAATGCACTTTCAATGAAGCTGGATGATATTATCAACACTGCACCTACATAAATCCACTGGAATTTAGAATTGCATGTTGTTGGTGTTTAGTGCAGGCTCTCCTTGGTGCTGTGTTGGAAGCTATTTAGTCTTGCAAGTTGTTGAAGCGCATCCTCAGAACACAGTTGTAGCTGTCTCATCTAGGTTGGGAGTTGGAACAGAGAAAAGCCATTTTAGCACATCTTGGAGTTGCTTGTAAGTGAACTGCTTGCAAGACATTTTGAAGAATTGCTTGTAAGTGATCAAATAAAGAAGTACTGATGTTAATGTATAATGTTCAAAGGACATGTCATGCCTGTCACATAAAACCTCAAATTCTATTGGTGGGCCTCCTCCTCTTCTGAGAGTCAACATGTGATCTAGATAAAGGTTTGGCAACTCCCAATACAAAGCCTTGCATATATTGTTCCCACCAACTAGTAGTAGATGTGTCTGCAATATATCCACTCCCTGTTGCTCCCTCTGACCATATGTGCAAAGTTAGCCATATAGGCACACAAAAGGGCATCTTCTTTCATCCTTTTATGGTGTCAATCTCAATAGAAGTCGTTGACTTTTGCTGCATTAGCTATATATGTCCCTCATCTGCTGTGCAGAAGTCTACCATCTGTCCTAAACAAACATGTGGTTCACTCAGTCCAACTAGGGTTCAGGGTTCACTCACCCTTAGAGTGGCCCCGACTCATTTGGCATCCTTCATGTGGGTGGAAGCCAATCCAACTAGGCTTTAGGGTTAGGGTTTAGGTTTGTTATTCACAGTTGACTTAAAGTGTATCACATGACCTGTGGGACCTACTATCAACATTGCTTTGACATCCCCTGGTAACTCATGTAGCAAGCTCCTCAATTTCAATGCCACATTTGATGTTGGAGAAATTTTGAGTCAGTTAGTATGGTTAAGTAAAGCATTTTTGGATCATATATTTTAACCTGATAAGTTGATGAGTACTTTTTTATCATAGTAAAAGTAACTTTCAACTTTTTTTTGTTTTTTTTTTTTATATTAGGAATCTTCTAGATTGACTTTGAAATGACAGGATTGAGACCTCAATCCTGTTGGTAGGAATCCATTGCACAACATTAGGATATGTGTGTATGAAGTAACTTAAATGTCCTGAGATCAAGAAGAGCAGCCCAGTGACCGAGGATGCCCTACCTCATCATGAAGTTTCTGGCAGAAGCTTTATCATCCTCTCCTCTCTGGGTGTTGCAGAGGCCCATGTCCATGGTTCCTTTTAACCTTATCCTGGTGTGGCTGTAGGACCTCACGTTTGGACCAATGACCTTTATCACCTGCTCCACATTGAGGGAATGTTCAGCCTAGCTGTACTCCTTTTTCCACCTCTCATGGCTTGTCTCATGCATGGATACACACCATCTCACCAATGAGTGAACATGTTTCACCGCAACTAGGGTTTGCAGAGAATTCTCACCTCGACTGCATGTAGGTGAGTGAGAGAGATTAGCCTACAAGCTGCAGAACATGATGTGCTCTACTGATTAATTAGCACTTCTAGCTATGCTTTAAGGTTTCATGTGCTTGCAGATATTTGATGTGTGAAAGAGAGATCCAAGCATCACATCCCCTTTTCCAGTTCCAGAGCATGGGCTGCGAAGAAGAAGCTTTCGGTCGTGGGGCAGCAAGAGCACTCAACTCTGCCACTGTGCTGTGGATCACTACACAGTCAAACACCCTTTCATCCACGCGAAGGTACGCGTGTTACAAGATTCCTTGTAGGGGCGAGGCTGGCAGGGCTTCAAATCTCGGGCGCCTATAAATAGGCAGCCCGTCCTCCATGGGAGTCGCAGCATAAGAGAGAACGATCTCCTCCCTCCTCGCTTTTTGAAGCTCTTCTGGACTCGCAGAAACCAACATGGTGTGTGCTAGCAGGTTTAGCAGTCTCTTGTCGTCCCATTCCTGGCTCCTCATCCCCTTGAATCCATCTCTGCAGGAAGGAAAGATGAGCCGGACAGTGGCAGACGCAGTGGACTGCAAGGGATTCCCAGCTGACAGAAGTAGCACCGGTGGTTGGGTACCTGCTGCTCTCATCCTAGGTTTGCCATACGACTCCTCAGCTCATACGATATGATATATAAAGTGCAGCTCTCTGCCTTGGCTACGACCAAAAATTCTCTTGGGACCAACTTTGATGGAGACATCTGTGGCTAAATGATGATAAGCCATTCCAAATTCGATAGTGAAGAGTCCATTAGATACTGAGATCTCTCTGTCGATCTGTTTCGCTGTGTCATTAACTTCGTTGTGCTCCAGGCCAAGCATCGGCTAACTTTATCTATTGATCTTTCATTGCAGTGATCGAAATATGCGAAAGGCTGTCGACGATGGGGATCGCAGTCAACCTGGTGACATACTTGGGCGGCACGATGCATCTCCCGAGTGCAGAGTCGGCCAACGTCGTCTCCGACTTCCTCGGCACGTCGTTTCTTCTCTGCTTGCTTGGAGGCTTCCTGGCCGATTCATTCTTAGGCCGATACCTCACCGTCGCCATCTTCGCGTTGGTCCAAGCGCTGGTAAGACCGATTGTCCCTTCACATTGCAATTGGGTCACATGAACTCGCCAGAGAAGATGATTCGGCGTTCTCTTTACGTGTCTTAGGGAACAGGAATGCTCACTGTATCGACGAGTTTGCCTCGGCTCCGGCCGCCGCCCTGTAACACTTCTGCTACGAACAGATGCCAGAGAGCAAGTGGCTTCCAGATGGGCATCCTCTACTTGAGCTTGTACCTGATCGCGCTGGGGACGGGAGGGCTCAAATCAAGCGTCTCGGGCTTCGGGACCGACCAATTCGACGAGAAGGACGAGAAGGAGAAGAGCCAGATGGCGCACTTCTTCAACAGGTTCTTCTTCTTCATCAGTATCGGCAGCCTGCTCGCAGTGACCGTGCTTGTCTACATCCAAGATGAGGTGGGCCGCAGCTGGGCGTACGGCATCTGCTGCATCTCCATGCTGCTTGCCGTCATACTGTTCCTGTGTGGCACAAAGAGATACCGATACAAGAAGAGCTCAGGGAGCCCAATTGTGCACATACTGCAAGTGATCGTGGCCGCCTTCAGCAAGAGGCAGCTCAAGTACCCTGCAACCATCGCCTTCTTTTACGAAGACAGCCCTGAGATCTCGAGAATACAGCATACCGACCAGTTCCGGTGAGTCTCCGCTGACAAAAATAGATCTTGATTGCACCCTCTTCCTCCGAACATCCCATGATCATATTCTCGTGATGCATCGCATTCGACAGTTTCCTCGACAAGGCCGCGATCATGGCGGAAGGGGATAACGACGTCCAGGGTGAGACCTCAACCGTGAACCCGTGGAGGCTATGCTCGGTAACGAGAATCGAGGAGGTGAAGATGATGATTAGGCTGCTCCCGGTGTGGGCTACGACCATCATGTTCTGGACTGTCTATGCTCAGATCATCACATTCTCCGTGGAGCAAGCGACAACCATGGAGAGATCGATCGGGAGCTTCCAAATTCCAGCGGGATCGCTGACAGTCTTCTTCGTGGGCGCCATAATGGTCACCCTGGCCATCTATGACCGAGCGATCATGCCTCTCATGAAGAAATGGAAGGGCAAGCAAGGTATTCAGCTCGTAACACGTACATGATTCGCTGGAGTAGCAGTAGTTCTGATATCTGCCTGTGTTTTGGATAGGCTTCACCAACCTACAAAGAATCGGCATCGGTTTGGCCTTCTCCATCATAGGAATGGCGGCCGCAGCAGTCGCGGAGGCGAAAAGGCTCTCGGTCGCACGGCGAGCAGGCGAGGGTGCTGCTCTCAGGGGCGCGACGCTGCCCATCAGTGTTTTCACCTTGATCCCGCAGTTCTTCCTGGTGGGCGCCGGAGAGGCGTTCCTCTACACGGGCCAGCTCGACTTCTTCATCACCCGGTCGCCGAAGGGGATGAAGACGATGAGCACCGGCCTCTTCCTGACGACGCTCTCCTTCGGCTTCTTTCTCAGTAGCTTCATGGTCTCGGTGGTGAGGGACGTGACCGGTGGCAAGAACGGGCAGGGATGGCTGGCAGACAACATCAACTACGGGAGATTGGATTGCTTCTACGGGCTTCTGGCTGCACTGAGCACGCTTAACATGGGAGCTTTTCTTGTTTGTGCCAGGTGGATCAAACAAGAGAGCCCTAAGCAAGGGTTGCAGATGGGGAGTGCAACGCTGAAGAGTCCATCCATGGAAGACTCGTGCTAGTGCTAATATAATCTGAATCAGCTTGTATTACCGGCAGTCTGTAGTTTTGCTGCTGCTTAGGTTTTCTTTGTTGTTCTACATCCAGCAAAACACAGTCTTAATTAAAGATTGGGGTGCAGAAGACGAGTGTAGCGAGTTCTGTTAGTATAAAATCTATAATCATGCTATTTATAATGTAAAAAAAAATTAATGTCAAAATCTAATATCAAATAATAATGGATCTAAATAATATTACCATGCGTATCTTTCGTTATTGTTCAAGAAATAAATTTTATCTGCTCCACAGGTATATCATTGTCAGATCTGAAATATCAATTTGCAAGGAGAACTAGACTCACATTCTCTTCTCTTCCTATCCTTTCACATGATCACTTAGATTGATGGTTAGAGAGATTGAGAGAGAAACTGTAACAGAGAGATTGATAGATAAACTGTAATCTATCAACTGTACTCTTTTATTTCTTTCTTCTTCTCATATTTTTTTTTATATTCTAATTATGCATATTTGGAGGTCCTGTCTATTTATAGACGAGAGCAAAATGTCTAAGATAAATTATTAGGAGAGTTCCTCCCATCAAGGATATCCCCTAAGAAATCATATTTTAACTGAACTTCCTTTTTATTAATCAATAACCATAATTAGAATCCAATCAAATCTTAATATATCTTACTTATCACATTATCTAACAAGTTCATCTATAGAAAAAAAAATTGCTAAGGCAAGCCCTATTACTTTGCCTTCCGGCGTTTTGCATCTCTTATACTTATGGCTGCTGCAATGGCTTCTCTCTCTCTCTCTATATATATATATATATATAGAAAAGCAAACTTTGTTGAGAACAATTTATGGTGAGCATTCTTGCAATTAGTGCTCGAGTTTATCGTGAGCATCAGAATCCTCGTCTTCGGACGACACTTCCCGATAACTCTTGAGGCCTCCGCGTCCTCCGTTGAGTCTCCTTTTGTTCGATCATGATGTGAGAAAAGTGCCAATGGTTGAGTGGGGAACGACAGATGGACGAACACTACAAGCTCAGCATCTTTTCGGTGGGGGAAGAAGAATCCGCATGAAGAATCGTTGACATGGTTCCATCCCAATCTTATAACTTATCTTGACTGAGAAGGCCTTGCATGCCCCTCCACTAGATTATGATGATAAGCTCATCAATCATTGCTCCGGATGAAGTGCTCCGTTCTTGGCAAAACGCTGGAGAAATGTGTGCCCTCGATACTATTATGGCCCGCGCATTGATCGAATCATGTGAGGATGCCTTTTAACGTGTGGATTACACGAAAGATTCCCGTGGAAGAAGTTGAAAAGAGCGTGGAGATTAGTCCTCAAATCATCAAGTGCGATTGTCTCACTTGACTTTTCGGAATCCCACGAGACAGAGTTTGACCGAGCAGCTGATGGATGGCAGGCATCGGAGCCTCGTCAAAAGTTCTTTCAGATCTAAAATTGCATTTAGAATTCGGCAGGAAGCAAATTTGGTGTGAGTTTGTGGAATTGTTTCAGATACTGATATACATCGCTTACGATCTCGATTTAATTTTCCATGCTGAGTTAGAATTTACTCGAGTAACCTAATGGGTGGTCCGCAGCGATCAGCTCTGCGGCACCCGACCATGGTGGGCTCGAGTCATTCAAGAACAGCGCCGGTGGGATGGACGGCTGAGACGATGAGGCCTGATCCAAACACGTCTTCTTCTCCTTGCCGACGGGTTTCGGTGCTCGAGCTTTGACCCGCACCGGAAGCTGCCGCTTTCGTCCTCGGAAGGAAGCTGACTTTGCAGGTCCCGATGATCCGCCGGCCGCCGACGAATCACGCCCCGTCAGGCGCTGAACCAACGCCGTGAACTCGCCGGCCTCCACGTGGATCACCGTGGGCGACACCAGGTGGATGACGACGGGCTTCCTCTGCGGCTCGTGAATCTTGTGGGACTCCTCACGGATCACCAGCGGCTGCAGCTCTGCGTTCCGACGAGATCTCACGCTGTCCATGGCTTGCATGTCCTCTCGATCATGTCCACGACCTATATATTTACCGCAGCAGCAGCGCATGAATCGTATCGTATTCCTTCGTAGAAAGTCAACTTTATTAGGGAACCGAAGCTTATATGCTTGTTTATAGCGGTTGTTCGTTGCTTGTGTCGCAACGGTTGGCTGTTCATCGTGGAAGTCAACGAACGCATGAGCGTGGACTAAGAACATGTCGTCGTCCGAACAAGTGGGAGTCAAAGTTGAGCTACGTAGGTGAAGCCTTCAGGATTGAATAGCACAGATTTAATTTACTTATTTAGATCGAAAGTTAGCAGTAAACATAATTAATGCATTTGGAACAAAACGTCGGAGAATTTTTAGCTGACGCATCTTATCCTCCTCATGGAAGAACAGTTCAATAAACAAAAGTCAGCTGTCTAATATGGCATGAATCTTTTGTTTTTGTTTTTTGTTTTTCTTCTTTTTGCACAATAAAGCCAAAACTTTGCTCATGGAAAAAGCTGATAAAGTCATACCAAAAAAACAAAAAACATCCCAAGATGATGATGTTTCAGACCATGTCAAAAGGCTCGGTCAACTCCACGCAATTGCTCTGCTAAGACTATTGGAATTCAAACATGGTCATCACTGTCTGCTACATTTCAAGAAGCTCTTCATCAAATGGACAAATCCATAGGATACAAGTGCTTGTCGAGCTAGTCAATGGACAAATCCATAGGATACAAGTAAGAGTTGTTGCAAAGTAGAAGGAACTAGAGCAGCTAGGCCCAACCATTGACAACTAATATTACTCAAAAACAGTGTGAAGAATGGTACAACAGGAAGCTACAGAATGAAAAATCAAGTGGAATTTCTCCTATTCAACCTTGCATACGTTCAGATTTCAACATCATACATCTTTTGTAGGTCTGGATTCTGAAATCTGGTGAAGGTGAACGATTACAAGATACAAGAAAAAGGAGAAGAGAAGAAAGTTGCGAATGAACCGAAGATAGTGTTGCATCTCCAAGAAGATGTCATTACTTGGCCGCTTGTTCCAGTATAGGAACATTGTTCCACTTATTTTTTCTTCCATTGCTCTGCAAGGGAGGCAACGAAAAGAAGCTCACGGTGGAACTTCCACTCCTGATCTCTTTCAGAGCCCGCAATGCCGCAATCGTGCTCTTCATGTACAAACTCTCCATGTATTCGATCTCCTCGAGCTCTGGAACCGTTCGGGGCAGCGAGGAGCTGGGTTTTGCTTGCTTATGCTCTCCATTCTCTCTGTCACAATTGTCCGCCGATGTCAGTGGTTCGTTCTTGGGGAAGAGGTGGTCCAGCATGGTTTCACACTCCTTCACAAGTTTGTTTAGCAGGTCAGTGGTAAAGAAGGGCTGCTGCAGCACCTTCTGGATGAAGGGTTGCCGAATAAGTGCTCCGGTTCTCTTGTCATACTTCTTCAGTATCTTTACCAGCCCTGTTCATCCGGCACAAAGCACAATCAGCCTTTGTGAGAGCTGGAAGAAAAGCTGACAATGAAAAGTTTTATCTGAAAAACAAAAGTGTGAGGTTATTTATCAATAAAAATTTGACCTTGTAGCATTCCTGACTGTTTCATTTCATATAACATATTATGTTTTCCACTGGAGCAGATAATTGGTGCTGGCCGATGCAATTCCTATTATATATTCATTTTTAAGAGAATGCCCCAATTCTTCATTCATTAAGGTGCTGTGAATCTTCTGTTTCATTAGAACCATTGTTAATTGCCCCAGTCTTCTGTTGTTAATTCTTCATTCATCGAGGCCCCAATGTTCCACTGGATAATTGCCTCTCCTGCACTATTAATCCATCATTGTCTTACATAGCCTGTCCTAAGACTGAATCCTGCTATGATTCTATAAATTTACTTTGCCGTATCATTGATGCTCTCCAAGACATCCATGGCATCTTACAATATAATAAAATGCAGGGAATCCTAAATTCCTTTCGTATAACCACCAACCGGCCCGTAAACAAAACATAACAAGCAGCGAATGGTTCAACTTAAATTTACTTTGTGGGGTTTGGCAATCCATATATCATAATAGTTCTATGAGTTTAAAATTCAACAGGATACAGAGGTTTCAGTCCTCGACTCGACTCACCAATCCGTTAAATCCGACATGAAGTATGGGTTCTTACCAGAAATTGATTTACGAGAGTAGCCCGATTAAAAAATGAGTCAAGTATGGGGTTGGGAAATTGAACAATCAAGAGTTACATGTCATTTTCCGGTCATTGTGTCAATCTATGATGCTTAAGATTCTATAAATGAGACAAAAAGACTCATTAACATTGACCTTCCACACACCCTCAGCTCAAGTGAAGAACATTAACTTATAGTGAGCATAAGCATGATAAGTGTGACTAAGTTTTTTTGTTTTCACCTTGGAGAAGTCGGTGCCGAATGTGCGAGACATGAATATTGGAATTAGATGGAAGTCATCCTACTTCTCTCAATCTCTTTTGCCATCATGCTAGTTAGTATTGTTCCAAAACTTCATTAAATTCTACAACTAAGAATACATGATTATGCAGCAAAACTCACTTTGAGTCTGAAAAGAGATTAAGATGTTTACTTTTTTTAGTGTAGAAAAGAGGCTAAGAACTAAGGCAAATAAGTTGTCAAAGATGAGATGATATACCAGTATAGTTGAGGGCACTGTAGTTCTCGAGGAGGACGATCCCTCCATGGAAGTCAACGATCTCCTTCCTTACTTTCATCAGCTGCTCATCAGAATCCTTTGAGACAGCCTCAGCAACTCGATCCTGCAGATCCTGCAAAGCGACATATTGATGGAGATAGGAGTCAGTAACCCGCACCACAATTTCCAAAAGCTAAAGAACAAGCAGAATGGGGGCTCTAATCGGATACTCAACAAACTAGAGCAAAGAAAATGAAGGAAAACTTGAATGTTTCAATACTCCAAATCTCTGCAATCGATCTCGGGAGAATACACTCTCTTGAGATCTGCAATCATAGGAGAACTATTGAAACCTCGTTCTCCTATGGGCAATCGGGTACCAAGATGGCGTTTTGGAGTTCGGATTAGGCATATATATCTAACCATCGTTTATAGCTTGCAATTTGGAACCAAGATCAAATTTTGGCACCCTAATCGGAACAGGGAAAGAAAAATTAGTCGCTTTTAATGATCTATAGGAACTAGAATGCCTGAAACGAAGAAACAAGGAAAAGGAAAGGAGGAAAGAGGAGACCTTTTGGCGAATGATGTACTCCTCCTCCTTCTCCACGAAGAAGGTGTTGAACTTGTCGAGCTCGGCCTCGAGGAGCCTCACAAAATCCTCCTCCTCCTCCTCCTCCCGGGTCACTAAGGAAGCGGCGCGGCCGTCGTCGGTCACCTTGGGCCGCTTCGCAGGCTTGTCTCCGGCAGCGATGAGCTTTAGGCGCCGCTTGAGGTCCTTGTAGGAGAGGAACTTGTCTCTCCACTCCGGCAGCGTCTCCTCTATCTGATTGCTGAGGCTCTTCCCGAACTTCATCTCCAAGATCCAAACTTTACGCTCAGATCCACGACCTCCCTCTCTAGCTAAGCGACCAAGAGGCAATGCAGGGAGATCAAGTCACGGGGCCAAGAGCAAGGAAGAGAGAGGAGATGATATAGAGTGGGCCGAGGGATTCGGCAGAGTCGATAAGAAGGAAGAGCATGCGATGGGAAGAGATCGAGGGAGACGGGAATATACGAAGGAGGAAGAGCATATCTTTGGCTTTTATTCCCCTCCCTCCCTCTCTCCCTCTCTGCTTGCGTTGGCCATCGATGTCGTCGTTATCGTTCCTTCATGCGACAGGTATAGAAGGGGAGAGTGAGGCTCACGTTTTGGTTCCCCGCCAGGGTTCACAAAAGCGTCCAATAGTTGATCCGCAAACTCGAGTCGCAGCCTTATAAGGTAACATTTGTGGCTATTTTACTCGTTGGTTAGTCTAATTTCTAACCGACAACGGTAGCAGATCTGGTCTGCTGTGTACTTACGTGAGTGGCCCTTAGTGTGGGTGGGATCCACGGCTTTTATGGGGCGGAACAGTGTTGTTCCCTGTCTCGAGGGAGACAGATGTGAGTGCATGGCGGTGAAGTAAATCTCATCCTGCCATATTATATATATATATATATATATATAGAGAGAGAGAGAGAGGAATATGCCACATATGTAAGTCGAATCTACAAAGTAAAACAACATATTTAATGTGTCGTGATGGATGGCTTGGATGGTCCACTTGTCACTACTTGCTTGCCTTCTCTATTAAGGATCGATTAATTGAATTGGAATCAACAAAAAGAAGTAGAAGCAAAGGAAAGGTTGAGGATAACATCACTTGAAACACGCAACCGAGTTTTGTGGATGGATGCCACGGAGAGGATAATGGCATTGTCCATCGTTGAACTCATCGGATGCGAGTTTCTTTTGGTCATGTTTATTATGGATGAGTTCGGATGGAAAAATAATGCCTGAAATTTAGATTTAAATGCCTGAATAATTCGTTGGATTCAACCTTTTTAATGTCCGAACAGTCTTTTATCGTAAAAAATAAGATCCAACTCCAATGGAATAAGTTAAGAACCGGATTATATTTATTTGATCTTGTTTTTTATGGTAAGAATATAAGAAAATATCAATGTCACGTCTGTTGTGTTTGGACGACAAAAGTCACATTTATGTGCATTAAAGAAGGTGAAGAAGAATGGATGAGCATTCCTTTGGCATATTCCATCCATGGATACTTTATTCTTCTCATGTCATCGCATGTCCTATAGTTACTATTTCTATAAAGGCATATTCTTATTGTCATGTTGGATTCTCTCTCTCTCTCTCTCATGGAGTCAAAGGCCACCGTGCATCTTTGATTCATTCAATGGAGTACCGATGGCTGTCTCGATCTCACAATACTTGTGATGTCATGGTATTTTGCCACCATCACTTGTCTTCCTAGTGAAGTTTTTCGTGTATATCATTATCATATACTTTTTTTTTTCCAAATACATATTACATTCATATTATCACAAGTTGAATTTCAACTTTAACTATCACAAAAATTATATCTTAAGGTGAAATATATATATATATATATATATATATATATATATATATATATATCTCTTATGAGCAATAAGTTAAGGTCACCAGTTCATTATTGAGATAGATAATATGCATGAAATGATACTATTTGTCATAAATCGAATATATAAATATATAAAGAGTTCGACCTACTCATCACCTTTTGTGTTTACATAATACTTATAAGACTTAAAAGTATATTAATAACGAGCGAATGTACAAATAAAAATACTTGGAACCATCGTCACATCTCATATGGATGACTCATGAATTGACCAAACCAAGATATTTCTCCTGAAAAATTATTCATGACAAAGATAGAGCATCAATTTAATCTAAATATGTCCAATAAAAAAATAATTTAATAAATTAATTTGGTTAGGATTTGTTACGATGAATACTAATTGTCAAACATGTATGGCGTTCGGAGTCAATCACGACCTAGTTTCGAGTATGTTTTCCTATACTTAGATTATTGTATAAATGATGAGAACAATTATAGATATCCTTCGATTATTAATAGGCGCATCGTGTTGTCGGCCTTGTAGGGTTGGCCGGATAAAATTAAAGTGTCAACCAAATAGAGATAACATATAAATTACCAAATTGGAAAAATATATTCGAGGTTATATCTCTCTTATTTGGATTGTTGATCATCCAATTATTTATAGTATCAGGTAGATTATGAATCTTATTATTCATAGTAATCATATAGTGGATCAAAACTTTTTATATTGGGCCTTTAGTTGTGTTGGGCTAAGGTTTGTGGTTGATTGGATTTGACCTCAAAATCCTCTTCTTCCATTATTAAAATAAGAAAGATTATGAAAAAAAATCAAAAATTTTCTTCGATTACTTTGTTTGATTTCACAATAGTGTTTGATTAATAAATATTTTGAGACTTATGTGAATGGCATCGTTTGACGATAAAAAAAAAAATATATCAAAGTATAAAGATAATTTTATATAAAATAAAATAAAAATTCTAAAAACTAATGTTTCATTATCTCATAAATGCATCATCAAAATGTAAGACATTCTTTGAGCGATCATTATTTTTTGTTCTCTTCTCTCTCTCATTGTTATCATATGTTTTCTTTGCCAAATACCCATTACATTCATATCATCACAAATTAAATTTCAACTTTAACTTTCATAAAAGCTAAGTGAAAAATATATATCTTAAGGGCCATAATTTAAGTTCTTCGTCGTTCACCTTGTTGATCTGAATCACAATAACAAACATGAAACTTCTTAGTGGAATAGACAACATATATATATATATGTTTACTTTACATAATATTTACAAAATTTAAAAAATATATATTAACGACGTGCGAAGGTATAAACAAACATATTCGGAATGATCATCGCATGTCATACGGATGGCCAATGATGAATTAATCGATCAATCCTAGGTTTTTTTTTTCTAGAAAATTATTCGTAACAAAGATGGCACATAAATTTAATCCAACTATATCCAATAAAAAAACTTTAATCCAAATATGGTTGAATCAATGGATGTCCAATCTTGCATCCATAATGAAGCCCAAACGGGCCCATAAATAGTTATCGTGAAGATTGTGCCGTTCATGAAGAGCCCAACGCTGCATTGGGATCATGTTGAATCAGATTCGAAAGTTTTTGTTAAGCTACTTATCGAGAAATCTAAATCTTCATGGCTTTTTTGTTGAATACAATTATATATATATATATATATTTATTTGTATGTGTGTGATGGGGGCACGTACCGATGCCACCTTCCATGTCATCACAACGGCGAAGGTGGCAGGCCACATTGGCGTAGCTCAGAACCCCTCGGCCACACAGAGTGCACAGAGAGGGACGACGTCGTCCAGAAAGAGAGAGAGAGTCAAATGGCATTGCAATTATCGCCATGAGAGAGAGAGAGAGAGAGTCAAATGGCATTGCAATTATCGCCATGAAAGCAGCATACGTTGAACTGCATCCTTCCAAGGCCAAATACAGACATGAATGCATGCATATGTTGAACTGCAGTTGTCTTCTTCTTCTTCTTCTTCCTCCTCCTCCTCCTCCTCCTCCTCCATGTGCTTTGACCTCTGAAAAATGCAAGGTGGAGAGGACGCCAGCAGCACCGCGTCTTCTCCCCCAGTAAAGTCGAGCCTCATATGCATGCATCTGTCTCCTTCCTCCTCCCTCCCCACCCCACCCCAACCCAATCGAACCACCAACCAGTGCATGCACAGACGCCCACATCCACATCTACCCCTACCACCGGAACGAATGGCTCCGCCATTGCCACCGTTCTCTCGGCCTTGTGGCACATCCCGAGTGGGGTACATCTTTGGATTAAGGTCAGATTAAATGCACCATTTGGATGTTTTATTCGTATTTTCTTTCTTCCCTATCACGATTTTATGTCGGATGATTCAAAACCTTAAATGTTATATATTTTAAAAAAGAGAGATCTAACATGTTATAAGATTTATATTTCCTCCATAAAACACCTATTTCTGGATCCCACTATTAACACAATACTATTCTTATAATTATGTCATATATTTTCTTTGCTGATTGATAGAGTATATATAGAGTTTTGATTTATAAAAGACAATTAAAGGGAAGTAAGTAAGCCTCATTTAGTGAAATAAATTGGTGATTTAGCTCAGCTTCTCCCCTCTCACCACTGGATTTTAAAGTAGGATTAGGGTTGCCATGCTTTCATTTGGGTAGGAGGATAAGGATGAAGTCGAATAAGTGGGCTCACATCACATCATTTATAATACACGCCATGGTGGAGGAAACATACTTGCCCACTCTCTAATTCATATGACGACACTAAATTCCTAATGGATGATATCACTCGTTACGTAATTGATCCATCTAACTCGTAGCACATCTCGAAACATAGTTATTTGATTCCAATCTTTCATAAGAAACACACATAATTCACAATTGAAATTTTAATTATTAATCATACTTCACCATCTTTTCATAGTTTACGTAAGGGGGGGGGGTGTGCGTGTCATTTTCGATCTTTACAAGGATGGATGTATAAAACTTTGGCAGAACGGCCAACCCATTTCTAATTAACTTTTTTTCAAGGACATATATGCAAAAATGCCGAATCGACATATAAAATTTCGCAAGGGTAAATATGCGATTTTACTTTTATTTCGATGAATATAGTATCGTTTCCCAACTGCCACGTGGCCCAACCCGCCCCCCTTGCTCGTTCTTCGTATGCTCCGGTTCCATCCCGCGCGGTTCGGATAGGATTGCGGTCGGGTGCAGTGTATCGCCGCGGCTGGCAGAACACGTGGTCGATGCATCCCCCCGGCCCGTTTCATCTCCCCCGTCCATCTTCCCCCCTTTCCCGCATCTCTTTCGCTTCCGCGTTCTTTTATGTGCAGCCGACGCCCCGCTCGCCACCCAACCCAATTCCTCCCTCATCTCGCTCGCTCCCATTTTTTCCCCCCTATAGATCGACCGATCTGTGCGGGGGCTCTTCCTCTGATGCGCTCGGCGGTCTCTCTGGATCCGGCTTCGCTGTTTTTCTCGTCGATTGGCTATATTTCGTTGCTCTTGGTTGTGGTGATCGGGTTCGGCTCCTCGGAGTTGCTCCTCCTCCTTTCTCAGCACGCATGGCGGCGCTCGTCAAACGCAGCGGTAATCCATCCTTTTGCTCATTGTGAGGTCTGTGAATCGACGATGATGCTTGTCTTGAAATCGATGGGTTTTGCTGCGTGATCTGTTGGATCCTCGGTTTTCCGGTGGGATTTTCTTCGTGTTGACGGACTCCGGCTCGCCCTTGTGGGTAGGAGGGTTCTTGTAAGTTTTGAGGTCTTCGGCTGTGTTTGAAAGTGGAAAACTTGAGACGCAGGGTCGGATGCCGTGGTTGTTTGCTTTCCTTTGCAAAATCGTTATCTAATCCCTGCTTAGTTGCCTCTTCTTTTTTGCTTGCATTTGGTTCCTTTGGGGAACTCGGTGGTTTTTGTTTTGTTTTGGAGAGCAGATATCTGTGTTATCAAACTTTAGGGGGGCCTCAACAGAGGATCTATGGATTCTTGGCTATAACTTTGGGGAAACTATTTTGTCATTGGATTATGCTTGCTTTTTGGATCTACCATGATCTTCTTTGATTTTAGGGGTTTCATGAGGATGTTGCTTGTCTCCTTGTTTAGTTTCCATTAGATCAACTTCTGAACTGATCCCGTCCTTTGTTTCCCGGCTTTGCAGGCAGCGATGATATATGCCCTGGTGGCCCTCTCTTCTCGAACCTCGTGGATTCGAGCTTGCTTCTGTCTCTCACGCGTGACGTCGATGTCTATTGCCCTCCTCGTAAGAGGCCCAGGGTCACTGCTCCGCTCGTCTTTCGTGCAGGAGGGAAAATCGTGGATGAGAAGCTGCAGCGTTCGATCGACACTCTTCCCGAAGAGTGCCTCTTTGAGATCCTCAGGCGGTTGCCAGGAGATAAAGAGAGGAGCAACTCCGCTTGCGTGTCTAAGCGCTGGCTTATGCTTCTGAGCAGCATCCGTTCTTCTGAGATAGCTCAGAAGAAGCCTAGTGTCGAATCTGTGAAGAAACCCGTGCAGGATCTGAATAAAGATTGTGCTCTGGATGAGCATGAAAGTGAGAACAATGGTTATCTCACCAGGCGCTTGGATGCAGAGGAAGCTACTGACATTAGACTTGCTTCCCTTGCCGTTGGTACCAACAACCGAGGTGGGCTGGGCAAGCTTTTCATTCGAGGAAGCAATTCCACTCGGGTCACTGATCTGGGGCTCTCTGCAATTGCTCATGCTTGTCCTTCCCTTCATGTTCTATCCATGTGGAAGGTACCATTAATCACTGATGCTGGCCTGTCGGAGATCGCCCATGGATGCCCACTGTTGGAAAGGCTTGACCTTTGCCAATGTCCGCTGATCTCGGACAAGGGCCTCATAGCTGTCGCTCAGAAGTGCCCCAACTTGATGTCTTTGACAATCGACTCATGCTCAAACATCGGTAATGAAGGTCTTCAGGTTATTGGTCGTTGCTGTCCAAAATTAAAGTCTGTTTCCATCAAGGACTGCCTACATGTTGGTGACAGAGGAATTGCGAGCTTGGTCTCTTCTGCATCTTCTTCTTTGGAAAGGCTAAAACTTCACACCTTGAACATCAGTGACATTTCTCTTGCTGTTATTGGTAATTATGGAAAGAATGTTATCGAGCTATCTCTCACTGGGTTACAGAATGTTGGTGAAAAGGGATTTTGGGTTATGGGAAACACTCTTGGCTTGCAGAAGTTGAGGTCCATAACTATTACTTGTTGCAGCAAGCTTACCGATAGAGGCTTGGAAGCTATTGCAAAGGGTTCCCCTTACCTGAAGCATCTCTCTGTTCGCAAGTGTTACTATCTTTCTGATGATGGTTTGAAAGCTTTTGCTGAAATAGCGAGGGCACTTGAGAGTTTGCACCTTGAAGATTGTAACCGGATTACTCTTATGGGTGTCACTGCTCTTTTGGCATGCAATTCAGAGTTGAAGTCACTAGCTTTGGTGAGATGCCTGGGCCTCAAAGATTTAGCTTTTGCCCCAACCCGGCTGCCATCATGCATGTCGCTTACATCCCTGACCATCCGAGACTGTCCAGGTGTCACGGGTGCTAGCTTGCAAGTGGTGGGGAGGATCTGCTCCCAGTTACAGAAAATAGACCTGAGTGGACAAGCCGGAGTCACTGATGCTTCGCTCATCCAATTGATAGGGAGTTCTGAGGTGGGCTTTGTGGAGGTCAATTTATGTGGTTGTATTGATCTGACAGATGACTTGGTTACCTTGCTGGTTAAGACACATGGAAGTACACTGAAGATGCTTAATCTTAATGGCTGTAAGAAGATTACTGACAGAAGCCTCCTAGCAGTTGCAGACAGCTGCTCCATGCTTGATGACTTGGATTTGTCATGTTGCTCAGTAAGTGATTATGGTGTGGCAGTCCTGGCATCAGCAAGGCAGCTTAATCTCCATGTCCTTTCACTTTCAAGTTGCTCAAAAGTCACGCAGAAGAGTGTGCCATTCTTGGGAAACATGGGGAAGTCTATGGTGGGACTGAATCTTCAGAATTGCAGCTTGATCAGCACCCATGGGATTGTTTTGCTCGAGGAGAAGCTATGGTGGTGTGATATCTTATCCTAGATGAACACCAGGGTAAAAGTTGGTGCCGGGAAATTTCTTGAGAGTCTATTTATCAAGCTTTCACGAGCTCCAAAACCAGAAACACGTCGTGAAAAGCAGCAGTCTATTTCTCTTTGTTTTTGGCTCATATCCTCCGGTCATGGGCTTTCGACTTCCTTACGGATTTGGTCATCTTCAATGGACTTGTGGCTGATTTCGTTTTTGCAGATGTTCTTCATAAGAGAACTCTGTTTTAGGGTGTTTGGCAGTCATCGACTGGCTGGCTTTCCTCTATTTTGGCTGTAGTCTGCGAGGTCACAACCATATCTGGTATGGGTTTAAGTTATTCGCTCATGGGTGTAGTCATCGGTTGTGGTAGATGTTTTCCATATGATCCTGGTTAGGTGTTAATTACCAGGGAAGCCTCATGCATTGCGTCTCTGGTGTTTTAGCCGAGTCATATTGGCAATATTTGTGCGTCGAACTCGAGTTCAGAAGTTTCAGGCTGGTCACTTCTTTCCGTCATTCCACTCTGGGTTTTATGCTTTCTGAGTCATTGGGGTCTGTTGTCTGCTTTTTGTCTTGTTTGGTTGCTTTTGCACAGTTATTATTAGATGCTTGCCACTAACAGGATTTGGCTATGGCTGCATATAGTTTGAGCATGCCGTGACAACCTTGATTGGTTGTTTTTTCACCAAATCCCACTTTTGCAAGCCGATGGAGGACTGAAATCTTTGCGACCTTTCTATAATGAATAAAGTTGTTTTATGGATACATGATCCTATTTGGTCTTCTTGGCATACTTGTTGATCTCTGTTTGTGATTCTTGGTTCTTCTGTAACAAAAGATTGGCCATGAGGAGTATGATGCTCTGCATATAGTTGGAGCATGCCGTGACAACCTTGATTGGTTGTTTTTTCACCAAATCCCACTTTTGCAAGCTGATGGAGGACTGAAATCTTTGCGACCTTTCTATAATGAATAAAGTTGTTTTATGGATACATGATCCTATTTGGTGTTCTTGGCATACTAGTTGATCTCTGTTTGTGATTCTTGGTTCTTCTGTAACAAAAGATTGGCCATGAGGAGTATGATGCTCTGCATATGGTTGGAGCATGCTGTGACAACCTTGATTGGTTGTTTTTTCACCAAATCCCACTTTTGCAAGCTGATGGAGGACTGAAATCTTTGCGACCTTTCTATAATGAATAAAGTTGTTTTATGGATACATGATCCTATTTGGTGTTCTTGGCATACTAGTTGATCTCTGTTTGTGATTCTTGGTTCTTCTGTAACAAAAGATTGGCCATGAGGAGTATGACGCTCTGCCGCTGGTTGGCTACATACATTTGTGGTGATCGAAATCTGTGACATCTTTACCTATGGTGGATGCTATCTTTTTGGTTTTTTCAGTGGTGATGGGAGAGGAGGATCCACCAGTGTCTATTCCTGTATAACTGATGGCTCTGTTTTCTGTGGCCACAGATATCATGATGTCTCCGGTTGTATTCCTCAATGAACCAAAGGTAACAGTCGATACCATTGTTCTCTTCATTTGATGTGTCTCTCTCTGGTGACTATACTTTGAAGTCTGAACTCAAGAATTCATTACTTTTGTGATCGTTGGTTGACTTTGATTTGTATACTGTTTCTGCATTGTGTTTGTGATCACTATATTTGCCCTATGGATGTCAAGATTTGGTGTGAAAACTGAAAACTCTTCATAGGTTTTTCTTTCTGATGGATTTTAGTTTGTTCATGTCCAGATTTCATTCAGCCGCCTCAAAAAATTCTCATAATATGCGTACATACATATATAAGATTTAGGAGAAGAAACGGGAACTAGTGGATTAGATTCCAATTCCAGTATCTATTTTTTAAACTTGAGTTTTTTACATATAAATTTATATATGTATATGTATATATATACATATACATATACATATACATATATATATATATATTATGTGTGTGTGTGTGTCAGTAATTTAAAAAGGTGCTCGGGCGCTCGCCTAGGCGAGGCTCGAGCGCCTCGCTATACTTCCAGGCGGCGCGCTTCAAAGAGGCATTGCCTAGGCACTCGCTCAAGCCCAGGCGTCGAGCGCTTCGGGCGAGCGCCTGGTTTAAACTAGGCGATCGAACCAGAATTTTAGGTTTGGTTCGGTCTCCGGTGATTTAGTTGGTTCGATTGAACCAACTAAATCACTCATATCAGTCTCTCTCGCGACTTCACCGACTTCCCCAACCCTAACCCTCGCGATTGGTCTCTGCTGCTGCTGGTGTCTGCTGCCGCTGTCGCTCATCGCTCTCGTTGTCGCTCGTCGCTCCCGCGCCTGCTTTCGCTCGTCGCTCTGCTCGTTATCGTTGCTTGCCGCTCCGCTCTAGCCGCCGCCGCCGCCTTTGCTCGATTCTTTATTGTCGTTGTCGCTCGCCGCTCCCACTCCAGCTGCTACTGTCGTCTACTGTCGTTGTCGCTTGCTGCTATTATTTCAACAGGCTCGGTCTTCCTTCTCAGTCCTAGCTTCGACAATATATTGTTAATAGTATACTGCAATACTGTTAATAATATACTGTTAATTGTATACTAATAATAGAATTATTTATTTATTAAATTAATAATATATTATTTAAATTTTCTTAACTTAATACTATATTTTTATTTAAATAATTATATTTATTTATTATATTATATATTTTTATATTTTAGCATCTCGTTTCGCTCGGGCTAGTGCTTGGGCGAGCACTTAGCGTCTTGGGCGATTTTAGACCTTGGCGCCTTTTGGCGCCTAACGCTTTTTAAATGACTGGTGCGTGCGTGCGTCGTGTGACGTGCGTGCGTGCACCTCTCATTATTTCTCCAAACAATATCTATAATTTAAAAAATACTTAAAATACCTCAAAAATCTTCTCATCAAAATTTTCATCCTTTCTTTTTTACCAGTTTTATACTATTACAGTGTTTTCATTTGGCTCGTTGACAATGGCTTTCAATAGCGTTTACAGTATTTTTATTAAGGTTTTTAAAAACTCTATAAGCGACATCTCTATAGTTATTGTTGGTTGTAAACCATTACAATATCATATTTTAATGTCTGTAGTTGGTTTGGTTGAGGCTAAGAGTTTATTTTTATCATTTACAGTGTTTTGTTGTGGTGACCAAAATATTGTAACAGGCCAAAAATACTGTAATAGGCCAAAATACTGTAACAAGCGAAAAAAAATTTGAGAGGTAATTTGAATTTTTTTTTAATTAAGGGTATTGCTTGGAAAACTAAAATAGGGCTATTGTTTGAGAAATATCCAATATGTGGGTCTTTTTTTAGAAAAATCACCCTATAATTTTCATGCTCAAATTCGTTATAAGAGGGGGAAAAAAGTAGATTACCTATAAAGATTCAAATCACCTGCCCGCGCTTCCTCATGGCTTCTGTTTCAATTTCCTCCCTGTATCTCCTTCTATCCTTCTCTCTGCTCACAAACACGGCTTCCTCGGCAGATGCGATAGCAGCCAGAGTCGATCTCCACCACCACCTCGTCCTCCTCCAGCAGCAAGGGCCCCCATTTCCATCTCTCGTTAATACATCTTCCAGTTTTTGCCCTTGCTGTCTACCTTCTCTGATCTGTTCGTTAGGTACTCCTCCGCCTTTTCTTTGGTAGTTTCCTTGGTCGAGGGTACCATCTGCTGTGCGATAATTTTGGAGGCACCCTGTATTCTGTTTTTGGCTTCCCACAATTCTGTATTACATCACTTCTTGCTCTTGGTTTATAGAATGATGCAATCTCATTGGTGTATAAGAACTACAATTGAGGCTTTCTTTGAAATTGGAGAAAGTATAGGTATTCTATTAAGAACTATATTGGCAAAGTAAGAGTAGCATTTTCACTCAAATCTAGCTTATGCTTCCTTCTTAAATCATAACTGTAACTTTCTTGTGTAGGGTTCAGCTGGAAGTCCCATATTGCTTGGTTTCCTTTTGTGCCATCATAACAGATGCATAAATCTCTTTTTCCGGTTTATTGTCATTAATTTGCCTTTTGCCCATAGCATCATAGTATCATGGAGTTATATAGTATATAATGTGCTGGGCAACTGCTATTGTCAGGAATGAGGACCCAACTTTGGCTGGTGTCCTTGTTGATTCTTATTCTTTTCAAAAATACACAGCCATATTAGCTAAGACACTTAGTCATGTTTTTGGGTTCTGAGTGGATGTCAAACTGACAGTATGTGTCACAAACTTGCATTTTGTTTTGTTCTCTACACATTTGATACTTTCTAAAATGGAGCTTGAACATTACTTTTAAAAAGCAATAGTTTCTAAATGTAATGGGTTGGCCAGACTCAATTCCTAATTGCTTGTTCTTTTCTTTCAATGAACATCACCGAAACAAATATGGTTTGCCCAGGGGAGCACACTCTTACGGAAATGTGTGAAAGTGAGAAGATATTCTTCTTTTCTGTTGCATGCAAGATTGACTATCCATATTCTTATGCTTATGGTATTGTGTGCAAAGGATTTAAACATCGATCAATATGTGCTGGTCTGTCTAAATATATATGTGCATTGTACCATGATGTTGCAGGTGTGCTGAGTGTCAAATGCTGGCATTTTTGTTGATCCCACCTCCCACATGGAATCTTCTTTTTATATTACCGCATCAGCAGTGTTTCAATGAACCATCTGTGAGGAGACTTGCTTCTGCAACGGTATTATTTCTCTCTATATCGGATGCCTTCCCCTACAATTTTCTTGATTGGATATGAGAAGCTGTCTGCATTTTCAGCAGTTCTTATATAGTATTTTATATTATTTGCCTTTTGTCAATGCCACTATATCTTTACATTATGAGGTCGAAGCTCCATGGAGATGGCCTGTTGGTGGCCACAGGATGGTGCTCTCCTCTGACAGCCAGTACTAGAGTTTCCAGGGGACAAAACATACCTCTTAAAAGGCAGTAGAAGCGTAAGACGTTCCTATATCCAACTATGAATTCTGAGCTGCATTTGTTGATATTGTCTCCATACTAGTAAGAAATAGAGAGAAGACTCCACCACCATCAGGTAAAGCTCTGTAAACTCATTCTCTTTTTACTTGTCTGATGATCACACCATCTGATACATCTGTTCTTGTCTCTGTTCCTTCGGCACTTTTGTCACTATTTTTGTCTTTAATTTTGTTGCTGTAGTATGCCTTTGTTTTGTGGAGAATCATCATTCACAAAGAAAGTTGCAGCCAATTCCTGAATGCATGCTGTTACTTCAATGGGCGCTACAAGGTATCATGTCAGGTAAAACCACCCACTCTAAAATTAGTGGTATCATTAGGCATTTCAACTTTCTGCATGCATAACACCTGCTTACGTTGTTGTATCACTTTAATAATAGTACAAGTTTGATCCAGTGTTGATGTAGCAGGGAGTTCAAATAGATTGAATGCTGAAAAAAAAAATGATTTAGTTACATTTATTGGTAAGCTTTTCATATTTTGGTGCTTTTATATATATCAACAAATTCTTTAGATTTCTATGATCAAATGCTGGTCCAACATGATGAATAGATCAATTGATGGATTTAATCCTAGTTTCAGCTAAATTAAGGATAATTTATATTTCAATTATATAGTCATATGCTACGTTTGTAAGGAAGATTTTGATTTTTTTTTAATTTTGTTGCACAGAGGAGATTAATCAGTATTTGTTCTTATTTGGACGTCTGCTGTGTTGCAAGTGCTCGCGTGCCGCGAGGATACGGTGAGACCAAGTCACATTAGCCCACCACCTTTTTGCTTGATGCCTCTCCTCTTCTCCTTTATTTGCGCCGGATGATCCAAGCAACTCGATCATGCAGTGTTCGGAGGCATCCAAAAGATCAAAGTAAAGCAACAAAAATCTGCATCACCTCCGACGACTGCCTTTAAATCAACGGGAGGTTTATTCTCTTCTGCTGCTGCTACTTGATCTCTTCTTTGTCTCGCATGCGATGCTCCTCCTTCGCAGCGCTTCGTTGCCTCTGCTGAACTCCTCGTGGGTGGCGGCCCCGAAGGAGGCCGCAGCCCGTGAGTTACCTGTGGGGGAGGGGGAGCTGGTGGTTCCGCTGCTCCCGAGGGCCCCCTTCGCAGGCCCACCTCATCACCCCCTTCGGCGCCTCGCCCTCCGCCTCGTCTCCGCCCGCGAGGCGGCGGCTGGTGCCGCGAGCGATGTCCGGGGCTGACCAGTCCCCCAGTTTCCGGGGGCTGCCCCTCGCCTCCCGCGGCTTGCCTTCCTCGCTGGATATAGAGGAGGTCATCGAGGCTGAGGACGAGGCGCCTCATTCGAGCTTCCCTTCTTCTTCTACCTCCTCGGAGCTGGACGGAAGCGGCGGCGGCGGAAGCAGTCTCTGTGGGCGTGGTTAGCGATGCTTGGACCGGTGGTGGGGATGGCGGTCGTAGGACCTGCAATGGCGGAACAGGTAGACGAGGAAGTGGAGGAGGAGGTGGTGATGCTGAAAATGATGGAAGCGGCGGACTCAATCCCTCGGATTCTAACCATGGGAACGATGCAACCGACGCGTACTACCTGCAGATGATGAAAGCCGACCCCGGGAATTCTCTCATCCTCGGGAACTATGCCAAGTTCTTGAAAGAGGTGCGTCTCACCATGGCTTCTCTTCTTCTCGCTACTCGACCTTGTGCAGCTTAGAGGTGAGTGGAGAAGGGCGTGGCTTGCATCTGAGATCTCTGACGGCGATGATCTCCGCTTTGGCTGAACCGTTGCAGGTGCGAGGAGACGTGGCCAAAGCGCAGGAGTACTGCGAGCGGGCGATCCTGGCGAACCCGGGCGACGCCGGCGTGCTCGCCCTCGACGCCGATCTGGTGTGGGAGACTAGCCGTGACGCTCCTCGAGCTGAGACCTACTTCCGCCGAGCCGTCCAAGCTGCTCCCGGCGACCGGTAACTCCACTCCTGCTCTGATTCCTTCGTTAGTAAGAAAAGGTATAGCAGCTCGGTCAAGGGACGTAGACAACACGACCTCTAACATAGATCTCTGCCGCTGCAGCTACATCTTGGCTTCTTACGCCAGAGTCCTGTGGGACGCCGAGGAGGAGGAAGAAGACTACAACAGATGGTTTCAGAAGACTCGGGTGTAGTTGCTGCGACAGAGCGCTTTGGAGTCTTCCATAGCTAAAAATATCTTTAGAATCTTTTCGTGTAAGGCGTAATCGGATCTGTGTCAACCCTTCGATTCCATTTTAAATCGAGTTGACTTGATTCTTTTGGTCAAAATTAATTGCAAAATCTCACCCCGCATTGAGAGACTTTGGTTGGACTCATGTCCGGCTCACTTTTCGACCGTCAACCCGACAATAGGACCTAATTCAAGATCAGGTAAACCACTCAGTTTCGGATTCGGATTTTTGTGGATCTGACCCGGTGACACTCGTCCTTTTCGCACCGTTGTTAGAGGTCGTCTATCTCGCTCTATTACTTTTTTAATTTTTTTTTAATGTTGAGAATTGATTCACATATGATTATTTTATATAGTTATCATATTTTATATAGTTTTAATCAGGTTGAAAGCAGTTCTATGTTAGTAGTCCACAATCCAAAAAGTTATCATTAGGTTCTATGAATAGTGCTATAATTCATGAAACAAAGATGGTGCTCTTGAGAATAATTTATTAATATTTTAAATTTTACTTTTTGTTTAATATTATTTTACTTTTTATTAAAAATATTCCTTTTTAATTTCACTACATAGTATTTTATTTTTATTATTTCCTTGTTTTTATTAAAAATATTTTCATTCATCTCTAACACTCTATACGAAGTTGTGTGAGAGAGCACGAGAAACCAAAAGCATATTTATTTTGTCTCACACATCATAAAGTAGCAAGTGGAGCTATAATAATAAAATATTATAGTATAGATAGATAAGTTATAAATATTCTCACCAAGCCACTTCTATTTCAGAGACATATTTATTATATATATATATATTTATATTTAAAATTTTCAGATGATGCTTGTGTTTTTATTTTTTTATTTGATATCTTATTTTTTTTCTAATGCCCTAAATATTTCTCACCATCGATTTTGTCTTACAACTTTTGATTCATCGTGATCGCCTTTCGCCTAATGCAAGGCCTCATTAATTCTGACATTTTTCCCTTGTTACTTCCACCGGTTGCTTCGATCTTGTCGCTTCATGATCGGCTACTCATTTCCCTCCCTCACTTTCGATCTCATTTACTATCTTGATTCCATCAACATCCATGGATTCATCTCTTCCTTTGTTCATCGTGTCTTAACTAGCTCTTGAACTACGTGTAACATCCATCGTGTTCTTTGTTTCTAAATTTTCGTACAAGAGTTTAATAACAAAGTTACTATCTATTTTTAAAATAAATAACACAAGGACTAAACTGTAAAATACATAAAATAATAAATTCCACCGCCTAAGCCTCTTTGCCTTCATTCCTAAGGAACCTGAGAAGGTAGCCTGCATGGAGAAAAAAGGAAGAGAGAGAAGAAGAAGAAAAGGAGAAGAAGAGAAGAAGAATTGGAGATTAAGGTCTTTTGGGCTCAAAACTTTTTATTGGAATCAAAATTGATCAAAGGCAAGTGTTCTAACCCCATCCGATAGTAAGTTTGATCATTGTTCTCATCTTAATCTTGAAAATTTTAGAGGATTGAAGTTTCATAACGATATTTCTACAATTTATGCATCAAACAGTGAATCTTGATTTCTTTTCCAGATTCTATCCTTTCTACCTTATCATGTCTATAACTTTCTGTACTGAATTCGTATTTAAGCAAAATTAAATCCATCCGAGAATAAACTTGTATATCTTTATTTTGAGACCAGGATGTATGAATTTGGAGTTCAACTGCCTATCCAAACTTTTATTTGAATTGACCCCATAGAATCTGTAAAATAGAGATTCCAAGTTCCGACCTCTAGGTATTCTATCACTTGTAACTGACTGTGAACAAATCCAATTGCGATAAAATTAACCTTATTGGAAAGTAGACTCATAAAGCTTTCTGTGCATATCTTATTTGAAATATTTGGGGTACAGATACCGGCTGAAACGTCTGTTTTAGTCGACCCTGTTGATTCAGTAAAACAGAGATGATGTTTTCTGACTTGTTGTCACTGAATTATTTGTAACTTCTTGTGGAGACCTCTAATTCATACCAAACTTTGTTAATCCGAATCTAGATTATTATATCTTTCAAATGACACTAATTTAGAATAAATTGGAGCATACTTGGTTACTCAAACAATTCAGGAAACATACCTCTCAAATTCTATCAGAACTAAATTTTTGTCAAGTTTTCCTATTCTTGTTTTGTCCTTTTTTTTATTGGAAACTGATTTTAGCTAAAGGCCTTTCTTCAGTTGAGCTGTATACTATTATTTCAAAATCCTTGTATACTCATGCCATTATTTTCATTTCAAATTTGAATGCACTGTGAAAGAATATGCTTGCATCGTATTGTTTCGTAAAGACACATATACGTTTTATAATTTCGTATGTGCTTTCGATATGTGCCAATTTATTGTTCACACATGTCCTTTTGTACTATGGTCTCTTGTGGGATCATGTGAATCTTTGCCAGAAATGATAAAGGGAGTTATGCTTAGAGCCCGCGATGCTCTACCGGCTCCTTCTGACTTCACCTAGATGTGGGTGGATGGAGCTCCTAGACGTGGGAGACTTCTGTCTGGTGGTCATCCAGAAATGGATGGACTATATTCTGTTTGAGATCCCACTTCACTCTCTGTGTTTTTGATATGATATCTAAAACATTGTTTATGTGTTTATATGTGTGCTTTGGATGATAAGAAAATGAATGATCAGATATGACACTTGAACTTCTGTTACTTATTTGTTATTCTGATATGCTTTGAGAGATCTCATATGCACCATTGATATGCTTCGTAATGTCCTATGTGTCATTTGATATGCTCCGAAATCATTTATACACTATTGATATGCTCTGAAATATCCTATACACCATCGATATGCTTCGTAATGTCTTATGTGTCATTTGATATGCTCCGAAATACCATTATCATCATCCGATATGCTCCAATTATGCTTTACTCCATTTGTTATGAATCAAATAAGTTTGAATAAGAGGACATTTGAGATTCAATATCTGATATGATGATATATACGTTTTCTTGTATCTGGCTTTGCATTTTGATATCAAGTTTATTGAAAACCATTCTCCTTCTCTATGAATATGTTAGTCACTTGCTGAGCTTTGTTATGCTCGTCCCGTTGTTATATAATATTTTCAGGTTAGCTTATCAGTCTCTGAGATGTTTAAATTGGGCTGAGGAAGGAAAAGCTAGAAGATTTTGGGTTGATCTTTAATGGTTGATATGTTTTTGTTGTATAAGTACATTTTGTGTTTAGTGAAATATTGATGATAAATCTGAACTTATATGTTTTGTAAAGGTTGAAGGACCTCTTATGCTAGGATTTGACCTCTATCACACCCCTATCCGTTTTTTCCTTCATCACTATCCTCAAAAATGATAGAATTGCAACGAAGAAACGATAGTTGCTTGGTCTGTCACATATCATCGTCTTCCACTGATGAGACTGCACCACTAAACATAGAAACGAAAAGAAGCACTGGTAATCGATTGATATGTTGGGTACATAGATACACATCAACTTCCATTGATGACTGCAACCCCCAATTCCTGCTTGAACTAATAGTTTCGAAACAGTAATCTGCGCTCAAAGAGTTCATTAACTAGGAGGGGTTTGATTCCTGCTGCTTCGTCGGCATGATGAGGTAGGAGCTGCTGCTGCTGCTGGGAATGCTGCCTGCTTCACGAAGCGGCCCTTCATCCTCGGCCGCTTCTCTGCGTTCAGCTTCCGCACCTCGTACCTTATCTTCTTCGAGAACAGCCTCGTCCGCCGCTTCTCCCGGTACCTCGACACTCTTGCCTCCCTCCCTCCATCCACCACCGCCATGTGGCCCGCCTGTTGATACATCCCTTGCACCTCTCCTCCGCCTCCTGCCTCCGTCGTCTGTGACAAGATGTTGGCATGTAAGAGGACGGATCACCCGCTAAAATGAAGCACGGATGCAGTATCCTACCAGGAAGTCCGCCCATGTATCACTCGGGGGGAACTGTGGCCGCTCGCCGTCGGTCCATGGCGAACATCCGTTGGACGACCAGGCAGCGATGACAGCCTCGTAGTCCAGCCTCAGCGTCGGCCTCCTCCTCGCTGCTGCCTCCTGTGATGGTTTGTGGTCTTTGACTTGGACCGCCATCGTTGCCGTCCGGCTGCCGAAGTCGAGGACCATCGTGTCCTTCGATAAGGCGATCTCCGCTCCGAAACCACTGGCGGCGTCGCCATCCTCCACCTTCACATGCTCCATACCGCCATCCTCCAGCGTTGCGTCCGCTAGGCCCAGCCCGTCGATGCAGAACGAGTGGTCGTCGAGCCCCCGTCCGAGCAAGGCCTCCATGTCGGACGCGAACTCCGCAAGGTCCAAGTCCGACGGACGGAAACCCGCGAGGCCATCAGCGGCGGAGGCGTGAGCGAAGCCCGCTAGCTGCAGGGCCGGCTTCACGTCGTCCTCAGAGGGGCTGCCATGGTCGAGTGGATGCTGGGAGCAGGACTCGATAAGGAGATGGTCGAGGGTGGGCACGCAGTGTAGGAGTTGCTCCTCCTCGTTGGATTGGTTCTCCTCCGCGGACATCGCCTCGAGGTCGGGCACGAGGGTCTCCACTTTGGCCGCCGCGAGGGCTCGCCCCGGCTTGCCGCGAGGGGTTCGCGGCTTGCGCTTGAAGCCATGCAGCCACGGGGGCATCGAATGATCACCCGACACGTCATCCGTCGGGGGCGAAGAGGAGGAGGAGGACGGCGAGGAGCAGGAAGCGGTATCGAGGCGGACGCGGCGGTGGCGGCGGGCGAGAGGATTGGCGGAGTGGACGGAGGCATCGCAGGACTGGCAGAGAAAGGCGTCGTCGGCCTCGCAGAACCACCTGGCGCGGCGACGGAGGCAGCTGTCGCAGGCGCGAGCCGTCCTGGCCGCCACGGCACCGGCCGAGCGCTGCATCTCGGCGTAGCTCATCGATGGAGGAGAAGTCGATCGGAGAGAAGTGCAAGTAGAGTCATGTGGAGAACGAAGCAGCAGCGGCAGTTAT
This sequence comes from Musa troglodytarum, assembly GCA_023547065.1. Classification (NCBI taxonomy): domain Eukaryota; kingdom Viridiplantae; phylum Streptophyta; class Magnoliopsida; order Zingiberales; family Musaceae; genus Musa; species Musa troglodytarum. Next base: position 55,290,938 of record CP097506.1, on the reverse strand, counting down.
TTGCGTTAAAAAAAGGGTGCGGGAAGAGGAGGCGGGGTTATTTTACTGACACGTGGGGGGCGCGGGGGAAGCGCTTTTGGCGACGTGGCGAGCTGGCACAGGACGAGATGCGGCTTCCGGGGCCCGCGCGCGGCTCAACTCGAAACATGATTGGCGGAGATGGAGAGGGCATCCGCTAGCTCGGAATGCTATTGGGCGAGCGGTCCATCGGCCGGATTCCTTGCGGGCCCGCGCGCCGTGGCGGAGCCTTTCGATCGCCCGTCGCCGTCACGCTTCTTCCTGAGGAGCTCCGTCCACCTATCTCAAGCAAGACAGGGAACAGGGAATCCCCCTTCACTGCTTCCCCTCCTCCTCCTTGTGAGGGGACTACATGGTCCTCGTCTTTGCCTTCTCCGTCGGCAACGATTGCTCGATGCAACCACCTCTCGGCCCTTCTCCGGTCCCCCACGCCCACTGCTAGCATCGCCGTCGGGATCTGGGAAGGTGAAAAGAAATGTCTCCGGCAACATGGACCTGGTCGATTTCATGCACCGTTAGCTCGGAAAAGGAGGATAACTTGGAAGAGCGCAGAATACAACCTATGGATGGGGTCATGTCATCCATGGATCTGCCATCATGTCCTGCAAAGAGTATTGGGCATCTTTGTGTCGCACAATTGTGTCCCTGAAAGAAGAAGTCTCAGATGCCTCGTTAGAAGAGAAAGTTAAAAAGTGTTGCATTCATCTTTGCCCATAGAACACATTTCAAGCATGCATGGGATGATAATATGCTTCATTGTCTTTCGACAAATGACAATAACAGCAGTAAATCTTCCCTTAAATTGGCACATAACTATGCAACTTCTTGATCAAGAAAAGTATGCATCACGTAACGACACCAAGGCCAATCAATTTGATGTCTTTATCCACCACCAGTACGAATGAGGTGGGTGCCCCCACCAGGAGACGATGATCTCGTTCCTTTCATTCGTGGTTGATCACCGAGGGAGGAGGAGCAGATGCCACTTGTATGAACTGCAGAAAACCACGCAATGCAAATCTTCTGGCACGTCGAGGATTCAGATGGTTAAAGGGCAAGCTCTGGCTGTCAGTGATTTCATCAGCTCATGGTGCCCCTTGGTTCCCTGTTCCTATACATCCAACTCAACAGAAGAGGCCAGCAGAACTGCACAATTATTAGAATGCTGCATCATTCACAGACCAGACGAGGTCAGAGAATGAGGAGTTCCGAGCATGAGCATGGCGTATGACAGCTGCATCTTTCGTCATTCTTGTGGGTCTTTCAGCAAGAGCCTTATTCCTTCTTTGCTATCAGCTAATAGATGGCCACAAGAATAGCAAGAGGTCTGCGGTTGCCCACGCAGTCTCAGGAGGCCATCTGAGGCATGCGATGTTCTGACCAACCCTTGGAAGCAAACATTTCCATGGGAGTGAGTCCCTACCAAGAGATTGGAATGGTGAGCCAAAAGAAGTAGAAGAGAAATCATTTAAAAGCTGAAGTTTATACCAGAACTAAACATAAATCATAAAGGGAGGGAGGAAGATCGGGTGCAAGTCGAAGAAAAAATTTGAAGGGTTTTTCTTAATTGAAGTATGATCTAACCCGAGGATGAAGTTGAGAACCACAAGAAAAGGAGCCGATTAGATTCTTTTTCCAAGTTTAGACTGCATATGTCGATGGTTCATCCTTCGACAATCAGGATGACAAGATCAAATAGTCTCAAACCTTCGAAAATAATGTATTCAAACATGAATTATGAAATAAAAAAATCACAAACTTTGGTTGCAAGAGCAATACAAGAAAGTGACAAACAAGTAATCAGGAACAACTCATAACATGCTGCGCTTGTAATTTGTAAATGAGTAGCTGAGTTGATAAATAACCTTAAAGCATGGTGGTCCATATTTGATCTTGTCAGCATGATAGCCCATATTTCACTGGTGGAAGACAGGATATGATCTTGTTCTTATTCAAGAAATTTCACGTTAAGTGAGAGGGACTTGGTCTGTTGTTATCGAGAAATTTTGCATTTATTTTGGTGTCACTAGATTCTCCATTTCGGTAGGAATAACCCACTGCTGTCAATATCCATACTTACCCCAATCACTATAGCCCTGTGGTGACTCCAAGAGCCAAGACAATGTCACTTTCAAAATTGTTAAGCTACTTCTTATCACATTGCATTTCTTTCCTGTGCATAAATTACAACTTAAAAACTACCAATGAAATCACTTTTTGTTTTCTTAATTGTAATAATTATTAATATGTCACCTCTGTGCTAAAAAGATGATTGCATGATTATTTGCCCTCCTTGAATGGGGATGGCAAACAGAACAAAGGCCAGTGATTTTACTCGTATCATTGCATCTGGTCACTTGAAAAATTGGTCTAGACCCCTCCTACCTAAAGGAATAATCACATGAAAAATGTTTGGAATCAGTTTTTTTCTTGATCAGACTGACATAAATAAATTTTTAAAGGGACAAGTTCAAGGTGGAGAAAAGTGATATCGACTTGATCTGACTTTAGAAATATATGCTATGATCTCCCGACTATTCATCAGCCAAAGCTGGTCAGATCTAATCCCATGGAACCAATGAAACCAGTGTACTGTGCTTCAAGTTGAAATTGCCATCTTTACCTTCAACTTTATTTCCTGTGATATGATAGCTAAAACATGGGACAACAGAACAGAGTCGATATACATAAGGACCAGTTATCTCTAACAATGTGACATTGGTAGTTATGTGATCAGTTGGTGCAGAAGACTTTGTTGTTGAATTTTAATTTTGCATTAGTAACTATTTCAAAATTATCTATCTATTCATCCTCCCTATAATCCCCAGCCTTACAATTTTTCCAATGCTTATTTCATGGTTATTATGTTAGTCAAAAAATTACATTTTTTATGCCAAACATGCTATAACAAAGCAGATTTTATGAATCGAATCTCACTCTTAAACTAAATTTGTAGTTTGAGTTGATGTTACTCTCAAACTAAATTACATGCAATGCAAATGCAGTTTACAATCCAAGGAAACTCAACAAGATAGACCATCCAACTAGCCCCTTGGGATTCACCTTTAGCTGGAACATATACATGTTACAACTGTAATCAACACCCAGTGCAACCTGAGGTCAAGCATTTTGAAGATGAAACCAGAAAGTATGGGAAAGGAAAACACACTAATGATGTGCAAATCTTTACAACAATACAGTCTCACAGAGTGAAATCCATTGGAAATTAAGTTAAAACAACATGAAGCCAGAATAAATTGTGTATGATATCTAATTTTTCAAAACTACAAAATCAATACACAATATACAAAAGATTACAAAGATTTCATAAATTAAATGTGAAAATGAAGATGATTTATAGCAGCTCGAGCACAATATATTGTGCTTTTGAATATAAATATTGCAGTTCGTTTGTTGGCAGACTAAGTAGAATGCTTCAGGGTTTCAACTGTAGATTTGCATAACATTGAGAAATGGAACTACTCTTAGACTGTTGTGTAGAATACACTACAATGGATGGAGATTAGAAGATTAAATGCCCCAACTACAAAACCAAGAAATATTTCGCAAGCTATAATGCATTAGGTTATAGAGTAAGGTATTTCTTGGTCACCGTTGTTTCTTCAAGATGTTGGCCTGGTCGAGGCGCCGGATGTAGCAGCCGCAGATGTTTGAGACGACGAGGCGACAGCGGGAAGAACTGCAACACCGCCACGAGATCGGCGCGCGGCAGCTTAGGGTTTTTGGCAGAGAGGGGAGGGCAGGGATCCCCCAATTCCGCCGTCCTTGGCAGGCCCGCAATGAAAGACCAGGCCGATTTATGGGCTGGGCCAACTCATCCAATAAAGTAATCGGATCCGGGTATCTCTTAATTGGATTTGATACGAATTTGGATGGAAAAAAGGGTACCCGGATCCGATATTGAATTCACATTTAAGTAACTAAATAGTTGGATTCGAACTCAAAGTAGACTGATAGTATGTTCATTATTGAATGAAAATAAAGGTGTATCAATTTTTATCAGGTATTTATTTTAATCTATCACACTTTAAGCCCAAGACAATGACCTGGTACGTTACATAAGATAGATAACCGGGTTCGGGTTCGGGTTCGGGTTCGGTTACAATTAATCTGAGAACGTAGTAGACGTCAGAGAGGGCTTTATGACGTTAGCTCAACTTGTGCGGCGCGGCTGCCGTGGGAGGATAAAAGCCGCCCGTGTGTGGGTGAAACAGGGGATCCTTGCCCCACTCCACTGCCCGCATGACGCGGGCTGTCGGTCGAGTTGGGACCACCGCATCGGGCGACTCTGCTTGCCCGCGTCGCCGGTGGACCCGGCGATGAGCGGGCGCCGTCGCTCATGAGCTGGCCACGCGACGTCGCCTTCTACTCCGACCACGTATTCGACCCTCCGCCTCCGAAGGACCCCAACACAATACCAACCCTCTATTTCCCAAAAGCTCTTTTCCTACTGGTTTATAACCTACTCGACCGTGCACCTTTCCTTTTATTGGGTAATGACATGGCCCCAGTATTAGTTCAATCACAAGGAGAGTTTGTTTGCACGCACGGTATGCACGGGTACCAGTTGTCTTTTTCTGATCACCGTATCCCTCCCCAACCCGAGCAACAAATGGAGGTCGATCGGGCGGCTTAACTCATCTCGGACACGAAAGAAGAACCCTAAGCGTCTCGCTTCGGTGAAACGGTAGTCTTCTTGTCGCCGTCGTTGGCTGTGCTTCCACAAGATCCTGTTTTCTTGATCGTTTTCTGGAAGGAAGTATGCGATGCATTTGTCTTGATGAGTTAATTCGTGCATGATTTCTTCTTCACTATGGTCAACTCTTGTTCTTGAAATCGAATAGTTGCATCATTTGGGGAAGATTTTAAGATCCTTCTAGCTGATGGATCCGTGTGCCATCTTATTTGTTTTCATTGCTGGGTCAAAATTGGTCTTCTTTGTTCTAGATTTTGGGTGCCCTAATGAAGTGTGGATTTGATGATGGGCTAACATTTGATGATCTGGTGTTGCGGATATACAGAGAGGAACTTTCTCGCATAGATACCTAGCAAAATGTCTCCGGTGGAATCGCCGCGCGAGGGCAATGTGTACATGGCCAAGCTCGCAGAGCAGGCGGAACGGTACGAGGAGATGGTGGAGTTCATGGAGAAGGTGGTGAAGACGATCAACGGGGAGGAGCTCACCGTGGAGGAGCGCAACCTTCTCTCTGTGGCCTACAAGAACGTGATCGGAGCGCGCCGTGCGTCCTGGCGCATTGTCTCCTCCATCGAACAGAAGGAGGAGAACCGCGGGAACGAGGATCACGTGGCGTTGATCAAGGAGTACCGCGGCAAGGTGGAGGCCGAGCTCAGCAAGATCTGTGATGGAATCCTGAAGCTCGTTGATTCCCATCTTGTCCCCTCCGCGACCGCTACAGAGTCCAAGGTCTTTTACCTTAAGATGAAGGGTGACTACCACAGGTTAATGAAGCGTATTCCTTTGAGAAAAAGAATAAACTTTGTCTGAAAAGAAGCGTTATTTTCATATTTTAATAATTTGATAATGATGATTTTGCTCTGTTGTTGTGCTTAGGTACCTGGCAGAGTTCAAGACTGGAGCTGAGAGGAAAGAAGCGGCTGAGAGCACGCTTTTGGCTTACAAATCTGCTCAGGTATGTAGCATTACATACAATTTTTCCTTTACAATCTTTCCAGAAAACATTCTTGTAAATTTGGTTCAAATTTGATATTTTGGCAAAATTTATGACAGGATATTGCTTTAGCTGAATTAGCTTCAACTCATCCGATAAGGCTGGGGTTGGCACTTAACTTCTCTGTGTTCTACTATGAAATTCTTAACTCACCAGATCGTGCTTGCAGCCTTGCGAAGCAGGTTTGTCTCACAGATCCCTCCTGTTTCTGTATGGTGTCATGCCATTGTTTAGTAAATACTTTAATTGACATTCTATATATTTGACTTGATGTGATGTCTATTTTTCGCTTGCATATGTTTACCTAGAAAAACATGGTATTGTGTCCAAATTGGAGGATGACATAGAAAGCACAGGAATCACACTTCATCACCCTACTTGAAGATCGAGTTGGGGATTCGAGAACCTCCAGTGGAAAAACAGCCACAATGATTCGATTGTTTAAAGCATAAGTAAAATCACAATAAAATTGGTTCAGTTAAGTTGAGTTTATCATTTTTCCATAAAATTTGGCTGATTATCATCACTTTTTTGAAATGATATTTAGGAAATTTTGCTAAAATGATGCATGAAAGCCTTATTCCATATTAGACTTCTTTGTTAGTCCAAAAGGAATCATTCTTTTAAAGATCCAGATGACCCATTATACATGATTTGGTGGATTACAATTTTTCTAAATAGGTGTTTTTATTCTGTGAGGATCTTTTATTGAGAGCACTACCAAGTGTGAGATTTAGCCTATAAAAGGGGCTTTTATAACCTTATAATAAGTTTAATAATGAGTTCCTGTTAATGGCCAGCTAGCCCCTCTTCTATTGTATTCTCATATAATATGTTCCTTGTAGTTATAATCTTCTATCTTGTTTACTGCAATCCTTCCAACTTCACATCTTGTTCTGCATCCTTAGTGATAAATTGCTCTATATTTCTGCTTTCTTCCAGATGTTACATTTACAAGATTGGGCTACCTGAAACCCGTTATTCCGTGTATAAATCAAATGTCCTTTGTTACATAACCAAACACAATATAATTTACTATTGATTCTTGTTTATGTGCATTCACGTGAAGACATTTGGCTCCTTGGGACTTCGTGGTTCCTCTGTTTGTCTAGTCTCTCTTGTGATTATGCATAACATGTGCATGGATGTTATAATTTGACTTGAATTTCTTCATAGAGGCAATCATATAACACATTTCCATCAGTGTTTGCACATGAACGTGCAGACTTTTAACTGCATATTGTACACACAAAATGAAATGATTTATGTTTGACTTTTGCCAAAGAAATGTTATCTTATCTTAACCTGATAACTTGTATTTCTTTTCTCGTCTGTCATCCATGCATTTCAGAAGTTAGTCCAAGTATCCAGTTTGTTGACTGGTGATCTTTGTTTCTGTTGATGATCCGTTCATTGTATCATCGGGTTCCTGGCTTACCAGCTCATGATCTATCAGTTTGGTTGACTCATTTATCTGTCTTCTTGAACATTCTACTTTGGCATCAATTTCAGGCATTTGATGAGGCAATCTCTGAGCTGGATACCTTGGGTGAAGAATCATACAAAGACAGCACTTTGATTATGCAGCTTCTTCGGGACAACTTGACATTATGGACCTCTGATGTCACGGTCAGTGATACTTATCTAATTTGTTGGTGCTGAAATCTGTTGACAACATACCGAGTGTCATCTCACTAGTTTTTGCCTGACAGGAGGATGGAGCTGATGAGATCAAGGAAGCTCCAAAGAAGGAATCAGGAGAGGACCAGTGATCACGAATCAGTTTCTTTCTCATGATATAGGATGTACCTTTCAAAGTAGATGCTTGTGAGGATCCTGTGCTCGTTGATGTCTTTCTCCTACGGGTTGAGGACAAACATAATATTTGAACTAGTACCTTCTAAACATTGGTTTCTTGTCTGTTTGTTGTCTTCATGCTTGTTCTACTGAGAGATACATAGGCAGGAGATTAAAATGATTCTGATTTTTGAATTTTTTTTGTTATCAATGTCATTGCTTCTAAAAGTTTAAATTGATATATAGTTCGGTCTTCCATGCGGGAATTAATTAGAGATGAGATATAATATTTGATATTTTTAATTTGGATGCTTGGATATGTTTTGACATGAATGTTAATTTATATTTTTAGTAGGTTGGATGATCATCTATCATTTGCAGCGACCATGGTGACTTCGATGTGTGCAAACTTATATCATCAATGTGTATGATTAACATGCTGGGAATTTGTTTATATGCATGCAAATGTTTTAAGGTTCCACGTGATGGCGTGACATGATGACAATAATAATAAGAAGATCCCGTTAGATGATTGTTGACTTAGCTTCGGATGGATATAGAAGAGGCCTAATTATAGATTATCCTTTTGAATTTTTATATTTTAAAAAATTATATTGAGATCCTTATGCTTATGAAAGTGAAATATTTAATTTCGTTTCTTTTCATGTCATCGATTCTTATGGTGCATAAAATAATATTAAAATCATGATTTGTTCATCAAAACAAGTTCGTTAAGGGTGATCACCATCTTATCAATGATGCTTGGAAGATAGCCATGGATCTTGTTGTCCAAGTTATCAAACATCTAAGAGTTGAAATAGTTAGTTGTCCAAGTTATCAAACATCTAAGAGTTGAAATAGTTGTCGTTCAAGAATATGGCATTGAGCTCCTTATCGAAGAGCACTGGTGATAGTTCTCCCTCAGAGTTATTGAATCGAAGGTCAAGGTACTTAAGCGACGATAGGCGAGGGGCAACATCCAAGAATGGGCCGATGAAGTAGTTAGTGCTAACATCGAGCTCGTGGACGAGTTTGAGATGAGAGATGTTTTAGGGGATGATACTACAGAAGTGATTGAAGTTGATGTGGAGGAGGGCGATGTCGATTAGGAGGTCGAGCTGCATTGGGAGGTACTTAACAATATCAATACCGTTAAGGTCGACGTCGAAGATGACGTTGATCGATAGTTCATCAAGCATCACGATACAAAAGAAATCATGATAGCTGCACACGTCAAGGTTGACCCAATTATCGATGAATTTATGGGGGATGAAGTGCATGGCCGTCTTCCATGCCCTCATAGCGATATCGATCTCAACATTGAACTTGAAATCGTTGGAGAGGTCTCCCTTCTCTGAAAAGGCTAGGATAATGAAATTAGAGGGAAGAACGAAATGGAAGGATAACAAAGTTTTTATATAATAATAAATTATATTTTTATTTCTTTTTAACGTCATTTTCTACGCATGATAACACGTGTGGTATCTTCCGTTGGTAGTTAGCTACGTAAGAACAGATTAAATATTTCACTTTTGTAAGAATAAAAATCATAATACAACCCTTTTACACAAATTGAAATACTAAGCATAATTAACCAAAGGGCTAATCTGTCATTAGCCCCTGAGAGGACTGTGTGTTTCCCTGTTTGTCGCAAACTAAGTCGCAACCTGAGTCGGCCCCGTCGGTCACACTAACAAAACCGCCGTTATCTCATCCCAGGATAACGTGATCCAATCCCTGCGCCTTCCTTGACGCTTGTGCTACCCGAAGCCACCGAAGGCGAACGTGCCGATGGCGGTCGCCATTTCGAGGGGCGGCGCGGCGCTCTTCATCTGTACCATGAATACCCGCCTCCATTACAATAAGATGGTCTCCGTCTCTGCCCGTTGCTTCTCCATCGTCCGCTCCCACGGGACCTTCACCGCCCGCCACTTCTCGCCCCTCCGCTCCTCTCGAACGGCGAGAGTCTACTGCTCCGACTCCCCTCAGTCGACGGCCGCCGAGGCCGCCCGCGCGGCGGCGGAGGAAGGCGCTCCTCCTGGTCCCCCTCCGGACCCGCTGCGTGAGTCGGCCGACGCGCTGGACATCCGGGTCGGGCGCATCCTGAAGGCGTGGAGGCACCCCGAGGCCGATTCCCTGTATGTGGAGGAAGTGGACGTCGGCGAGCCGGAGCCGAGGACCATCTGTAGCGGTCTCGTCAACTACATTCCTTCGGAGCACCTCCAGGTTTTATTCTTTCATTTCACCCCTTGTTTTTGATCGCCAGCTGTTTGTATATATGCTTATATGTAAAACGATGCTTAACATAGCGGGCACATGGTTATACATCCACTCGTCCTGTATTTTTAGCTGTGCCCTGATATTGGTGGTTTATCTTTTAATGCCAATTGAGAATCTTGGTGAAACTTGGGTTTTGATTTATGAATTAGTTGTGTGCTAATCTTTCTTGGAGTTCGTTACAGATGTTTACAATCAGAATTTTGGTGGGTTTAGCTTTCACCGGGCTGCAGTAATCAATAAAACCTGGTTAATGTTCTTGTGCTTCAAACAGTCCAAAAGATGGATAGTGAGCAATCAGATTTTATAACGGTTATGATTAGGAACACGCAGGGTGAAGGTGTATATGAGTATGTTTTGCTCTATAATTTCATTGAGATGACCTCCTTACACAGTGTAGAATTGTTCATGTTAGAGACTTTTTTCTGAGATGGATTAGTAGTAATTGTCTTCTTTAACACCATAAAAAAAATCATTTTAGCCCATGTATGTGGCATAGAAATTTGCATTCACTTACATTTGCATTCACTTATCTCTTCTTTTCTAATTTTTATGGCTATCCATTGTTCTTGAAATCTAAATAGCCTGAGTAATAGTTCATTTGATTTTCTTATTGGTCTTCTCCTGTGTGACTCCATTTTCTAGGTTGTGTTAAGTAGGTTACTGTATCACTAATAAGATTCATCTGGCTTTTATGTTTTTTCTTAAGATGCAGCTGCCATACACTTTGCCATTGTGATTTTTTTTTTTCTCCTTTTGTTATCTGATTGGAGTCTGTAATCAAGAAGTGTGCTTAGTTTTTTCTTTCATTTTCTGCGTGTACATGGATTTTCTATTATGACATCCATTGAGTGTCGTAGTAAATCAATAATCTTTCTCTTCATTAACATTTTCACTATTAATTGAGGCCAGAGCTTATATGTGATCTTCTGTTATTTTGTTTTTAGTTCTGCCAGTGAGATCTAAATATGGAATGGAGATTCAACTAATTGTACATAATATATTGTGAAGGCGATTAATCATGAGAACACAAAAAAGGACTGAACTGATAAATTGCTTTTAACTACCTTGCTCTGAAGAATTGTTATGGCTTACTATGTTTTAGAGCAACTTTGACTACAAAGAAGGGAAAAACATGCCTTTTGCTTTTTCACCCATATTCTGAATTCTCCTCGCTAGTCAGATTCTTTGATTGGTTGATGCAGAATAAGTGCAATTTCTACCATGATAAGGAATAACTTTTGTTAATAAAGATACTGAAGTAGCTATTGACATGTTCACATGCAGGACATCAAAGTTGTCGTTCTTGCTAACCTGAAGCCCAGGAACATGCGAGGAATCAAGTCAAATGGAATGCTTATGGCTGCTTCTGATGAATCTCATGAAAATGTTGAGCTTCTTATACCTCCCGAAGGTTCAATCCCTGGTGAAAGAATTTGGTTCGGCTCAGTGGATGACAAAGATAAGCAAACCGATGCTGCATCTCCTAATCAGGTAAGGCCTTTGGATATCAGGATTTTTAACCTTCAGTATGCTGTTACTTATGTGATGGCATATAATCCAACAGCATATTGACGCTATGTGGATGCCTTATGACTATTCTAGCTGCATATAGGAAACATAGGTCCATTCCTTGGCTTCTTGAAAAATTTGGATTAAAGATTAATGATATCTATTTTTGGTGTCTTAATAAGTGAATGCCTTCTATACACCCCCTTATCATCAGAAAATGAGTTACCACAATTACGAAATTATGATGATGTAGACACTTTATTTCCCTTTCCCATCGCTATGTCGGGTTGTTCCATTGGCATTTGTCCTTATCTATCTCTATCAGAGGTATATTGCTCCCTGTAGCAGACTTGCCAAATTCTCATACAGGAGATTTTCTGTTTGTGAACTATCATAGAGGGTTGCTTTTCAATTGCATGGCTGATCAAGGCGCATCAGTTTTTGAACAGTTGGTTTCCTGTCTCCTAATTGTTTAAAGTTCTTATTCTGACAAAAGTTAATCTTGATGGTTGAAAAAGATGGATAGTTGGCTTCAATTTTTCAGGGGCAACTTCATATGTATTCTTAAAAGTTGCAAATATCATGATGCTTCTTATAATTTTTATATTCTTTCATATATATGCACCCCCTAAAATACTTGTTTAGTTATCCTGATTTATGATTAAATATACTCCCAGAGACTAAAAGATATTGATTCATGGCCTTCTCAGTTTTTTTTCCAACTAAGCTGGCTTGCAGCATGATTCTGGACAATGTGTCCGTATGATGCAATATGTTGTGGCAGTTTTTATCAGCTAGGTTGGCTTGCAATATGAATTTAGATAATAGTGTCTCTTGTGGATCATTTATGGATGCACATGAGACTTCATTTTTGATGGACTATATAGCCTATTTGAACCTATTTGAAAGGTTTAGCAAAGTAAGTTTGTCTTACTTGTGGCAGCAAAGAAATAGTTTTCTTTCCCAACTATATCAACTTCAGTCTCATGGGAAATGTAACCTGTTTGATGGTCTTGCCAACTATGTTGTGGGCTTCGACATGCTAATGTTGTTGTTGCTGATGAGATGTTTGACAATATTGCTTGCTGTTCTTTGGGCATTTACCGTCTGCTCCCTTGCCACACCACAGGTCCAAAAGAAAAAGATATGGGAGTCTGTTCAACCTCATCTGAAAACCACAGATGATTGTGTGGCTGTTCTGGGCATCCACCCTATGAGGACATCTGCAGGCATGGTTACATGTAAAACTTTGAAGAATGCTAGGATATCCTGAATGGTATGCTTCTGTTGCCTCCAGGCTTAGGAGTCTATTTATCTGCACATCTCGAAATCTTGTTTCAAGTATGTTGTCATCAAATTCGCCATGCTCTTGACATGGAGATTTTGGTTCTCATGAGTTTTATGATTGGTTCTTAATGTGTGTCTGGTCATTAATGTCTGCCACTATGCTCCTATGTTATAGTTTTTGATTGGTAGAAGAGTTAGGGAAAAAGATTTTGACATTACCATAAAAAAGAATGTGGTTGAAACTTTCTTCTTGTTCATGTCCAAGTTCAACTTTATGTTTACCACACTTGTTATAACACACTTTGTGCAATTTATCGTAGAACTGTGTCACAGATTCAAATTCCTATTGCCATCATAATAACACACAAATCTACCTGCTCTTATTTCTGATTTGAAGTGAATCTGACTAATTTATATTCTTTAACCTTGTGCTTACTAGATTGATGTACCAATGCCAATGTATCTGTTGTGTCACGTGAAGAGATGAACATAGCTGGCAAGAACCACATAACATCTGATTGTGGAAATTTATTACATGAGATGGCTTCAGTGTCACACTGTGTAGGAGTCTTCAGCAGGTTGAGGATGGCATATTCTCCCACTTCCCCTCTTCTCCTGATGACTCTGCCTTGGCATCTTTCTGGCCCATTCTCCCTTGTCATCTTCTTCCCTTTCTCATTTTCTTTCTCCTCGTGTGTTCTCAAGGTTGCATCTTCCCATCATCACTGTTTTTGTTCTTTGATATTATTATATTTTGTCAAGAACATAAGAGTATCTAGGTAATATCTCATCGACTAGCTTGAGTGTAGGAGGAGATGATGGAGAGAGACAGTCTTGAACTGAAGTGATTGTTTTGATGCATAAAGATGTGTAACTGTGGAGTATCACCATGGAACAGTGTCGATGAGAAGCTTGAAGGCCAAGTGCAATGAGACGCAATCCGTTCTGTATGGGAATGAAGATGGACAAACTTGAAACCTTGGAAGCTTTCGATGTAAGCAGGTTGATATGTGTGTACACAAACACTAGGACATCTGCAAATGGGTTGTGCATGAACCATCGGTCAATAAGGACAGAGGAGCTGATGGGATGTGACCGATGTTAGAATCATTGATGCAATGAGGCCAGAAGAGCTACTGTGACGTGAGTCAGAGCCAACATGCTCAATGTTGAACTCTCTCCATGCAAACACTGTGTAAATACTATGTCATGTCAATGTCCACTGCAGCCACCGTTGTTGTCAATACTATGGCTTCGAGTTGTGCTGTAGTATTACTTTGCTCTAACCACTACAATAGTCAATACATTTCCTCGAGGGTTTATGAAGACAGCAAACAGCCCTCTCGATGAGCTGCTTTGGAGACTTGTTATGCGTGTCGATCCATATTGGTGAGTTCGAGTTGTTCTGTGTTCGTAGTAGTCACAGAGGATCAAAAATGAGTGACACGTCTTTTTCGCTGTCTCGGCAAGTCTGGATATTATAATTGACGGATCCGCTCCCACCGTCGTGAGAATAATCCTTCGGTGACCTCTAACATTCTCTTTTAAGGCGTCGTTTCCGAGGGTGTTCGGACGACACGCCGCGGTAACCTCTTCTCCGGATTACGACCGGCGGCGGCGGAGGAGCACCCGGTCCCGCGATCTCGCTCGTGCCCGCATGGCGGGTGTGGCGGAGAACCTGTTGAAGTCCGGCGAGGTCTCTGCCATGATACGCCAAGGCTTCATCTCCTCCCCCGGTCTCTCCCCCACCTCATCTCCTCCGCCGGCTTCCCTTGGCCCTGCTAGCCCTTCCCCTCCGCGCCCTTCGTTTCCGTCCCCCAAGACTTCCACGCTCTTCGAGATGATGTCACAGGAGGGCGTCCCCCACCGGACCTACCCCCCGCTGAGGCAGCCCTCCGGCGACCAGAATCGGCTCCGTCTGCAGGAGAAGATCGCGGCGATCCTCGCCAGGGAGGGCCCCGGCGACATGGAGCTCTCCGTCAGCTCCAGCGACGGGTTCCGTGTCACGGTGACGGCCCACCGCCGGGTACTGGCGGCGGGGAGCCGATTCTTCGCGGAGAAGCTGGCGGGGGTCGGCGGCCGGGCGGGGCGCCCGGTGGCGGTGGAGATCTGCGAGTGCGACGACGCGGAGGCGTACGTGGAGGCGGTGGGGCTCATGTACTCGGGCGATCCCAGGCGGAGTCTGGCCGGCGAGGACGTGGACAAGGTTCTTGGATTGCTCAAGGTAACCACACGTTTCTCTCCCAATTCTTTCTTCTTTTCCCCCCGAATCTTTTAGCTAAAGAGATCGATCGAAGAACGAGGGATTGTTTGTGCTCTCTTTGGCTTCCGAATCAGATTCCTGCAAGAAAATTAGCTTATCTTTTTAGGGTTCGAAGCAAGCAAACCAAAAAAGATAAAAGCACACTTTTCCACATTCCCTTATAAACCTTTAAGCATTTTGCAAAGTAGACGCTTTGCTTTCAACACATGTACTGTTCACGGCAGATAACGATTTACCAAAAGGTTGATGCAGACAAATGGATCGACAAGCTTGGACTGAAAAATGTAAGTAATCACAATTCATCAATGAGTTGACGCTGACATGGCAGCGAACGTGGCATCAACGTGGCACTTCTCGGCCCTACCCGAGGTTGATGAGTACCATGGCCGCATGCCAAGTGGTGCCGATGCGGATAACATATCCGCACGGGTGCCATGTTGGCACCAACTAGATTTATCCCATGTCGGCTAACATCATACTATTTTTTACCCCACATCGACATCGAGGACAAATGTACTGGGTTTGCTAAGGGCCAGCGATGTCAACCAACCATTACTGACCAAAATGAATGGCTAGGGTAAATAGTTCATCTGTTGTAAGTTCATGTACCAGCAGAGCCAAATTTTATGCACAGAAGTAGGTTTCTTTGCAAGAACAAATTTCAGGGTAGTCCTTTCGCTGGTGTTCGATAAATCTTAACTGAAGAACAACTCTTTTGGAATTTCTTGTAGCTGCTTTTAGTATGTCAAAATTGATATTGAGTTGTGTAAGAAGAACATGCACTCTAGTTTGCACAGCGATGAAGGAATGTGTGATTGCCGTTGAATAATCGAAGAAAAAAAGTGGGTACACATTTAGTTGGGGCAGTCTTAATGTTCTGCTTTTGGAGTTAGTTCTGCAGTGGGATTGATACAATCTAAATAGGAAGAACAGAAGTTGTTTACTTATGTTTCTTGCAGTTTACATTGGGTCGAATAGTTTCTTTTATGTTTGAATGCAATAAGTAGAATCATCTCCCTTTGCATCAATAAACTGAGCAGTATCTCCTCAAGGTTGCACCGCAGAAAGTAACACATCTCTTTTGAATCTGCACTCAGGTTTCTGTGGATATAAAATTTGATGACGGAATTTTGGCATGCCTCGACTACTTGGAAGCCATTCCTTGGTCTGAGGCTGAGGAGGAGAAGGTAGTATCTACCCTTGGCAAGCTTCAGATTCAGCAGGTATGTGAACCGATCAGAGGAATCCTGCAAAGAGTCTCAGTGGAGCCATCTACTTCTGCGAATACTGACTCCATATACCTAGGGGTTCTTGATGGTGTTCTACAAGCCAAAGATAAGAAAGCTCGGCGAGACATGAAAGCCTTAATAGCTCGTTTGCTCAGAGAAGACCTAGATCAAAGCAACATGCACTACAACAAGCTCGAGATCTCAAGGGAAACCCTCTACCACCTGTGCCATAAGTGCCTTGATTGTCTTTTGCAGCTCTTGTCCGAGGCTGCAAATTTTGGTGAGGGTCAGGGGGATCGAGCCTCCTTGATGGGCGAGGTTGCTCGAGAAGCTGACAATGTGCAGTGGCTTGTTGATATTCTGATAAACAAGAGGATTGCTGATGAATTTGTGGCTCTGTGGGCTGATCAGAGTGAGCTCTCTACCTGGCATTCCAAGATACCATGCATGTATAGATTTGAGATCAGCAGGATCACTGCTCAGTTGTGCATTGCGATTGGGAGAGGGCAGATTCTGGTGTCAAAGGATGCAAAAATTTCTCTTCTAAGGACGTGGCTGGAAGCGCTTTACGAAGATTTTAGTTGGATGAAGAGAGCATGCAGGATGTTCGACAAGAAGTTGATAGAGGATGGGCTCTCTGCAACCATCTTAACATTACCCATGGCAGAACAGCAAGAAATCTTACTGAGATGGTTTGATTGTTTTCTGAGTAAAGGCGACAATTGCCCCAACATACAGAGGGCCTTTGAGGTGTGGTGGAGGAGAGCCTTCTTTAGACAGTTCACAGGGGATCAAGATCACTTGCAGCCGCAGATTGTTGTTTCTGATGAACAAACATGAAGGTAATCTTTCTAAAGTTTACTGCATCAACTCAATGATTCGGATAGTCATCGGTGTAGACATGTAGATAGAGGTCTTATTTTTCCGTTGTTCATCTGCTTCTGTTACAAGTAAATAGGGTTCGCCCTCTTCGGACCCAACATTGGTTTGGTTGGTGGGAGCATTGCGCATCGGTTTCACCGTTCCTTATGTTTGAATCGCAGTCGATTCTTTTAGATTCATTTTGGGCTGTCGCATGGATGAGAAATGCAAGGGTTTTAAGCATGATTTTGTTCTGACAATGGTACTTTTGTTATCACATGATAGTTCCCATAGTTTGTGTGTTGGAAGGAAAAGCATGTTGCAATACAAGGCCACTGTTTTGATTTCTTGGTACAAGTGAAATATATGTGCTGAATTGAGATAGTGGAGATGAAAGGTTACTAAAACTTGCTTGCTCAAGAGAATGACATCACATCTTGTTCCAGAAGAATGTGGATTAGAGGAATGGAAAAGAAGAGGATAGCAAGTAATAATCTGCTCTGCTGGAATTCATAGGATTAGACATGGTTATTAGCGTTGGTCCGAGGAAGAAAAGGACTGGTGAATGTGAGAAACCTCTCTGTCAGATAAATCATCCAGCAGCCTATTGTACAATTTGAAGAAGTTTAATGAGACTTGGTCATTGGATTATCAAGGACATAATCTGCTGCATTATTCACTTCTAATTGTTCTTTTTCTTGCTTTTCTTGGTGCAGAAGTGTTTTTTTTATTTCCTTTTTTTTTTTTCATCCGAACATTACACAAATCTGCATAAACTGTGACAGGATTATTTTTTTTTCTTCTCTGCATCTCTTATCAAAATTTAAAGTGTGGCAGGGAACATGTTGTCGCCATGTGAGGACGGGCATGGAAGGAAAAAGGTTCCGACAACAATCGAAGGAAAGCTCGGTCGGGCTTGTCTCCGCTCACATGAACAAAACATCAAAGAGGGATACTGGGTGAGTTGCAGGTTGTCCTGTCCGCAAGTCAGGTAAAAATGTTAACCCCTGACGTTGTGTCGAGGGGTTTTCTTTTCGATAAAATCTCATATGCAAGAAAGGATCTCAGACTAACTTGAATGTCGAAGGGATTAGATTGGGAAACTTCTTCTGTCATTAGCCTTAGTGCAAGGCGATAGCTCGGAAGCTGGTCCCCCCACTTTGGAGCCACCTCGGAGTCGTTTCGAATGCTAATCTGTCTTCGGGTTTGGATCATGTCAGGTTGACTTAGATGTCGATGATGAAATCCCCCAATATTTTGATGCTAGAAGAAGGGCATAATGTCACAAAAATATCCACTCGCCAATCCACATCACTTTTACTTAGGGGGGACAATTACCCTCCTTTCCGCATATGGATGTGTCCACTTCGGCATACGTCAATGAGGTACTAGTGTTTGTTTAATAACTCGGGCATCTCACCCCCGAGGATGAATTTAAGCCGTATGCTCATTTTTGTCGAGGTGTTTTTGAACCTCACCCATTAGGTGCAGACACTCATCGGCATGATACAGGCTATCGTCCTGCTCTTGCCTTAGCTAGTCCAACAAGCAAGTCGCCATCTTAATCACGATTGACACCTCAACCTCCACTGGCATCGACACCCATTAGAATCCCCCCGATCAACACAATGCTAGTATCTCAGGATTACTCAAGGTCCATGAAACTATTAGTTGGAGGAGTGCCCCACTCCCAAATCATGGAATTCAGTGCATCGTCGCACATCGCTATGCTCTGCTCGAATCGGAGACCTAATTGGTGGATTCGATGGATGATTCCCTAAGGGTGTAGTTGTGGCAAATGGACCAATGCTTGGATGAGATATGATGGGAGTTCCAATAGTCGAGGGGGGAGAATCTAGTCGATCCCACCTCGGGTCAATCACAATTCACCTAGAACATCCAAGAGGAACCAATCCCGACCAACTTCTACCTCCCATCGCTAGAAGCCTTTGATGATAGTACTAATCCGACTGAACACACTATTGCCTTTTGCGCCCAGATGTCTCCCTGTGACACTTCAAACACTCTGATGTGTTGCGTGTTCCCGACAACGTTACTCGTTTGAAGCCACTCTTTAATCCACTTCTTTGCCTAGCCTTGAAAATATACACTCGAGGCCATCAATTACAATGTTGCTTGGGGTCAAGCAAGGGAAGGAGGAGACACTCTCTGACTTCATCGCTCGATTCACCAATGAAATTTGAGGCATGCAAGAAGTTCATCCGTCACTCGTGATTCAAGGCTTCATGATAGGGCTAAGACCCTCTCGCCTTTTTTGGTCATTGGTGGAGAGGTTGCTAGTAATTGTACCCAAAGTCCTTCAAAGGGCCAACAAATACATAGCCATCGAAGCGATGGTCTCAAGAAGTAAGCGTAAGGAGACGCACAAGAGGTCGTCGTGGCAGGAGCGACCATCGTTAGCTCCAACCCTGAGATCACCTTGGTGAATAAAATAAGATCGACCGAAGTTGTCTTGCACGAGACTCGAGCTAACCCATGATGAAAATCGATGTCTTTTTATAGATAAAGGAAAAAGGGTTCTTGAAGGACCTTTAATCGATAAAGACACCATTAGAAAGGAGAGATAGATATAAGTATTATTATTTCTACTATGATTATGGCTAAAATATTGAAGACTATCATGATTTGAAAGAACAAATCGAGAAGCTCGTTCATCGGGGGCACCTCATGAGATTTGTTTAGAGACCTCGGGAACCTTCACATTGACCTTAAGGCCTGGTGGAGAGGCAAATTGATGTCATCATCGGTGGACTTATCTCAGGAGGGGACAGTACCTTGGGTCGCAAAGCTTACGCCTGAGCCACCATCGATAAGTGCTCGAGGCTAGAAGATGACTCGGAAATAGCCTTTAAGGTAGAAGAGATGAAGTATCTCGACCTAAACCATGACGATACCCTGGTGGTTTCCATAATCGACATAGGTAGCTCTATCGACATCCTCTACTTTGACACTTTTCAAGAACTTAGGCTCTCTGCTAATGATCTCATCCCTATGACTTCTTCGTTGATGTGGTTCATGGATAACTCTATCTCCCCCCTCGGGATCATGAGCCTGCATATCATGTTTGGCGATGAATCCAAAACTATGATGACCAAGTTTATAGTGGTTAACATCTCCTCGGCGTACAACGCAATTATGGGCTGACCCACACTCAATCGGTTGAGGGTTGTGGTGTCGATATATCACATGGTGATGAAGTTTCCAACAAGAGCCAATGTTGGGGAGCTGATGAGCGATTCGAAGGAGTCCCGCTAGTGTTATCTAACGATAGTCTTATTACCCAAGAAGGCTTGGCTCGAGGCCACCACCATTGGACCCTCAAGATTTCACTAAGCCTCTCCCATATTCGAAGCTAATGGAGTCACTAGTCGAGGAACCTTTGAATAAGGCCCATTCGAATCGGATCGTCAAAGTTGAGGCAACACTCCTTGAGAAGAAGCGAGTGTAGCTCGTCGACTTTCTTAAGAAAAACATCAAGATGTTCATATGATCAACGAAAGACATGCTAGGAATAGACTCCAACGTGGCCCAACATCATATGAACATCTCTCCTAAGGTCCGACTTGTGAAGCAAAAGCCTCGTAAGTTCGCTCTTGAATGCCAACAAGTGATTAGTGATAAGGTGGACAAACTACTAGGAGAAGGGTTTATTACCGAAGTAAAGTACCCCTAATGGCTTGCTAATGTTGTATTAGTTAAAAAATCTAATAGAAATTGAAGAATGTGCGTATTACACCAATTTTAATAAAGCATGTTTGGAGGACAATTACCCTCTTTTCTAAATTGATCACCTCAAGTCATGAGCTCCTCACCTGCATGGATGTGTTTTCATGATATAATCAAATAAGGATGGTGCATCGAGATTGGGCACATACCTCCTTTGTCATGAATCAATGTATATATTATTCTAAACTCATGTCATTTGGATTAAAAAATATGAGAGCAACATACTAAAGGATGGTGAATAAAATGTTTAAACTGTTGGGAAATCCTATGGGAGCGACATCACATGCACAGCGGAAGAACAGAAAACAAAACACCCTAGATTTCTACAAAAGGTTCCATCATCGTGCGAAGATCGGTACGTCAATAACAAATCTGCAAATCCGAAAATTATATGTGTAAGAAGAACGATAGTATCTAGGGAGATTGTATATCCCTGAACTCCTGTAGATCCATGGGGGAGGATGAAAGAGGTCAAGCGTCCTCCTCTCTAGCGGTATCTACACGGTAGGGACTGCGACGATGCTCCTCTCTGGGGAGAGGAGAACAAGAGGTGGACACCAAGAAAACCTCAATCTATGACCCTTTGGTTCCCTCCTATTTATAGAGGCCCACTGTCAACCTTAATGGATCTAGCCCTATTGGGTATTGGATCTTTATCCAATTACCCAAGCCTTTTAGATCAATGGGTCTCTACCCAATAATTTAGCTCTTATTGGATCTCATTCATGGGATTCAATAATACAGTGGCTTATTGGATATCCAATAAGATATGGGCTCTGGTGGATATCTCATATCCGAACCTCTACTCGTCGTAACATCTACCATATGTGTGTGACCCTCTAAGCACAATATTGAACTGATCGTGAGTCATACCTATCATAACTCTTTCTGACTTAGTGAATTATTATCTCTATAATAATTCACTCGACTCATCGACTGCGGACGTACTAGACCACTACGTCGTAGTCCCGAGACGATACAGGGGAATCCAATCCTTTGGACCTATCTATCCTGAATTACCATTCACATATAGTCTCTCATCCATCTAATATCCCAAAGATCATATATCGAGCATGGTGTTGTCAGGCCCATACGGTTTTCACTCGAGTCTCGCTCTAATCGGATTCTCCTGAAGAATTCTTTCTCTCTCAATCAGAATGACCATGGCCAGGGATTTGCCTAAGTAAGAACACATGAGATATTCTTCTCATGATACCGAGAGTGGATGATCCTCTATTGACACTCAATTGCTCTCGTAAGGTTGGCTGCCACTCCCAATAACCGGTTATACTAGATCTGAAACTTCCAAACCTATAAGCCCGGTATCAAAGAGTAGAGTACTCATACTGGACATCCTTGGTGTCTCAAGTCTAAGGACCAGATATACTATTGCGACTACGGAATTGTTGTTTGATGTGAGGTATCAATAACCATATAGCACTCCGTAAGCGGATCAATTAGTGAACTCATTCTCCAATGAGCACCTGTACTGTACCCTTAGTGTCTCCACATGAGTAGCTATGAGACCAGTCGCCTCTATCATATGGACGGGTATACAGCACATTAGTATGTTTGGTTATCTCGATGTCTCTCTCGAGTAACCTATGACCAGGATTATTTAGGATTTGTGTTTAAAGGTGAATCGGTCTCATTATTATAATCTCATCATGATCCAATTCCCATTGCACATATCCAAGGGCATCACAATATACATCCAGATAATGTGAGAAAATACCAATAATCATAAGCAAAAAGATTGACACAGCATATTACAGGTGCCATCACTCACATGATTGGCTTGTAGGGCACCTATAACTAGCATAAATATCATATTGGGAGGAACGTTGAAGCATATGTGGACGACATAATAGTTAAAAGTAGAATAGTTGACTTGCATCTAGTAGACTTAGTCGAGATATTTTAGGTTTTGAAGAGATACAATATACTCCTCAACCCATCTAAGTGTGCTTTCGAAAACTAGTCCAAGTGTGCTTTCGAAGTTAGTTTAGAAAATTTTCTCGGGTTCATTGTTCACTAGAGAGGAATAGATGCAAATCCTGAAAAGGTTTGTGCCATATTGGAGATGCATCCACCTCCGTCGATAAAGGAAGTGCAACAGTTAACAAGGCAAATAGCAACACTTAGTTGGTTCATATCCAAGTCTGACAACAAGTATTTGCCTTTCTTCTAAGCATTGAAAAATCCAAAAGGTTTCCTATAGACCAAGAAGTTCTAAGAGGCATTTAAGGAGCTGAAGCACCACCTCGCCCAGTTGTCACAACTCTCTTCCTTTATTCTGGGTGAGGTCCTCAGCCTTTATCTCACTACCACAAAGCAGGCTATCAACTTGGTATTGGTGCAAGACAACTCGAGAGTCCAAAGAGTAAGAGTTTTAATTTCAAATAATACTGCCCACATTAGTCCTTTAGCAGACTGATATGTGGATCATCTGCTACCAGGCAATAGCATCGATTGGGGCTGTTTTTGCTCCGTTACCACCCTAAATCGATCGGTCGTCGCTCTGTCATGAACAAACTTGTAAACAAGGTGTTCAATGTAATGTTTATGCATGTCCATATCTTTTGGATTTGTTCTTGCTTTGCCAAGTATGTAAAGGGCTAGTCAAAGGCTTAACAGCCCATTTGAGTGAGTTTGGTGATCATTATAGACTTGTACATAAAGTTTGTATCATGTGGTCGCTTCTAATAGATTTGGTCTGTAGTGGACCAATTTTATACTTTTGTTGTGCAACCGTTTTGAGCTTGTGAAGTCCATGGTTGTAATGTGCATTGGCAAGGATGTGTTTGCTGAAATTGTTGCTTGTGGATCTCGTGTGAAGTGCTTTCTTTATCCCGTCTTCTCTTTTGTAGGTCCTAAGGGATCGTAGAAGGTTTCGAAGAGACTTATCTTTACAGACGGACACGCAAAGGTGCCGCATGACTTAGGCAAAACTAGCTAAGTTCGTGATAGCTCGGCACTAGATGATATTAGCCGAGTGAGAAGAAAGAAGAGAGAGAAAAAAAGAGAAAACCTAGAGATCCGACGTCACTTTCCCTCAACGATCCCAATCCATCACCGCCCTCCCTCGTTGGACGCCACATATGATGTCGCCTCCTTGTCTAAGGCGACAAGGCCTCGGTGTCATCGATGACATCTTATCTGCACGGGGAGAGAAGATGTCATGGTCGCGAGGAGAAGTAGTTTCTTCTCCCCACACAAACAAAAGAAACGAGGCATTTTCCTTTTGTTTACTTTTTTGCATGGGGAGAAGGAACCCTCGGTTTCTTCTTCTCACACGTGTAGAAACCGAGCGACGTCGCCTTTCACCGAAACATACCGCTCGATACACTTATACCATACCGTACTGAGCTAAGCTCGAAACTTTGGTATCGTACAAAATCACGAACCTTGCCAAAGAAACATTTATTATGTTAGCTATGTGCTAAGCAGAGTTGAGGAGCGATACCCCTCATCGCGAGGTTGGCTTTTACGCTAGTATTGGTGATAAGGAAGTTTCGTCCCTATTTCCAAGTGCATCCTAGACAAGTGATCACCAAACAACCACTCAGGAAGGTCCTTTCACGATTTGACGTCTCAGGATGAATGCTAAGATGGTCGGTAGAGTTGGACAAGTTTGACATCCGATATGTACCAAGGGTTGTCATTAAGGCTCAGGCGTTTGCGAATTTCATATCGGAGCTAACCCTCTCACCCGAGATTAAAGCCGACCAGCACACCGCCTTGGTATGGACATTGTGACGAGGAACACTTTTTTTGAGAAAAATCTCATACCCCAAAAATGACCTTAGACTAAAACGTCGAAGGAATCGAGTCAAAAAAACTTTTCTTGACATCGATCTTTAGCACAGTCAACACCTCGAAAGCTCGACCCCCCACCTTAGAGCCATCTCGAAACCATTCAAGAACCACCTTAGATCCATTTCGAATACTTTTGCGCCTTGGGGTTGATTCAGACATCGACGACAAAATCTCCTAACAAAGCGTAAGCTTTTCCAAATTTTCATGCGTCGTGTTGTAAAATATATGTTCGATTGCGCGCATGAACGCACACACAGTAGAACTCTTATTTTACCATCACATGCAATTAATTATTTGACATAGAGAAACACAACATGCTTACAGGTTGCAAAAAAAAAAAATCAAAAACAATTTAAGAAATACAAAGCGAAACTGTTGCTATGGTTCGTTTTAAGCACATGCAGTAGGCAACAAGACTCGAGCTTAGATCTCTCAAAAAGAATGCTGCCAGAGCCAGTGATAAAAGAGACGATTCTAACATCCACCAATGTCGTAGAAATCCTTCCAGGGAAAAAAAAACCAACCTTGAAACACAAGGACGAACTTAGCACACCCATCACGGCTGATACAGATGATGTTGAAGACATTCCAAGAGCAATCTACCGTAGGAATACAGGACCAACCAAGCTGTCCAAGAAATATAGTGAGCACATGAGCACATATACATTAGATATCCTTCTCGGCAGAGGTTTGTATCATATAGATATCCTTCTTGGCGTAGGTTTGCGGACATGAGCACATACCTTTACTCAGAAGACATCTATCTGAACATCCACCGGTTCGGGATCAGCCATTTTACTATCAAATAGTGGCATGTCAAGCTTGGGAGGGTCCTGACCAATATCGAAACATTTCTCAGTCAAGAATGAAATCTCCCAAGGCTACAAAGCAACAGACACACAGAAGCTTATTTTCTTAACAGTCATCAAGCAACAAAAGTGCAGTCGACATTTCAAACATAATTTTCGGACACGACGACAACAAAGTGGACATTGCTTAACTTTTCTTAAAAGTTGTTTTAAGTTTGAAAAAGTCGCTACAGCTTTTACTTGTGACAGCACTCGCAAGATGAGATCTTTCTTTTCTTTTTTTCATGGTGTCCATACAATGAATGTAATGCTGCTCACAAGTTCCTTTGACTTCTATGTTATGAACTACGATTTCCAGCCATGAAAATTTCACTAGATATTCAATTTCTCGGGAGATATTGAATTGACATCAGCTGATTCTGATCCAAGTTTGACCAAGCTTGAAAATTTATGCTTTTAGGTTTTTAAAGAGATGTTGAGCTTGCATGTTGTCAGGAAACGGCACAAATTAAAATTACATATTCTTAAACGTCATATCAAACGACATATAACATGATTAGATCAAGCTTACCATGCAACGCACAAGAGCCCAGTTGATGCCACGAAAAAACAGATGCTGCTTAACTTCATTGGCTCCTTGACTTGAACCTAATCTATTTTTAGGATCCCTATGCAACAACCGATATATCAACTGTTTTGCAGGAAGGCTTACCTGCTCAAAGAAATGGATTAGACTGTCTGGTTAGTAAAGCAATTTGGTGTCTTGGTATACAACTAAATAGACTAGTGTTTTCTGCAAAAACAGACCATTGCAGTAAATAACTGAACATTACTAAATGGATAGATTGCTAAAATAACCCTCTTTTGTCCTCTATCACCATGCACATGATATTTAGAGTCAGTACAGATGACTAGAAATATACACACTGTGTGATCAATTTTAGTGAGAAAATAGAAGTAAGAAAGCTCGCAGGTTTTTTACACAGGTTGTGGACATGACACTTCTCTACATATGAAGGGGGATCAATTATACTTGATGAACGGTTGCTTAGTCTTATTCATAGCTAATAGGACAATCCACATGTCTCACTTCGATGGAAGTCTGGAATTCGAAAGCAGAATGATCATATACTTTCAGATCTAACCTAGCACAAACCAATATGACCATATCAATCAGATAAAATTGAAGTTATACCAAGATAAATCAATTCTGGATCAACTAAACCAACTCCAAGTTCCCTTTCATGATTTATTCCACAAGATACAATATAACTCACTGGAACTTGAGTTCCAGTAGGTTGGCTTTTGGACAAAGAGACACTTCAGCAAAACTTAAGCTCCAAGGAACTTGAGTTCAAACTCAAACTTTTGGGGAAAAATAAGAATCAAGTGTTTACCATTCAAGATGTTCACAGTTTCACTGGTATGTGAAGGGCCAAACTCTATAATATTTACAGCCTATCCTATTTACAGCTTTTCCCTTTTCTTTTGACTGGTGAAGTGCTTTTCCACTCTTGTTAAAATTGTTGATGGATTCTCTGGAACCTTAGACCTCTATACTGTAGGCGTTTTAATGGTCAATACTCAATAGTGAATATTACCAATTATCCAATGAATTCAGTAAGAGTCCTAGGAAACCAAATCCTCAATAAATTATACATGACATCAATTGTTTCAACTTGCCAGTATTCATGCATGAACACTGCATAATGTTGAATATATAATTTCAATAAATACTTGAATTTGATCAAATACTCACCGAAATACATCCAGGAAATCTTAGGTCCTTATGAAGAATATTAGCAAATGTCTTTTGTCTTGTCTTTCCTCGGAATGGTGTATATCCATATAGCATCTCATAAAGAAGGATCCCTAGCAATGTAGAAAGCAGCAGTAGAATCAGGTATTGCAACTGAGAAACTATCTGGGCAATGAGGTATAAATATAAGAGAAACTTTAACAAGTATGGTCACCTTATTTTGAGATGTCTAGGCATGAGATATGATACAAACATTGGAAGAGAATACCATTAAGATGTCTTAGCTTCCTAAAATCTTCAAAGAGAGAAATGACATTTCTGTGCACATACTTCATATTTTGCTTTCAGAAAGACTTGGGGGAAAGAAAGAATAACTTGATTCATATCAATAGCTTTTAGAAGTTAATTCTCGTATTGTGATAAAGCCTGAGAACAACCTAGGAGTCACTGGAGGAAACAGGTGTCTCCACATTTGGAGGTTAAGTCTGGGCAATTGAACCTCCATGGAGGCTGCAGTGGATCCACCTGGTCCACTACTAGGACAAAGACCCATGTTGTGTCCATGTCATGCCCATGATGGACACCTGTACTTGTCAGATACATTCTAACATGCGTCAAATATTTGGAAACACATCTGAGAATGACAGTTCTACCCAGATGTGTCAGATATCGAATCAACTTGAAATTTCCATGAGCTGAGTTAACTTGATCGAGATTCAAACTGACTCTGAACTATGTTGATATATGTTGACAACATGTGTGCACAGTGACTGTTCACCTCTGTGGAATCCAACTACTCTACATCTCTCACCTAGAGAATCATGCTGCAAAATAACATGAGCGCAGCTCAATGGGACTGACAGATCCATCTTCCTGTTAAATATCAGGCAGACAGGTCTTGTACTACTTTGAACCAGCATGCATGATGCCCTTACACTGATTTGTAAATTAACATTCATTTTTGTCTTTATCTATATAACATCATTGGGATAGAAAAGTCTCACAAACAAATATATGTAATCACATATGTTGTAATTATTGTGAAAAATGGATAAACAATTGAGCTGAAACATATCACCTACCAAGTGCCCACCAATCAACTGCACTAGTATGGCCAGCTCCAGTAATAATCTCCTGAAAAAAAAATAACCAGACATTGGCCTTAAATAATGTTTGCAGAATAAGTTTACTAATTATCTAATCCAACATCAATATTACATTTATATCCACGGATATTGAATATATACATAATCATTTATGGAAAATATAATGAAAATATAATCATGAATAAACACTAAAAGCTGACTGCTCAAAATCCTAACACCAATCAGCAGACATTTTGTTGCATCAAGAAGAAGGATTGGAGAAACAATGTCATTTGTGAAAATTAATAATCTATCCACTCTCAAATATTCATTCTAACAGGCATGCTAATAAAAATGACAGAATTTAATTCACAGTTTTATGCAGTTATAAAAGAGCTACAACAAAAGGAATTAACAATGAACATTCATAATGATTTTGTGGAGTTACAGCAGATGGATCAAAAAACACAGGTTCTTCATTCGCATTGCCAGTTATTTGCTTCCATACAAGTATAATTGAAGATTTAAAGAAGTTCTTATACACCAAAAGAGAAAGTTGTTTAGTTCAATGATAACACATACCGGTGCAATGTATTCTTCTGTTCCAACGAATGAATTTGATGCACGCATTGGTTCAGCTACAAAAATAGGAGGAATCCTTCCTTTCATTTGCTTTTTCTTGTCCTCAATTCTTGGAAGCAAAAGCTAGACATCCATGCAGATCAGTCAATCCATAAAAGACAATAACATCAATGTCTATCTAATTATTGATATCTGCTTCATATTAAAAGACTACTTAGCAGACCCTAAATATTGATATCCAATTATTGCATCTGATTTAAGTTTATCTAGAAAGTGAATAAATACATTACCAATAATTTTCAGGTAAAGCTAAAATTTTCATAGGAGTATGATGTAGGGACCTCACTGAAATAAATTTGCCAACAGCATTGGACAATTTTATTCTAACGAATTACAATCAAGTATTACATAAAGAGTCATCAAATATGGATCCATTTTACGAAGGCAATGCCGTAGGCTTCTCAGTTGGAAAGCGGTAGAACTTGTTTCTTCTCATATTATGAAGGCAATGCCATTGGCTTCTCAGTTGGAAAGCAATAGAACTTGTTTCTACTCATATATTATAGTGACCAAATTATGCAGATGTCTGTCGACTTTCAATTAGCATTAGATTGCTAATCACAAAATGGAGATTGCAGTGAAAAAATAAATACAGAATAATTTCTATGAGGCAACGAATGTAAGAAAATTTGATAACATACATCTCCAACAAAAATACAAGAGTCTCATATATGATGTCATCAAAGAATTTGCCCACCTGTGGCTTGCAAGATGTCAAGCATGATAAATCAAAATCTGTCAAAGAAACATGTCCATCCCTCTGAAGCAAGATATTTTCTGGCTTTAGGTCTCGGTATATGATACCTACAGAAAGTAAGCAAACCTCCATCATCAGAACAATGTGAAGATCCAAGATACAGACTTGATAGAATATCTTGCCAAACAATGGAAATTTTCTCTTTTTTCACTAAAAACAAGGGAGTTGAAGAAAATTTAGGACCTAGTGTATCTAAACGGAAAACAAATGTAGTAAGTTTCCTAAGATGCAAGGCAACGTTTCATAGTAGTAGTTGAATCAACCTACCCCCATACAACTGAACAGACAACAAGGAAAAGAAATGCTTGTTTTTAAGCAATTTCTATAGCTTGATGCTTGGGTGGAGCTAGGCACATAAACACAAGCAAGGGATTGAAGCCAGGCATCACATGAGAGAAGCACATGCCTGTACCAAACTGCACTAACCAGAGGGAAATTATCCAAATTGTTAAATGTGTAACAAATACATGCATAATGAAAACGAATTTTGGGAGTGACTGCAAACAAGGTTTAATGTGCTGTTCCTATATAAATGTCATATGCTTTATATCCAGATGGTACGCATCATGGCAACATATGGTGAATACCTATGGTGCACAAGGTACATAAGACCTTAAGTGCAACTAGAAGTAAGTTAATTATATCGAACATGACAACCATTTAATTTCTTAAAAGTAAAGATTGTCATTGAATTCCATTTTTATATGTAAAAAGCAGGGTAAACCATAAATAAGGCTGACTTCTCTTTTATGTGAACTTAATTGGTACGCTACCAGCAAAGTACATGACGTCTAGAATGGGGCAGCACGAACACGCCACCAATTGATGTTCCATACAAGTTTAATCTTGATAGTTTTCATTATAGGGATGACCATCTAGAACAATTATGCAATTATATATTTATCATGGTAGAGCTCTATTGCTAATCCAATATGATAGAACTTTGTTCATAACATATATGGTATAATGTTTTCTACCAAGAGATACTAAAAAGCCTGAATGAAGGACTTATTATAACATAGCTGCTATAGAATGGATTTTGGTTTGAGAGATCTCTTCAATGGAAGAAGCATTTATGATCTTATAACAAAAAGGATGCATTACTTAAGCAACAAGAATGGCTATGGTTATTAATAAATCGCTATGCACCTTGACAGTGAAGGTATTCAAGTGCTACAACAACTTCTGCACCATAGAACCTGCACTAATAAGATGCATTCAGTACAATACAGATAGAATTAAAGTACTCTTTAAGAAAAGAATTTGAAGAAGGCCATTAACTTGAAAACATAAATGACTACTCATGTGGAAGTTATGTGGGAAAATGAAACCAGGAAAGACTAACTCTTAACTACTCATTTCGAGTAAGGTCCTTGCTCCTTTTGTGTAAGTTCCTTGGAGCTTGGTTTCGTGACATGCTAAGTTGCATCCATGTGAAGATGAAGCAAAGTCTCACCCAGCAGAAAAGAACACATGCTGTTATGGTGAATGGAGGGTCTAGATTGTGTGTGGCCATGTGTTTGGAGCCTGGGTCCCTTGGTTATGAAACTTGGAGGTTCTAGTAAGACTATTCACATTATACTTTCTTATACATCTCTAACAAACTCTATTTTTACTCAATAATCCCTGAAACACTTCTCATTAATTGTCAAGTTTCCTGTTTACGAGTTTGCAGGAAAAATAAAAAATTGTTGAAGTTTATATCTTGAGCTTGTCAGTACGATAAACATTAACTGTGCAAATGAAATATTCGAAACTACGACATTATTGTGATTAATAGAAAGTTTTACATATTTTTAGGATGCTTTATCATCATAAATCTTCAACAATAACTTAAATGGTACTTAAAGTGTATACAATTTCTATATTTTTTAGAAATTAGCAATTAAAAATGGCATGGAAGTCAATCATTTTCTGTGCATATTACCAATATGTTAATTTCACACAATTTGTCTTGATGAATGTCTGCTTCAACCTAGTAGAAGAATGAGAAAGGAAGTAAATGGACAGCTTCATTTCCTAATATATTTTGCACTGTTTTTAATTTTGGTCTGTATTGGAAGCATTAGGATTCAGATTCTCAGGGAGCAGAGTCATCTAAGGTTTTTTTTAGTTTGTTCTGTATTCAAGACAATAGGATTAAGATGCTCATGGAGCTGAGGTGTCTTAAGTCAACTAAGAATTACTCATGGATACATAAGATAACAATATAGAAAGTATCTATCATACATTTCAACAAAAAATAACTTGGAGTCAATTATGGTGCCATCAGAGAGTGTACTGGGTCACTTTGTAAAGCGGGGTCATGAACAAAGATTCTTAAAGTTATCATGCAAACCACTTCGTCTCCTCTGTGACTTGCTGTTTTTATACAATATGTATGTTGCCAATACCTAAGATTAGTAACCACATTTTGGTGTTTCATATATTTTATTAATTCAATTTAACATCAGCATCAAGAAAGTACCCAAACATGAACGTGGTAGAATTCAGTAAAAATTTCTAACAACTTGCAACAAGGATTAGTTCTACAAGAGGGCACCTAACTCTCCTAACCATTAAAAACAATAATAAGGTAGAGAATGAGGAAAAGAGAGATAGGGACTATGCTTTGAAATATAAAAGGGAAAACTTTTTGGTTACATGATAAATGACAGCTCAAAATATGATACTTTTCACAAATAAGTCATATGATGCACTGTGCTATATGTTGCCATGCAAAAAGAATCAGAGTAATAAATCACAAATGTGTTTTGAGGACAACTTTTACCTAACAGCATCTTCTTTTAGGACCTTCGCAGGTTGCCTGTCTAGCATTAAGAAAAGCTCTCCACCAGGGCAGTAATCAGTTATTAAGCAGATATGTGTCTTGGTCTGCAAGAATGTGATAATATATGATTATTATTGCTCCACAGATACAGTTTTGCATATAAAAAGAAATTTATTGGATAGTGATTTAACAACTAAAAAAGAGCAGCCTAATGCAGCCTAATTTAGGACTCTCATCAATGTCAGGTATGAGGATCAATGCAGCCTTAAACAACAAGCAGGGAGACTATTTTTGTGACTTGCACTGTAGTCATCAAAATCATAAGAAGACATCCTACACCATACCAAAACTTGCAGTCGAGAAGTTTAGCACTCAAACTTAAACGAAATATTAGATATATTTTGGAAGGATTGCAGTTTCAGTTACCAGGGTCCGGTCCATGGTCAGACATGCATGGCCATTTTGCACCTCGATCCACACCCAGACCAATAAATACCACCAGTATGTACCAGTCTGGGCAAGTTAGGAACGTTGGTTTAATCTTTTAATAAACTTCTATATGTGTTGACAAACTTCTAGTCAAGGTAACTTTTGCACTTGCTATATCCTCCATATGACTTGCCAATGGTTTCCGCTTTAAATGGGAAAATAATCTCTTTCCCTAAAATTTAAAGGCTGTGTGAGAGCCTTAGCCAGACACCACAGGTGTTTCTTTCATTAAAATAAATAAGGGCTAAAATAACTGCCCGTCTCTATTTAAGCTTTAAAACTCAGATTATTTCTGTACCATGTTCTCTACTCTTGCAATAATCAATAGCATAGTAATTGTTTTACTTTCTTATATGTTTTTTCATCATAAATGGTGCTTAAATTGTTGTAACATTTTTCACCAAAACAAGAATATCACTTTAGAACAGACAGCTTCAAATGGGCAGCCTCTTCTGTGTAAATTACATTTTTCATTCTGAAAAAAAAAAAAGAGAAGTTGGAGGCTTGGAGCAAATGACCTGAAAAGATGCATATAATGTAGGAAGGAAAGGGTGATCCAGAATATTAAGAATCTCTCTTTCTGCACAAGCTCTATGCACCTGAAGCAAGAGATCAGAAATTTATCAGATATGCACAGTGATTTCTTGGTGTTTCGATACACTGTAATTAATCAGCAACCATATAAAATGAAGAACCACATAGATGAAGAACAAAAGTGCAAGACTTGTGATTCACGAAC
Source organism: Musa troglodytarum (assembly GCA_023547065.1). Taxonomy (NCBI): domain Eukaryota; kingdom Viridiplantae; phylum Streptophyta; class Magnoliopsida; order Zingiberales; family Musaceae; genus Musa; species Musa troglodytarum. Next base: position 55,257,367 of record CP097506.1, on the reverse strand, counting down.
ATTTGTTTCTTAGACTGTACCCAGATAGTGTTTTTGAAGGATGCACTCAACTTAAAACTGAATTTTACGGCAAGAAGTCACAAGCTTTATGTTCTACAAACAAGTCTCAAACTAAGCTTACTATTATTACTTTCTGGCAAAAATTATTTACTTTGTGAAGGTACAGATGACAGGTATTACATTCCCTACTTTAACCAATTTCAACACATTTTAACAGGCTTAAACACACATTCTTTCATCATAAATCATGTTAAATAACACCTCAAAAGAAAATTCTCAGTAAAGGATGGCTGACTAACCAATGTAGTAATGTGGGTGAGGGCACGAGTCACTGAAGCAAACTGACAATGAACGATAGTATTTTGTGATTAAAAGTCAGCTGTTCAGGGAACTGCAGTAAAGATGTAAAAAGTACAGCAACTCCTAAAGATGTCAGAGAAGTCAAAATGAGTTGTTGGGTTTGGGTTGGGTGGGTGGGGACGATGATGGATTATAATATGCAACACCTGTTTCTGAGTCTACAGTTTAGTTTTGACTAATTTAATTGTTAATTTAAAAAGAATTAAAGTAAGAGGCAGATAATAATTCTTCTTCAGTGTTGGAAAAAAATCTCAAGACAAATCATTGAGATTGGAAAGAAGGATTATCCATATAGGTACCATGCTGTGCAACCCAAATGATTTTATAGGTCAAACCAAGTTATCTTAATTCCATAACTGGTATGGTCCGATTAACACTATGAAAGATTGGGTTCTTCCTTTCTTTTTGGATTTAGAGCTTCAATGAGCCAGCCCATGGTTTTCTGTCGTCATGTTGCCTCATTGTGTGCTTAACAGGAGGGAAGCTGAAGAAAAGGAAAGGAGGCAAAGAAAGAGTGGGAAGACACAGATGAGGATAGTTGGCCAGGAGAGAGAGAGAGAGAGAGAGAGAGGCAAATTTTGTTTTTACTTAATACTTTTATTTTTTGGGAAACTGTCAACAGCACTGTCTCAACATGTAGATTTGTCATGTGTGCCAGCTTCCAGCTGAAACAAGGTGCAACAATAACATATATTATTGGCTAACAGTAGCAGTATGAGAGAAAATCGTTGAAAATGATATGTACATGTGTTTGGAAGTCCTACAGATGCGGTAGTTAGAAACGGAAAAATGATTACTATTAGTGGTATGAGAAAAGATGGAAGAAGGCCTAAAAAACCTTAATAGAAACTATAAATAAAGATTTAAATCCTTTTAACTTCTCTATATATATGGGATCTTGACAGCGAAAAATTCATGTAGCCAATCTCAAATAGTTGGGACTTATGGTTTTGTTGTTGATGTTATAGTATTGGCTAACGATAATTTAACCTAACCAACAAATTCTAAAGTTGGCTCTAGATCATGCAAAATCCTTCCTTAACGCGTAGAAACAATCACTTTAGTTGAATCATACAAATTGCATAATCAATTATCACTAGGCAAAGCTGGCATGTTAACACGCAAGTGAAAACATAAAATAATCAATGCTTACCTTGTTACGATTAAGCATGGTATTTTTATCCATGGCCTTCATTGCAAAAAACTCTCCAGTTCCTAACAACTCCACCAAGTGAACACTGCCATTTCAAAGCATACAAAAGGCTTTTGGATTTACGAGTCAATCATAGGTAATACATATAAGAAGAATGCACAAAAGGTGTAGCAGACCACATAAGGCACACTAACATAATTTTTTAAAATTCAAATATTGAATATACTTGTTTAACATAATTTTTTAACTTCATTCTGAATATACATATGTGATGCCTTAATGTAAATTGCCCAATGAAGTTCACAATCACGCAATGAATAAATGTTTAAAACTATTCAATCTCTAAATGTCTTAAAAGAATCTTTTCCCCATAAGATCTCAACAGACTGTATGTTATCACAATATTCAACCTGCCATATTTTTATTTAATATATGGAGATGCTTAGGTTGTCTATTATAAATGAAGATTGATCACCAATCAAAATATTTGGAGGCTTTAGCTTAGATCTAAAACAACAAAAAAGTTCACACTGGCTAGATTATAATAATATATGCTTCAGGAACCTAGGCATGCACACACCTAATTTTTCTTGTTCTTGCTTGTTAACTCGCATATTTTTATGTGAATGTAACCAAACCAGCTCTCTGCGTGTTGTAATCATATGGTGGGGTGTAGAACTATCAGCCAAGAAAATGCTCCCATGCATCTTCCCACCAGTAACTATAAACGGTAACACTTGCATGACCACTTTTTCTGCTCAAACAATTACCAGAAGGAGAAAAAGATGCATAAACAAGTCATCGGAATTGAAGCAGGATGATCTCAAATGGTAATAGCATGGAAAAGCAAGGGACCAAACAAGCCCTAAGGCACTGATGGACACTCCTCGTTTGAGCAACAAAATCAGGCTCAAATTCATTCCTCATGCCATGATTTGATACAAGCCTAAGAAGCCAAATCCATTTTCAATCAACCAGGGTAAAACCCCAAGGAGCCTGACTGGCACCCAGCACAACCCAAACTTCAAGCCAGATAAATAAAGTTCATGCTTGGGTGCACTGTCCAATCTCATTTGGGCCTAAGCAATAGCTGACTGCCATGCATATTGTGGCTTTTCAGAGATATGTTTTCAGGAAGAGAAACAAAAAGGCCTAACCTGCTAAACTATAATATATTTCCACTTTAGTAAGAAAACACTCAATGATTGTTTCAAGAAGTTCGACAATATCATCGGTATTTCTCGGACAAATAAAAATTTTAATATCAAACGCCATTAGTTGGTGGCATAGATTCACAGGAGCAAACATATATCTGCCTCAACAAAGAACTTACTAGAAAAGAAGCCAAGTCCTGCTATCAAGGCAAAGAATAGATATAAAAAAGGTATAGGATTACTATTTTACACAGTTGACAAATGAAAAAGGAATGAACAATGTACATGAAATGAGTATTGTGGGCTCTCAGCAAGTATGTAGATACTGTCTAAAGAAAACAGTTACCTGCCAGTATCACCAAAGCCCAAAGGCTTAACAGGTCTAAAATGTTTCAATCCTATCTTTTCTCCGCTCCCTACAACCTGGAGATTAATTCTAATTTTGAGCCACAGAACTATCCAGAAACGTGAAGTAGAATGATAAATACAGCTGGAACATTGAAAATCCACAAAGATAACTTATATAAATATTAAGTGCCTTTTATCAAAATAGAGCTAAACTTGGTTATTATGCTCATTGAATCTTTGTCCTACATACCTTGAGAACAGAAAACTATATGCTGGTTTGAACTTTAGGTAGGTTTGTTTGCAAAACTCTCATAATCAGTTGCACTCAATTGGAAACATCAGTCCACTCAAACAAGTGTTATTGTGTATACAATAGATAACAATGATGAGCTGAGGTGCTTTCAAGAAGCACACTGTTTTTCTCAATTGTTTAATCAGCAGATTCCCCTTCTTTCCAAATGGCAATGATTATCAATGGTCAGGTAGAAATTTAATTAGTTACTTGCAATCAAAGACAGCTTACAGGGATAAAAGTCAATAAAAGGAAATGAATTCTTTTATGAAAAACAATGAAAGATGTTTATTCTGTATTACAACAAGAACTTTGCCAGAAAACGCACAATAAAGTCTTTTTTCATGAAAAATAAACTTTAATAAGTCATTTCCTAGGTTTAAACAACTTTAACAAAACCAAGTTTTGCCCATAGTAAAATTTGGATATCCAAGTATCACATACTTTTTGAATGGCTCTCCATGATGGATTATTCTTCATGTGTGGTTTTGGGAGAACTACATTTGAATGATTAGCCCATAGATCCTCAGGTTTCTGCACATAATTATGAAATATCATCGTAATTAATAAAATGGACTTGTCGACAAATAGAAAACATGTCGGGCTCACCAAATTAGCATCTGGGAGTTCTCTAACAGCTTCATCAACATTATCTGCAGTTTCTTTCACCTGAAATTTATGCAATAAGCATTGCAATTATTGAGAATATATATTGTCAATTTTTTTTATAATAACAAAAGAAGCTGATAAGGAAGGGAAATAGGTGAAGATCGAGAAGCTTTAAGGGAGTGTGGCAATGGTTTTAGAAGGTTTATGTTAGACTGAGAAACTAGACCAAGTGAACCTGAAACTTTTCATCCCTTAAATATGTTGAGATTCTAAGGAGCCATGGCCAATCCACAGTCAAAGCTAAACCAACCCCCTGTAACTCATTTAAAAAACAGGCCAGCATGGTAAAAGGCAAAAGCAACATGGTAAACCATTCAAGGCAGTTTGTCCTATTTGCATGACTTGCATGCACATTAGACATAACTGACCCATTGCCATGTCCAAAACATGGCAAATTAACATGCAACTTGAACACAAAATGCTTCACACTTTAAACTAATCATTGAACTGGTTAGCTAAGGTCATTCTGGATCAGATCAAGTCCCATATGGTTTTGTATTTGTTCAACCTGATATACTTCGTTTCTTCAGATCTACAAATAAGGCCCCAGGACCAATTGGCATCAGTCGCTTCCTGTACTGATGGAGGAGGAGGAAGGAGGAGGAGCTTTTCGGAAAAAAAAAAAAAAAAAAAGGAGGAGCTTTTCGAACCATGCTGTACATATGAAGCTCTATCATGCAGTGGCAGGGTGGCCGAAAGGAACTTACAACAGAATGTTTTACTAACAAGAAGACAGGAATATGGTCTACAAAGAAAAATCAATAGAAGATAATTTTGTTTGAGGTAGTCATTGAACTATCCTTACATAAAATAAGTACCTAAGTAACTCAAAGTTGGCAACTGCATTGTAATAAGCAATTAGTTTAGAAATGCCTGCAAATGTAGAAGACTACTGACCAGCTTTTCACTATCCTTGGCAGTATCTTCCGGTATACAGTTCTGAAGTGGCTCAACATGCTCACTACCATCCAACTGGACACCAATAAAGTACTGGACTTCTGCCTGTTTAAGAAGCATGATGATATGTATTTGCTGATAGACGAGGAAGTAACACAATAAAGTGCAAAGTTCTGAAACAACAAAATATACATATTATCTTAAGAACATACCTTCTGATCACGCATGGGTTGTAAGTGAAACAGATTCCAGAACTTCTTCCCTAACAAATGAAAGCAAGTGGTAATTTGAAAAAATGTACAATAGATCACAGGAAATTTTCTACAACACCATTATTTATTCAGCATTATATTAGGAGATACAGGACATGATCCTCTTTAGAAAAAAAAATTCAACTTTGACATATCAGGTGTACAGATGTCCCAAATGATCATCTCTAGTAGCAAAGCACAACACCATGGTAACATGAACCACTCTGCACTTTGCAGCAGCTGTTTCATGGGTTCTTCCTAGTGCAACATATTTCTCCAGAGATGTTAGGGTTTAAACAAACTGTGAGATGTATTAATAAGTTGAAGTAGTCAACAAGATTCAAAGATTGGAAATTGGAATCTGGGAGTGCTTCCATCACATAATTAATATTGGACACCATGACACTGTTGACTCTGGAGCTGATTCAACTGCAGATACCAGATTCATGAGAACATGTTAACAAGTTTGTTGGATCTATAAGACTTGAAAGAAGTGCAAAATTATCGCCTCTCTTGATGGACATCCTTATACGGAAATGCCTTCACAATAAAGATGTTTTTATCATTTTTGCATCAGGATTTGGGAATAAGAACTAGTGTATAAATACAGTTTATGCCCTGGAAGCTCTCTACTTGAATACAACTAAGTGAACTACTGCACGAAATTTGGAAGGAACTTCAATCTAAGGTGTGCCACATGCTTCAGCCAGCATGAGGCAACAGTGTCTAAAAATAAGAAGCCTCAGAATGTATATGAAAATTATCTTGAGATCAGAGGAATACAGTAAAAGGGATCATCATTGATCTTAGCTATGTTTTGCACCTCCACCATTTCTTTTCAAGCCATGACAACATCATGGCATCATGGCCCAAAATATCAGTAACCTCCTCCACCTCCCCCATAAAAACTAAGAGATCAAATTTGTGCCATTGACAACCAAAAGAGACAACACATTTATGACACTGGAAGGAATTTTTTTAGTGATTACATCTCAAGCAAGATAAGGAAGATTAATAAGTGTTTTAACAAAAATGAATCCTGAACTTGGAGAACCATGCATTATAGAGGGTCTCGCTAGTGGTCAAAAGACAGAAATGAATATCCAGGTTGTCTAACACCACTCTTGAAGGCTTACCCATGACCACATCAGAGTTCAGGAATGAAACCTTAAATCGAAATCCATGCATCATGTGATAAATTACATGCATGATAGAGGATAGCATGCCCTGTTCATGTCTCGGATGGGAACAAATCACTCTAATTCGCCCATGCCTATGGATCAGTCTCAAACACCATCTCAAGCACAATAACTTGTCCGTATAAACAAAACAGCATTATGCATGGAATTCTTATCTAATCATAACTGCCAGAGTTAGGAGCAAGATTAATGCTCTTCAAAAAAAAAAAACATACCACTTTTTGTGTAATTTATCAACTGCACAGTTACATCCCTTTGGTTATCTATAGCCTCTCTTATTTTCCTCACAGTTGTTGGGTCAGTTTCAGGGCCTTGGAGAAACCTACAAATACCAAAGCATTAACTATAAAAACAAACAAGCACAGTTGAATTTTGGAAATGTGCATTAAAGGCTCTTGCATCTGTTGAAGTCTATCAACTATGTCATACATGCAACATACTCACAAACATTCGTAGTCAAAACGAAAATGTTCAGCACACTTCATAATCCATATATTAAATTTATATGAAACCAAACATTATAATAAAAATTCACAGAAGAAAACAAATGTTTCGTGCCTGCAATGAGATTTATGTAATAATATTTTTTTAGTATCTCGATTCAGTTCCAAACAGAAAAGCTTACATATGATTGCATTTACCCATGATATTACGATACAAATTTTTGATCTGGTCCATAAAATTCAGCACTATGCTGTAAAATGGCAAAGGAAATTCCTGCAAACCTGCAGTTTCTTCCCAATATTTCTTCACGGCTGTATTCTGTCAATTCTAAGAAACTGTCTGATGCGAATATCTGAAAAAACAAATGTTAACTTCTTATTATTGTTATATTTATGAAAGCTCTGATTAACACTCCGATAGAAGAAATGAAACATATAGGAAATAAGAACCAGCATTACAGATCTTACAATAGGATTGTCAGGGAGCCTTGGATCAGTAATAACAAAATTCTTTTCAATGCGTTCAAGGGTTGTAGCAAGGTCTATGCCCCTTCTCATCTCTTTTTTTCTTTCCTCATCATCAAAACTTTCAGGCCTTTCATCATCACTTTCCATCAACAGGTCTTCTTCCTTAACAGGAACTTCCAGCTCATGCTTTTCAATGTTCGTATGGCCTAAGCCAATAAGGCTGCAATAATAAACGAGTTAATATTTGATCAAATGAAGTATTTGCATTTACCACATAATATCCACACCTACTATGTAACCACAGGGAAGGCTGAAAGTCAAAATGCTAGTCATTGTACTAGTACTGAGGTTAGGCAAATAACATGGGGTGTGGACTTGGGTGAATACTCACTCAAGTTAGCCCATGACAAAGTAAGTCTATTCTTTGGAACAGAAAGAAGCGATACACCAATGACTTTCAATATAAGTTGACTAGTTATATTTACTCACTTAACCTCAAGAGATTATTTAGTGGCAATAGGCACTGGTTCTGGCTCAACATTTCAGAGCAGCATGTATAGCATTCTGGGAAAGCTTGTGAACAGTGTTACTAGTAAATGAATGAGAAAAATATGACAAGCACCGAAGCGGCATTTATGACAAACATCAAGAGATTAGGAAAAACAATCATCAACCTACCCCATGAAGGACTTTAGACCTGATACTCTTGATTTATTCGCTACTTCAGGAAGTTCAGAAATTTTCTGCATTGGATTCCTCATCTCACTACGTGAATTACGCCAAACCGGAGTGGCATTTCCCAAATTCTTCCTTCCAGGAACTTGCGACAAAACAATTTGTCCATCACCTTCAGATGTCCTTATGAAAGAATGGTTTCTCGATTCTGACAGTGTATGTGGATCCTTCACGGCCATCACTAAATCAGAGACTGAACTGCGTGCCCTATCCTTTTGCCTAGCTGCAAGATTATCAACGTAAGAACAGTAGTTTCCAAAAATAAACTTAATCTAGAATTTAAAGCTATTATGTAAAACAAGATAAATTAATTTAACATATATTTTGATATATAAAAATGGATCCAGAAGAAATGCTACCATCATATCGAATCAAAGACTCTGGTAATCCATTGGGTCGCACCATTGTTTCCTTAGATCCTTCCGTATACTTACTAACCTCAACTTGCATCCTGCAAAAACAAAGACCAGATTTAGTTCTAAGAAGGAATGTATAAAGAGTATCATCATCTTACTAAAGCATTGACAAATTTCTAAGATTCAGATAGTTAGACTGATTCAAGGGTATCAAAGATAGGCTGTTAGATAACTTATTTCTATAAGCAACACAATAGCGAGAATCAGCATCTTACCCAATGAACTTAAGAGTATTTCCTGCCTCATCTTTGATGGGTGCAATTGTCAAAAGATTCCAAAATGGTGTGCCATCCTTCTTGTAATTCAATATGCGACCACAATAGTTTGTCCCGGCTGACAACGCTTCCCTGATTTTTGCAATCTCTGCAGGATCAGTTCCAGCACCTTGCAGAAACCGGCTGCACAGAAGCAATTTCAAGCAAAAAAGGAACTGTGAAGTTTATGTGATAAATCTACAACAAGAAAATTGCTCTAACATTACATTTGCTATAGCCCTTCAGAAACCACAGACAATAATCGATTTTAAAACTCTACCATATACAGAGTAAAAGACCAAGACAGAGATATTTGACTCAGGACAAAAATATAAACAAGCTATCTAAGTCAGCTTAATTTTGCATGGTCCTTTCAACACATAGCATTTTCCTTTCATCTAAGTCTAACTTCATGAAATGTTAAAAATAAGGCAAAGAAACCGGTGAGCTTGCTAAAAGAACTATGAGGTTTGAAGAGGGTCAACGTCCACAATCTTATCCTTCTAAGCAGAGAGATTTCTAAACGCAAGGAGCAATTCACTTTATCATTTTTCATCAATTTGAAACTTGTAAACTTTCTTGGTTCCATATTACTATCCAATTTTTTATGAACTCATCATTTTTATAAAAGGGGCCTGTCTTCCATAAATCCCATTTTCATGAAATTGGACTTGAATGCTGACTGAAGGGCCCAACATCCACAGAAATCACAACCGGAAGAAGAAGAAATTTATTCTTATGTGCAATTTATCCAGATGCATAATTCATGAACTAATAAGATACATCTATGGCTTAAAATCAGATTATGTTCACACATTCATGAATCAGGTTATCATTCACTTTAAATGCTTCACAAGTTGCGTCACCAGAAGTTCTAACATAGTCTTCTTAGAATGTCCCTTGGTAAAATTCCATTAATGTCCAACTATTTGAACCAAAATAAGATAAAAGAACTTAAAATTAAGACGAAAACATTCGTTTCCCTGCTTCAGCTGCACGGTTGTATTGTTCCCGTTATCAGATTGTATAGGTATATCATTACATTTAGACATTAGGGCAAACATTTTGCGTACCAATTCCTGCCGATGACTTCTTTGGCCAGATAACCAGTCATGTTGAAAAATCCGGCGCTGGCGTACATGATGGGGTGGTCGGGCTTCGTCGCGTCGGACACCACGAAGGTCTGCTGGAAAGCGGAGAGCGCCTCGCGGAGGTCCTCCGAGACCCGGGGAATTCCACCCTTATCCTTCCCCCCGCCGGCGATCGGCGCCCCCGTCTCCGAGTCCTCGGAGCTCCGGTACGAGCTGCCCCCGGAAACCTTCGACGGGCGGCCCTTGCCACCGGCGTCTTCGCCCGACCGCCGCACCCCGACGCCCTGCGGCCGCCCCGTCTCCTCGTCCGTCATCAGCACCAAACCCCACTCCGCCGCCCTTTGCGCCGCCGCGCCAACGTCCTCTCCGGCGGCGGAGGACGAGGACGAGGTCTTCTTGGAGATGGAGATTGTCTCCGAGGAGGGGTAGGGTTGCTGCGACTGCGGCGGCGGCGGCGCCGCCGGTCCGGTTGGGAGGGCCATCCATGGGCGGATGATGTCGTCGTCGTCGCCGGCGCCGTCGGGGAGTGGTGGGTTCCAGTGGGAGGAAGGCGGCGGCTCCGCGCGGGCCTGCCAGGCGGCAAAGGGAGAGGAGGGATGCTCGGGCTGGGTGTGGTGGGGCCGGGGGGCGAAGCTGGAGGGGTTGAAGACCTCGAGGGACCCACGGGAGTCGCGAGGCAGAGGAGGGATGAGTGACGAGGTCGGTCGGCGGGCAGCGGACGACTCGTCCATTTCCTGTAAAGGATAAACGTTTTTACTCAAAAAGGAAACGTAACGAAACGAAAACAAAAAACAAAAACGTTTTCTACAAGGCTTTGGAATAATCAGTTAATTCCTTTCTTGAATTTGTTGACTTGTGAAGGTTTAAGTGATAAAGTTAATGAACTTTTCTTTGTTGGATTTGAGATTTAATGTGTCAGTGGGAAGAAAACTCCCTATTTTATATATTTATATATATATATATTCAATTTTATTGTCTCAATGTTATGTATCAAGTCAAAAAGAAAAAAAAAAACACAGAGAAAAGAAAGACCACCAAAAGGATGATATAAAAAACACGAAAAAGGACTTGTCAAATACAGACAAACTATAATGTGATATTTCAAGAGAAAAATGGTAAAATAAAGGTTTTTTTTTTTTTACAATCCCCTACTTTCAAAGCTATTTTTACACCCCAAAAAATCAATAATTAATTCATAAAAAGGACCTTTTTCATTTATTTTTATATAAAATCTTTTATTTGTTTTGCCAGGTGTTATGCACTTGGCATGAAGAGGATGCAAGAAACACTAACAAATTGTAAAGAACATTCGATGTGAATTTTGAGAGGGACGGCCATCTTCATCTTAGCTAAATTCATGTAATTTGAAGCCATAAAACTGCGAATAAAGATGCTTGTATCACGTACAAAGTAAAAAACTTGCAGTCCATTGTTGAATCATGTTGATGAAGACAGTGAAACGAAAGCTTAGGACTGGCAAAGATTGCCTGAACCACTATATTTTGTCACATCATGAAGAAGGATCGCTTATCTTATTGGAATAGATTCCCCGAAAAGTATGCTTGCCCGAACACTCCGATTTGTATGAGTATGTGGGCAGATGTGTTTTCCTGATAGGATCGAATCCGACAAAGGCACGATTCCGAAGATATTGGATAAACTATTGCAAGCTAGAACATAGTAGAACAGCAGCTCTGTTGATTACTTCGACTGCAGTAAGGGCATGATTCGGAGGAAGAGATTTATGTCAGGAATTATCATGGATTTCTTGACTCTAAGAGCGCAACAATCAACGTCGCTACAGCAGAAGAGAGAGGGAGACGACTCTTGCGAGGATAAGATGCTGATATGTCGAATTCCTTTCGCGATTGGCGGACATGTTAAGAAGGTCCGTGGTGGGAGATCACTATCCCCGAACTGTACCTAAAAGCAACGTGGAAAGATCTCGGGAAAGACGGAAGCAACTCGTGTTTCTGGAGCGAGATCCTAACTTGTGAGCATGCGATGCACGTCGAGAGAACCCTATGCCGAAGCAAGATGGAGATTGGAGTACCTGCAGCGGAGGTGTTCTTGATGTCTAGCAGCCGAGCTACGGGTGGGCTTTATTCTGCAGGTGATGAATTCGAAGAGAACACGAGGAGGGATGATGGGAGAGAAGCTGCCATTTCGTTCCAGCGGAGAACCGAGACGGATCACATGGAGTTGCACGTGTGAGTATGGGCGTCGAGCAGGCTCTTCTGCATCAGAAAGGAAGGAGACAGACCACGTCGAGACGATAAGGCCGGCGATATCTTTTCCGTGCTTCTGTCTCAGCCTTCTCTTGCGGCAGTAACCAAAGATTGGAATGTAAAGTTCGGGGAATGGGAGTGAGGAGAAGCGAGGGAAGGGGAAGGGGAAGGAGAGAGACGGCAAAAGATGAGAGGGAGAGAGGCGGATGAGGTGGGATGTCTCATGTGTTTCCCGACAAGATAGGCTGATGCCCTGCGCTTGCGGGCCTCCGCCAGTGTATCTGGTCTTATTCATACTGCCCCCCATGCCACCAAAAAGTCCATCTCCACACCTCTCTGTCCGGATGAGAGCTCGTTAATTAGATTATTTGAATCTTAAAACATCTAAAATATATACAACTCAAAAAAGAAATCCCGAATTTTCCCTGTCCTTGTCTCAATTATTTCTCAAAATTATGTGCATATATATCTTTCGATTCATCTAAATCAAATGGGACCCACGCATACGTGGCGGAGCCGTGACCGCGGAAGAGAGCGGCCCATTCGGGGGAGGCGCAGAAATCATGTTGCCTGCTGCGTCATGGCCCCGTGCGAGGGTGGGGCGCCTGTGACCCCTGACAGAGAGCGATCACCCCCCCGCCCCCCCAAGTTGCTGCGGCATCGCGGCCTCATCTCGGGTTGCGCCGAGAGTAGGTAAAGCGATGAACGAACAGCACCTTTCCCGGATCACAAGTTACGGCAGGCATCTGTAGTTCTCACTCTTTCTGTATGTGCTCTCTCTATTCAGCTAGAGGATTCCGTGCTGATAAGTGTTCAAAGACGGCAATCCATGGAGGATTGCAGTAAAGTCATGGTTTGGATTGCGGAAACTAATCTTCTCGTCCGGTTAACTTCATCGAGGCTACGATCACAGACAATAAATGACTCCGTTTGCTGAATGTGACAGGTTGTATTTATCCGGGATAGAACATTATCGCTGCAGTTATTCTTCTCCTCCAGTAATTGCTCCTTCGAGCAGAAAGCCAGTAAATGTTGTCATTTTGGAGCAGAATTATGGTTTCTTGTTGCATTGCTTCTTTCTCGATTGCTAATATCCGACTATCTGCAAACCGAGCGCTGGACAAGTCGCTGCATTAATTCCAATTAATTGATGGTGTCACCCATGAAAGGTAAACGAATTCGCAGGCTGCAAAAGAGGACGCTGTCTCGAGCAAACTGATTTGAAATCCAATGCAACAATGTCATCGGACATAGTGTTCTATCTCGTCTGATTTCTTGCGGCTGATATCTTCACATCCAACCCTTCCAGAACAATTCTGTGCCTACCTTTCTTTCTTCAAGCAACTCATGAAAAAGACAGCCGCAGTGATTTAATTTGATGCCAAGCCCTTCAACCACTCACCTTAAATGTTGTCAAATGCCAATAGAGTCTAATCTGATGGTTCTTGTTTTTGATTCATTTGGGATGATGAAATGGATATACAAGGCAATTCATGCCATTGGCTCGAACATTAAAGCCTGGCAAGAATCTATTCCTTTCTCGAGCTTTGTGCCGTAATTAATGTCATATCTTTCCTTCGATTTCTGCCAATAGATATTTTTGAACAGAATCCTTCTTATCAATCTACTTTACAGGAAATAGGAGATTGACTTGAGCTGCGGTGGCAAGTGTTGTAAACACTCTCTGGACCTAGTTACAACTCTCCAACTAGCTTTCAGCAGTTGGACAGGCACAAAGGCATAACTTTGGATTAATTTATCTCAAATAGATTCAGAAACCTTTTTTTTTTTGTGTTCTGATATCGAATATCTAATTCATCAAATTCTTCGTGTTGATAGACGAATTCTCAGCCACTTTAAGACATTACTGTGGGATGGAATCCCTATCTCTGACACATACATCAGTTTCTCTTTGGAGAAGCCTTCTCCTATACGGGAACAATGAATCTTTCTGTGTAATGACCACTGCTTGTGGAGTTACATAGTCACATAGATTCCCTTTGAATCGCTTCTGTACTTTTTCCCATCTCAGAAGCTTGATGTGATCGTATGAAACAATAGGCATGTAGATGCTGGACTCGGCTGTTTCCTTTGACTCAGCAAGGAGGCATCCTGCTGAGCTGCTTTTAGATTTGTGGAAAGAGTCACTTCCATTTATGATTCGTGCTTCGCAGTACTTTTTGTCTCAACTCGAGCAAACTGATGGGATGTTGCACCCTCACATATTATATGCCGCTTATAATTTGGAGGGTCCGACGACTTCCAATTCCTCTCTGATTGCTCCTGTAGGGCGTGTCAGGATGCGCATGAATCCCGTTCGAGAGACAACGGGGAGAAGGCAGCGTACGACCCATGAAACGACCCCCGAGACGAGAAAAAGAGGCCGCAGCGGAAGAGTCCGGTCAAGCTTTATGGAACCGATGGGATGGCTGAACGAAAGACAACGCTGGATTCCGGTCAACTTTGATCTGCACGAGTGGACATGCATTTCATTCCCTTGTCAGCGTCTTCCAGTAAGTGTTTTCAATAAGATCAGCACATGTTGAAGCCTCCAAGGCATTCGAATCATTCTGCAGTCTTTGAGCGACTACTGCACTGCTAATTAATCGTATCCTCCTACAGACCAACTGTTCCCTTTCGGTGGGGATGGAGAAACTCCACTTGGATCGCTGTCGCAGAGACAAAACGTTTAGAGACGCAGGAACAGCAGCAGCAATGCCGAGGGGGGAAGGTGGCGTATGAGAGAAGAGAATGAGATGATTTAAGGCATGATGAGGGACGGGTCACATCTCTACTGCACGACTTCATTGCTGCTACTGCTGGTTTGTTTCCGCATTGACTTGCCTGCCACCTCTTCTGTGCCCATATACCAAACATCAATGCATTTCTTACCGCATTCATGCTTATTTACTGAAGGATATGCTCCGTCTCAGAGAAGAGTGATAGCACTTTTATCTTTGAACGCAGCTCTGAGTAAATCAAACAAACAAAAGGGAAGGAATAGATTAATAAGCTTGTGATTGTGGCTACATTGACAAAGGATCGAACAGTATGTAGAAACATACTAATCTTCTGTGCCAATTGATGCAGGCAGCATGTAGATGCATCTTCTTCGAGCCAATTGACTACGTCTTAGAAGAAGGCAATACGAGAACATAAAATACGGACGCAGACTTCTCATGCTCATATGTTCTGCTGCCTGGATGTGCAGGCTCATGAAAAGATGTGCATGGATGATACACTTTTGATCGATCCAAACCAGAAATGAATTATTCTCCATCTCATTTATGTTTAGCATACGACAACAGGCGAAAAATCTTCTACAGACCCTAACATCAACTTCTAAACAGTTAGGTCAACGCATGCATGCATGCAGGCATATCTATGTACACTAATTAATTAGATTGTCGCTTCTTATCAGGTTGCTCTTACTGTGCAGAAAGTGTGGTACATCCACTGGAAAGATGCTGTAAGACCTGCATAGTTGCAACATGGATTCAAGTCAATCATAGTCTAAACCATTCGAATACTTGGTAAGTAAATGGAACAAAATATCTTAAAACCATTGCTAGGAGATTATTATCGACATGAACAGCTATGCAGGTCAGGAAGTGGTGTGAGAGATGGCTTCCAATTGCATATGGCTGCCACTTGTTCCAATGCAGTAGCAAATGGCGTGCCTCAAAAGGATTAATTGTTTTGTTCAGGTGATCTTTGGATAGAGCTCTTTGTTTGTCCAGTAGAAAGTGATAGTTGTAGTTGGTCACTAATCAGCTACTCGTATCCATTTGTATGCAGTGGATGACTGCTGTTGTTCTTGTGGGGAAGTTTCCTTGGCGGAGAGTCAAATGATGCTTGTCGTTATCACATTCTAATTAACCTCCCATGAGAAGGTAAGACCTAACAGGTTTTTTTACTCTGTAAAAAAGCTTCGTGTCATTCCCTCTCATTAACGTCACCTGCCATCTCTCTCTCTCTCTCTCTCTCTGATTCGTTGCATGCACAGAGAAGGACTTAAGAGGTTAAAATGAAGAGAGCATTCAACTCTTTAATGAATGCCACTGTAAGAACTGTAAACATCAACATGGCAGAATTCCCCTCTCTTTTTCACTTGCTCGCTATTTGCATCTCCAAAGTCTCCTTCCCAATTCTCTCTCTCTCTCTCTCTCTCTCTCTCTCTCTCTCTCTCTCTCTCTCTCTCTCTCTCTCTTAGCCCTATCTCTATATAACTCAAAACCCTAGAGACAGCTGAAGAAGACAAGAAGAGAGTGGAGAGATGCCTCAGACCCCTTCAACAAGGTGGAGTCCGACACCAGAGCAGCTAATGATACTAGAGGAGAGGTACAGGAGTGGGGTGAGAACCCCGAATGCCTCCCAAATCCAACAGATAACAGCACATCTCTCTCTCTACGGCAAGATAGAGGGCAAAAACGTGTTCTACTGGTTCCAAAACCACAAGGCCAGGGAGCGGCAGAAGCTCCGCCGGAGACTTGGCTGGCAACACCAGCTTCTCCACCAGTCCGAGGGGCCTTCCTCTCCCACTCCTCCACTTCACCACCAAACCCCACCCACCTTCCCTTACCAGGTCTCTTCTTCCTCTTCTTCTTCTTCTTCTTCTTCTTCTTCTTCTTCTTCTTCTTCTTCTTCTTCTTCTTCTTCTTCTTCTTCTCCTCGGACTGTTTTGAATTGCTGAACTCACTATATCTTATATTGGATGCGCGTATAGGGCTGCTTCCATGAGGTGTCGAGCCAAGGGATGAACCTGGTGGGCAAGTTGGAGGCCGGCCAAGGCCAGGAAGAAGAGCCGACAGGAAGCAATGCGTTGTATGCTCAACCATGTGGCAGCACCGACGGACCTCCTTGTTGCAGGCCTCTCAGGACCCTGGATCTCTTCCCCACCAAAAGCACCGGCATGGGAGACGAGCGCAGCTCCTCCAAGTCCTCCTCATGCGCCACGTCCACCAACTAAGTGCAGCATCCCCTCGCCGTGCTTGTGATGCACCCATGTCCCTCTCCTCTGCACCTTTCACTGCTACTACACTGTTTGCTTTAGTCTCTCGAGCGGTTTTTGTCATGCAACTTCAATTTCCATTTAGTATGCGCTGCTTTCCTCCTCTCTTCCTTTCTTCTCTGTTCATCATCCACCTTACGAAGAATTATGATTACAGGCTAAGCTTTAACTGCCAAAAATAATCGCATACGAGTAGAATTCACGTTTAATTTGGTTTGGAATAAAGTAGAATGCACATTTTTGTTTGCTTTAATCTTGATTGACACCTTCACATCTAAATGTTATGCATCTAATTGGTCTCTAAAGCTGCGAGATTTCATGTTAAGATCAGACTTAAACATGTAAAAGAAAAAGAAATGTCCACTGGAACAGGAAATATAGGGTGCAGTTCTTGTAATATTAGATCCTACAAAACCTGGCCATGGTACCTGTAAACCATTTGGAGTATGTTAAAAGTGGAACAACATATATTTTATCTTTCAATGTGGAACTTCTTAGTCTTCCTTATTGTCTATCCAATGCAAAATAACTCAAATCACCACCCCCCATTTGTAGTCCAATAAGGAACATTTCAGATTCTTGATCAAAATCAAATCACCCATTACCTACATGTCTTAGTTTTGCTGCCTTTAGGAACATCATCAACTGTTCATGATCAGTCTGGAGTATTGAGAAAAAGATAGAAGATGGATATGAACATATTACACTAAGAATATAAACAAAATTTCAAATTCTCTTAGCACTAGCTTATCTCATAAAAATGATCAACCAACATCAATTCCCAAATATAATACACATTCTTTTAATATTCTTCCTAACTTAAGTAGCAAAGATCTTTATTATTGATAAATAAAAGTTCTTGCTCTCGTTCAAGATTACCATTTACTTTGATTAAAGATGGATTCAGAAAGGAAAGGAAAAAAGTTAGGGTTGCAGGTTTTATATGATAGTCAACATAATTGACATCATTCCATTGACTTGATCACTAAAAACTTGATGGTGTCATATTTGATTCTTTTAGCTGCATCATCTATCTTGCTCTCTTGAACCTTTAGGGTGCTCACACATGCTCATGCAAGGTTGCATGTTCTCAACAATGCTGGTGTTGGTGATTCCAAGCACTCTTTACCAGGTGTTAAACTTGCAGGCAACTTTCATCACTAAGCTGTGAATTCATGTATTCTTTCTTACTAGAATTTTAATCTAGTGTTTTTCCTGTGAAGCTGGCAATTCATATGTCCAAAAACATGCAGTGTTTTTGTCTTCTGCCATCAAGCAACCTTTTGAGTTCCTGATCTTTGACAACAACAGGCACAATTTTGTTCCTTGACAACCATGTCGGTTGATGCATCAAATGGTACCTGGGTATTAGATATCTGATTACATGACCAATCTACATTTCCAACTCCTTTTTCAGATTTTAGAGCAGCCTCTTTAATTCTTGGCCATCCAGTGATCCTCTCTTGTCATCTCAATCATCCATCTGTACGAAATGCGCCGGCAAATCAGAGTGTTAAGTTAAAATATAAGATTCTATATGCTCAAATATCCTTTGCCTAATTTATAGCCTACAAGTTTGACTCATCTCCTTTTGTATCTGGAACACCATCAAGGGGCAAAATTGGATTCCATGCAGCTAAATCTTATTCATTGACACAGAATAGATTTATCTAAAAAGTGACAGTGCATCATTTCTTGACAACTGTCTTGTTCTGCCTTCAATGCATTAGCATTAGGACTTGTATTCCCAAGTGAAAACTCCTGCTCAACTCATTAGCTTTCAGTCATGATAAGGAATTATTCCAATCATGCTTCAAATAGTGAGATGTCCTTTGCTGGGTTAGAGATTGCATCTTGGTCAAGGAATTAGTGGGGGTGTGACTGGAATTTGTTGTCCCTAGTCAACATGAGAATCCAAAGGTTTGCTTTCCCCAGCTCTTAATTTCTTGGTAAGGAATTAGTATGAGTTCCCCTTCCACCAATGGAGCCTCAAGTGACACATTTATACTTCACTGGAGGGCCACAGCATTGGGTGGGCACACAATTAAAATAAGCTTTCTCATCATTGTGTAGCCTGTAGCACTTTATGATCCTTGACATGTCAATATGATGTCATTGAGGAAGCCATTTAATCTGGCAAATGAGTTCATCTTCATAGCCGTAAGCTACCATGTCAAGGGCAGTCAAGCTTAGTGGAGGGATTACCCCAGACAAAGGGCAGACAAGGAATCAAACACAGTGCTCAAATGCAGCTTCCTCCTTGGCCTTCTCCAAGCTCACCTAGCCTTTGTATAAAGTTAATATTCCCAAGGTAGTGAGATATTAATGTAATCTGCATATCCTCTGCTTGTCTAAAGTAAGGAGACTGCCTTCTGATTTGTTAGTTGCAGCTCTCTCTTTTTTTCTTGCTCTTGTTGTACACAATAACATGCAACCAGGCCAGTCCATGTCAGATACTTCATATTACTTTAATGTAATTAATTTTTGTCATTGGAATTACTTTGATAATTGTTAATCCAGTGCTTCTAATTACCTTTATAATTGCAGATAACCATAACATCCTACTAAAGTTGAAAGTGGAAGATCATCATATTAAGTTGCAGCATATAGCATTGGGCACTCCTTAATAGCAGAGGCATGAAATCTAGACTACTAATATATGAAAGAGATTATATACATAAATGTATATACAAATTCGGTTTTTATACGAAAAGCTATAATCAAACTGAAAAGCCAAAAATACCTAAAAATACAATGAGACTAAAATCAATCAGTTTTTTTGGTTCTGCTCTTTTGTTTTTCCATATTTAGGTTTGCTATGAGCACCCCTATCATTATTCTTTAAGCTTAAGTACGTGGGGAACAAAGGATATTGGGGTGCATATGAGAAGAGCTCCTATCCTTTCAACTTATTCATCAGGACAGTAGTGGACAATGAAGATCTTATTTAAAGATAATAATGCAGCAAGCATAATGGCCCTGCTTTGTTAATCAAAAGGTGGAAGCTTCAGCATTGCTCTTTGGTCTGTGAATTCTAATTTTGGTTTTGTGTTGACCAATCATGATGCTTATCATCTCATGTTTGTATGCTTTACCCATTTCCTAAGATTAGAATCATGGGTCAGTGACAAAGTTCATCTGAGTGAGAACACAACATTACTTTACAAAATTGGTTCCTGCTCTTCAAGGGCTTCAAGTCATATGTGCAGCAACTTTATTTACTATTTAATATAACATAGCAGTGGTTAGTCTGCAGCAAGTATATCATTATGTTGTTTGTCTTTCAGCCACTAAATCTCATATCATGGCTCACTTCACATTGATATGTTTCATTCCCTTTAAAGGTGGAAATCCATTTGTGTCTGTTTCTATTTTGTTTGATTTGATTAAGAGAACTTATAGGTTAATTAGGCTGTCCAACTAGGAAAAATTCTACTAATGATGTAAATGAGTCCATTTGGACTGACCTAAACATATCAAAACACTGAAATCTAACACCACCAAACTTGTATCAAAACTTGCACTATTGCAGTCACTTTTATAGTTGGCCTAAATGCAATGCATTCCATCCTTTTCAAGGTTCCAGCCTTCAACATGGTCAGAGCTTTGTTGCAGCTCACTTTGTTGAACAATGCTATGCTCCTTCTTTCCTACTTAATATACATATCTAAATAGTACTAACAAATGCCCTATGCTGATGCACAATCATTTAGCCACTAATGAACTGCTCAAGAATCAAACCATTGCTGAACATATTCAAGCATCACTATTTGAACCTTTTTCTCTTTTCTTTTCTGAGCTGTAACACAGAGAATCCACAATTTGCATTTAGGTAATTAGTGCCAGTGTCCTCAGCCTCCCTTACCTTTGACCAAACAGCCTTTATTTCTCATTGTGTTCCTATTTGATATATAACTACAGTCACTTTCATGTCAAAATGGTCAACACTTTGTTGTGGTACAGCCTCTGCTGAAAAAGAAAAGAGTGTGCTTGTCATTCCCCACTTATAAACTATGAAACACCTTTTGAAGGGTCACAAAATTTGGGTTGCAGTAATTTCTGAAGAGTGAATCTGACAACATCATTATGCCAACCAGTGTTGCTGATTAATGGAGTGGGACATCATGAAAGGCACCAACAAAATGATTAGAAGAAGGTAAAGAATACTGTCTCTTCTCTTTCTCCCATCCTTGTGTTATGAGTGTCTTTACTTCAAAGCAAACCCAAAGCACACCATTCCAACATCTTGGAAATATCCATGATCTATCTCAATGGGGGCACTCAGCATAGAATAGCCTTGTTTACAGATGAAGAAAAGGACGACTTTTCCCAAAAGTATGAACACGGGTGCGATGATGATGATGATGCAAAGCTACGTTAAATTAGCGAGACAAAGAGCGGCTTTGTTCTTATTCTCTATGACCATATAAATCTCAGGAAGCGTGACTCTTCGTTCTCTCTCATGCAGAGATTTAATACAATGGCATCAAGATGACTGAGAAAGCTGTGAGATTTATCGAAGTATCTGAGGAGGAGAGAAAAGGAACTGCATCGAGGTCGCACTTCGAGACATCAGAAGACTACAACAGGAATTTACTGCCGCTGCACCTACGACCGAGCTCCCAGTACTACCCTCGTCTCTTTCTCTGCTGCTTTGGAGTTCAGGAGAGATTGTTCATGGTGAAGATGTCGGCGAAGCTGGCGAGGAGGTCCTCGTCGTAGCAGCTCTCGTCTTCCTCATCCGTCGCCAGCACCGCCTGAAATTGGCTCCACCAGTCGCCTCCGACACTGCAGCTTTGATTTTGCTCGTAGTTGTGGTGGCCGACGCAGCCAAAGCTGCTCGGGCCCGCTGTCTCCGTCTCGACCTCCGTCTCTGTCTCCATCTCGCCGTTCCTTGCGAACCGGCCCCTCACCCGCGGCCGGCTGTCAGCCAACGTCTTCCTGCATGCATACTGGAACGCGAAATGAATTCACTTACGACGTAAATGGCGAAGAAGGAAACGATCGAGGAGGAGTCGATGAATACGCACAGTGATCTTTTTGTGGAAGTTCCGTTGGTTGCGCTTGATGCGATACCTCTCGATCCTTTCCTTCCTCTCCTCGGCGTTGTATCGTCCGACTCTCCCAGCAACGGCTCCTCCTTCCTGGCTGTAACTCTCGTGCAGAGCATTCACCCCCTGTCATCATAATCGATCGAACGAGAAGAGTAAGGATCCGAATTTGAACGTGAGAAGCGAATCAAAATGGGATTTTGGGAGATAGAAACGGAGAAAGGCGGAGACTTTGGTGACCTGGAGGTCGCCGGTGCTGAGGACCCTCCTCACTGGACCGGCGTTGAAGTCGAAGTAGTCGCAGGAGGAGGAGGACGGAGACGACGAGAGCGGCGGCGGAGGAGGAGGCAGGGGATTGAGGGCGTCGGGAAAGCGGAGGCGAAGGGGCAGGGAGTGCGTGCTGCTGCTGCGGTGGAGGTAATAAGGGGAGGGGGAGGACGTGTAAGAGGGAATGGAGGAAGGGAAAGGGGGGAGGCAGCCATTGGCGTCGGAGACGAGACCGTGAGGAGCCGCGGCGGAGCAGAAGACCGGGGAGAGGAAGCTGGGTTCCCTGTAGGAGGAGGAAGACGAGGCGGAGGCGGCGGAGGCGGCGGCGGAGGAGAAGAAGGAATGGAACATGGCGTTGGTTGGGTTTGAGCAGAGGAAGGCGATGGCATGGGCTTGCATTTTAATGGAGCTCTGGGGACAGAGGGCGCGGGGTCCACCCGACCATGACAAGGGTGGGTTGACCACAGTGGGACCCAGACAAGGAGAGATGTGGGCCCGGGACCAGCATCGAGCTACTGAGTGCCACTGCCATGGCCTCTTCTCCAAGACACGACATAGGCAGCCACTGCCTTCCGCTGCTGCCGCTGCCGGTGCCGCCGCCGCCTACCGGGCAATTGTGCTACAGAGGGCGGAGTGCAAGCTAGCTAGCTCAAGGTAGATGTTGCCTCCACACTACTCTGTTTCAAGAACAAGCATCTTTAAAAGCTAACTCATGTTTTCTTCTGGATTTGACCTCAGCAGAGCAGCGATTCACCAGAACTGTGCTGAATTCTAAGCTACGAGCCATGCCTAATGGTTGACAGCCACCAGTTTGATATGTAATTTACAGGTAAATCAAGCAATGGATCTGAATCAACTTGATGGTCCTCTTCATTTCTTTGAGTTGCTTAGAGCCAATGATGTTGCAGATTGTTTCAGACTAACTTATTTTTAGTATTTTAAGCATGCTAATGATCAACCTATTCCTCCCTTTACCAAGTGGAAAATTACTTGTAGATGGTGCACTCGGCAAGTGGTAATTTAGTTTAAGCTACCAGAGGTCTCTGGTTGCTAAAAAGCACAAGAACAAATGGCATGCATCAATTAACTCACCTACTTTACAATCCTACTCTGCTGTTATGTTTTCAAGAATTCATAAAATCTATATATGTGAGTTGAGTGTTATATTTTGCCCCAAAAACTGTTTAATTGTCAGTTTGATAAAGTCATCATATGAACATGTTAATTATTTTGAATTAGACTAGAAAACTTGTTCCTCGTAAAATTTTTCGCAAGGTTTCATGGTTAATCCTTATCATGTGTGCCATGATTGTTCATTAAATCGACACCTTTTTGTCATCAATAAGTTTAAGCATATCTGAAACTTCTTTGCTAGCAAAGGCATCTTTTCTGCATATTTTTGGAGTAGTAAGAACCTGTCAACAAGATGCTTGAGCTTTACAAAAGAGCCAAAGAGAAGAGGCTGCTTTACAGTTCCAGCAAAATGTTTGCACAAGGAAAAGCTTCTCATGAATGGTTAAATATCATCAAAGTTTTCGATTAAACTTGAGGAGCAAAATACTGATGCACTTTTCGATGAACATGCAGAAGGAAGCACTTGGATAATCAGGTTTACAATGCATCTGGAATTACTTCTCTTTTGTTTTTCTTTAATGACAACTCAAAATATCGATAAAGGAGGAATTATGGTTCAGTTTTTTATAAGATATTTACCCATATATCAGAAAACAATTAGATTTTGAGAACAGATATCAGCAGGGAACTGTGGCAGGCACCAACAGAGCTGCAGACTCCTCTAAAATGGAATGGCCTTCCATTACATTAACATTTTGGGGACAAAAACTTAAATGATTTGATCTGCCAATGATTGAGATGAAGACCATGAAACAATTCCCCCATTAACACAAACAAAACAAGAAAAATCCTCTCTCTCTTTTTTTTCTTTTTTTTTTTTTCATTTCTAGAATCACAGCAGCAGTGGACCTTCTATTTTTAAGCTCAAATTCCAGAGTGATATGTTGGGTTTAAAGAAAAGAAATATGAGTTAAGGAAGGTAACTATTAAGAAGCTTCTTAGTTTGTGGGGGCTTTGAGAAGATATTTGACATGGTTGACAAACTTGATGCTTCCAAGTTAATGCATCATCTGCAAGCACTACATGTCTGATCTTTACAAAAGAGCAAACAAAGATTATTCCTTTTTTTTTTTTTTCCCTAAAGCTGCCTTTAATACAGATGTATAATTTCATGTAACTTGATTCCTATTTCCAGATGACTACTGTCTGTAAAGACATACACTGAACCATCATTTGTCAAATTATTAACTGAAAAAGAAGTGTTTCCTGAGTAATTTTGTCTGGTTAATAGTATCTGTAAAGTGCATTAGCAAATTATTCATCCATTTTATTAGTTTGTGTTTCTGTAACTTTTCCCCAAAGGCAGAGGAGGAGAGCAGCAATGGAACAGCCAATCTGGCAGACTGTGTTAAGGAAACAAGTTGATGGAACATGGTGAGTGCATTAACAGAATCAAAGAGGAGATCTGCTTTAGACTTGCAGATGAAGGCTCTGCTGCAGATACAAGTGACAGCAGACAGATGCTTGAGGAGTGCATGAAGTTAGCATTGTCAGGTACTTCATGTGGTTGGATTGATGATTCAGATTGTGCTTTCTGAAGTATCTTGCAGCACTGGGGGTTGAAGAGGATCAACAGAGACAGCACCATTGGTGTAGGTGGGAATGGACTTGCCATGCATCAGAAAACCATAGACATGGAAGAAAAATAAATACAAGCATTCTCTATGGCCACCCATCTTCCTAGAAGATCTAAATCCCACCAAATTGCATTGGTGAGAATGACAGAGAAGGAGAGAAAGGAGGGAGTCTGCCTCCAAATTGTATGGTATGAGAGTCCCACCAAGCAAAAAGTCATGAAATAATCATTAAAAAAAGTCAACTCCCTCCCTGATCAGGCCTGATTGGACAAGACTGTAAAGTCAACTCAGCTGAACACCTGATGGTGCACACATTAGCAAAAAATGCTCTCCTAATTCTCATAAAACCAAAGATTCAATCACTTGAATCAAACACATTTCATGAGAATTCCCTTCCCTTAGTCCACACCTTGGTTTCCCCTCTGGGCATTTGCTAGAGGGAGGCAGCTACCACTGTTTGGGTTGGATGGAAAGGAGGTTAATATTGAAAGGAAAAGCTTCATTCCTACCTCCTACTGTTTGGTTTTGCCATCCCTACTGCACTCCACCTCTGCATCCAATGAATCCACCCATCATTATAACTTTCATTGACTATATCTGGCGTTGATCTGCTTCCAGAGCACCACTAATGGTGTTCGCAACATCGCTTAACAAAGAATGATCCACTTGGAGCATGGCAGTAAAAAAACCGACGCAATTCTCTTCGGACGCCGGATGTAATCCAAAGACAAACATGAAGAACGACAGCCTTTTGACTCTGGTGCACCAGTGTTGTGCATCTCCAACCCTCTTCGAGATGAAGAATGCATCTCACCAGATCAGAAACAATCCGCAGATTTGATTCACTCTCTCATATTCCAAAGGGAGGAGACGATTGAAGTGCGGTAAATCCTTTTAATCTTGCTCAGATGGCTGTGCTGGAACTCGTGTGATTCTTTCGTGGAAGAAGCGATGATTGGCTTCCACAAACCACCACCGGGAAGCCACTAACCTGGCCGAATCAATAAACACAACCCCAAAAAATGGTGCAGATAGCACATCAAAAGGTTCTCAGCTTGCATCATTCGAGTATGTTAAGATGGCACCACCTGTTCCCACGAGGAAGAGAGAGCCTCATGAAACAAGCAGCAGCTTTGGTCGCTTAGGAGCCACAGACTCTAAACATTGCATCTAATGGAGGAGGGATGGCTTGGTTCAGAACCTCGGAAGTCTTCCACAAGAGCAACCTCGACAACAATCGACACGCTTCTAAACGCTGCCGCCCCTGTCAACTAAGAATTCAAAGACAAGAAATGCAAGCATGTTTCGACCCCACGGATCGTCCTGTGGGAGAATGATTTCATCTTTGAACACGACTGCCTGCAGATGTCGCGGATAAGAAAGGTATAAAGGAGACATCCATGTTGTTTCGATCATCTATTGGACCGCATGTGTTTGCTCGGTCACTCAGCATGGGCAGAGGTCGCTGTGCTGCTGCCGCCTCGAGCTCTCGATTGCCCACTCGTTCATGACAGAATCAGCAGCGTCCAATCCCAGCTCGCAGTGGCCATGGCCAACCCAGCACCATGAAGTCCATGCGCACCCAGCGACATCATGAGGAGATGATGAGAGGATTCATCAGAGCTTCTGAACACAAGCAAGAAGGAGGGTTACAGAGTTCATACTGTTGCGTGATTCTGACAGATCTCTAGCTGCAGAGTTGGCGATCCATCTTCTCACACACATTTGTTATCATCCATTGGTAGGTACACACGAAGACAAGTGGGAAGGAAGAAGATTAGGATGTGGTGCAATCCTGAGAGAGAGAGAGAGAGAGAGAGAGAGAGAGAGAGAGAGAGAGAGAGAGAGAGAGAGAGAGAGAGAGAGAGAGAGGTCAACAGGGAAAACAGTCCTCCCACCACCATAGCCATGAGTGGGAATGCAATAATTGCTTCGGTGATGGGCGTCAAGGGACTTGCAGCACACAACATGGCATGTCAAGAATGTGCAAACGAGCTATGTGTGGAGAGTTCAGACAGCCAACACTCTCCATTTACAGATAGGGCCTGAATTAAGTTGGGCTTAATAGGTTGTAAGGGTTGTGGGTGATTGGCCTTCAAAATCTAATCTGAGAGAGCTGATGAATTGACTGCATGAAAGAAGAATGTGATTGCAGGTTTTGGTGTTGCAGGAAAGCAATACAAGGCCACGATGCTATGTAGATAGTGGAGTTTGGCCTGCTTGTTTGCCACAGCCGACGCAGGAGATGATTGCATTACCTTGATATCTTCAGCATCTGCAGACATGATATGATTGCCACTTAGCACAGGAGAATGTGATTGCAGGTTTTGGTGTTGTAGGAAAAGGCAAAGCAAGGCCACAGCTGATGCAGGAGATGAATGCATTACCTTTCCTTCAATCCTCATCATCTTGTTCTTTGAGCTTATGTATTTGCATGATTGTTCCTCTCACTGAATCATCAGTCTTTCTGCAAGACTGTTGAATCTATGGACATGGATGGATTGAACGGGAACAGAGGACTGGGAATCAAGCTTTGGGTTTCTCCTGCTGTCTCGATGGCATAGGCTGCCTCTGCTTTCCCAGGAAATTAATGGTGGAGTCGGAGAGCGCGAAAGACAGGGCAGATCGACCTCATCTGTCGACTGATCTCCAGCCGAAAAGAAGATGCCTCGAGCTATTTGCCGCCCACCAATTACTGTCGGGCAGGTCTGATCGTGAAGACACGGAATCAATGCAGTGAGAGAGTGAGGACGATGATGCAGGAAGGAGGGAAGAGAGAGCAAGAAAGAACAAGCTGGATAGGGATGATCTAGTGTTTGTAGACCTGCATCATACACTCCTGTGCTTCAAGATCAGAAAAGAAAAGCATAAGACTCTTGATGATCATCTGTTTGGTGGTATTAAGAGGAGAAGATTTCGATACCAAAAAAAATAATCAAATATTTCTGGTAATCTCTTTGAATCTATTGGAGAAAACTATGGGAGCACTCAGAGCATTCTCTTCATGAAGTATATAGCATTTGTAGAATTGTATGACGCATTGAGCATCAAAAGATGGCCTTAAGCTTGGTCAAAAAGATGAAGCTACTTCTGTCCCAGCATAGATGTCTAAATGTTTGGGTTTTATCATCTCCCTGCTCAAAGATCACAAGTGTCCAATTGTCTCATGTTGAAACTATTTCTCGCTTTGGATAATTAGCAACAGTGGCAGTGTTCCTTGGAGCACACAGATTAGTGTTGCAGAGAGAGAGAGAGAGAGAGAGAGAGAGAGAGAGAGAGAGAGAGAGAGATTGTTTATCCTCAGCTTCGCTTGGCCAAATCCATGCTTTAAATGGTGCCATCTTCCCATCTCGCCTCTCCAAAGACTACGCCACAGAGAAAGCTTCTTCTGGTCTTCTCCTATGGCAAGAAACCCTCCTCCAAATGAACAGTTAGCAGAAGAAGATTACATCGACATGGACTTCAGCTCCGTCACCTTCTTCTGCGCTTCTCCTCCGCACCCGACAGAGTTCGAGTTCCAAATGAGTGCCGACCCACAGCAGAGCGAGCCCGTGGCTTCCCCTGCGGACGAGCTTTTCTTCCAAGGAAAGCTGCTTCCCCTCCACCATCCCCCGCGGTTGCATATGGTGGAGGAGCTCGTCCACGATCCGACTTTCTTCATCCATGAACGCGGCTCGGATCAGATCGAGAAGAGTACTGCAGTCATCAGAACTCGCAGTGTTGCCACCTCCACTCCATATCAGTCCTGCAACGCCTCGCCCGCCACATCTTGCTACGTCAGTGGAGAGCTCGAGGCAGATGACTGCTCCGAGGAGCTCATCCAGTCGCACCCGAAGAGATCATGGACCAGGAAGCTCAAGTTCATCAAGGAAGCCACGCTCGGGCTGAAGCTGAAAGCTTCCAAAGCTTATTTCAAGTCCTTCTTCAGCAAATCTCGGTGTTCGAATGAGAAATTTGCAGCCTCTAAAGACGAGCACCGCTCGCACGCCTGCCAAAAGGAAGCAGAAAGGAGCAAAGAAGAAGAGAAGAACAAGGAAGAAGTAATCGCAGGTCACAGGAGGTCTTTTTCTGGTGCAAACCACTGGCAGTCATCAGCTAAGTCCTCCGTTTCTTCTTCATCATGCACTTCCTCTAAATCTTCATCCTTTTCGAGTGTGAACTCCAAGGAATCCTACGGACAACCGACGCTGAAAAGGAGCAGCAGTGTCAACTCCGACAAAGAGAGCTCGATCCAAGGAGCAATTGCTTACTGTAAAAAGTCTCATCAGAAGGACTCGGCCAGAAGAAGCACAAGCGAGATCGGGTTCTGTTTGCTCTCTGGATCCAAAATTGCTCCACATAGTGAAAACGAGAAGCCAAGAATCTGGGGAAGAGTGATGTGAACGATGTCCACTGCATCAAAAAGAGCGAGGACAATCGAATTGCAGTGTGTTTGCCTATGTATGCTGTGATTCAATCTATGAACCTAAGCACCGTATTCCAGATGAAACTCGACACAAAGAAATCTTTCAGTTTACTCGATGATCATTATTTTAGATGCTAAAAACATCTTTGAAACTGCATCGATGTGACCTTTGTTCTTGCAGCTTCTGCATCCCAGCAATGAAAACTCTGGGCACACAAAGAAAGATGTTGTATTGCCTCAGTTGGAGGTGCCTTGATGCAGAGGTTATCTCGAACGAAGAGGTGCAAGTAGGCATGGAAATGAGGCAGCTCCACTGCATTCAAGTGGATTAAAAGCAATAATAGATTTACACATTGTCGGGGGAAAGTGATGTATGAAGTGATAGCAGAGACTCCAAGTTTGATGTTTCTTTGCAGTACACTGTCACTTCCTATCATTTCATGACTGAGTTAACATCCTCTCATCTCTCTCTCTCTCTCACCATAGCTTGAAGCTAGGCTGCAGCATCAATCACTGGCATGAACTGTTCTGCCATTTATGGTTTGAAGAAGTCTGCTCCCATCAACAATGTCCATGTAGAGATTGTGAGATGCTAATTCCACCAGTCATCCACACATTACAATGAAACAGTTTCTCTGGCTGCCATTTGTGAGGATTAGATCACCTTGAAGATATGTATGCAGAGAGTATATTTTTGTTGACAGACTCAAAATGTGAGGCTACAACCTACAAGACAAACCCACCCAAAGAAACAAATCTTCAAAAACCTAGTGTGATAGTGCCACCTGAAGTCATCTGCATGTTAGAAACTTAATGCAAAGCCATGATCATAGCAGTGGTAATGATGGCAGAATACCACTTGTCCACAAGCTGCACATGAACCTTTGCTTTCAGAGAACACATTGCATAAGCTCACAGGTTGATTCCTTGGCCATTAAGTAGTAGAAGAAAAGATATCCAAGGTGGAGACAAATAAACCTTAAACAAGGCAAGCATGTCACCAAAAGGAAGCAGGGCATCCCACTCAATTGATGCTGTTGAGCACTTGCAGCCAGAGTTGATGGGGCACAGAAGAGAAACCCCCTCACCTTTAATCCATCAGCATGCATGATATCATTTTTATTCTGGTTATCATATGAAGCTCTTTCCCTTATGGGTATCTTTCATTTAAATACAAGCACCACTTTCCCTGGATGAGGTGTGGGCATGCTAAAACTTGCTGTATATATATATATATATTTGTAAGTAAGAAGAACACACTGCCTAAAATATGAGATTTCAGGTGATGACTGGTTAGCATCCACATCAATGTGGAGAGATTTATGCCTTCTCATTGAGTTCTCAAATGACATGAATATTCCAGGAATTGGAGAATTGAGCTGCATCAGATTCCATTTGACACTTTGTGCTATGCTCCTGTCACAAAAATGTGGAATGTTTTCATAGACAATGTTATATGTAGAAGTGAGGCAGACCAAGAAATAAACCAGGATGAAGTGCAATCATATGCTGAAACTGTAGTGCAAATCACATATTTTTAATGATGTTAATGATGATGGTGAAAAATAAATATACATATCTATTTCTATAAAACAAATTTAATCAGTTTTGGCACAAATCTCAAGATAAAATATCACGATGATCTCGATGGATGCTTGGTTTCGTCTTCTCGACACCCAAATTAACAAGTATCATAAATGAATATTCTCTCAATCAAGAATTTTTTTTTTTTTTTTGTTGGGATCTGTTAACCTTTTTTGTGGGCATCTGACATGTTAGGATCCAAGTATCTAGTTTCAATTGATGATCGTATAAAAGTTTAAAACATGAATGATTGAAATGAATCAAAATAATAAATAGAAAGGGAACGATTATAGTATGCAAAACATTTCGAAAAGGAAATAAAACATGAACTATAATATCATGAACTGCTTTGCTGATCGATGATAATCTTGATTAATTAACGAAACTTCTCTTTTACTTCTATTATTTTGATTTTGATTTTTTTACTTTCAATTTCGCACGAATTGATTTAAATTGTTTTTGTTTTTTGGTATTTTGATTTTGAACACTAATTTTCTGGAGTTAAATCATCAGTCCGAATGCCCATTGTAAGCAACATATTGGGCCGAACCAATGAGGCCTTTGGCCCAACCAAGCCCACTTGCGAGCCGACTGATCTGAGCCGGGCTCTTTTAGCGGCTAGGGTTTTGGAGCTCCTCTCTCGATATATAACTTTTCCTCGCCCTCCGTCCTTGATTAGGGTTTGCGCGCGGCGGAAGCGGAAGCAGAAGCGGAAGAAAGCGACTAGGGTTGAGAGGCGATTCTATCCCGATGGGTAAGAAATTGTTCCCGAAAGGTTAAAGCCACTCTTTTCGATTGATTTTGAAGAGTAATTTGTGGGGTGTAGCGAGGATTAAGGTTCACGAGCTTCGAGGGAAGTCCAAGGCCGAGCTCCAGGCCC
This sequence comes from Musa troglodytarum, assembly GCA_023547065.1. NCBI lineage: Eukaryota > Viridiplantae > Streptophyta > Magnoliopsida > Zingiberales > Musaceae > Musa > Musa troglodytarum. The sequence goes on along the minus strand of CP097506.1, from coordinate 55,225,500 downwards.
AGCTGAAGGACCTCAAGAACGAGCTCTCCCTCCTCCGCGTCGCCAAAGTCACCGGTGGCGCACCCAACAAGCTCTCCAAGATGTGAGCGGCCCCCACCCCCTTGATCTGTTGTTCTTTTGTTCGTGCGCATCTTGTTCTTTGATTCGGCGCCTTTTCAAAGGTTGATCTTTTCGTGATTTCTTTTGCAGCAAGGTGGTTAGGGTGTCGATCGCGCGGGTGCTGACCGTGATCTCGCAGAAGCAGAAGGCGGCGCTGAGGGAGGCCTACAAGAACAAGAAGCTCGTCCCGCTCGATCTCCGCCCCAAGAAGACGCGTGCCATCCGCCGCCGCCTCACCAAGCATCAGGTAACGATTTTCTTCGGGCTGACTTTATGCTGTTTTGATGAAGTAGGAAAAAACCCTAAGAAAATGAACTGCATGATCTTGTAAAATACTTTTGAATGTGTGCATTTAGTGTCAATTTCATTCAAGATTGGATCTTTCGTACTGTATGACTTGGTCATGTCTTTCTTTTGGATAAACACTAATGCTCTGTGATGTAAGAACATTATTTATCATGATATAACACTCATCCACTTTATTTTATTGCCTGAAATGTTTACATGGGAAGATGAACGTCCCAAAAAGACCATTATTGCATTAAGTTTGTGCCCTTGGTTCTTCAAGACCATTTATTATCTAGCATTTTAGGTCACTGTATACCTGAGTTGTGTGGTTTTGTGAACAGAGTTGTGTTTATTGGATTATCTTGTGTGAAGGCGTAGTTGCTAACATTGCGTTTAAATTGCCGGGTGGGTAATGTTAGGTTTAGATTGACTATTGCAGGAGAATGGGATTCATAATATTAGGTTGCTTGATCTGAAAATAATCCAAAGAGTTGGAGGATTGAATTGTTTTCAAGTTCCATGACTTGTCTATTTAAACGAGTTCAAGTTCCTCGTGTTCATGTTATCACTGTGCCTTTGCACTTGTGAAGTTTGTTTCAGCTGTTTGATTTTGTCATGATGTGTGTGTCTCTTTAGTTGCAGAGACCGGATAGGCTCAGTATTACTTGTTGTCTTTGGAGCATAGAAAATTTAGCTATAGGGATAATTAAGCTATGTAGATGGTTGAAAAGAAGATTAGAGAAGGAAACTCTATTTGCACTTTGGGATTATGAACATTCTTAAAAAAGACAAGGACATCACTAAATTTAGGTCTGATTTGCGAAGTAAATGGAGAATCCAGAGATCACTTGGCGGTGTTATTTATTCATACCTGAAGAGGTATTGAAACTATTAGCTTCACTTTTGATATCTTCATATTTTCTTTTTTTTTTATATACATGTTCTTAACATAGTTCGCTCTTAAAGAAGCATCATGTAAGCTTATGCTATCTTGTTCAACATAAAATCAAATATTTATATTGCAATAAAATGCTACATAGATGACATTATGTGCTGGTTTTCAGACTCTTTGAAAACTGTTCTCATGTAAGATGGATTGGATCAGCACGATATCTGTGCTTTTAGAATTATACTAATTCAGATCAATGCATTACATAATATCTCTGTGAATGAAGTTGATTCAAGGTGCGCTTGTCGACACCAATACAATTCCATGATTGGTCATGGAATTAACATCAATGTTCTTTTTATTTGCATTTGCTTCTTTTTTCTTTCTTTATTTTTGGTCACGGTTCATAGATTGATGCCAGTGTTTCCTGCGCACTACAGGAATCCTTGAAGACAGAACGGGAGAAGAAAAAAGAGATGTACTTCCCGATGAGAAAGTATGCCATCAAAGCTTAGATTAGAATGCCGCCTATGAATTCAATCTTGCTTTATAATGAGTACTGTATGGTTTCAAGTTTTGGCTTCTGCCTTGTCGATTAATTTATTTTGCAACACTATGGTTGGGTTTTGTACTTGAAAATGGCTGAGGAAGACGATATATTGTGTGATCAATTTGTTAGTACATGGCAGCATCGATCTGATTTCTTGATTGTGTTTCACAAGATCACAGGTTACAAATGGGTTGGTGGGCATCGACAAGGAAAACAAAATGCTCCCAGTGTAATTACTTGAGATAAACATGAACTGCAAGAACTTTGTTTTTGTGTTGCACGCTCTCCCTCTCGCTGCTGCTTTTTGCCGCCACAGCCTTTAGGATGGCAATACCATTTGCGTCTTGATACCTTCCGGTGCCACCCACCACCGCGATGTGGGACTCCGCTTGGGCCGGCTGATGGACTCCGAAGAGGCACAGACTGTCCCCCGTCTCGCCGCCACCGCCTGCGAAGGTGACTCTCATCGCCACAATGTGGCTGCTTCTGTCCGCCATGCTCGTCACAGATATCCCTTGCGCCTTACCTGACAGCGGCGACCCAAGCTCGACGTTGCCCGCCAGCTCCTCGTCGACCGCCGTCACTGTTCCGGCCTCCAGTGCCGGTGCGCTCGCGAGGATCGGTAGCCAGCCCCTCGCCGGACCTGTTCGATCTCCGAACGGTGTTCTGCCGAGGTCGACGCCCATCGGCTGTGGTGACCGTAGCGGGGCGCCGCTGTGCCGGCTCCCGAGGACGTCGTTCATTATGAAGGTTATCGTCTGGTCGGTCGCAGGGGATGTCGTTGTTTTGTGATCCAAATTCCTCGCGGAAGTCGAGAGGTCGATGGTGACGAAGACGAAGAAGAGAAACAGGCGTAGGTTGGACATGTAGGTGGCCATCGTTATCTGCTAAATGGGATTCATGGGCGGTGGGTTGAAACCCATACGTGTAGTGTTTATATGGAAGATGAGGCTTTCTTGACGTTGGAATGGTTTAGCTGAGCATAATGGAGTGGTTTAGTCAGAGGAGATGATGCATGGCTTTGCCAACCAAAACAACAATCACGTCAACTCCTCCTAATCTTTCCCAGCTTTTGTCACTATGCTTAATCTTCCCATAGTGTTTATACTCGTTAGAATCATAGGATAAGAAGACATGGGAGTCCTTGGGAACTCTTAACAACATCCATATTGTTTACGCTCACAGAATTGTCGGCAGAACTCTCGAGGGAATAATTGTTATCGGGGTATTTATTGGCTTGTCCTACCATGACAAGAACAGGCATTAAATAGTCGAGACTTGGATGCATGACATCCTTGTCTCAATTAATCAAAGGTTCGCTCTGATATCAGAAGGCACACCAAGTGGGCACACCTCTGCCATGCGTTCTTCCTGGACTGGTTTAACCGTGGGCTGGTTTATATTCGTGGATCAGAAGGGAGAGAAAGCTGGCTAAGCTCGAAGGGTTGGTGCTTGGATTAATTCCTGTTGCTTGCTTCTTTCTTGGCTGTGATCCTCAGCCCAATTTAGCCTGAGCAGCAAAGTTTTCAGGGAAAAGAACAGAATGATTTGATGAGAAGAACCACTAGTTTTTGGATCTCACAGCACATACGCTGTTCCACATAGATGCAGACTTTCGATCAAAGGGAAGGCCATAACTGAGCATTCTTAACCTTGGAGACGCTGTTTAGGACTCCCAGCGGCGTCACGTCTCCGATCACCGTCACCTTCTTCGTCGCCATGTCTATGTTGAATGAGGTCACGCCTGGTTACGACGATCAGTCAGTCCGGGAAACTGCAAAGGATGGATGCTCGAGGATTTGTGGCAGCTGTTCTCACCTTCCATCTTGGAGATGTGCTTCCTGACCTTCATTTCACAGGCTTTGCAGTGCAAAGACACCCTCAGATGCACAGCCTTCGAAGATATTTCACGTTTGATCAGTGGAGTCGGAAGAATATCGGCAGATAGTAGTCGTTCCGATGTCAAACCTGTTCTTGTGACGTAGTAGAAGACGGTGGCTTCAGGACAGCAGGTTGATCCGCTGAGAGAAGAGGAGGAGCAGTCCCCACGGTCGGGAAAACGTCGAAGAAGTCATCATCGTTCAACAAGAATCGCGAGGAGCCCGGCGGAGTCACAAGATCAGATGGTTTATCCGAGCTCTTCCTGCTCCTTTGGTTGCGAGATCTCCTCTCTCTGGTTGCACCAGACATGGAGCCGAGACCAGAGTTTGCTCCCCTTGGATCTCTCGGATGAGTCGTGTGCCGCTCGGCCGCTCTTCCGGTGCTCCCTCGGACCATCGACCGCCGATCTATGCTCGTGCATATCGCAGCCGATGCCGGTGATACACAAGAGAAGTTCACTCCTTTCATTTCCCTGAGGAGAGAGAGAGAGAGAGAGAGAGAGGACTTGCAATGGTTATCCTTATAAGCTGGAAGAAAGAGGTGGTGGCCGAAGGGGCAATGTGATGCTCGGTAAGACTGAACTATTGCAAGGCCCAATGGTGGCCATGATTGCTTCTGCTTGCATCAACTGGGTTGCTGCCACCATCAAAATGATATCACTCACCTCATCACCCTCTTATCATGATGCTACCATGCATCATCGGTTTCAGGTGTCAAGCAGGTGTTTGCTCACCCTGTCAATATATTTTGGTTCTACAGTATCATCTAACAGTCTCTTGGTTTCATGATTTGCCCAGCTTAATTAATTAGATTCTGCAACATTGATGGTTGCTATAATCTCTGGAGCAACTTATCTGCAGTGTAATCATTCTGCAAGTGGCATCAGAAAATATTCTCGGCTACCATTGCTCAAGTCCCTTGCTGAAGTACTTTGTCTCATCATGTAGATTTATCACCATCTAAATCACTTGATTCTCCTTGTTCAAGTATAATATTATCATGTAGACAACCTACCAACTTATTAAACAACAAGACTCAAAGTCCTTAGTTTCATGTGATTGCAGAGCAAAACCCAGGCAAGAAATCAAACTACAGAAAAGATTAGACATGCTGTACTCTTGTTGACAGAGACCTTTCAGTTCAGACATACCCTGCAACCTCATGTATTGCCTTAAAATTGATGTCACAACCTCATGTAATAATCATCGATTATCCATCACTTGTTTGCATCATTGCTAGATATGGTTAGATTCAGATAAACCTACATGGGTAATGTTTATGTAATAATCAATCAGCTACTTTCTGACACTATCTTTCTGGTTAATACTGTATTCCATCCATATGATGCCTGCAAAAACTAGTGAATTGAATCCTTCTACTGAAGACTAATGGGTGGAATGACCCATCTCCTGTATCATTTTTTGAGATGAATCAGATCACTGAAATGACTTGGCACCAACCATTTGGGGACCCATCTCAGGAATGATGCTAGCAACCAAGTCATTACCTCTTTTTGCTCTCTGAAATCTTAGTCTATGCCTCTAAATCATAAACAGTTTCCAATGAGTGCAGCAACTCAAGGTCTTTTTATGCTTACTTTTTTATGAATCATCTAATAAGACTACTCTCTTTAATGATTCCTGAGCCAGAAGTGAGTAAATTGTCATTGTTGGAAGATTGGCATGCAAAGATCATTCTTTTTTGTTGATAGCAATTTTGACAATGAGTTTGGAAGTCTTTCCAGAGTAACTGATAAGAAAAAAATTCTCTTAAATTATATGAAGGCAGAGTTGTCAATTGATCCAGGAATTCTGTTCTGAAAAATTCAATGACTTTTCAGTGCTGCCTCTGTTCATCAGCAGTAAAGAGAAAGATGAACATACACTTACCAATAATAAAAAAGCTTCAAGTAATCCAAGCAGAGAAAATAATTGTATATATATATATATATATTTGTGTTTATATTTATATATCCTTGCAAGTTTTCTAAATAATATATTTGTCTTTATAAATTTTAAAAGAGCATATATATATATATATCCTCCAAATATTAACTTCTTTTACATATATCATTATCATTAACATCCAAATAATATAGGTTAATGGTGGTCAACATTAGTTTGTTGGAGTTGAAAATATGAAATACCTAACATATCTCTGTTGATTTGACATCAAATTGAGTTCTTTAAAGGAAAAAATAATGTAAATTAAACCTTTGATCCTTGATTTCCAGCCATGAAAGATGAAAGTTACCAAGGTTAATGTCAGTCTGAATGAGATGTCCTCCAAATTTAGGTGACATTAATGTCTGCAAATGAGGATTTGGTCCATAAAATGAACAAGGAATTGCTAGCAAAGGATTGTGCCAGATAGCCGTTAGATCTCAAATGGACGGTTGGATGTATGGATTCCAACCCTTTTATTCTTAAACCCGTTTTATTGTTACTCCTGGAATGTACCTACCCTCTCATTGAAGCTACCAGTGACCCTCATGGACTCTATATGGGTCCCACCGAACAGTAACAGTAAAAAAGGGGTAAAACTTGGCATCCCGTCAGTGGGTAGGAAAAGCACTCGAGCACGCGCGATACTGTCGCTTGTGGTTAACCTATCAAGTTGTTAGTGAAAAAGAAACTCGATATCCTACCGTCCATTTTGAATCTAACGGCTGCTATAATACTCTCTGTGAAATGTAGGGCTGTTGATGGAGGCTTCGGGAAGGTGGGGCCATCAGAGGGCGGTGATCAGACCGCGCGGTCAGAGGTGTCGACGGCGCCCTTAAACCCCCTCGGGAGACGAACGTGTTGCAGAGGGGGGGCGAAGAGGAGGGGAGGAGACGAGATGAAGATCGAGGAGGTCCAATCAGCCTCCAAGAAGCAGCGCATCGCCACCCATACCCACATCAAAGGCCTCGGTCTCGATGTATTCCTCTTCTTCTATTCCTCTCCTTCGATCTCTCGCTGGAGCCCGGTTTCTAGGGTTTGGGGTTTAAGTGTCATTGTGCGAACTCCAACTTACGGCTTTGATAGCGTTGTCTTCCATCTGAAATCTCGTAGAAGAAGCAATCTTGATTGTTTACTTTTGGTTTCTTGATTAAAGATTATGATTTTGGTGGAAAACTCGAAACTTTGGGATGGCTTTTTGATGTCCTCTTTTTGCATGTTAGGCGAACGGAAATGCTATTCCTTTGTTTGGGATGGCTTTTTGATGTCCTCTTTTTGCATGTTAGGCGAACGGAAATGCTATTCCTTTGTTTGGGATGGCTTTTTGATGTCCTCTTTTTGCATGTTAGGCGAACGGAAATGCTATTCCTTTGTTTGGGATGGCTTTTTGATGTCCTCTTTTTGCATGTTAGGCGAACGGAAATGCTATTCCTTTGTCTGCTGGGTTCGTCGGGCAGGGGTCTGCTAGGGAGGCAGCGGGCATTGTTGTGGATATGATACGGCAGAAGAAGATGGCTGGGCGGGCACTTCTGCTTGCTGGGCCTCCCAGCACTGGCAAGACTGCTCTGGCTCTCGGCATTTCTCAGGATCTTGGAAGCAAGGTATTCCCATCTACTGATCCTTATTTATGATGAGAGTTTCCAACATGAATAACAGCTGGACAACTAATTCATAAAGGATCATTGAAAGAAACTCGTCATGTGACTACTGCTTGAAGGTTCTGAATATGATATTGCATGTCGACCAGTTTGCACATTGCATTAGGCAAAAATATTTCACTTTTATGATGCAATCAACGATACTAGTAAATGGTTGATTCACACCTTCAAGCCTCTGATTACAGCTCATTTTGATGCCCTTAGTGCTTTCAACTTAATTTTATCCAATTGATATCCAAAATTAGTATTGCTTATATAACAAATATAGCATGGCCCATCTTATTTTGCATCTCATGAACATGGATATCAGATATAATTTATTATTGTAAAATGCTTTGTCACTTATTTCGTATATGTGTCTTTACCAATGTCAAATTGAATTTTAGGTCCCCTTTTGCCCTATGGTTGGATCGGAAGTGTACTCATCAGAGGTAAAAAAAACTGAGGTTCTTATGGAAAATTTTCGAAGGGCTATTGGTCTGCGTATCAAGGAGACCAAGGAAGTCTATGAAGGAGAGGTACTGATTACGCATTTGGTTTCCGTGGTTATGGGACACCCTAATATCCTTCAGTTTTGGCCTCTTGTATTATGAGTGCCTCCCTGTCTTTATTTTCTTATTACTTGCATAGCCATAAGTTTCATCCCTTTTCAGGTGACTGAGCTTTCTCCAGAAGAGAGTGAGAATTCAACTGGTGGATATGGGAAAAGCATAAGCCACATAATTATTGGACTAAAGACTGTTAAGGGAACCAAGCAATTGAAGTTGGATCCAACTATTTATGATGCTTTGATCAAAGAAAAGGTAACTACATCTCTTGTTAGGGTTTTGTTACGACATGACTTGGTGTCTCCTTTTGGGGAACCTTTTATATGAGGGCAAAACTCTCTTTTCTGTAGCTACTTCTAATCATGAGGCATTGTTCATGCAAATGTTATTTTCCTTTTTGCATATTCATAGAAGTGGAAAGCTTCTTGAAAGATAACTTTTTTCTTAAGAATAGGCTAGTGCACACTAAGAACCAGAAGATATTAACACCTTTATTGTGAGAAATTGTTGTTTGCTAAGTCATCATAGTAACATATAGCCTCATGGGCATCTTAAGCTAACATGTTATATTTCTTATGATGTTAATTGTATACTCATACTCATTATAGTTGTTAGAAATGATCTCTACTACTGCCTCGCTGTTTTAATTTGCTTATCTTATTTCCTTTTCTGCAGGTTGCTGTAGGTGATGTTATTTACATTGAAGCAAATAGTGGTGCAGTGAAAAGAGTAGGCAGATGTGATGCTTTTGCTACAGAATTTGATCTTGAAGCAGAAGAGTATGTTCCAATTCCAAAAGGGGAAGTTCATAAGAAAAAGGAAATAGTACAGGTACGTCATTAGTAAGTTACATGTGTTTCTTCTTTTTTTAATTTTCCTTGGATTTTTTTTTCCTATTTGACATATTTACATAGGCTCATTATCCTATAGAGACTCATTTCACGTCCCTATCCTCATTATCTAACTTCATGACCTTGACATGTTCTTTGTAACACCCTAATTAGCCCTACATTGGAAGTGAGTTAAGGCTAAAATTGATTTATAAAAGTCCGATGGGTGTGCTACTGTTAACTTCATCTTAAGCATTTTGGTCAGTGGTTTGGGTTTAACGAAGTTAACAAGTCAACTATCTTATCAGGTCAGGTTATGATAATTGATATCAAAGCTGACCTAGTATTGGGGCATAGTGAGAGGCTTGAGTAGGAAATAACTACCCATGGATGGAGTCAGAGGACTCATCATGACGTGATCTGGGTTATATTGGATCTTGACGAGGACACCATGCCCATAAGTGGGGTAGATAATAACATCCTCATGAGTCCCACAATGGAAGTAAGGATAAAATCGACTTATAATGGTCTGATGGGTATACTACTGTTAACCTCAGCTTAAATATTTTGGTTAGTGATTTGGGTTTAATGAAGTTAACACACTAGTTATCCCATCAGGTCGGGTCGTGATACTCTTAGCATGATAAACCTTATCATCTAGTACTCTATCCCTTTAATTGAAGGATGAATCTTGTTTACATCAAGGATTTTAATTTCGAATAATATCGCTCGTACCGGGCGGTATGTACCGGTCTGTCAACAGACCGATACGCGGACTGCTCGCTATTGGGCGGTAGCATCGATTGAGGCTATTTTTGCTCCATTACCACCCTAAATCGGTCGATGACGGTCGATTTTGATCGTAGCCACCCGCCATCGAATGGTATTAGCCGAGGGAAAAGAAAAGGGAACTTGGAGATTCGATGTCGCTCTCCCTCGACGATCCCGATCCATTGCCGCCCTCCCTCGCTAGACGTTGCATGTGATGTTGCCTCCTCGTTTGAGGCGACGAGGCGTTGGCATCATTGGCGACGAAGCCTCGATGATGTCGCAGGGAGAAGTGGTTTCTTCTCCTCTAGTAGGCAGAAGAAACGAGGCATTTTTTTTTACTTTTTTGCGCAGGGAGAAGGAACCCTCGGTTTCTTCTCCCCACGCATGCAGAAATCAAGCGACGTTGCCTCGACTTCATCGCCTTTTTTCTTTTGTGCAGGGAGAAGGAAACCTTGGTTTCTTCTCCCCATGCAGGTAGAAACCGACGTCGCCTTTCTTTTTTTTTTTACGCGCGGGGAGAAGGAAACGGTTTCTTCTCCTAACGTGGGTAGAAACCGAGCAACATCATCAAGGCGATGTTGCCTTTCTTTTTTTGTTTTCTTTTTATCACGCGAGGAGAGGGAAACAATTTCTTCTCCCCACGCAGGCAGAAACCGTGGCGACGTCACTCTTCTTTTTTTTTGGCACAGGGAGAAGGAAACCTCCTCACGCGGGCAGAGCACGGAGACTATCGAGGCGACGTCATTTTTTTAATTATATATATATATATATATATATATATATATATACCGAGCGGTATATCGAAACATACCGCTCGATATACTTATACCGTGCCGAGCTGAGCTTGAAACTCCGTTACGGTACGAAATTATGAATATTGGTTTACATGGTTAATAGCCATGAGTTTAGGGGAAATATTCTAGTTCATGGCCATGAGTTAATGGCAGAGGAAAAATGAAAACATATAAGCAATGAAATTTATTTCCTTATTCCTATAATGGTGTTTAATTAACAATGCACAATAACGATATGGAATGTATACAGAAATTTATCACTTTATTGAAGCCTCTCGTTATTTCATGTTAGCATCTTCTTTCTAATAAGGAAAATACCATTTTTAAGGGGAACATTTTAGAAGGAAAACTTGGAGGTCTAACATTGATGGAATTTGCGACAATTACAATGGTTGCATGATGCTTAGATATATTTCTATAGATCTAAGGGACTGGTAGAGAATTGGAAAAGAGAAGATGGAAGTTGTAGTGCTTCTCTTATATTATGGTGATTATTTAAGTTTATGTGGTGATTTCATATGATGTGTCTCATGTGAGGTATGCACACATATGCAACTTATATTCTAGCTTATATTAAGAATTTATCGGGTCCAACACTTGAAATGTTGATGTTATGCATTTTAGTCCAAGTAACAGTACCAACTACTGAAAACATAAAAAATCATCAACAAATAGAAATATTCACTTGTTTGCTGACATATATGTATATATATGTATGTATGTATATATATATATATGTGTATGTATATATGTATATATATGTACGTACGTATGTATGTATATATATGACACTACATTGTGATTTCAATTGATTGTGTGTTGAAAAGGTTGATTAAATTATTCTTGCAAATGACTTTTTTTTGTTAGTAATTACAGTCGTGGTTTCAGACACTGGTTGAACTAATATGTGTGGATAAATTTTTATTTGTTTGACCAAGAACTGATACTGAGTCATATACTTCAGTTTCAGTCAATATTCATTTTATTTTAATAATATTAGCCAGTACAAGTTAGTATACCATTTGGTGTCCCAACACCATGGAGGTGCTACATTGTCAAAATTGGTACTAGAGGGTGAGACAAGTTGTCAGAATTGGTATTAGAGAGTGCCACAAGTTTTCAAAATTGGTATCAAACGGTGTTTTAATAGGGCACTTGGGTGCTCACCTAGGCGCTCAGGCGAGACGAGGCCCGAGTGCCTCATGCTGGTTTCAAGCGACACACTTCACTAAAGCATCGCCTGGGTGCTTCCCTGATCTAAGCTCCTACCTGATTCAATTGAACAGGAAAGTTGGTTCAATCGAACCAAATAAACCCTATGTCATCGCCTGACCCACCTCTGGTCCATTGCCTAGTGTGCCTTCGTGCACAACTCCCTTCGCCGTCGCTGCCTTTGTGTGCAGTTCCCTTTGTCGCCGATGCCATTGTCTGAAACTCATACCACTGTCGTCGCCTTCATTCGAAGCTTCCTTTGTCGCCACCACCTTTGTAGGAAGCTTCCTTCGCCACCGCTCTCTCCTTCCCCACCTTCCTCCATAGGCCAGTTACTCCTCGCCTCTTGAAAGCTATTTAAGCATTAATCCCTATTTAGAATTGTTCTCAGTCCCTCTTTAAACTTTAAAGCTGAATGGCATTGGTTAATCCTTGTTTGAAACTGTTTAACACTGTTTAGCATCGGTTAATCCCCTCTTTTGAATTGTTTAACATTGGTTACTATTAAAATATTTATTTTTTATATTTTAATATTCTGGAGCATCTCGCTTCATTCGGGTAGGCTCTGACCAACACCTAGCGCCTCCAGTGTTTTGGGACCTTGGCTCCTAGTGCTTTTAAAAACACTGGTATCAAATTGGTATTTAAATCTTAGTTACACAAGTGTTTTGAGTTCAGAGGATTAAGAGCGCATTCATTAATAGAATATAACCTAAATGTTGGTAGTTTGAAACTTACGGGAAATTGTACTTTCCAAAGTCACCATTTTCAATTCATATAGGAGTTAAGATTATCATATTCAAATGAAAATGCAACTAATGGACCTTTACTCCTATCACAAGTTGCTTTTATACTATGTATGTTTACAAACACATAAGTTGTTTACCTCTTTAAGTTACTTTCATTGCTTAGCATTATTTTCAGGTGATATTTTTCAATTATGTTTGCAAGGTCTTGAGAAGTCTGATTTTCCACCTCTTTGATTTACTTCCATTGGTTTGCATGCTTTGTTGAAGTTGAATGTATTTCTTAATTTGCTCTTTGTATTTTCTGAGATCACGATGATTGTGTCGCTTATGTACTATATTTCTGGTCATTGATTTGGCAAGCATGACAATTAGCAAAACATTATTCTTCTTGTCTACTAGGATGTTACGCTGCATGATCTTGACGCTGCAAATGCTCACCCGCAAGGAGGGCAAGATATATTATCCCTTATGGGCCAGATGATGAAACCTCGCAAAACAGAAATCACTGACAAACTGCGACAGGAAATTAATAAGGTTCAGCTTTTAATGCCCTTAAAATTGTGCCTCTCGTTTTTGTTCTTGTAGACATATACAGTTGTCCTGCACCAAGTGTTCATTCGTAGTATCGTGGTTTGTTTAAATTATCAAGGCATGCTTTACATGAACTAAAATTTACATGCCTGTTCAGGTTGTTAACAGATATATTGATGAAGGCATCGCAGAACTTGTACCTGGTGTCCTTTTTATCGATGAGGTTGCTTTCCTTCTATATGTCAGACCTCTTGGATGTGTGCATGAACTTTTTTTGTTTTTTTTCTTAATATTTCAAATCTTGTGCAGGTTCACATGCTGGATATTGAATGTTTTTCTTACTTAAATCGTGCCTTGGAGAGCTCAATATCACCAATTGTGATTTTTGCTACTAACAGGGGAATATGTAATGTGAGGTATGAGAACTTACACTGCATAATTTGGGATTGAGATTTTTAGATTCAAATAAAGTAAAAACAACATACTTTATTTGACTGTGGTGGTAAAATGAATAAACTACATGACAATCAGCTAATTTGAGATTGACCTGTGCTAAAGCGAAACTTTTTTTTTTTCTTCTGAATTTGCAAACCTTGATTCTCATATTTTTTGGATTTCTATTATGTTCCTGAAATGAATACACTGCTACTTGTGCAACATTCTCAATTATCCAAATACAATACCACTATGCCACGGTGCTCAATTCTAATTTTTTATGGTGATCAGGGGAACTGATATGACCAGTCCGCATGGCATACCAGTAGATTTGCTTGATCGTCTGGTTATTATAAGGACAGAAACATATGGTCCCACTGAAATGATTCAGGTTTTCATATCTGCACTTCATAAACTGTCATAAATGGTCATATCATCATGGTTACATTTTCCTTTTTTCTCATATGTTTTGTTCTGGACCAGATATTGGCTATTCGAGCTCAAGTTGAAGAAATTGATATCGATGAAGATAGTCTAGCTTACTTGGGGGAGATGGGGCAACAAGCATCATTAAGGTCTGTTGTGATTATTTTCCTTTCTTCTGAACATTGACCTTTTGTGCTTATGGGAATACGAGGTAGTATTTACACTTGTGTAAATGTGATCTCGTATAGATCCTCCACAAACATTTTGAATTCAAGGAACTTGCCGACAACACAATTGGCATTCCCTGAACGATATGGTCGTTGTAGATCTTATTCATCCTGCATTTTAACATTTGTTTCTCTCTTTTTGACCTCACACTTTTCATCTTCATCGATAAAGGATAATAAAAAAGTATTAGTAATGGCAACCGTGGCACTGTGTATATTGATTTTCCCAAGACCCTGCATTGACAGGATCCTTTTGCACTGTGTGTTCACCCATTCTTTTCCATATATCATTACTCTTGAAGATGAGATATTTTGTTTTTCTAACTTTTCTGTATTATTGCATATTATATTCTGTTTGGTTTAGCTATGATTCAAAATGAAAACTGTATCATACATAATGTTATTTAAATTTACAACTTTCCAAGATGAACAAATTGATTAATACAAATAACCTGAACCAACCAAACAGAACAGTGCTTCCCGTATCCGTTTTTGTCGAACACTCAGGCGCATACCTAGAAATTTAACCAAAGATATAGATGCTTATGCCAGGATGGTGTTTGGAAGGTTGTTGGAGAGGTAAGGTGACCGACCCAGGGGTTGGATGGTGATGGAAAGGGCCTAGGAGGAACACATCAAAGTGGTTGCTGTTTCACAGTATGTGTGAAAGGCATCTTTTTAACTAAATTGAACGTGCCTGATGCAGTTTGCTCTGTTCGTTAGCAAACCCATAGTACATGCTTGTTGCTTGCTGCACCACACACGCTTGTATCCCCGTTTTTCTATGCCCATCGGCTCTCCTTCCACAACTAAAATTTTCTTTATTGTTTTGGTTTGTGAAACTTTTCTTACCGAAATTACATGCTTATCCAGGCATGCGATCCAGCTGCTATCACCTGCTAGCATTGTGGCCAAAACCAATGGAAGGGATAAGATTTGCAAGGTACTGCGACCCTATCTCTTTAAGCATCATTCCATCGTTATCTCGTATTTAACCTTTTGTTTAGATAGCTCAGGTGCGGCTTTGCTTTTCTATTTCACCAATTCTGGATTTCCTTGTTATAATTTACTTTCGACTTTTGCAGGCTGATCTAGAGGAAGTGACTTCTCTATATCTAGATGCCAAGTCTTCCGCGAGGCTTCTTCAGGAGCAGCAAGAAAGATACATAACCTGATCATATTTTATTTCCGGTTGGACATTGTCCTCTTCCAAAAGGATGGCAGTGCTTAGCATGTAGAATTGAAGTCGCAGACGCTTGCTTTAACCGATCTGTATCTTGGTGTAGTAGTAGTCATTTATCTGATTTAAAAAAGCTCAAGCTTTGTGGGGATGTAATTCCAGTCTCATTGTGGCCTTTGTTCTTGATACCAGCACAGAAATTAGCAATTGGGGCTTTAAAGAAATTAGTCATTTAAGACATGTTCTTGATACATGTCTTTTTTTGACATGTATCTTCTGCTATTCCTCATCCAAAGCAGCATAAGTTAATTTTTTTGAGGGCTTTTTGCTTTGTGCTCTATTTTTGACACTAGCAATGAAAGTTTAAGTGTATTTATCATTATCTAAATATAAAGACAGCCATCATAGTTATCCTTATTGGTTGACTATTCAATACAATCATATTAAAGATCCAACAATATTATCCTTTTTTGAGCGGTCAAACAATCAATAAAAAAATGTTTTAGATATTGAAAATTATAATTATGTAGGTATGCATGCAAAATTTTAGTATACGGAGAATTCGGAAATATTACATCATAGTTTGGAGGGACGGATATGTTGTGTCCAAGATTTGGGAGTATAAATCCGTGAAAAATGTGGCTCTCTTGCACCATAAAAGGCTGAGGAGGCAGAAAGGAAGATGCTACGGTAGATGATGGCGCTCTCATTCGCGTCCATCATATTAGCCTTCAAACAAGTTGTCATCCCTTCCTTTGCATCGTTCCGAGCAGATGTAGGCAGCTAATTATGATATGACTGCTTTAAACACCAATTGAGTTGGTCTATAAGTCTTAATTTTAATTTTTTTTTTACAATAAAAGATTAATTATTTTTATCAGATCGGATCATTTACATGCTAAAATCGAAATGATAAACCGTCAATATATTAAGCATCAATTTCTCAATAATCCTTAATCAAAATTTTATTTGAAATAGTTCAATTGATTTAAACTAAATTAAATTTAATTAGAAAATGAATCTCAAATTTTTATAGAATCGATCTAGAATCATCAATTTATCCTAAATTGATGTAATTTAGATTTTATTAGTTCCAATTAGGTCAAATGGGCTTGAACTAGTCAAGTTGATCTAGAATCGTCTTGAATCAATTTGAACCGATCAAACTTATTTGATTCTATCAACTAATGAGTTTAAACCAATAAAAGAAGAGGAAATTAGATTATATCATATAGTATTAGTTTTGATCGAACCGACATATTTGAGTCTCGGACAAATCACATGCACTGCACATGTCTGTTCTAGATGATAGGTTGAGTTGAGGTACAAATTGTATGGAGGGGTAGCAACCTATCTAGTGTCGATCACATAGTCGGGATCGTGCTTGGTTGCACGAGTTAGCATGTTTGGCAACATTGGTTATATCATATCTAGTCAAATGAGTTTGACAATACTTGATCACATGAGTTGGGTCATGTTCGATTACCTAGGTTGGGTTACACTTGGTCACATGAGTTAAGTCGTGTCTAGTCAAAAGAGTTGAATTATATCTAATCACATGGGTTAGATCATATTTGGTTATGTAGATTGAGTCATGCTTAACCGCATTGGTTGAATCATGCTTGGTAACATGAGCTGGGATCCGCCCAACCACATGGGTTGGGCCGTACCTAACTAGGACTCGAATTTGACCCATCTTATTAAATTTATTATTTTAAATTAAAACTAGTTAAATAAAAAAAATTCACACGTAATTCTACAAAATATATCTAATTGAATGAACTAGAATTATTATTATTATTAAATTAATTAAATATATTTAAAAATTTAAAATTAAAATATTATTATGCTTCATGTAAGTTACAATAATTTTAATGTTAAATATTTTAAAATAGAATAAAAATGGGTAAGAAAAGAGAAACGATCCTATCTCTCTGCTAGAGAGAGAGAGAGAGAGAGAGAGAGAGAGAGAGCTCCGCTTGTATAAACTCTTGTCAAAAAACAAATAATAACTTAAATTTTATTTCAGATAATATTATAATATTTATTTCTTATGGTTCACACACCAAAATGAAATTTGAATCATTTACCTTTTGCAAATCCGATCGAAAATAAATCAATTATTAATTTAATTAGTCGGCAAAATTTTTAACTTGTCCACCTGATTAAAAATATTAATTGTAATCATTTTCTTAATTATATGAAGGGGGAAAAAAAAATAGCGATACGTACATATCGAAAATTCTGACGGCTACACGCGACATACGAAACCCCCAACACGTTTATTCCTTCGTCGGACATCCCGTGCTTGTTTGGTAGTAGAATTCGATGAGATTATATGCATGTTGGACGATCGAAGGTGATGGTAATGGAGAGTTCGATCTCACTCTTCCTTGTCGTAATCTTTGGCAGCCAACTCGGTGAGCATCTTCTGCGTCCTCTGCGCAGCCTCCACGTCCATGGCCTTCTCCCCTTGCTCGTTCATGTACGCCTGGAAGAGCTCCTTGTTCTCCTTCTCGAACTCCTTCCAAACTGCAACGACGCACTCATCAATGGAGGTACCACTGCCGCACGCATCCTCTCTCTCTCTCTCTCTCTCTCGTGACACAAGATCGTGATGATGTATACCTGTGGAGGTGATGACGGACTTGATGTCGGCGTGCTTGGCGAGGGCTTGCACGCACTCCTCCTTGCTCATGCGGAAGAGGAGGCATTGCTCGATCAGGTGCTGCACCTGGAAGCCATGCAGAAACAATAATGGAGAATGAGAGGAGGTCCTCGGTGCGAATTAAGAGAATACTGTGACGTGCTGCTGCTCTTAATTAGCTCACCATTCTGATGCAGGAAGCCGACGACGAAGACTCGCCCATGGTGATGGTGGAGGAAAACCCAAACTCCCGAGGTGAGGAGAGTGAGGCGAGAGAGGAGGGCAATAAATAGACGGGAGACGTGCGCCGGCGGGAGGTAATTGGCGGGGATGAGGTGAGAAGCCACGCAGTCCTCCTCCAAATGATGGAGCTCATCTGTGCCGCTCTCTTCTTCACCTCCCTCATCCTATCTGAAGTTGGTCGTGGCCAGCTTCAATTGTCGATCACAAATTTTGCTGTACGACCAGTAGCCTGTAGACACAGCAAGATGGAACTCAAACAAGATTGAGGAGAAGAGAAAAGCATAACAACCTACCACGATAGCCTTGAATTTAGATATTGCCTAAAGTGCCATGTTGTGATCCTACTGCTACACGGGCTTGCATCACAGTTTTTTATTTAATAACCAAACCAATGGTTGAACAAGATACATCAGGTGCACAGAAGGAGAGGACATGCAAATGAACAAAAATTGGTACTCCTATGTCCATCAGTGATGCAATGTGGTGGGATGGACACCAGATACTGTCAGGCCTACGAACATACACTCATCGGGCATGACTAATTCACCGAATGATATTGGTCAGAAACATTGATCTAGGATAGTGGAATGGACTGCATTTGATCTAGGGATTAAATGCATCTGAAGCACAAATGCTTATGCATGAATATACCAAAACTCTTAAATGTTTGCCTAAGCATGCTCATGGAGATCAAATCAATAGAGAGGCACTAGGCACCTAAAACTCTTTGTGCTTTGATCAAGATTATGAAGTAAAAATGACTGGGAAAAGTAAATAAGCAATCTCACAACAAAAAGGAAATTTGAGGTAGTCACATCTCAGTCACCGAAATGAATTGCTAGCTCTTACTTCGTACAAGAATGCAATGTCAATCCAACAAAAATTTTCATCATACTGTCATTGCAATAATTTTTTTCATCACATCTTGATAGTAATACCAGGACAATCAAGTTAATGTTCACGCTAACAAGCCTCTGTAATCCAATATAAAAGAATTTTGTGTACCAACATAAATGCAGAAATTAGTGAGCAGGAGCTACGCTACAAGTGTCATTACTGAAGGCAAAAAAAGTAATAGATATTTACCATGATCGTGTGCTTTAGTATGGAAACATTACAAACATTGCTCCCTTGATCACGAGAAAGCACTAGCCGCACATGTGGAATGTTCTTCCAGCTCTCCCCCAAAGCAGGCTTCAAACTTCCCCCTTCTCCTCCAACCATATGATTTGTTACCTTATCAGCATTAAGTAACAAAGAGTTATAATCTTTTTGGCTAGCTCATGGCTGTCACAAAGCTACAAGCCGCAACTCATGAATGAAAATTTCAACTGGCGAACCTAAAGTGCAATAGGCTTTACGAGCATTTCAACACAGAAACATGATACAATAATTATGCAGACAAGCACAAAATATGCAACAACAGACATTATTGTACTTACCAAAACTGACAGGTTGTATTCATTTGCTATTTTCTTCAACAGAATTCCAGTTGTGATCATCATCAGTCGTCCTGCATTTTTATCAGAATAAAGCTTGGAGGAACTCAAAACAATGGAACTTGTGCGCTAAAACTCAGAAAACAAAACTTGTTTGCAAGCATACACAGTCATGAGAACTTGTGATATACAGTATTCCTACTGGGGTACTCATCCACATCAATGATATAAAAATCATGGGGCATGTTGATCTCATGTAAAGCAACAATACGTACAAGCACTTAGTGGATCTCATGTAAAGGTACCCAAGTAAGTAGTTGCATAGAATAGAACTTAAGTCAAATTAATCATGGGGCATGTGGGGAATACAAATTAAGAGTATATGAGGTGCATACCTTGTGAATTTTTGCCTCCAAGGATGGGTGTTATGAGGGATGATATTGAATCAATGACTAGTAACCGTATCCTGTTGCCACTACTTTTTACCTGAATCATTGATAGAAGTGCTCAATGCACTTAAATTCAACTAACATAGCACCATTCATAGTATCTGTGGGACAAAAAGAACCTGATGCTTCAATTTGCATTCAAGTTGATGTAGAGCATCCAACAACTCAAAGATGTCAAATACAGAGTGGCATAGTATGCTGCTCATAATCCTCTCAAGCCTACCTTCTTTTCCCTACATTAAAAATTCACAATCAAGATTGACCCATAAAAAACATGTAATTTGCAATTTCCATAATAACAAGTATGTTCCTGATTATCAATTATGGAATTTACACTTATAGGACTACTGGTAATTCTCAATGCTCATACTAAGGCAACAGAGCAGACATTAAGCAAAAATAAAACAAAAAAAGAATATGATTTCACCTCTTTAGCCAAAGTGTCAGACTGCGAATTAACCATGTGTGCAATGCGGTGTGGGGAAAAAGAATTACAAGTATCCAAGAACAAAACAACACCCAAACGCAAGTCTGCAACACCCAATGCAGAGCACAGACAAACCTGCACAACATGTTTGCCGAATAAGATGACTAAGAACTTATGATTGCACCGGAACTTCCAATAATCAGGAGTAAAAAATCTAACATCTATGGTGTAAATGAAGGGGAGAACTTCCTACAGACTGATTTTACATACTTGAAGATTTAATGGAGTCAAACAACTTTCTTACTTGTGTTTTACCAGAAGAGGATGGCCCAACAATTTCTGTTAACTGACCTTCCCGCAAACCTCCTCCAAGAAGGATGTCGATCCTGATCATTCATTAAGCCATAAAAAACATCATACTGTCGAAAAAGAAAAGCATCTAGAGAAACACAAGACAATAAACTATACTAGTGAACCAAGAAATTAAATTTAAGATACCCTTCACATCCAGTTGGAAGAACATGCTTATTCCATTTAGCATCCTCAAGCAGCTCCACACCATTCAACCATGGTGGTTGTCGTCTGTCTATCGCCACTGAAACTTCTTCCATCCCCTGTTTTCGTCCTATCAGTTTAACACATTGTGACGGAGTAGTGCAAAAAGAGAAAATCAATTTGCACTAATTCACAAATCCAAAAAAAAAGAGGACAAAAAATCTTAAGTAAAAGGATAAGTAAATACAAATCCTTTTAGATTCCAATGAAAACATAAAAAAGACATCAATTTTCAGATGGCAATCACAACAGAAATGGGTCTATGAGAAATTAACAGAACACCTAATTAGCATCAACGCACCAAGATGACTCTCAACTTCGACTACTGGAAGAGAAATACCCAGTTTCTTTGATTCCAACAGAATACAACAGATGAAGGTAAAGAAAAGGGACAATAGGCATCCTATCATCTCCAATTGCAATAAAATCAGCATAATAAGCTACATCAACAATTGACCGCCAATCCACAAGGAACATCACTGGTGGAAGAACCTTACCACAGCCTCCTCCCCTACCTCTTCGGTTACGGGGGACTTGGCATGAATCGCAGAGCGAGGGTTTCGGGGTGGGGGCATTGGGACCTGAGATGCTACGGCAGATTTGTTGGGGGTTCCGCCATCAATCAATCTTTCGAGCTCTCCCGCGACGCGCCCCCTCCCTTGCATTTGGTATTTCCGCAACTCGCCGCTCGTGCCGCGCGGACTTACCCACGCACGAACTTGGATCTTGATGATCATATGGCTGCACAACTATCAAAGCGAAATGGACGGAGATCACGTGGTTTTGGGGGCAGCGGGATCGAGCCTTATCTAAAGAAAACCGACGTCACACGTGCCCTTCGAAGCCACTCGCCGGAAGCATCAAGTCACGTGTCGAGCACGTGTGCTGTGGAACCGGCCTCCCTCCCTCGTCTCCCACCCATATAAGCAATCCTGTCCTCAAAACCCTAACCCGTCGCCGGACCAATCACTCGCGCTCCCACCTGACCGATCGATAGAATCCTAATGGCTTCCAATTCTAACAAGACCGCCGCGTCTTCTGCCTTTTCCAGCGCCGGTGCCTCCTCATACGACCAGCTTCTCCTTCAAACCCTCATGAGCCGTCTTCAGCTCCGCCCACCGTACCTCGACACCAACTCCTTCCTCTCTCACAGCCTCGACGACTTCCTCCTAGGTGACCGCGGCTCCGACGCGGATGGCTCCGATGGCGACGGCGAGGGGGATGACGAGGACGGCGGCGGAGGGTCGAAGAACCGCCGGCTCCTCGCCAAGGAGGAGGCCAAGTTGGAGAAGGAGATCGTGCGGATCGTGCGCTCCGGCAACGCCGTCGAGGCCCTCAAGGCCAATTCTGGCCAGTCGGTGGCCATCGGAGACCACTGCATCTGTGTCGCCGTCCACGAGGAGGAGGCCGGGTCCGAGTACCGGGTGTGGGAGTGGCACGGACACATCATGCTCTTCGATGAGGAGAATGGGTACTCGGCCGAGTACATCTACGGGAATTACTTCGAGAGACTGCCGGAGAAGAAGGGTAGGAAACAGGCCGGTGATGACGATGAGGAGGAAATAGAGGACGGTGAGGACAAGAGCAAGATCAAGGCAGGTGGAAGCTTGGGGCTCAGGGATTTGATCCATGACTCGAAGGACTCGATCGGCAATGGGGCGGGGAGGGTTCTTCACAGGAACTCCTTGAAAGATGGATCAGTGGCAAGGTAATGGTTTTTAGATAAGATCAAAGATCTATGTGATTAGTTTTAGCTGTCGCAGCAATTCAGCAGACTTGTTCTATATCTTGATTGCCTCTGGTCTTCTTCAAATAACACGATTTGGATCATAATATTCTCCATGGTTTTGATGCAAAATATTCTTTTGTGTGTGTGTGTGTGTGAATTTTGATGTTCTTCTAGTTTTTGATGTGCCATGTCTGCTAAATTGTGGTTAACTGGTGAATCTGGAGTGGACAAGCTGGTTCTAGTTTGCCTAATTATTGTGTTCTGCAGTCCACCTTGTGCAATTTAAGGTTGCATTGCTGCATGAACATTGTAATTCTAGTTTTCTCGATGGCGATAGTACCTCTTGTTGATTTCTTATGAATATGTGAAATGCATGAATCGGATGTTGTTGTGGCCGACTTTGGTAGAAGGGTTTATCTTTGATCGAAACAATCCTTGGATTTCTCTTGTTCTTGGAAGTGGAAAAGATTCTCCATCACGGTCGCCGTCTCGAGATTTCTGGTTGAACTTTAAACAGACGGTCACACTAAAACTAACAATAAACAATTCCAAACAATGCAAGAGATCTATCTGTCTATGGTTCTACAAACTGAATTGGGCATTAGTTAAATTAAATTAACAATTGATCCTGGAAAGATGAGATCGATTTGACAAGGTGACAAAAACTAATGGTCGGTCTATCCATCCTCCAGCGTCTCTCTGTGGACATGCATGCAAGAGGTGCTGCAGTACTTGTAGTCATACCGGTGGAAAGGGACTTTACCTTCCAGGGAGGCATTGCAGCAGGAGCAAATGGCATCGCCGGCTCCGCTCTTGGGCGCCGAGGAGCTGCCCGGTGGTGCTGCCGTGGCGCTCGTCGGTCGAGCATTTAGAGCTGCTATTCTCCTCTCTGCTGCGGCTGCTCTCTTTTCTCTTTCTGCTGCCAGTGCCCTTCTCTGTTCCTCCTGATCATGGAGTTAGACGACAACCTGTGAGCATCGAAGATGAGATTGTTCTAAAGATCGAGAATTTTTCGTTGTATGACCTCCTTAGACAAAACAGGCTGATTGCTTTGTGGCTGCTGTCTATGAGCTGAGGCAGATGCTCCTTGATTATGCGAAACAGCAGCCGAAGCATTTTCGGAAACAGCAGCTTGGGCCTGCAGTTGTCAGCATAAAGCAAACATCCCAAATAAACACCCATCGGTTTTTTATCCTATCGAGGTCAACAGATTCAATTAATAATTTTTGTTTCTGTCTTCATTGTCAGTCTGATTTGGCAAAACAATCATTCGCAATAGTCAAGCCCACATTAAAAATCTAACAAGGAGAACAACAAGCAAGACAAAAATCACACTGTGGTTTAGATTTGAATGACGGCCGAATGCGATAGAAGCGTACCTTTGCCTTTTCTTTTGCTTTCCGCAACTTCTTCAACTCTTTAGCCTTTGCCTTCCTCTTGGCATCCTTCTCAGCCTATGAAACCATCCCACAGAAATTAACAAATCCTTAGGTCCATAAAGCCAAATGTTCCTCCAGAAGTTTAAAGCAACGAGCATGAACATAAACTTAATCTATGTAAATTTTTTGACATCATAAAAATAACCGGTCAGCATCCCGGGAAGCATATGCATTAAATTTACTGATACTGATACTAAATGAATTTAAGTTTCCAGAGCAGAAGAATTATTAATCAACCAATCCGTTTACATAAATGGAGTTCATGGGTGCCAACAGGAATTGAAGAGTAAGGAAAAGATTCATCACCAACTGCTTTTCCAGGAACAATGTTTCATTAGACAATAATGCAGCAGAAACATTGCATTTATAAGAAAACACAGATCGGGTACCTGTTTTGCTGCTTGCGCCTCTTCGATCTCCTTTGTCAATGGACTTGGTACATTGGCAGCATGCCAGTCCCACTTATCAGGATTCATCCCCATAAATCTTCTAAAAGTGTTTCTGACTTCCTTTTCTGACGCTAACATGTATGGAGTCCGACCTCTACCATCTTTAATACAGGGATTTAGACCTTGTTCAAGAAGCTCAAGAGTTCGTTCAGAATCACCGCACTTTGCTGCTTCATGAAGAGGTGTTGTTTCATCCCTACAAGATGATGGACTAACTGCCTCAACTGCAATTGCCAAACCTTGTATTGCCCCTGAACCTGATCCAGAAGAGGATTTCTTGATCTCCAAGTGCCCACTGGAATTGGAATCATTGGATTGAGGAATGCTATTTCCTTCACAAGATACACGAGAAGATGTGTCTTCCTCTGGGATGTGATCCTCAGCGACCTCATAGGCCAAGCTTGTCAAATGCTGATATATACGTACGGCTTCCTTGAATGTTGGCCTACGGACGGTCGAAGGAACGTGTCTAATTTTATGATCTTGAGAACTCAACTGAGGCTTTTCCCCATCAAAAAACATCTGACGACTCCTGGACGGAGCATGAATAAATATACATGGGGAAGAATCGATGAACGGTTTCCAAGAGACAAGCAATTCTTGAATTTCCTGCATCAAAGAAAATTACATATCAATTTATAGGACATGGGTAAGAGTAACCAAGAGGTATTATATGTTTTATTAATCAGAAATGTTCACAATGTGGTGATGCTAAATAGTAGATCTAAGAAAAAGACTGTCAAATTAATAGATCATGTTCAATTGAAGAGTAAACATACACCGCATGAAAAAAGAAAGAAAAATAATTCATTCTTAGTTCCAAACAGACATTGAAGTTTCCTGACAACAGTGGTAATGCTCCACATATGCTTTATGCATTAGTGACGAAAGATATCTAGAAAACTCTTCATTTAGTACCTTTTTCAGTGCAGCTTCATTATATCTGCGGAGAGATGAACCAGCTGAATTTGCAGCTTTCCCAGTTGCATCTTTGGCAGATTGCCTCTTGCCAGCCTTTGCTCTAACGACGTACCTACAAATGGACATTAGGAAGTTAATCACAGCTTATTGTAATCAAGTTAAATGAAACACAATTGAGGAGAAAAAGAAATTATAATGCAGTGGCCTTAAACCAGGTCTCCCGAGTTAAAATGGAAAATGATATATCATTTTTGCCAAGCAAATGTTTGGATTAAGTTTGCCTTGTCCTCTCATGTCCGGCACAAATATACAAGAAAAAAGAGAATATTAATATGTCGTAGATAATCAAACTGTTCAGCAATCTATAAATGACCATATTCTGTTTGAAAGAGACTTAGATGATAATTAGCAAGCTAGGATAATAATTTTATATTAAAAAGAATGCTACACAAGAATGAGAGTGCAGAAAGAATAGATTGTACTGACCTGTGAAATGTCTTGTGGGCTATGACAAAGTTCCCATCAAAAACACAGCCAGCAAAATGACCACCACTTGCAAGCAAAACAATCCTTAGATGTGACCTATTGCGAGGTTCACAGACCAAAGTTTTCAATCTGTTAACCAACTCTGTCTCTTCTAAGAATGCATCTCCAATTACCATATGGTTTGACTTATTGTTCTCAAAAGATATATCTTCGGATTCATCCATAAGCAAGCATCGCCATACTGAAACTATATCACCTGACTGAAGATAGAAACATAGCTTTTGTTTATCATGTTCTTTTCCTTTGCTTGAGAGGCAACTATGATGGATAGCATCGTTCTCAAACTCATCTTCTGAACCTGAGATACTAGATACATCAAAGTCCTCATATACAAGATCACCACCCAAGTTGTCAAAGTCGTCTTCCTTGATAATATTCTTGCCAGCAATGCTCAGCTTGACCTAAAAATGGAGTTATATTAGACACTTCATGAATATCCAAACTGGCCAGGAAATAAGTTATTAGGCCACTATCTAGATGCCCTTTGGTAATATAAAAAGAATTAACTCTAGGAAACAAACCTGCATACAGAAGAACTGGAGAAATATATTAAACATGATGAAAATGACACAGTTAGCACAAGGCCCCTGCTGATCAGCCAATGGCTGCTTGCCATATAGCCTAATGACACATAAATTAGTTAGAGTGCCCCTCCGCCATGCTGCCTGTAATTAGCACTTTCCTTGGAGCCAGCTTGACGGGGCCAAAACCTGCTCCATACCAATGTGTGTTTGTAATCGCCACCATTTCTGAAACCAGATTAGGAAGGAAGCTTCTATTCCTCCTTGTTATTGTGCTTTGTCCATCCCCATGGGGGCAAGCAGCTAAAATTTCTAATCCCTAGACTACTACTGTCTACCTCTAATATTAATGAGTAACAGAGAAAGACACCATCGGTACTACTAAATGTTTAAGGCAAGGTTTGCAATTTGGCTCCATACCGGCATACCAAGCCTTACTCGGTATGGTACGTACCAAGGTGTACCGATGGTATGCCAAGGCACACCGAGCGGTATGCCTAAAATAGCTGAAAACAATAATACATATTGTATTAGTATTTTCAGCTATTTTAGCTATGTTAGCTAAAATAGATAAAAGGTCAGTAATGGCAGAATCGATCGTTACCACTCGATAAAGGTCAGTAACAATCAAAATTTTGACCATTATCGCCCAATACAACCCTATATCGCCCAATACGAGGTCAAAATTTTGGTAGTGGATGGTCCACATGCCAAGAGGTTCTCATACCAGTACGTACCGCCTGTATCGGGCGGTACACATCGAAATTAAAAAACCATCGTTTAAGGTCATCTAAATGTAAAACAAAGTTTATTGGAACAGAAAAATGAGCTGATAGAACCATATCCCATTTCCTTGATAGATAATTTAAATTTGATGAGAAGTCATGGAATTTCCATGATCCTCTAAACACTAAGATTTGACAAGTAGCCTTTTGAAGTAGTAGTCAACAGGTCTGTCCTAAATTAGCAATCACATGATAAACCCATGCTATCAAAGATCAATATCCAAAAAATCCCCTCAAATTAAACGAAAAGATGGCCTAAGCAACCTAAATTTCATGAACTCCTAACTGTTCATACTTCAGAGAATAATAAGTTCTTAACTGTGATCAGAAGTCATAATTCCACCAAATATTTTTATCTAAAATAATATTTTTTTTTGTTAAATCCTGTTAAAAAGGCAAACCACCAGAAACATATCTCATGATATGCCCAAGATCCTGCATTGGAATGACCATACTGGGTGCCAAGCTCTTCCGAAAGTTGTTTGAGTTTCAAAAGTCCATTCTATGTTATATAAATGACAATGTCTGTTTAAATATTACTCGATTGAAAAGTCAAGTTTTGTGCCTCATCAAATATCTTCTTATACTGCTTATAATTCTACCGATAGTTACAGAAAAAAAAAAAAACACACACACACACACACATAAAGGAGGGAGCTTTATGATGATTTAGGGTTTTCTTCAGTGTACGATCAAAAATTTTCTTCTTGTTCTACACCTTTTTTATGAATCCTATTCAGATCCAAGAACCACATAGAGAAAGAATTTCGACCAATCCATGGGCCACTCGCGTGTGAACTACATAACCTATAACATGCAGAAAAAAAATCCCTATTTTCCTTTGAATTCCGAACCATAAGTATCATAGCTACGCTTATGATAAGAAGGGAAATTAGGTATCAAAGAACAAAGAAGACCGAACGAATTTGGAGTCAACATCAAGAGGAAGAGGGTCGTGCTAACGTTCAGGCGGTGGAGGTCGGATTTGAAGTGGGAGCGCTGGTCCTGGAGAGAATCGAACTCCGCCTTGCACGTGTTGCACGTCCACCTAGACGACGAGGCGGCGGCCTCCTTCCCCTTCTCCCCAGAAAGAACCGATTCGACCTCCACATCCACTCTCTCGCCGACGCTTCCGGCAACTCCGGTCTCGGCCGTCACCGGAGAAGGGTCCGGGATCCGTCGAAGGGTTTCGGATTGGAGGGAGCGGAGAAGGCGGCACGAATCGAAGAATCCAGGCGGGAGATCGAAGACGGAGCGGGGCTTCCGCTCCGCGAGGCTCTTCTCCTCCGTCGCCGCCATGGGCGAAGCCAATCGAATGGTGTCTCCTCTCCTCGTAGTGGTACGCTCCTTCTATATGGACACGAGTTGCTTCTGATACTAATAAATAATATAAATATAATAATTTGAAGTTGACATGTAAAATTTAGGAAAATATTTTTTTATTTTTTATTTTTAAAGATGATATCTCTTTTCATAATTCTTAAATAATTATCTTTATTTCAAAAAAATTTTAAAATACCCACCAACGAGAAAGAATGCGACTCGATCAACATTCAAGACATCAGTCCAAAATAACAATTTGAGGAATATTTTAAGAAAACTAAAATAAAAATTGCACATATTTATCTCGACTACCTTGCTATAAAAGATTATCTTAATCATGATAATTAAAATTAATTATTATTTATAAAATTTATTTTATTCTTATCGAATTGAGCGTCGAAGGGATTGTATCGAGAAATCCATCTAACCTCGATCTTAATGTCACGAAGTGCGTATGTGAGTCTACCTCAATCATCAAGAAGTGTTCGAGATTTTTCTTTGATAACCTCAAACCTAGTCTACCTCAATCACCAAGAAGTGTTTGAGATTTTTCTTTGATAACCTCAAACCTCTTACGTTCTTACATAAATGGATTTGAATAAGTCTGACTAATTCGGATGTTACCGACATCTATCACATGAAAGCTCAACGTATGAAGTTAGAAAATTATAGTCGTAAGCTAATTTTTTTTTAGGTATATAAGTTTATTTAACGCATTTAAATAGCTGTTGGGTAAATGCATCTAAATAGTTAGTCAAACACCTCATATGCATGATTAAGAATGGTTGGCATGGAATGTAGATGATTCAAAGGTTTGGTCACAATACAACCCAAGATTTCATGTTAGATTTATCACCGCAATCCATGGCTATGTCTTTGATCCAAGTCCTAGACCATGTCAAGTTGAATGAAGTTTTTGGAGACACCAACATTATGAACAAGAAGCAGAAGATAGAAACTTCAAATTCAAGTATCAACCGGTCTATATTGCTTACCATTTTTCAGCACTTGATACCATGAAGCATAAAAATTTTCTCTTTCACATAAGAATAATATGTTCATGGGAGACTAAGATGTATACTAATTCAGCATGTTGTTAGGTCTTGAGGAGCACAACGAGATTATATTGGTCAAGAGTTACAATCTAACAAGCGCATTTGCGGTGATGGAACAATGGACGGTGTGTTCATCAAGGCATAATCAAAGGGGATAATAGTCTCTGGCACTTTAAAAGGGAAAAGAAAAGGATGCAGAAAGAAAAATTATTTTAACAAGACATATATGGAAGAGGAACAAGTTTTGATTATCTAGAAAGAGAATCATATACAACAGATTACACATGTTGAGGGGGCACCTCAAGACGATGGCTCCATAAAGCTTAATGGATCAAGTGAGCATTGAGGAGTCATCGTATGATCTCACATGAGGTAAGACATTGATAGATGCATTGCGAGATCAAGTAAGGGGATAACCCATGGTAACACCAAACGAAGACATACTTTGAGTCAATGTAAAGATCAAACTCAATGAAGGGCCAACTCGTGGAATGACGGGCACAATGGCCACTATCAACTCAATACAAATTAAAAAATGAAGTAATATGGATGGAACTTAGTGAAGTGCCCAGATTGCATGATAGGAGTCGATATAGAAAATAGAATATAAAGTGGAGGCACGAACTTTTCCCTAAACAGAAGTTAAAGACATAACTTTTGTAGAGGCTGAAACAAGATTATATTATTTCATGGGTCTCTTCTTCTAATAGAACAAACTCATTCTACGTGATATTAAAATCAAAGGAAGTTTTGATACATATACATATTATATTAATGAAATAATTAACAAAAGGACTAAGGCAACCCAATTTGCTACGGTAAGTTAAGGTCAAAAAGCCTTGGTATAAGAAAAGAAGCCACAAATATGAGTACTCTTAAATAATATATAATACTACTAATTTGAGTTGCCGCAAAAGAAGCTACACAATAGAGATTGTATTAGGGGTAGAGGCTCAGAATCTAAATAATGGCACACCAATTTTAATGAAGTCGATGGACTTTAAGAGCTATTTGGTGACGGATTGCCCTAAACTTATGCTTCATCCATGTGTCACTTAAGAGCGAGCGGACGAAAATGTTGATTGTCAAAAGAGCGAATATAATCGGAGGTGATGGAGACCCTGTAATGTGTTGACAAAGGCCACACATGGAGAGATCACAATTCGAGTTCTTCTCATAAGAATCAGAATACAATTGAGATGGTCACCAAGAGGTGGTGCAGCAGATCGTGATAGAATAGTTTGAGGTAATGTGACACACATAAGAGAAGTCTTATGAGGGACTTATCAAATAGAGGTACCATTGTGTTGTAAATATCGGTCTTTTATGCTTGCACCGAATTTTACATCGAATAAAAGTTTTGGTCATCATCGTATAGGGGCCATGTATTGATTACAAAGAAAAAGAAACTAATTTAAGGTGATGGTTAATAGGGTCATAGGCATGATAACATTATGGTATTACAGATGTGGGACTTTCATAGAGTCACCATTATCTTTCTCTCATAAATAGAAAGCACATGGCGATAAAAGAGTGATGTGGAGGTAGAGAATAAAAATATAAATTTCAAGTACCGGAATAAGATAGAAGGGTTGAGGCTAAGGAACTTCGTAAGATTGATGTCAATAGATTTCTCATCAAGATAGTCAAAAGTGGAGGACTTTGGGTCGATACAGAAGTACTCGATTAAGGAATAGAGTAAAAAGGATACGGTGTTGTACCTTTTTTACTCAGAGAAGTAAGCAACAAAAATGATGAAGAAGATGGTATAATCCTAAAAGCAACCAAAACTATTAAGGACTTGCTCCAAGTTGAGATAAAATTTTATTCTTTTCGAGTAAAACTTCTTACATTTTAGTAGTTTGATGGTAATAAGGAGGTGAATTATAGTAATTAACTCAATATAAGGTATACGAATACTTTTGAGTGCTTCACAAGTATAAGTAAAAAAGTAAGCAAAGGCTAATACTAGTGTAATGCATGAAGTACAATCCTCGGAGAAGCAAGCAAAGTTCAATAACCATTGCTTTCACAATTCTTAATAAAATAAGTGAAATCGAGTACCCAGTTCTCTTATTTATCTAGCATTGCAGCTCTGCATATGTTCAAAGTCCTTTCAAAGAGACTTAATGGAAGACGTAAATTATCAAATCTTCACTAATGAGATTGATTCTGTTGAGAGTCGATTATCCACTTCTTTTTTCAGTAGAATGTCAATTTAAAATAGAAGTGACACGAACCTATTTAGAGGAGTCAACTAAGTAAAAGAGGAATTCATGACAAATTTTATAGAGAAAAGAACTAAAAAACTTCAAAGTTTGTGAAATGATACTCATTAAGGCTCTAATAAACATCCACCCAATTCAAGTCGCATGAGACGTTTGGGAGAGTAGCACATAATAAGAAATATCTTTTCTTTTATCTTAAAAATCCACAAGAACTAACAAAAATTAGCACAACTCGACCACCTCCACACTAAAGTTAAGAGTCACTAGCGAATTGAAGTAACGTTGACGAATCAAAGTTCAACTACTCAATAATAACGATAGAGAGCAGTTGAGATTTAGCAAAGATAAGGAGATACAAGATCTACAAAGGCTTCGACAAGGATATCGAATGAATGAGTATAAGAGAATGTTACATACAAATATATACGAAGAGTGTTCAATATAATATTTATATATATTCATATCTTTTAGTTTTATTCATGCTTCGCACAATATGTAGAGAACGTACAGTAAATAACCTTGATAACCTTATTTCAATTGATCTTTTAACCATGTAAATGCAAGTTGTATACAGTCATTATCAACCAACATGGGATCGTGGAGCTACGAGTGATATATGGACTTTTAGGATAATATTTAAAACTGGTTTATTAACTTATTTTACAACAATCAACATGCGATCGTGGAGCTACGAGTGATATATGGACTTTTAGGATAATATTTAAAACTGGTTTATTAACTTATTTTACAACAATACAATATCATGTAAGCACCAATGAATATTTTTTATCATAACAAACCATATTGTACCATAAGATATGCTTATAATTTATATTGTTTATTGAGTATTTACTTAAATATCTCTTTATTTTATAAATTTTATCTATTTATTTTTTTTTATTTTTATTATTTTATATGAGAATTTTTTTTCTTTTTTCTTTTTTGATGAAAAAGAGTCACAATGCATCTTTGGTACAAACATATAGGACTGGAAGGTTTTAAGGCTTAAATTCTGAAAGAAAAAAAAGAAAGAAAATGGAGATCGAAATTTAAATAAAGCCATCTTATTTATGGATAATTTTTTTTTAATTAAGACATCAAATTTTTCATGAAGCTCTCATGGCATTCTGTACACCAAACCAGACCCCACGCGTGGGTCCCGACAACTGCTAATACTACTGTCAATCTTGGGACCCAAGTTTTATGCCTCTCCAAGAACAGATTGCATCAGATTACCTATCAATCAATGGCAGAACCAGCATCAGAATCAGAAGCGATTCAGCAATTTGTTCAGCAGAATAAACCCTACTTCATGACAAAAATCCAAGCTGTGAGCATAAGAAAGTAGAGGACAAGCAACTTGTAATTGTACTAAACAAAGCTACACACATTGTCCCCAAAGATAGCAGACAGTGGCAATGCAATGCAGCAAGCACAACATAATCACACAGACATATATCACATACAAACCATGTCAGATTAGGGCTCCCCCTCCCATCCGATCATGTTTCACAGAAAACCGAAACTTTGTTCTCATTTAATTCATGACCCATGTACAACCAAGAGAAGAACAACGATAACCTTCTGCACTGGACTATCTAACGATGACACCTCTGGCGTGCGTTTGCTCAAGAGCCGAAAACTTCTTCACTGCACACTGGACATGCCTGATACAGAAGGAAACAATGAATGTTACTACTCACTTCTTATGTTGGATAGAAATACTAACCATATATTTTGTATTTGGAACTTCGATCGGTAAACGGAATGTATATCGACAGCATGTGAAAAAAATTGCAATACTTGAAAAATCAGAAACTGCGTCGCAAGTCTAGGGCAACGTGGGGTTTATGCACGATTGAGCTCTTCATCTACATCTATAGTTCTTTTTGGAGCTCGAGATCCAGTTTCTCATGTAAGTGACAGAAAATAGAACTTCGCAATAGTGCAGAATTGTTCGCTTTCTACAAGATAACAATCTCTTCAATGTGTTCCCACAAGGGTGTCCGTGCTCGTCGAGAATTAAAAACCAGCAGATTTTGGTCCATGGTGCTTCCAGCCAAGAATTCTACAAGAAGTTCGTTGGTTAGTGTTGGTCCTTCATAGCCAGAAGCTATATGTGCAAGATCACTGGCATTTAACAGCTATCGTAGTGGACAGGTCATACGAGCAGCTTTCCTATCTATCGGGAGATCAGGAAAAACATTTCTTTCTCGACAACTTAATATATTTGCTCTTTTTCAGCAGTTGCATATTTCTTTCTAAAATTTGCAGCACAGCAGCTGCTTCCCAAAGTTTAAAATACTGTTGCCACTCTAATTCCAATATTTAAGTTTGAGCTAAAAGGAGGGTCCAGCAAGCAAACATGATGTCCTTGACACTCCAGAAGAAGTAATGCTAAGAACAGGCACTAAAACTGACACGGTCAAAATAGGCAAAATAAAAATCATAAACTTGGTAGTGACAAAAAAATATACCTTATTGATCTTTAACCATTTAGTGATGCAGACTTTGTGGTATTGATGCTGGCAGGGTAACTTAATCAACTTATCTCGGTTTTTGTAAGCCATGCAACATATCACACATCTGCATGCAGAAAATATCATCAATATCATTCAGAAAAAAATCTAAATATCAGCAACCAGAGCTCAATAAGGAAGAATAAATATAAAGTTGGGTCATTCTCAAGTAGAAAACAGTTTGTGTGTTTTTCACTACTAATAAGTCTTTCACCATTGCAGAGGTCCAGAATGTTTGTCTGATTTGTACTTTGGTCAGCCTTACATTTAAAAGGGTCACATTTTTCATTACCATGTATTCAAGAACAAAAGATAATGCAAAATATAAATAAAACAATCCGCAGTTATGACTTGCTCTAATGACAAAAGAAGCATTACCTCTACTAGTCTATGTGAAAATTTCTTGAAAACAATACATGTACAACATTTTCAGCACTAACAAGATCACACTGCTCGATACATGTTTTGTTTGCTCTGTTGCTTAAAATTTTTTTTTTTCATATATACAAGTTAGAAGAAACCTAAAGTACTGGCTTGGCTAACACCTTGAAACAAACGTGGAACTTCATATATTCCTGTTGAATGTTCAGATAACTTTTACCTACTATGATCTACTGAATGTTAAGAATCTTGGTGACAAGCATAATGTTGTAGACAATAATCATATAATTGAGATTAATACATACTTCTCAGATTTGTCTTTTCTTGAAAATAACCCTGTTTTGTATGTTGAAGATTGCAAGAGGGAAATCAGCTCATCCGACAATCCTCTGCTTTCAGCACCTATGGTTTC
Organism: Musa troglodytarum; assembly: GCA_023547065.1. NCBI lineage: Eukaryota > Viridiplantae > Streptophyta > Magnoliopsida > Zingiberales > Musaceae > Musa > Musa troglodytarum. Next base: position 55,190,421 of record CP097506.1, on the reverse strand, counting down.
ACCCAATTGTTGCAACTCCTAAAATTGCAGAAAGAAAATTTTCAGTTTCGACAAAAAAACATACAACTACAAAACAGAGGCATAACCAGTCAGTAACAAAATTAAATGCAAAGTAGACAAGATTCAATACCATTTCTCACAAAAGAAAGCAATGCAAGTAATTCAGCCTCTAGCATGACGCATATATGATAAATAATTGTACAAGAAATCTCAAATTCTAGATCAAAACATAATAAGCCCATCCTTTGAAATATTTATGACAGAATATAAAAAAAAAGATTGATTGAAGCATAATCTATGATCAAAACATAGTCTACAACATTTCCAAAGAAGTTCATCAGGTACATTTTGGACTCGCAAAGACAGTAGATAGAGAATCTGGAAGGAAGCTTGTAACATAGATGTTATAAAAAAGAAGCATGTCAACACCACCATATCATTGCAAGACAAATTTACAAGCATTAGTTGCCAATGTAACAAAAATTTGCAACTAACTTGGAGACAAGGAGATGGCTAACAGCTAAAGAGAGCAAGAGTTATAACTATCCACTTCCTCTCATAGGAGTTAGTAGTATCTAACTAGCAGCAATAGCACTTGTATCAGTATAATACAAAACATATACACACACACACACACACATATATATATATGTATATATATGTATATACATATATATATACATATATATACATACATATATATACATATATATACATATATATATATGTATGTATGTATGTATGTATGTATATTTTCAAGATAACAAGCATAATAAAATAAGCTACATTCATATTTGGAGTAGATGCTAGAGGAAATGATAACATAGTTCAATCTTCTTCCTAGAGCAATTGAGATTACACCGATGAAAATAGTGAGGATATACTCAAGGGCAAACAGACCTCATAACTCATACTGTCTGGATCGATATCATCCTCCCTTGCAACCTGCATCACCAATTGCAAGAATTTAGTTTCAAATGCACGAGACATCATGCTCATACAGAAGACTAAGTATGATCCAAATTACCTGAGAAGATGGGCTTGCAGAATTGTGCTCAGCATTTGCAGTGGAAGACTGCGCAGGAGTTACATCTTGAACAGAAGGTATTAAATAACAAATGTTAGCAGTAAAACCATCAAATCTTCATCAACAAAGATAAATACACATACAGAGAAGGAAGAAAACTTCATAAGGTCTCAACTTTTATGGGGGTCAGCTAAACCTTTAGGTGCCATTGGGCTCTGTTATAAAGCTTGACATATGTAAATCTCAAAGCTGGATTAGTAACTGCTAAAAGTGACAGTGGTTTATTTAGTGAAATTTGCTGAACAACCACAAACCATCCTTCCCTAACTTTTAGACCCTAAAGAGAATAATCCTCTCTGGAGATGCTCAACAGGTATGACCTTAAGTGATTCAACATCATAGATGTTGGAAAATGAATTTAACTTTATAGTTCATAAAGGCATTGTTTCTTGGGACTGTTTTAGTTCTTGCTGAAATGATTCTTGAAAGCTAGATAACTGGCTGGATAAGACAGAAAGATTCATGTAAAGAAGGAATACCAATGGATGAAATATTTGACTTAAAAAGGCTGTATCCATTAAAAGAACAGAATAGATTTCAGGTTTTGCTTATTATCCTTCACAACAATCCTAGGCTAAATCCACAAATGGAGGATGAAAAGGAAAATTGAAGCACTAAAGCAGTAAGTATATAAGCAAACAGGTTATTAATTCCACTTAAAACATCAATCTGAAAAGGATTGAAGTTCCTTGGAGACGATCTTTACTAGCTTCTATTTTGGTAATTTCACCAAGTGAAGTATCAGCAAGCTGATTCTCTAATTCCTGCAGTTCTCTGGCAAAAGCTTCATCATCAGCTAGCTGTGACTCAAATCTAGCAGTTCCTGAAGAATTGCTTTCTCCCATGCTTTTATTATGGTCATTATGCAGCCCAGAACCAGCACTTGATGAATCTTCCGATGTGTCACTATGAACATTTCTTTGAAATGAGAGGTACATGCTTTCCTGAAAAGAATGTTTGCACAAAATACGATGAATTAAAGCAAATAATTGCTTCCTGTGCGATGAATAATGACCTGTTTCTCAACACAAATCATGTACTTATTTCATTACCTAAGTGGTTGATTCAGAGATTCTACATAATAGAACATATGAATATAAAACTATATATATAATGTATATACACACACACACACATGCAAATCTGTGACAGAGCATGTATGGCATAAGAAAGAAAATGGAATGCAGAAGTTTCACGAATGCTATTTTAATAAGGTTGTCTTATTCTCCAGTAGATAGTTGTGGGACCACTATGACTTGCTCTTTAGGTTATGTAGAATCCTGCTGTTCACACAAGAAGGTCTAGCGGTAAGGCAGGATTAAATAGCATTTGCTAGATTTATTATCAGAAACTCTGCAAAATATCCTTTCTAGAAGATCAAAATTTATAGCAACAGAGTGAAATAATTACAGAAAAGATATTTCAATTATAATATGTAATAAGCAATTATTTCGGAACACTTTCTGGTACACATCAATCCCAGCTAGGCTGATTATGTAATGCAGTGTTGTGTGCCAATCTTGTGCATGGTTGGATGCCACACCTAACTCCAAGATGTTACATGAGCATGCAATCATTATCATGCTAATTTTAATTCAACCACATGAAATGTTCTCTTCCCTTGTGAGGGTAAAGCTGCCTTAATTGACTGTCCCCAAGCCACACATTTTTTATGACTTGGGGAGTTGTGGGGGTTCAATTGGGAAAACATTTAATCACTCTTTATCTATAAGTTTTCTATTAGAAGCTCTGGAAAGTGTTATCTGAACTACTGAACATGGAGAAACCCAAATGGGAACTACACTTTGCTTTTGTCAAACAAAAACTTAACTAGGATATATTTTCCTGCATATAATAAAGAAAAAGAACCTTCCTAGATATTCAGCTCATATAGGCCATACTGCAGCCAATACTGCCATATTATTTCCATTGAGAATCAGAAAACCATTAACACATGTTTGATGCAGAAATGTTGTTGAAACATCATACATTATCATTCACCAAGGAACTTAGTTAACAATTAAGGTAAAGCAAGAGGGAAACATGAATGTATAACATTCAAAAGGCAATTATCAGCTTACCATACAGTCCAGTTCTACTTTAGCTAAAAGAAATGCAGTAAATCCAATGTTCTACCAAATGCATCCACTTTTGCAGGACATTCCGAGTTACAGCTACAACCACATCACCTGATAATTATTTTGAGAGACAAATGAAAAATTGAACAACACCTACCTGATTCTGAAGCTCCTCAGCCCATGCAAGGTCATCGTGACTGTGGAAATAGCCTCCAAAATTCTCTTCCACCACATAAGGTACAGGGACATTCATGTAATGGACATTCACCTGCTTCTTTCCTTTTGTTTCTAATTCCATTGCCATGACTGCCACGTATTAGGAAAGAGATTTACAAATGCTTAACACAGAGTATAAACAAAATTTGGTGTACCATTATCTATACTGTTGTACTAAATGCATGTGGGTTAATTTGAAGGCTGAGTTCTCGATGCACACAATGGTAAAACTATTACCATTGTGCAACGGTAACTCAATATATGCAGAATAAAAGAGTTTCAAGCATTTTGTAAGCAACTTTCAACTGACAAAGCACACGGTTGAAGTGCTCGAAACCAAATTTAAATGAAAATATTAAGCATCAAATACATCATAGACTGTTTTATGATTCTCGATGATGCTCCTCCAAAAAATAAAAGGGACATAACAGAAATTTTCAATCAAGTAGCAAATGTTTGATTGCACACAAAAGGCATAACAATGTTGATCAATGAGAAACATGGTGAAAATATTTAATATAACTTGGAGCAGGAAAGCTTTAAATGTAAAAGAAAAGTAAGAATGTGTTTTCCGTCATACTCCATCTGTCAATACAGTATCAAAAAGATTAGATATTGACTATCTTATTTTTTGACAAAATAAAATTTGAATATTACCCACAGTATAAGTAGCTCAGACCAGAGCCACCAGACATTGCTAAATCTTGAAGTAATAGAAATTTGGAGCTCAGTTAATTTCCAAACATTTCTCAGAATTCAAAGAGACACTTTATCTTGTCAAGATATTTAGAATTTTATGCATGAAAAATATCACTTCTTCTTATTCATAATCTATGGAATCAAAGGACATACAACTAAGATTATCAGCCAAGGATAGCTCAATATAAGAAATTCATCAAAGCAACATATCACAGCATGGGCAAAAATATGAGTTTAGGCAAGAATAATCTTATAGACCATAACATAGCTCTAATTGTAAGCCATCCACTACATGTTGTTCCAATCAGCAGGAAGAGGGGAAGGAGCAAATTTCTCTTCAATTTCAACAGAAATAGTTCACCACCTTAACTGAGACACGAAAACCCAGATGAATTTATCATACACCTAAAGATCCCTCCTTTTCCCCCAAATGGTTTCGCAAATATGGTCATAAGAACAAAAGATCCATCGGACAGGCAAAGAAAAAGCTCAAGTTGTATAGATAAATAGAGCCCAAAGATCAAAACTTTGACGGAATTATTCCAGCAAAATGTCCCAAGAAACTTACTTTCTTGCAGACAGCGAAGAAATAACAAGATACCCAGCAGGATTCAACGCAAACCCTCAAGAATTCCGAGGAAGCAGGGAAGAGCCCTCACCTACAGGTAAGTCTCCCACTCGCCCTCCGGAGCCTACGGCAGATCGATCAAAGCGTGTCGGCCGATCGCCATATATCCTGACGGAAACAACATGCACCTTTCCAGCCTCACGCGAGCCGCACTGACCGCCGACTAACGCACCCTTGTAAGGAGGTCGTGCGTCCGAGGGTCCCTCTGTGTGCGTGTTGTCCATCCAATCAGGGGAAGGATAGACGAACGAGTACGACGGAGTAGGAAAAGGTCCGGCTTTCGATCTTTTACTCGGTGACGGTCAATCCGGTCTTCGATCGCAAGACCGTGTGTTGCCTGTTGAGCTCATCTAACGCCACGCTGATGACAAAGGCATCCCAGTGGGAGGAACTGACACTTCATGCAGAGCCGCCATGAATTAATCCTCCACCGTCAGTTCATCGACATCCCTGTCTTCGCCACTGCTGGGATGTCTCAAAGCAATCATAATTGGCACTAACAACGCCAAATCGACCATGACTCGGAACTAAATGAATTGTTTCCGGCTACGCCTTCATACCTTGCTCGATCAAAGATCATTCCATGCGAAAGAAACAAGTCAAACATCTCAGTAGCATACAAAAGGCGACAATTTGACATGCTCTGAAGCCTCATCTGCAAGTTTTCTACGTGACATCATTTCTGTGAAACGTAGGAAGAAATGGTCTGCAAATTGAGTTAATATATGGTAAAAGATGGAACATATTTTTGGCAATTAATTGAAAGCGGTTATTATTGACATGATTGTGGGTAATTTAAAGGCCCAAGTTACGGCCCATAATTAGAGCCCATTTAATTCGCAGACCCGAGTTAAGCCCATTTAATTCGCAGACCCGAGTTAAGCCCATTGGGTAACTTAAAGCCCATCGCGGAATGCGAGCGTCTACTTAAAGGCCCATAAGTAGACGCTCGCATTCCTCGCCGCCGCAACCCTCGCTAGTCGCCGCCGCTCTCGCCCGTCGCCGCTTTGATATCTTCACCTCTGGGGTTTCCCTCTCTCTCTCTCTCTAGCGGCTTTGCGAAGGGGAGTCTTCGAAGTTGGGAAATCTTGGTGGTAGGTTTCCGGTGCTTTCATCATGTTGGTGTCCAGGGTTTTGGGGCGAGTGCTTTGCGCCGCTTACAAATCGGAGTCCTTTGCGACTTCCGCCGCGGCGGCCGCTGTAGATTCGGCTAGGAAGGCACATAATCCTCTCGAGGAGTTCTTTGAGGCGGACAGAAGCACGGATGAAGAAAAACCCGTCGTTTATGGTATCGTTTTGACCCCCCACCACACCCTCTTCTATGTTTTACCTAAAGATTGTTCATTCCATTTTGTTCATTGAATGTGGAAAGATTACTGCAGGATACAATTGCTTTTGACACCCTCTTCTATGTTTTCTAGTTCCAATCACAATTTCAAGAACAGCTTTTACTTCTTCTGATCTTTAGATTACTTCCATCCTTTTGTCCAGTCTCTAGTTTTAAATACAAAACACCTTATACTTCTCATAATCTTGAAATATTCCCTTATTTGCTTCGAGAAGCCCCTATATCAGTTTCTTCCTTTTTCCTCCCTTTGTATTTGTTTTCCTTTTCTTGGTGTTAGGGTGTCTATCTTGCTCCTAGATCTTCACCAGGTGCCCATCACCATTTACTATCTTGTGGATTCTTATTTTGCGGGCATGGTTTATTCATGTTGGAGATGTTGGGGTTTTTAGCGGTATTGAATGATAACAATACACTGTATGTCTTGTATCATCAGTAACAATTATGCATTACCTGAAATCGTCATATTTTGTTCAACTTTTTTACAGGACGTGGTTGGAAGGCTTCTGAATTGCGTCTCAAATCTTGGGATGACCTTCAGAAGCTGTGGTATGTCCTTCTGAAGGAAAAGAATATGCTAATGACTCAACGCCAAATGCTTAATGCTCAGAACCTTCGCTTTCCTAACCCAGAACGAATTCCGAAGGTTCGTGTTATTTTTACCTTGTTATCATTTAAGAATTCAAATCTTTATTAATTTGATTTGTGTATCTCTAAGTGTTGATTTAATTAAGGTGGTATGGATCTTGTGATTTTCCAAAACATAATTACGTGTCACGCTTAAGGTGAGTGATCTATTCCTCTCCTAAGATACGCGACCATGATAAAGTTGCTTTATCTTAGATAATGTTGAAGAATAACAAGCTGTCTGAACCTCTTTATTTGTATCTTTCACCTGGTTTTATCTAACTTTGCAATTGAATATTATATTTTGGTTATCAGTCAATAATTTTCCATTTGTGCCATGAAGATAAATTGGATGGTTCTCTTACCCAGGCATATGGAAACAGCACAGAACAGTTGCAAATGTGGCCTTGCCATTGACTTGTTGACCTTTGATTTTCTCTCCCTTGATGTTGTTTCGTGAAGAGAAGTGATGACAATAGAATAAGCAGCATGTCTCTTTGCTCTTATGTCGACTATCATGTATGACTTTTACTCATAACTAGAATATCTAGTGGAATGAGGAACAATTATATTATCCATAAGACCACATTCAGTTCATCTACTCTTTTGCTTACCCATTTTTTTCTGCTGTTCTTATAATATAAATGTATCTCTGCTTGCTGCTCTTTGATGCATTTATAATTAATGGAGAAGATTCTACAGTTGCCCGACTGCAGTATCTGGCCCCTTTTTGACAATAAACCTGAATTTTATATGTAGGTAAGGAAGTCAATGTGTCGAATAAAGCATGTCTTAACTGAGAGAGCGATTGCTGAACCTGATCCAAGGAGGTCTGCTGAAATGAAGAGGATGATTAATGCCTTGTGATGTTATCTGTTTTCCTTTTAAATTCTAGTATTATCTTATGTGCTTTTTTCCCAAGAAGATACAATCAAATGTCAAAATCTATTGGGCAACTGGGATCCTTTTTTATGCTTGAAAGGTTTCTTTGTTCTGTTGTGCAATATGTACTCAGATCCTTGATTTGCTTAAAACTTGATCTTGAATTTGTATGCACAAATGAGATAATCCTTCTTTTGGCGATCTTGCTATATATATATATATAATCCTTCTTGGAGCAGACTAAGGAAATTATGTGACTAGGGATGATAACATGGTGGGGCAGGATGAGTATTACTCAAACAGTTCCTGTTCATGTCATTCAATTCTACTTAGTTCCTACTGTGTCCTTGATCAAGAATACTAAGGGCAATGCTATATCATCAGTATATTGATTGTATTGGTGTGTTCTTATAGTGTCCTGAGATGAATAATATCTGTGACCGTATGTTATGTCGTGAACATCTTTATATTTATAATATACAAGCAAACAACAACAGTCATAATATTTGGGGTCAACCAGTCATAAGCAGCTTTGTAGGAGGCAATATTTGTAGTGGGATGATATCTTTATTTGGTGAGGTGAATGAGAATGGGGTGTGGTGGGGATAAGTGATGATATTTTTGCCTGTGTCTGACTGGTTTTCTGTAAATTATATACCGACCCATCCTATTCTCTGACCAGAATTGATCAAATCTGACTTGTCTGGTTTGGGCATTAAATCTGTTCCAAGAAATGAATCCAGGTTGCTTCTTCGCAAGTCATTGAAGATGGAGAAAGAGGGCAGGGGAGGAGTGCTCTTTGTGGCAGAGGATTACCACTTACCAGTTTGCTGCCTTTTTACCGCACAAGGCTTATTCAAGTGCCGCTTTGTTGTCAGAATCTTATTGTGTACAGTATTGATGAATCTTAAATTTGTGCGATGCTTGATCAACTTCTTTTCCACATTATTAGCAATCTTAAGTCCAAGTTGGAAATTGTTGACTTTTTAGCAAAGTGTGCTTGTTACACTCTTTTTATGTTACGTATATATTGAACCCTTTGGTGAGTGAATTGGTTAACATGAGGTATGTTCCATTCATTTCACTGTATTGCCTTTTTCCTCGAATTTTGCTCGAGTGAACAGTGCATGAACATTTGCAATGAATCGGCTAGTTCCAAAGTTGTAGCAAGTTAGGTTTTAATTTATATATCTGAAAAGAATGGAAAGGGCCAAAGTTAGTAGCAAGTTAGTTTTTTATTTGCTTATCTCTATATGTTTGCTGTTGTTGTTGTTGTCTGATCGGAACAAAGAGGGTCAGGAGGAGCAAGTCTTGGCTCCACCAACCATGTCCATTAGCTTTTTGTATCAGATGAACTAATTGGCTAATCTTCCCCACTTTGATGGTGAATGCTTATAGGTGCTTCTGAAACACTGGTTCAACTTCTTTTCCTTGTTGCTTGCCAACGGTCCCAAGTTGGAGACTGTTTGCTCTTTAGCAAAGTGTTCATATTAAACTCTTCCTCGGTTGCACATATGGAACTCTGGTGACTCAATTGTATGATACTCTTGTTTGGATAGATTTCAAACTTACTGATAAATCTGAGTTATATTTCCGTTTATTTCATTCTATCGTCTTATTTTCCTTAAATTTTGCTCGGAGTGTAATAGTACACGAAATTTACTTGTTAGCACAATCACTAGTTCACCATTCTGCAAAGTTTCAAAAGTATATCAAGGTTTTAATGTGCATATCTTCATCTGTTTGCTGCTGTTTCAAAAGTCTTGGCTCCACCAACCATGTCCATTAGCATTGTGTATCAGATATGAACCAATAGGCGGCTCCTCTCTTCACGGTGGAAAGCATGTTAGGTGAGAAATTAACAGGGGGGAGCAGATTCAAGTGGTGGGGTGGAAGAAAGTGACAGAAGATGGTGGTAGGGGAGGTCAACTCCGGTTGAAACATAGTTGTCCCTGGCTTGAAGAGTTCATATTTTACATAAAGGTTTGTTTGGTAAGCTAAATTTGAGATTTGTATGTATGATTTGCACTTTGAATGTATGGGTAGCTGTGATTTCAGATGCAAAAGCAAAAGATGACACAGCTGGGATTCGTCAGACCCAAAAGGTATATTGACATAGTGGCCGATGAAAGACGATCCAGTACTGCTTTTCATACGGAGTAGATTCTGAGGACATGAAGAAGACCTTTTTCTCTTGTTGCTTGGATCAGGTTTTGGCAATGAGTAGTTTTATGTGGTGTCCTGGCGATATCCATGTTGTGATTTGATCTCCTGTTGGATGGCCAAGCAATGTCAAAAGCAGGGGTGGAATTGATCGACTGATTCTTCCCACCATGGTGGTGGTGGTGGTGGAGGAGGAGGAGATCAGACTGTGAGATGATTGAATAGATTGTAATGATGATTTGCACTTGAGATCAGGTTTAAAAAGTTTAGATTAGAATCTTTATAGTTGTGAAATTAAAATATTTAGGTTTATTTATCTTAACATTGTTGATTGTTATTGACGGAAGTAGAAAAATAATGGGTAAAAATATAATTTTATTTTTTTAACTATGTTTTTTTTTTTTGGTGATGACGAACGATAGCATCGTTAGAGCTTACGGGCGATTGTTGTGGATGAGGAGTAAAGGATGAGAAGGAAAAGGACACGTAGAAATCGACGTTTGGTATTTGTATCGACATCGACGCAGAAGAACGATATCACTCTACATTTGCATCTATATCAGTGCTAATGCAAATGTCAAGCAATGCTCTACATCTTCATTAGCATCGTGATGTTTTGTATTTGCATTTATATCGATCAACTCTTTTGTTGCTTTGTATTTATGTTGGCATTAACGTAATTGTTAATTATCGTAGATGCAGAGCATTGGCATCGTCATGTAATTGTTGAGTGATGCTAATATAGTTGTAAAGTGTGTTGTTCTCTTTCTCCTCTCCTTTTGCTTCTTATTGTTCTTTCTCTTCATCCATAATAATCTTTCTTAATCCTCCAACAATCTCATAGTTCGTTGTTACAAAATATAATTAGAATATTAAAAAATATATATATATATATATAGAGAGAGAGAGAGAAGTAGAGTAGAACTCGGGAAAGCAGTAGCCTTTGCTAATGCATTAATGTGGTGATCCCCAGTCGTGTAACGGAGACCAGCGGTGAAGCCATTAAGAATACGTTCTGCAGAAGGCCAGAGATGGGCGGAGCGCATCCATTCTCTCTGCATCCTCTCCTTCCATCTCTGCGTGCAACAATGGCAGTCGGCGGCCTAACCTAACTGTCCCATTCCGATAACCCCTGCCTACCGCGAGAGAGGGAGGGAGAGAGAGATGCACATTAATTCGCCATCATAGGTAGAAGTATCACATCACAACTCGCTGCCCCACCGTCATCTAACCCGGACCATGACAGGTTGATCCATCTCCAAACCTCAATGGGAATTGGAGTGGACGAGCTTAAAGTATCATAGTTCGCATTCCCCTCCACGGTGGCCTTTGGGTTCACCGGCCACCTTCTCTGTTTTCTTCGTGCGCACAAACAGTGCCCTCCCCACACGTGTGCTGCACCTGTGCACATTCCCCTCCCTCGAACACAGATCTCGGTATTAAAGAATGGGTTGGTGTTGCAGAAAGGAATCGTCCTCTGCTCATCTCTGAGGCACTCCCTTCCCGTGGAACGCGCTCTCTTCCCCCTCTCCTTCCTGCTGTTCTTTGGATGGACGCTACCCAGTGGCCCCAGGTAAAGCTGCTCCAGATCTTGATGAGCTTCGTCTTGTGTTTCTATCTATTAATCTTTGTGGATCTGCATGCTCAGTGCATCTCTCTCTCTCTCTCTCTCTCTCTCTCTCTCTTCGTTTGGCCTTGAGCGATTAATCCCGTCACCCCCACCACCTTCACTCTTGAAAGCAGCAAACCTCTTTCTCTTCTTCCTTTATCCGTGTCTTCTTGCTTTCCTTTTATCGTATGCGGCAAAGCGGTGACATGAAAAGTGTCAGCCTTGCTTTCTCTTTCCTCTTCTTTTTTCCCTTTCATTCGTAAGCTTCTGTTTGGCGACAGTTCTCAAGTGATCGTTTCCTTCTCCTCTGATTGAGTTTGCCCCATGGTGATTTCCCGTTGCCGGTGCTGTCCAGGGCATAGGGCTGATGAAGCCCATGGAGGAGTCCGCGTCCTCCATCACAACCACCGTGGGAGGCAACGCATGCACCACCACCAGGTCACTGGAGATGGAGAGGAGGCCAAGGCCGCCCAAGGAGCAGGCTCTGGGCTGCCCCCGGTGCAGCTCCACCAACACCAAGTTCTGCTACTACAACAACTACAGCCTCACGCAGCCCCGGTACTTCTGCAAGAGTTGCCGGAGGTATTGGACCGAGGGCGGATCCCTCAGGAATGTCCCGGTGGGTGGTGGCTCAAGAAAGAACAAGAAATCCTTCCTGATCTCCTCCACCACCACGAAATCCTCCTCCTCCTCCTCCTCCGCAGCAGCAGCAGCAGCGTTACCTGCCGCCTCATCTCTCTTCATCCCTCCATCCACATCCCTCTTCACCAGCCCCGAAGCTCCAAAGTTCCATGAGGCCTGGCAGGACCTCCACCAACATAGCCACCCTGGCAATACCTTTGCTACTGTCGCTCCTCTCTCTACCATGGAGCTACTGAAGAGTGGGATGGAAGCAAGAAACCACCTAGGCCCTTTCATGCCCGAACACCCATCCGGATTCGGACTGCAACAACTCAGACCACCTACTCTCACTTTTCCTTTGGATGGACTTGGTGGGTACAGGAGCTTGCCCGGAATCCAGGTGAACGCTGGTGGCAAGCTGCTGTTCCCTTTCGACGACCTGAGGCCAGTGGTCCCGTCGATCGATGTTTCCGATCAGTTCCATCAGAACAAGGAACAAGGAAGTGATCCTCCTGGGTTTTGGCATGGTATCATCGGGGAGGCTCATGGAAGTGGTAGTAGCGTTCATGGCCTGGTTTAACTCTCTTAGACATCCTCATCACTGTGGATGAGTGAAGCTTCGTTCCAGCTTGCGTTGACAAGTAGGTGTTTGTTGACTTCTTTTTTGCCCTTTTGCAGGAGAAGGGAATGGATGTAGTATTTATGCATGTAAAATTTCTCATGGGGTTGACTTTAACTTTGTCTTCCCATAGTTATGAGAAATCAAGAGTCTCATCGTCCCAACAAACGTTCTCTTGGCCGTGAGAGCACGCCACAACTGCTACCTCCTCCCTCTTCCGCTTGAGAGCATGAGATGGTGGCGGAAGAACGCCGACGGTGGCGTGAAAGCTGGAAACTAGCAGCTCGTGTGCTCAGGGAAAAGCTTCTCATCTAATGATTCCTGCACACACTAACACAATCCTCGCTGTTGCCTCCTATGATTACACCCCCCAACGTGCCTCGGCTTCTCTATGCAAACCCCATGCGGGATAGCTGAAGAATTGTCTTATGAACATGATTTTATGTCCAATATGTTGGGAAAATAAAACTCGAAAAAGTTTAAATTGGATCGATTAAGATCAGGGAAATTATTTTTGATACAAACTAAAGAAGATAAATTTTATGAATCATCCAAAAGACTTAAGAAACAATTTCATCCCTTTGTGTCAGTATTGATTGAATTAATATCTCACGATCATTAGGATGTTTGGTATATATTTATGAGCACTAGAAATTAAAAAAAAAAACTCAATAAATATAAATATAACAAGATTCATCATATCACGACGCATGATTGGTCTATCGGTATACCACATCGTATCAATCATATGTTATGCTTAGCAGGTATTCTTTTGTTTTCGTCAGAAGCAATAAACTCCTAAAAAAAAGGTTCCATAAAACTTATAGGCAATAAATAAGTTTCAATAGCCTGGAAACAACTTCAAAAATAAAATAGGATTATAATTCATCCATCGAGCAATAGTGCGTGAAATATTACAAAGTAAGACAACTTTGAAGATTTTACAAGATGTTACTGATCGTGAATGAAATATTTGAAGTATCTAAATTATGAGGCTGGCCTGAAAAGCTCAAGATAAAAAAAAATATTTGGAAATTTCAAAAAAAACTTCCATCAAAGTAGAATTTGCCATCTACTGTATTGGACAATTGACCTTGAAAGTTCAAATATACCGTCCAAGTGCAAATGCACTTTCAAATGTATGCCACAACCAGAAGGTGTATCGGTTGATCATCATAGCAAGCACAAAATTTCCTCATCTTCTAACAGGATCACACAAAAGATTTCTTTCGGTAGCAGCAACTCCAGTTGCTGGTACCAACATAGTGGCCTCTAAACTGATCAGGAACAAACCAAATCGACACAAACTTTAAGTGGTACAATGAGGTTGGCTTAGGTCTTGACAAATTGTACTTTCAAAAAGATAGTTACGAGACACAATCAAGAAATCGTCCACTCAAATTATAAGTTCAATTAACAAATGCCTAGTATTAATATTTTGGATTTTCGTATCTTGTCTTGGAGTCTTTTTCTCGAATCGAAACTCCATCATCTAATAAGACAGTATAGATAACCAGAAAAATGCATGGAATTTCACTCTTAGATGGCATTGGATATAGTCGCGTTTGGTATATCAGTCATCTCGCCATTCATGTTGACAATTGTCTTTGCAGCACTTGTAAAATGTTGTCATTGGTTCATCAGCGGATCGAATTTGCATTTGCCTGAAGAATGCCTCTCCATTGTGACATCTTGGACAGGTTGCTGCAGGAGAAAGTATAATAGATCCATGAGAGCACATTTTTATCATTTAATGCTTTCAAGTTATAAGGACAAATTTATAATCAACTTATGTATATTCTATCTTTCCCGATTAGCAGCTCTGGGGAGACGTAGAGGATGACAAAAATTGACTTTATTGAAACAATATTAAAGGATCCAATGGTTCTTAATTTGACTAATTACATTGACATCAACAAACTTCAACGTGGGAAAAGCTCATTCCAGAAAATCGATGCTTATGGCTGGCTTGTTGCTATGCTTGTAGATTACTTGTTTGAATAAACAAGTTAGTAATGATACAAAAGAACTAGCGATTTGTTGTTGCAAGTTGACTCCCAAAACAAAGCAATTTGCTTTGCCATAATATACAGAATTTCTATCATGGCCATGAAGAATGTTAACTTTGAATTTTGCTTCATGATCAAGGCTGTAATATATTACCAAATACACAAATAAAATACAGAAATATGGCAGTCTAGGTATTACAAACCATAAGTGGCATTGCTTAACAATTGGAATAGGTTCTAGGTGTTTTGTTGTGAAAAGAGATGCATTTTACCCCTGAAGTAGTTGGAACTCAAAAATAGTGGTGCTAAAAGTAAGAAAGTGCCCTGTATAAGACAACAGATAGGTTTCACCATGTAATGTTAATTACAGACATGTAAGATTGGAACTCCTTCCGAGAGTGCCAACCTGAATCGAACCTACAACTTAGTAGACTATTTCATGCTAATTACAGAAGGGCAAGGATGAGCTTATTTATCATCTAAACTTTGAACCAATAGATTTTCCTATGGGCACAACAGAGAGGGGTTCCCTGGTTTCAAGCTTGAAACAGAATAGTGTCAAATCCTATACCTAACATGCAGATTACCATTGGATGTGAAAGTTCCTATGATCCAATAGAACCCATAGTTATATCCATCTATCCCAGATCATTATTAAATTACTCCATCCAATGTAGGTTCACTACTGGTACTTTAGGTAGATCAAAGACATGCTTTGATGCATATTATACCAGGCATTAACAGAAAGTGTCTTTGTTCACGTGTTGTTGCATACACTGGATGAATCCGTTTGTTCAGACCTTGTCACCGGCATTTTAGCAAGCAAGTAAAATTCAAAAAATCAATCCACCGATCAGGTATCCTTTTGTACAAAAATCCTCCACATAAGAAATCTGTAACTTCTACTATTGTGATTCGTCTCTTATTTCTGTTTTCCTTTTGCGTTTGGACTTAAAAATCCCTTTTTTTTTTTGTTTTGCTTGAGTGGGTTCCAAAAGAAACGAGAACTGAGAAGCATAGGCAAGTGATAGCAAAAGGGTGAAAGAGATGACATACTTGCGGTTTTGGGGGCAAACTTCATGGCGTCGGCTCCGCTGAAGATGGCCTCCAACTCCTTCTTCGCCAAATGCTGCTTCTTGACGATCTGGACGGCGGAAGAATAGAAAGAGAGTGGGTCAACACCAATCAATCAACGAACACAATGCGAGCACGGACAGGGTCATAACAAACGAGAAGCGAGACAGAAGATGATGCGGAAAAGGAGCCACCTTGTTGGTGACGGGGCAGACGTAAGGGCAGGTGGGGCAAAAGAAGCGCAGCCTCCGCCCGCTCCGCGCCGGCTCGATCTGCAGCAGGTTCCCACACATCGGGCAGAACTCCATCAATCTCCGCAGTTCTCAGCCCAAGCCAATAGCGTCGCCGACTTGAGGGCAAAGACACCAGAGGAAACGGGGATACTTTTTGCTATCAATGTGCTCGCAACATCGAATCTTTCACGCTATTAAAAAAAAAACCCATTATTAATTTCTCACATAATATTTTGATTTTTCTTTTATATTTTGATCTCCCTTACATAAGAAATTTTCCTATATTTATAGATCTAAACTTGACTATCCAGATTTTATATTTAAATCCAACGAATATTAAATATTTTATCTCAAACTTAATTAAAAATATCCGAATCTAATTTAAATTGAATCGAAAAGAGCCAACTTTTTGGGAAAAATCATTGTGTGTACATATATATATATATCAGTTAGACTTAGGCTCCAATTTTTGTTCAAATAAATAAATAAATAATACAAGCGACAATACGCGCGTGCAAACGCCGCAACCCAGAAGATTCCTACCTGATTCCGGCGGGACCCACGAAACAGCCCGGATATTTCTGAGGGCATACAAAAACACCCTCAATAGAATTGCCGAAGCCTTCTCCAGTCGCGCCGCCTTCGTCTCCCACGCTTACACCCGGCGGCGTCGGCAGCTCCTCCTCCACCACTGCTATCTAGAGATCTACCGCAACCCTAGAGATAAGAAGATGGCTGATCCGAGGACGTACGGAAGAGACGACGCCGATCATCGCCAGGATTCGGGCGGGCGGCGGCTTTACAACCCCTACCACGAATTGCAGATCCCCTACCGAGCCCTCTACGACCTCCCCACCTCGCCGGAATTCCTCTTCCAGGAGGAGTCCGTCGCCCAGCGCCGCTCCTGGGGCGAGAACCTCACCTACTACACCGGCATTGGGTACCTCACCGGCGCCGTTGCTGGCGCTTCCGTCGGTCTGCGCCGTGCTCTCCGCTCCGCCGAGCCTGGGGACACCCTCAAGATCCGGCTCAACCGCGTCCTTAACTCTTGCGGCCAGGATGGCCGCCGGATCGGCAACCGCGTCGGCGTCATCGGCCTCCTGTACGCCGGGCTTGAGAGCGGGATGGTTGCCGCGAGGGATACGGACGACTGGGTCAACAGCGTCGTCGCCGGGCTCGGTACCGGGGCCGTATTCAAGGCCGCCAACGGGCCGCGGTCGGCGGCCGTCGCTGGCGCCATCGGCGGGCTCATGGTTGGAGCTGCTGTAGCGGGGAAGCAGGTCTTGAGGAGATACGTGCCCATCTAGGGTTCGATCTCTCCCTCTCTTTTGTCCTTTCGGATAAGTCTATGTTATCGATGCACCAAATTTTGACCTTAACGTGTTTGGTGGAATGACCGGAGGGTCAGAAAGATCTATTGCAATAAGCTTATAGAAACAATTGAGTTGATGTAGGATCGCAAATGATAAGTTTTACATATTATGGATTTTTACATGTATGAATCAGGAGCTTGTCAAAATAATCCTGTGCTAATTGTTTGTGTTAAAGTACAATTAGAACATTAGCTGCTTGGATCTTGCATTTGTGCGTCGGAATCCTGCTAATGTCTTCCGTATTCCTTTTGTGATCAAAAATTCTCTTTTGGCTATTAAATGTTTGTCATGCTCCTTGTCTGATCTTGTCATCCATGAGTTCAGGATGTTGTTGATTATACTTTTTTTGGCATTACTTTCTCTTGAAGTATAAAAAGATCCTTTGGTTCTGCTTGGTGAAGTTGGATCGACTCTTTTTTTTTTTTTTCTTCTGTCGAACGAATGCATTCTATGGATTGGCATCATTGTCATGCTGCTCGAAAGTTATTTTTGTGTTTATAACTAGAACTGATAGTAATTTGTTTGCTCATTTGGTTTAGAAGGAATTCTAGGTATATTTTTCATATCTAGGTGGTGGAGGAAGCATTGTCCTGAAAAATGCATAGAAATTTTCTTTTCACTGTTACTTGTTTCGGAGTTTGGAGGTAATCAGAGTGACATTGTTCTTTGTTTATGTAAAATATTATGAAGAACGATCACATCTTTTGCTAAACTGGAAATTTTAATGTTGCCCGTCAACATTAATTAGTTCAGACACACAAAGCACCACCATGTCACCTTATCATCATCATTTTTCCAGTTTTACTTTAACATTGTGTTGACATATTTTATCATGGAATTGCCACCAGCAAAACATAATTCCTTTTCTAGATTCCCTCACATCTGAGACCACTTTGAGGCACATCAGAAGCTTCTCATGACTTCCAAGGATATTTTTCTAACATTTGTAGCTAAGTTACATTTTTTTGGCATGTAACTTTTTCAAGTTCCAATTCGTACGCTCGTCTTTACTCTTTGGTCTTTGATTTTGTTCTTGCTCATGCATTAAATCCTACATCATTAACTTTTTGGGCAACTTTGAGACAGTTCCTGGAAATGACATGAATTACTATATTTCAGTTATTGCAATAATATGATGGACTATTAAAAAAGAAAAGGTAATAAAAATATATCTTTGCACATAGGATAAAATGAATTTGCCCAAAGTGGCTAATCACAAAAATTAGTCAGATGCTAATAATTGCTTGTTTTACAGTCTTTTATGGTACACTTCTTTGGCTCATAGGATTTTAATAGCTATGTCGAGTAATTAACCGTGGCATCTACTTTGTCTAAGATTTTAATTGCTATGCTGACACCTAATTTTCATTTTAGAACACGGTTGGTTTGTGCCATGAAGAGAATGTGTTGACCTTTAAGCTTGTGCATTAGATCTATGCATGAGTAGGACAGAGAGAGAGAGAGAGAGAGAGAGAGAAGAGACCAGATAATGTTGCAAGATTACCAACTATAATTTAGATGACATCTTCACCAGATTATGATGAAATATAAATGTAGCAATGATTCAACTTCACAATCTGGGAATGTGGTCTACTAATTTGGGTGAGTCATATCAACCAAGGGATGGAGGAAAATACTTCTTACACCAACTAGTTGATCCCATTAGCAATTTAGAAGCAAATGGAATGTAAACAACTAATGATGTTTTCAGAATGGCTAGATCTTTTGAGGGAGTATTCTTTTGCACATTAGAGGTCATAAAATTCAGGTTTTCAGCTTGATTTTGGATGAGAATACTTTATGATTTAAATCAGAGTTGATGATTACGAGACTTATGTGTTCCATGATGATCTTTTGTTCCTCAGGTCTTCTTTTCATCTTGCCTTCCCTTTCTCTGTTCTTCTTCTCCGTTGCTTGTTCCTTTCTTGTAGATGATGCCTGTGAATCTTCTCCGGACTCTATGATGCTGCCTTGCAGTCCACATATAGGCAGATGGCCGATCATTATACCCAAGTAAGTTGATTATGCTCATTCCGTGTCTATCAGCTTTAGATTTTGTTGTGCAACAAAAATTTACAGCACACTGCAAATAAGATGAACTTAGCAACACCGAGTCCTCTTTTACTCTGTTCTTTCTATTTGCTAAGGTTCTCTCAAATTTTGTCACTTGGTTCACCCTCGGTTGATGTTCATTGAAATAAACACTGTTTCCATGCATCACAAATTTAATTGATTTGTGACAACATTATTCTTTGTCAGATACTTTGAGAAACTGCATATAATTATTGCCTGCCATGCAACTCGCATTCCAGTGTTCTTTGGCACACGTGAACTGTTTGAACATGTGCTGTCTTTTCTCACCAACTTCACATCTTTTTTTTTTTTTAATCTCTTTTCACTCAAATAACGGAGGAGTTGGTGGCTAGTAATATATTTCCGACTCGAACCCTCGCGGTTTGATTTGTTGGTACCACTCTACTTCAACCGTCCTTGTTTGGACAGCCGTCATTGCTCAGCCTCGAAGTGGACCGGTCCGGAAAAGTAAACCCAAATTGGGGACCCGAATTGGCACGAGAACGTGTAGATTCAATCGGGCGACCTCGAAATCGAACCGATTTGTGCTTATAATCCGGTCATCCCAAAGCACAGCCAGTCGCCAAGGCCAGCGTTGAACGAAGACTCTCCCGACCATGGAGGGCGGAAGAAGGTGGGAAGCGATGCCGGCGGACTGCCTGGTCGACGTCTTCCGGCGGCTCGGCCTCCACGACCTCACCCTCTCGGTGCCCTTCGTCTGCAGGTGCTGGCGGCGCGCCTCCCTCGATCCCGGCTGCTGGCGGCGCCTCGACTTCCGGTCGCTCGACTTCATGCCGTGGAGCCACTTCTCCATGAGCTTCACCTCTCGCTACCGCCTCAGCAGCCTTTCCTTCTCCGCCTTCATGAGGTTCGTGGTCGCCCGCAGCCGCGGCTCCGCGGCGGAGCTCCTCTTCCCCTTGTCCTTGGGCGCGTCGATCCAAGACCTGACCTTCGTCTCGATCAAGTGAGTCCAAGTACCACCGCCTCTCTCCATCTCGTCTCCGGCGATGTCTGTTACGATTTGCATGCCTATCATCAGATGCCCGAGGTTGAAGCGTCTGGCCTTGCCCAATAACTATATGCTAGAAGACGACCTGCGCATCCCGGAGCTCGTCGGGCGATGGAGAGACCTCGAGCAGCTGGAGATGGAGACGAAGCCCTCCTCCTTCTTGGAGACGATCGCCGTGATCGGCCGCAGCTGCAGCAGGTTCGGCCGGTTGAAGGTGCGCGGTCTGATCGGCAAGGAGGACGCGAAGGCCATCGTGGATTGTCTTCCGAACCTGAGCCACCTGGAGCTGAGCAAATCCTACCTGACGAAGCAGGAGCTGCTGGTGATCATAAATGGCTGCAGAAGGCTAGAAAGATTGACCGTGAAGGATTGCCTGGGTCTTCAAGTGGACGATGAGGTGGTCAGACCGGCATCGAGGATCAACTGCTTCGAACACGAGGGTTCGAAGCTGCTTGATGATTACGGATACGAGACAGATGAATCGGAGCAGCAATCTGGATTTTTCTACTGGTGATGAAACCTTCCCCCCACTGTGTTTTTATTTCCCAATGCATTATGTTACGTGTTCTCCGAGGAAAAAGTGGCCCTAAAATAATGCTCATTTCATCTCTTAGTTTGGTGAGCTACCTAAGAAAAAGGAATCGGCCGGGATAATTAGCTGTCTCAATCGGCCTTTTGATTTCTTTCATCTCGGAAAACATGTCTCAATCTGTCTCAATAGGAAGCATTTACTTTTGCTTCTCGCTTTGGAGTTGCGGAAGCCGACGGTGTCGACATACAAAAACAAATTACAAATTGCAGGAGAAGGAACAAAAGTTGTCTTCTTGCTGCAGACATTTTGGGGAGAAGTCCGAAGAGGCAGAAGGTATGATCGGTCAACTTGGAATGAACGACGCCGATCGACTTGTCCAATCTAGAATTTATAATTATGTTTTTAATTTCAATATATATATATATTTTTTAGTTTTCCAAGGTTTGGGTTGTTTTACATTTTTGAAAGTTATACAACTATTTGACTTCGAAAAAATCGATTCAAAAGCCTTTTTTTTTTTTTTGAGATCATACCACCGTCACCTAATTCTTGCTTAAATTACATCTTATTTAGACTATTTAGAGGACGCTTTTGATTTAAGAATAAATCCGTCTTTTCCCACGCACACGTGGAATGACGTGGTGTGTCTTGCGCGTCTCATGGCCCTTTTGGGTCCCATGTCGCTGCGTCCAATCACGAGGTACCCATCCGGTCTGCTAGCGTTCGGCCGAAGCATCATCCTCTCTCTCTCTCTCTCTCGCTTGGGAATTCTCGAGAGGAGATTTGGGCATGGAGAGATTGCCGGGGGAGCTGTGCCTCAAGATCTTCCAGCTGTTGGACCATAGATCTCTCGCTGCTGCCCCCCAAGGTCTGCCATCGGTCCACCTCTTATTGCAGATCCTCGCGTTTCTTGTTCTTGCCGAATTCTCCCTAATCGACGCCGGTTTCTTCAAAATTGCCTTCCACTTTTTGTAGCTTTATGCCGTTCGCGATGGAATTAGACACATTATTGTAAAATCTGTGTAGCTTGTACTGGAAATACGTTCTTGATTCATGAGAATTGTCAAGTAACTTTAGATGTTGATAAAAGGACTGGTTTGCACGGCAATTCATATATGTCTTCATCGGACGTGTAATTGGTACTTGGTAGATCACGTTGGGCGCAAAACGAACTTGCTTTGGGATCACAAATGGCAATGACGGATAGGAGTGTTGGTTCATTTAGGTACTGTAAACTAATACACTGGCAGCTTAATTCGACATGCTCACTAATTATCCAATTTTTTAGCACTTCTTTTTCGGGGTTCAATTATCTAAGTATATAGAAGCTTTCAGTTCATATCCTTAAGAATTGCTGTGATAGAGTGTTTTGGCACCAAATAGTGTGCTTGCTTATGTGAAGTTATTGTATTATAAATTAGTACACAAATAGCAAGGCACCAAATAGCAAGGCAGAAAATTAGTATTATAGAGTGTTTTGGCACCAAATAGTTATGTGAAGTTATTGCTTATGTGAAGTTATTGTATTATAGAGTGTTTTGGCACCAAATAGCAAGGCAGAAAATTAGTACACAAGTTATTGTATTATAAATTTGGTATTGTAATCACTGTGGGTACATCTACCTTCGAAAGGCTTTCAATACTGAGTCATCCTGAAATCTAGTGTGCAGAAAGTGGAGGGTATTGGCATCCGATGATGCACTGTGGTCCAACCTATTTAAGGAAAGATGGGGAGGAGACTGTGCAGCATTTTATGCCCCAACTGATCCCAAATCCTGGAAGGATGTATACATAGTGCAGCACCGATGTGACCGGTTTGGACTGTAAGTTTATGGCTCATATTGTGTCGTCCTCCTTTTCCTCATATTGTGTAAGTTTTTGGCTTATTATAAATCACCTTAAGAAACATTGCTTCAGAGTTCTTCTATATGTATAGATATGTGTAGCTTGGTATCGAATTACTTTGTGATTAAAGCTTAGCAACACTTAATTATTACGGATGGTTGTAGTGTAGATCAAACAAAGACTTAAATTAGTACATTAGTACATTAGTGCATGTTGCAAGTTGCAATATGTTTTCTTAGTGTTTTATGCTTCAGCTGTATCATACGTCTTTTTCAGTAAAGATCCAGTAACAAGATTGACTGGTGCATGGAAACTTGCCTGAAAGTTGTGACAAAGTTATTGCTTCAATGGGAATATGCTGCATTTAAAGGACATAACACATCTAATCAACTTAATGTTACTCATGGACATAATCAGAAGATAACTAAAATTGGTTTCATTACTAAAATCTGTTGCATTACATGGATAGCTATCACACCAATTTTCTGCAATAAGAGTGAGTATATTTCCACAGCTTGGAAATTTCACCTATGTATAAACATCAGTAGGGAACTGATGCATTATGTAAGAAGTGAACCCGAAATGCCAATTGCTTTATCTAACTAGCAGAGTTGCACCTAGATTTTCGTTGAAATACCAAAGAAAGATTTGTTTGAACTAAAAATCCATTGTGACTGAGGTATGTTAGCACACAGACCGCATAGATAAGCTTTAACAACTCATTATTATTCCTGAAATATAGTTGAACTTCTGTCTCCATTATAAGTATACGTATAATTATAGGTTGATTGGAACATAGGACGGAGATTCCTCAGCTAATATTTTTCTGTATGTAAAGACTGCACATCTGAGTTACTCTTAAAAATGATTGTGTATGGATGCTCATTGATCATAAATTTGGGTTATATAGAATTTTGTTTTGCTGCCCTACCAGGCTAGATGTTAATGTTAAATTAACATAAATAACTGATAGGTATATGCAGTATTGGGGTTCACAAGCAGAAAAGAATCAACTAGCTTACTCTAATAAATGGAAGTTATTGCCTAGTAATTTTCTATTTGTTTGTAATTTGGAGACAAGAAATCTTCACTAGACATGTCTAACTTGTTTCATTAAAGAGGTTACTGTCTCAAATTATCTATATCTTTGAGTGAAATTTTATTGTCTGACTCCAAAGAACCTTTATAAGAATCAAAAGGACATGCTTTTTGATCTACAAGTGTCTCTTCCCATTTCTTTCCTTCTAGTTACTATGTCCATGTTATTCGTGATATTGAAGAGAAGTTTTGTTTTAGTCTCTTCAGAGTCTTTAGATGTGGTCCTCAAATTAGTACAGGTAGTCTTTGCGATGTTGATTGTTATGAATAAGGGGCTGTTCAGGATGGTGATTAATCCACCTTTCTTTTTTGTATTGAAGAGAAATTTATTTTTTGGTCTCTTGATGTGGTCCTTAAATTAGTTCAGATAACCTTGTCAAACTTGATTGTTATGACTAGGACTTCTATCAGACAAGATAACTGTGTAAGGAAAACTACTTAATAGCCTCGAGAGTGATCATGTGTAATACAGCAATACAGTCTTCAATATCACATGCAAGTGACTTGTTTTGGCACGATCACTAATTCCAGACCAGATTGACAATTAGTGTAACCTTCTTATAACGAATCACCTTAAATTGAGGATTCTGTAGTTAATTATTACAGCAGAGACCCAAATTGGACTATTTTCCCTTTGGCATATTATTCTTATTCAATTCTGGGCATCAATCAAGATCTTCCCATAAATGATATTCTTTTTTAAGCAGTGGTTTTCCTCGAAGGTTAAGATTGTCAGAACAATAACTTTTTTAGCAACAGATCTTAACAACTAAAAATTTAGCATCCCAAGAGGGAAACTTCATGCACTTGTCTGGAAAAGTAATTTTTAACTTTGTCATCACACGTTAGAGCTTGTAGCTTGATAATAGCATTGTAGATTTTCTATACCAGTTAGCATCAAATCTCTGCTTCTTTGTTCATTCAGAACAAAACAATTGGGTGTTGCATCTCAGGGGCCTAAGGATCATCACAGAAGGCAATGATTACTATCTCATCCATCAAGGTGAAATCCAAAAATACCTGGGCACGCGCAATCTCAGAAATGAAAGTCGCGATGATGTAGCGCCTCTACAAGGAGTCGAAGAGCATCACTCAGGGATTCCGGACAGGATCCTTTTCTTTCTTGGGGATCTTGAGGCTGCCTGTGCAGCGGCCAAGCGTTTACCGACATGAACATGCATTTTGGTCAAAGATGAATGAACCAGCGCGCTGTATTATTCGGTGCAGGTATTCTTTATACAAATCACAACTGATTCTGCAGTTCAGTACATCGGTGCATTGGATTCTTGTGGATTTGTTTTCCTAAATGCTATTAAAGTCAGATTTTACCTCCTTGAGGAAAAAACTCCTTCCGGGAAAGTTGAGTGTCAAATCTCTGATGTTTCCTTTGCTCAACAGCATAATTATACGTGAGAGAAGGCTTCTTGCAGTACCAAGTTGGGTGGTGAACCATTAATGGCACACTGAGTTTTTAATGTTGAGAAAACTTGGTTTCATATGAAATAAACGCCGCGGTGCACCCTCTACATGCTCTAAAACTTTGTCATTTCCTCTTGTATGCAGATTGTAGTGGGAAAGAGTTGATGCCATCACAGAAAAGAGTGCATGTAAATTGCAAGGCAACCAAACAAGGAAGACTTTACCCGTCCGATTGGGAACTGATGCCAAGTAGCTGAAGGTTATCTTACGCGGTCGATCAGGAATAAATAGCGAGGTAATCAATCAACAAGGTATGACGACTTTGTTTGTGGAGAAAGAATGTACCTTCTCCCCTTCTGCCGTAATGACCTCAGTAAGTACATAGAGATCCTTGGCATCTTGATAGATAATGCTTTCTCGGAGGGGAAAAGAAGGTGAAGGGTCAACGTAAGACAGTTGACCATGGGGTTGCTCTCATCAACTTCATTTCGGCAGAACATATCATGTGTTGACAATTGGACCGCTCGTATGGCTGCTAGGATCGTATGCGAGTGTATTGCGGCATTAGGCGTGAGGAATCCGACTTTTCTTTCTTTGGCTGCATTTTCCAAATACATAACATGTCGTTTCTTTTATTGGAAGGTTGGCATAAAAATATACGAAAATTGCCCCAAACCATGTAAAAAGTTATAGCATTGTATGTAATATAATTATTAGAACCAAAGACGACATCTATCCTCGATCGCTAAGTTATTGATTGAACTAATGAATGAACTAATCGAACCAAATAAAAGGTCGGACAAGTGTCAATGTAAAGGAGAATACTTACTGTGAAGGAATGACAGAATAATAACTATAATAAATTTCTTCATTCTTAAATTGTATGTATTTCAATATTAGGACTCGAAACGATTTAATCTCCAACTTTTTCAATGCTTTTGAAGGTAAAGTAAAAGTGTCGATATAAGTAGGGTTATCTCCTACCTAAGATAACAGAATAATTTTATTTTTTTTATTTAAATTAATAAAAAGATTATTATTATTTATTTATAATCTCATATAAATATTTTAAAATTATTCATTATAAATATCTTTCTTTTCTTGCTTAGAGGATGACATCGAGTGGGTGATGAAATTGGATAGCATTGGTGGCGACAAGCGATGATGATGATGATGACGATGATGATGATGATCAATCCTCGTAATGAACAACATCGATGGTCAAGGAGGATGAAATTAGATATTGTTAGAAATAAAAAAATAAATCAATAATACTAAGTTTATAAATAGTAAAAAAATATTATTATTTTTTTTAAAAAAAATCAATAATAAAATAATTTTTACTAGTAGAAAAAAGGCCTATGGATGGTATTATCAAGAGTTAAAAAAATATATGAATTGTTAGCCACAGAAAATTCTAAGAGGACTGTACCCAACGTCTACCTGCGTTAGTGACTTGAAATTGAATTATGTGGACCCCGTATGGTCGATCGGACCCAACCGCCATTTAGAAAGCAGGTAGGTTTCGGGTCATCAGCCAACAGAAATCGGCAAGGTTTTGCCCTTGGCAGTCCCGACTGATGGATATTTCCGTAATTTATGACAAAGATGATGACATATACGTCATTTGGCAGCCATGGGCGATGATAAAATCGACTCGGCGGAGATGGCGCAGTTCAGCGGCAGAAGCCTGGGAGTAGGTGAGAGGCTTTCCAGCTCTCCGTCGCTCAATTAATCCTCTTTTGCATGGTTTTTGAGCTGCAATTCGTTCCTTGCTTTGCAGATTGGCATCCGATCTTTGCATCTAGGAAATGACCGATTCCAAGGTGTATCGTTTCGATGAGGTCTCCAAGCACAACGTCACCAAAGACTGTTGGCTCATCATCTCCGGAAAGGTCCTACCTTTTTCTTCTACCAATTCTGTGTGTGTATGTGTGTTCGATTAGTTTATTTTGATGGATTTGTTAGCGTTAGAAATTTCTGGCAAGAACTATTAAGTACTCTTTATTTTCAAGGCCGCTCAGTTGAGATCTGTGAGAAAGGGGAAATTTTGGTGGGAAAAAGAGTTCTTTATTTCACAGGGTTCGGATCGTTGATTCTTGGAGAGTTGGTTGTAGAAAGAACACGTGATTTGCCTATTAGCTAGCTAATAAAGATCATGCTGCGTGAGACCCAAATAGGGTTTGGCATGTTCGCAGCAACCTTTGCTGCCGTTAGTACTAATGATTCACTAGTATGAATCTGGGGTACTTAGCAAAAGATTTGATTTTGATGTGAAG
The DNA here is from genome assembly GCA_023547065.1 of Musa troglodytarum. Taxonomy (NCBI): domain Eukaryota; kingdom Viridiplantae; phylum Streptophyta; class Magnoliopsida; order Zingiberales; family Musaceae; genus Musa; species Musa troglodytarum. The sequence continues at coordinate 55,162,903 of CP097506.1, read as the reverse complement.
GCCTCACGTTACACCGAACTGCATATAGAACAATAGGCAAAGGATGTTAGTTCCTGATTTTATATGGGTTTATAAAAAATGATCCCTTTTAAGTCAAATATTAAAGGATCTTCCCATGCTATAAACTATAAAGGTTTTGATGGCAAAGCCAACAAATAATCACTTTTAAGTCAAATATTAAAGGATCTTCCCATGCTATAAACTATAAAGGTTTTGATGGCAAAACCGACCACTTCTTTTGTGAAGAAGGATACATGTACAGTAGTCAGTTTAATCATGAGTAGCCTTGGCATCGATTAAGACCCTTCAATTTGCAAGAGACCAGGAGTAGGCAAGACGCACTGTTGACTAGGACTCCATTAATCTCTGGCCAGATATTCCTCCAACCAAATGTGTTGTACACCCATATGATCTTTCCGAGTTTCTAATTCTTTTCAGGTTTATTTTATAGCATGTTAATAATCTCTGGTAACATAGTCCTACCAAATATAATCTACACCTAGACTTTCTGGAGTTACTTTTTTATGGCTTTGTAAATCTTATAGCTTTCAACAGTTATTCGCATTTACCAGTTCTAATCAATTAATTGTGATTGTTTATGATTGTCTAGATTTCATTCTAAATGATGTTTTTTCTTTGTCAATTTTTTTGAGGGAAGCATGTATCATTATAGGTTGAAGGGTTATATCGAATTTTATCCTTATAGCATATAACGTAAATGAAAACCTGAACCTGATAGATTTAGGCATAACTTTAACTGGTCTCGTATTGGTGAAACCTGTAATACACGAGCTAGCTGGCTGGCTTCAGAAACTATAAAAATTATGGAATAATTGTAATGATACTTATCCTTTGCCTCTTCTTTCTCCCTCTTTTTATTCTTTAAATAAACATTTATCCATTTAAGGCGTCCCTTGTGATCAAAGGATGATATGTTTAAGCACATTCAAAGATCACAACCAATTCTAGAATTTTAAACAGTTGTTAAACTGCCAATACTTTTTGGACTAGGATCCTGTGCACTTAGCTGGGTGTTCGGGTGTTATTGACTTAATTTCTGAATCAACTGTAATACTTGGTTTGATACTCTGTGCTATCTTCTAGCTTCAGCACTCATCGAAGAGGTTCTGTGTGCTCATGCTTAACACATTTTGCTGTCACTAAACATGTTAACCACATTTTCTTTCACTGCTGACTAATGCCAGTGAATGATTGATCGTTTCAGGTTTTTGATGTCACCCCATTTATGGATGAGCATCCTGGTGGCGATGAGGTTTTGCTAGCAGTAACTGGTAAGAATTCAATCTTTTTCCTTTTCTTTTAAACCCTTGCCTTATATTATAACTTGCTGTCCTCTATGATTACGATTTTTGTTGGATGCTTTCTCTGCTTTACTTGAAAGAAATCATAATCAGACCAGTCAAAATTCAGAAGTTTATGTTCTTTTATGTTTACAAAGTAAAGTGAAATTCTGCGCCGAATCTCTCTGCAGGAAAAGATGCCACCAATGATTTCGAGGATATAGGTCATAGTAATTCTGCCAGGGATCTGATGGCCAAGTACTACATTGGGCAGGTAGATATTTCGACAGTTCCAACACAGCGCACCTACATACCACCTCAGCAAGCATCGTACAATCCAGATAAAACTTCAGAGTTTGTAATCAGAATTTTGCAGTTCCTCGTACCCATAATGATTTTGGGCTTAGCCTTTGCTGTCCGGCGCTTCACCAAAGCAGATTAGGCATTCTGTCACAATTATTGGTCCTCTACAAAATTTGCAACATCAGTCAATCCGAAAGGCTTGGAAATTATTAAACTATGATGTATTGCTACTTACCGTGGTGCGGTTGCTTAAAATTTGCATTGTGTTGGTGAGATATCTGCCACAGCTGCTGATAGTCCATTTACAACTTTTTGGAGCTTCATTGTGTACTGCTGCATGGCTGTTGTTTGAAATCCTCAGATGTATTGGCTATCTTGTGATTTCTGGCTGGAAGCTTAATTCTTACTCATGCTATGTGGCTGGGAAACCTTCCTTTTTTTTTTTTGTAGTCATCATATTTCACCCAAGAACTTGACTAATACTCTTGTGTGTATGTTGTTGAGCACCCCTTTGCTGCTTCCCAAATATTGATTTCTGGGAATTTTTTTTAGTCTTATATTATGGTTGCAAAGATTCATTAGATACCAATCCTTGTAACCTTGTCGAGGACTCGCAAGATTTTAGGTTTGCTAATCTTCATAGATCCAGCAGTCCTCAAACACCATCCTCTGTTGGCTGGTTGCCAATGATGAACTAATGAAGGTGCCAATTCAATTACTTCCTTTGTTCTTGCGCAGCTTCAACATATAAGCAAATCGATGAACATGGAAGGATATGTCAAAAAAAAAAAATATTTGACTACTTCCTAATATGCCAAGCAATTACCAAACAAGTTCATGGAAATCATAGTCTATTTGTTAGACGAATATAAATTAGGTGGATCAATCTCTACTTACTTGTACCCACCTCGACACATCTTAGATGACCTAACTGTTCCTATTAGCTCAACTTCCGCACCTTCCACCTTCCCTTCCTCGCACAATGCGTGTATAAATGACAGCTCTCCGAGACGAGGCTTGCATCCCAAAACTTGCATTAGCCATGGGCTCCCTCGTCATCAGCAACGAGGACAGGGAAGGCGCAGAGATCATCTACGGCGCGGAGGAATGCTACAGCCACTCCGTAAAGATGCTGGAGGCGGTCGGCTTCCCGAGGGGAGTCCTCCCGCTGAGGAACCTCGAAGAGTGTGGGTGGGTGCAGGCGACGGGCTTCGTGTGGATGAAGCAGAAGGAGCCGTACGAGCACTTCTTCACCGGCACCAACACTCGGGTGAGGTACGACAGGGTGGTGACGGCGTACGTGGAGACGAAGAAGATGAAGAAGATGACCGGGGTGAGGAGCAAGCAGGTGCTGCTGTGGGTGCCCATCGCTGAGATGAGCATCACCGACGCCGATGCCGCGAAGATATACTTCAAGTCGGCGGTGGGGATCGGGAGGTCGTTCCCCATCTCGGCCTTCGTCGACGAGGAGGAGGAGGAGCAGGAGGAGAAGAAGAAGCTCGGAGTCGAGGCGGGCGCCTGAGGACGTCAGAAGATGCATTGCCATGTGAACCGCGTGCACGTCTAAATTGTTCATGCAATAACATTTATGCCCTCCGCTATGTATCGATATCGATGTAATGAATGACGACATATCTATACCCGTTATGATCCGTCCAATTAATTAATTCTGATTAATCACCATCATTAGCAGGTCCGAAGAAGTATTAACGATTTAAGTACGCGTATATTTCCACACGTTCTTCACGTCGTCGGACGATGCGTTCTACCTTCCGAGTGGGCCCCGCGACCGTCAAAACCAAACGTGTTGGACCGGTCCTCAGCGACCCAACCACACGCGCTGCATGCGCTATCCATCGTGTCCCGCGTGGGTCCCGTGGTCGGTCAACGCTCTCGAGTCTTCGGTCAACCAAGAAGAAGATGGAGATACGTCGGGCCGTGAAAGAAGACGCGCGGCGATCAGATCGGAGAAGACGCAGAAGAAACGAGCGTCGACTTGATTAGCCGCTAATGAAAGCATTCCTCAACGCCGACACGGCACAAAAAGCCGCACCGCCTCTCTCCTCCTATATATATGTCCGTCCATTACCGTCCTAAGGCTGCTCGATTTAGAGTTGGATCGATAGCTGCCTACTTAATCCTTGGATCAGAAGAAAACGCGCTCTCTCTCTCTCTCTTTCTTTGTACGAGGATTGAAGCAGGAGGAGGAGAAGAAGAGAAGAGGAAGGGGAACCGTAGCCACCACCAAGCAGGCCACCGTCGATCGATGAGCTTTCTGCAGCTTGGCATGGCCCACCACCACGAGAGGAAGGAGAAGGCGGGGACGGGGGCGCCGCCCACGGGGTGCATGGCGGTCCGGGTGGGGCCGGAAGGCGAGGAGCAGCAGCGGTTGGTGGTGCCGGTGGCGCACCTCAGCCACCCGCTCTTCGCGGAGCTTCTGGACGAGGCGGCGGCGGAGTACGGGTTCAGCCAGGCGGGGCCCATCGCCATCCCCTGCGGCATCGAGCACTTCCGCCGCGTTCAGGACGCCATCGACCGCGAGATAGGCGGAGGCGCTGGCCACCATCAACACCACAACCACCACCACCACCACCATCACCACCACCACTACCACCTTCCCCACTTCGCAGGTTGCTTCGGAGCTTGATGGTGGACGAGGCCCGGTTTCTTGGATGTCTAATTGTGGATTGATGACGACGACCAAGAAAACTAACGTGTAAAGGAGGGAAAATAAGGAAATCGAGGTTACATGTATGTATGCTTGTAGGAAATATATAAATAATGTTAGTCAACGTATTGTAATAAGTGATTCGTAGTGAAGTTTCCATATTAATTTTGGGTCTACAAAGAGCCCATGCTAATAATATATTCCTTTTCCTATTCCAATCACAAATTCAATTCATTTTTAACTGTTCCATTTCAACAATAAAAATGAATTCTACATCAAGTATACATAAAATCATTTTCTAAAAAAGAATAATATCCTAAGAGTGGATTGCTCATGTAAAAAAGCTGGATTTTTTTTGGGATAAACCACTCATTATTTTTAAACATTTGTTTATATACTATTGAAATAACATAAAATATTTCTCTAAATATTTCAACCATATGCACCTCCTGTCACGTTTTATCCATCCAAAAATTTGGAGACAATCACCCATGATTATAAATAATAAATAATTTCTAACATGTTCAGCGATTCGAATCGGGATCTTATTCTATACTTCTCTCTAATATTGAGAATACTTGAATCCTCTCTAATTATAAAGTATTGAATCATACAAAGTTATATCGAGGGTATATCCAATAAAATTCTTATTGTAGGGTGATAGTCAAGTGCAGATTCCTTTAACATTGAATGTATTAGAGTTTGAGAACCTTAGAGAGAGAGAGAGAAAGGAACAAACGTAAGAAGACTTTTTATAATAAAATTTTAGAACCCTAAGATGACTTTTTATAATAAAATTTTAGAACCCTATATTCTAAGACGTGCATTTATGTTAAAGATAATTATGCATCTTTCCTAATCTAGATTAGTCGAATCATGTTATATCAAATCTTAAGAACATGAAATGATCGTAAGTATAACTTATAACATATGAAATGATTTAGTAAGCATAACCTTACAACATAGTATATGTACAACAAAAAGGTAAAAATTTTATTTTGAAATAATTCAAATGCTTACATGCACACATAGGAAATATAGCAAACTTATGAATTTCTACACTCCAAATTATAATATATACATGAACTCAGATATCACACGTCATCGTGATACATATGTGAACTCCCACACCATATGTCATAATATATACATATACTCTACACCGCACATTATAATACATATGCAAACTCCCACACCGAACTTCATAATATATATGCGTATTCTCGCACCGCACATCAGAGCAAGCATATAAGTGCATTACACGTTGTAATATCTATGTGTATTCTGACATTGCACATCATAGAAATCACATGCTCTCTCACATCATCCATCATATATATATATATATATATATATCAGTCGAAACATATTTTTCAAAATATATTATACATATGATAATTTATATTATTATTATTTTATAATGAATTAAACTTATATTTGCTTGATTAAACTAAAAAATGAAGATACAAATGAAAGATCATGTTCTTTAATGATTGAGTGTACTAGGAAGGAACGCATTCATTAAATTGGGAGCATAGGGTGATAAGATCCCTTAATTAAAAGCCATCTATCTTGAATTATTAATTTATAATAATTTATAGCAATAATTCATTAAAATTTTTTGATAAAATCTCATAGAAAATAGAATATACTCAACCTGAAAATTTATCTAAATTTCACTATCAATTTTCCAACAATTCACTCTATAAACAAATAAGCTAGTTATTATTAATCAAACGATCAAATAATTTCACAAAGAAACTTTGCTTTACTATTCTAGCTGAGGAAACAATATTGAACTATAATAATATTTTATAAAAGACTAGGAGACATATAAAACTAAATACACATCAAATTTTAACTTAAAATCGAATCATTTGGAGGCTAAACTATCCTCTTAATTCAACTACTAATATTTATTTTGTTCAACTGAAACTTGGTTGGGACTATCTAAATTTATAAATCTTACATCTTAATATATATATATATATATATATATATGATGTTCACTCAATTCAAAATCTGATAGAATCTAAAAAAATATTTAAAAATATATCAAAAGGATAGACTCTAATCATATCCCTAGGAGGGCTAATTTAGCTCGAATATAATCTTTTCTAAAAAAATAAGAGATTCTAGTTACCTCAAATTGGAACAATCATAACTTTATACACTAATCATATATTAAGTTTATACCATATGCTTTATAATAATAAGAAAATCATACAAAATATATTCAAAAATTAAATATTAATTTGAAGTTTAAGTTATAAAAAATAATTAAAAATATTAGCCTATAATATGTAAAACTAAAACCTAGGGAAGAATTAAGTTTTTCTTATCTCAATCTTCATTAGAGTTAAAGTTTTCTAATCTCCTTGAGAAAAGCTAAGGGAACGAATGAAGAATGAGAGAAATGATTAAGTTATTTGGGTGATTAAGAGGATGAAGTCAAAATAAGGGTAATACGTTTAATAGGTTATGCTGAGGTTTAGGGTTTAGTCTTATTAGGCCTTAGTTAAAGTTTTTTCTCTTCTTTTACTAATATAATTATAATATTATAACAACTTTGATTAAGTTTAATTTGACTTGATAAAGATAATATTTTTTTTGGCCTAAGCTCATACCTGAGTCTCACTTATTTATCTCAACACTTAGTATAACACTTCTATTTGTTTTGTATTCCTATTTAATTATTAATTACTTCATTCACGCCTAAGTAGATTCTCTACATACATAATGTTTAAAATTTAAACTTCCTTACATTAATCATGGTCAAATTCATTCAAACCTTGATATTCACTTAAGTCTGATTAAAGTTCAATCATCATTTCTGGTCACTATATGTATGTTTATTATCATAACTTAATCTAATATTCAAGTCCATTAATATATTTTAGTTTGCATTATGCTTAATGTAAATACTAATACTTATGCATACTCAACCAATATTTTAGAGAATACTGAGAATAATATTTTCTAAAAGAATATACTTCAATCTTAAAAGTTAAAAATATGAGCATGCCATTTATCATATCTATGAAGCATAGATATCACAAATTATATCATTAAGTGAAGGTAACACATATATATATTATTTATATTTTTTTAACATATTAATTATAGTTCAAAAATATGTGAGACTTAGGCACTATATACATATATCAATCAATCACTCATGATTATATATAATATTAGATATTTTTTGATATAAACTAGAAAACTTTTAATATTATTATTTTCATAAATAACTATTTTAAGGGTTATCAATGATAAATGAAAATGTCAACTAAAAATAGATTTTGCAAGGTATATATATATATATTATATAATTTAGATTGATTTTTTTTTCCTTTACTATCTCTGTTTTGCATAATTTCTCAAATAATCTTATCACACTTTTTCTTTTGGTGAAAAGAGAATTTTCGAATTGAATTTGCTATTGCAGTCAAATCTTTGATGTTTCTTATGATTTCATTAAATTAATTTCCAAATATTTTGGTCTTAAAGTTCAATAAAAATTTAGGCTGAATTATATCCTAATAAAAAAATGAGATAAATGATTGATTATAACGGATTCGGAGTTTTCCGTTATATTCGCCGTAACTTAAATGTCATTCCCTCCCGTCGTCTTCGAAAACCCTACACTACGGACGGACGGCGGCCAGCGGAGATGCAAAGGTTCAGAGCCCTCGCGTCTGCCCGGCGGTCCATCCCGTCTCTCCGACGCGCTCTCTCGACGACGCGCCCCTCGTCCGTCCATGACGACGAACTCCAGGACGAGGTCAGCCTCCGATCGATCTAACTCCCGATTGTTACCTTTCGTTTCTCGCTGCTTATTGTTGGATTTTCAGGTGCTCGTCGAGGGCAAGGCGGCTGCCCGAACCGCAATCCTCAACCGGCCCTCTGCTCTCAATGCTCTGACCAACAGCATGGTATGCTTTCCTGATGCAGTTGTGGTGTTCGAGATTTTGCTTGACCGAAAATGAGGCTAGGCATTGTGGTCTTTTTAGGGGATTCGGTTGAAGAAACTCTATGAATCTTGGGAGGATAATCCTGATGTTGGGTTTGTCCTGATGAAGGTTAGCTCTTTGCTTGCTTAGAGTGGCGAATTGTTTTGTTAGTAGTATTGTGGATTTTCTTTGCGTAATACATGTATTCAACAATCGCTGGTATGGAAACTTAAATGTGATTATGATCTTCCGAAGGGCAGCGGCAAGGCGTTTTCTGCTGGGGGGGATGTTGTCACACTTTATCGGTTGCTTAATGAAGGTATAGTGTTCTTTGTGTGATGTTACAAGGTTTACAATATATTAATTCTGAATTAGGATTTGGTTTACTTGTGTAGATGTTGGTCTCTGTGACAAAAATCGAAATTAAATAAGAAGGAAAATAAGTTTATCATTTCAGCTATGCAACACAATCAACTTGATAGGGAAGAAGAATAAATCCACGTTTTCCAGTTTCTACGTCTTTGTGATGTTTTTATTTTAGACAAAAAGGGAGGATGAACAAATAGGAAATACGAAGGAGATTATTTAGTATGAAAAATAGAAGGTATAGGATCATGATCTTATTTTTTTCCGTTAATCCTTTTCTAAAATGTCTGCAAGATATTATGGTTGCTACTTCAGTTAAATGGCTTGTTCATGGATTAGTAACTATCATAATATTTATTAATCAATGATCTTTGCATCAGAGGCTTGTCCTACAATATGAGGAGTAGATTTAGGCAGTGAAAATTGATTAATTGGTTCTTGTAGGGAGCCCATGTATTGGTTACTGCTCAGGAGAGCAACAATCAGCCCAGACCTAAAAACCAAGTAGGTCGATTGATTTGCTTTAGACTGCTGGATGTAGGACATTATCTGGAAATTGCTGCAATTGATCCATAGTTTAAACTGGAAAATCAAGCTAACTGGAATGGACTTGGCTTATTATAATATGTCTCTTTTGAAATGCTTTACGTTCTGATGTCACTCGAAATTAAGTTTATCCTTAACCAATTGGGAAAATCAGAACTCCTCCATGGCAGGTGAAGTCAAAACTCCTTCATGTTTCTGATTTTTCTGTTGCACAGACAATGAGACATGGGACATAAGTGCATGTTGTTGTTGTTCTTGTTGTTATTGTTGTTGTAATTTAACAGTTGATCATACTTTTGGCTGAAACTAATGTTCTTTTAGTTTTCTCATGCAGGTAAGGTAGAAAATTGCAAGGACTTCTTCAGGAACTTCTACATGTTCATTTACATCGTAGGTACATATTTGAAGCCACATGTGAGTACAGCCGCTGCTCATTTAAAATTCACTCTCTTAGTAGCATGCTGATCTCTCTACTCTATTTTCTCCACGTTGTATATAGTTCATAGCATTGTTGTCATACTTTTCCAAACTAAGTCCTTTCTCCTTCAGCACTTGTTCTAATAAGTTGCACCTTAATTATCTCGTGCAGGTGGCTATCCTGGATGGTATTACCATGGGTGGTGGAGCAGGAGTCTCTATTCCTGGGACATTTCGTATTGCAACGGATAAGACCGTATGAGTTTCATATTTATACAGTGATGAGCTTTTGACATTCTACTAGTATAAATTATTGGTTATTAGAGTTGTTTAGTCTTGTAAGCTAGTTGATCAGGTGAACTTGGTGGTCTGAATGCCAAGTTCGTTCAAGGAATTCTGTAATATTGGCTTTATATCTGTGACTGTTGCAACACAAATTTTTCATGCATTATGCACCGAAAAAGTTACTTATATGCACACGTTAACATACTTATCGTAAATGTCAACTTATGGAATGTGCAAACTGGAGTTTTATGGTTTTCTAAAAGTTAATTTATGTTTCTTTGTATGGCCACCAATACATATATGTTCCTATTTCTGAGCATTTTTTCAATTTTATTTTATCATATTCTTTTTCTTATAGTGAAATAATGAAAGTCTAGCTTCATGAGCTTTGTCCCAAGTAACTTTATAAAATGTCTTTTCTTGTATACCTGTCATTGTTTTCTGTCTTCAACTTGCTGCATATAAAGTTGTATGGAAAACAATTTTCAAGGATGATTTTAAATTAATTATGTGCATCTTTTTTTCCTTCTCATTGTTCTATGTGCTATTGTTATTAAGGATCATTGAATGCACATGTATCTTTCTTGAAATCTTTTAAGATGTATCTAATGTGCAATTGAATTGTTTTAGCAATTTGATCTTTTAGATGAGAAGAACCTGTACCTAGATCTCCTCTCTGTTCTAGTAAACATCATTTTTAGTTGAGCTCACTTGTTAAGTAATATATTATATTTAGTGATCTTCAGCTTGTTTGAACAATTTCAGATCTTTGCGACACCAGAAGTTCATATAGGTTTCCATCCTGATGCTGGGGCTTCCTTTTACCTGTCAAATCTAGATGGTCATCTAGGTACAGTTCTTTTCATGAAGTTGCATTCTTGGCGCATGTCAAATCTTTAATATGTCAATTCATTTGCTGCTCATATCTGATGTTACTAGTGGTTCTATCACTTCTATGTGAACTGGTATGTCTATCTAGTATATTTTGAGCATAGATCGCTCTTTCGGGTATTGGACCTGTCTCAGTGACATGGTTCAGGTATGTGCCTATTGGTGTTCCGACAATTATGTACAATAGAGTTGACTCAAAGAGGAAGGAGGAGAAAGGAAGGGGCGATGGAGGAAGAAGAAGGATGAATGAGTAGGAAGGAAAAGGAAAAATGGAGAGGAGGCAGTGGAGGAAGAAAGAGGAAGAAAGAACATGAGGCGGTGGAGGAAGAAAGAAGAGGAGGCGGTGGGGGAAGAGGAGGAAGAAGGAAGGGGAGGAGGAGGAAGCGTACACGTCGGACAGCAGAAGGTGAAACATGTGGATGGTTCACATTCAGGCCCTCTAAAAGTCTTAATAAATTTTTTTAATGGATTGGAGCAGACTGCCCGAAACAAGGATTGTGCACATACCAGTTGACGCTCACTTGGACCAGAACATACGGCTTGTTTCATACCCGTCTGGGCGAAATGGCAGCCCATGATTTTGAGTTCATGATTTTTAAGATGCCATATGGGTTTCTTCAAATGTAATAGAAGAATCTGAGTTAACTTTATTGGAAATATCCATAGTTTGTCTGATAATGGTGATCCAAGTTTTCATTCTGCAGCATTGCTTTTGTTGGTTTTTCACTTCTATCACATCAATACATGGTTATCTTGACCAATTATTTTCATAGCAGTGCATTTTATTCTTTGTTTGAGCAGAATACTTCCTATGATCTTTCTGTAGGGGAATACTTGGCCCTAACAGGTGAGAAGCTCAATGGGGTAGATATGCTTGCAGTTGGCCTTGCTACAAACTATTCGATGAGTGATGTTTGTTCCCTTACTCCATTTTTGGAAATTTCTCTCTGTTCTCGTTTCAGTTTTCTTACTTTTGTCACCTCTTTATTGACTGATAGAGGCTTGATTGGGTTGATGAACGGCTGGCTAAGTTGATGACTGATGATCCTTCAGAAATTGATTCAACACTTGCACAATATGGTGATATTGTCTATCCAGATAAGAATAGCATTGTTCATAGGTATGCTTATGCTTTTAATCTCTTCAAAGTCATAATATTTAGATGATACAAGCTCCAGTAGTGATATATACGTTGTGTTCCTCACTCAAAACATCTATCAGAAAGCATCATTAATGATGTTGCTGATTACAAGCTTCTTGCATATCTGAAGTACATGATGCATTTCACTGCTGCTATAATATAGTTTGTCATGCAAAATGTATCCACACAAAGAAGAGATGCATAATGTATAACATTTTGCAAAAGAATGTTATGTTGGTTTGCTTATTGTGATGATTGCTTTACTAGTCATTCTTTTTTATACGAGATAGTAATGTCTACTGTGATTGGATCTTTTTTGCCAATTTTATATATAAATGACTGAAAATGTACCAAGTAGCTGCATCTTTTATGGAGATTATTTTGGTTCCTTGTTCAGGCTGGAGGTGATAGATAAATGTTTTGGCCATGAAACCGTTGAGGAAATCTTGGATGCTTTGGTGAGCCCCCTTGGTCCATTGATCTCTACAACTCTTGTCAGATTAATTTGTACATGCATTACTGTGGCTGCACATATGACATCATGGTTTCATTTATTAGTGAGGACCGGAGGGAAAAGTAAAGGTCTTAGGTCACAATTTTGTTTCACTAGTAAGATTGCTAAATCACTATTTGCTTTTATGAGGATTCATTCTTGTCCTTAATTTTTTTTTTAATTCCAAAGTATAATCTTTATTTTAACATGAAGTCATTGCTAGAATCTTTTGATCATAATTTGTGGCATTGTCATGGTTTTTGTTTCTTTTACAGCTTTAACATGAAATATAGCTCTTTTTCATATTTGTTTGGATTACTTTGTACGTTCAAGTGACACCATGAGGCCTTACTCCAGGTTGCAGTTTCAAACAATTAATAATTCAGACAGCATTTTTTTTTCCCTCTATTTCACCATAAATTGTTAAAAAAAAAAAAGGGGTCAGGATTAAGACATCTGCAACCTGTGAGTTATTTGAGCAAAGAGTAGGCAACGATTCTATTTTTTGTTAATTTTTACTAGGGTGAACCCTTTTCTTGGGTATCAAGAATAGTCAGCTACAAGCATCAAGTTTTTCCAACTTAACCATAAGAGTTAGTAGATAAACTACATCTCTACTATTTTTGTCTATTAGTTATTTATGCATTTCAACCGTGCTGAATATGAATGAGGCAGACCAAAAAAAAAAAAAAAAGAGAATGCAACAGCCTTCTTGCAGCCCACTGTAGAAAGAACACATATTTTTGGTCTTATGCAATAATGCTTTCATTTACATGTTCTTTATGGCACACAGGAAACTGAGGCAGCCAGATCAAATCAAGATTGGTGTATTTCAGCGCTAAAGAAACTAAAAGAAGCTTCTCCATTGAGTTTAAAGGTCTCCCTGCGATCTGTGAGTTGTTAGAACCCTCTCGCTGAATGCCGTGCTCTTGGTAATTATCCACTGATGTTTCCTCAGAAAACTTAACTAGATCCGAGAGGGAAGACTTCAGACTTTCGATCAATGTCTTGTTCGCGAGTATCGAATGTCGCTTCATGGGATCTCAAAATTGGTTTCCAACGACTTCTGTGAGGTACTCGAACCATTTGATCAACTAGAAAGGTTTTAGTTTGTTCCTCAAATTTCCTAACCTCTTTCTCCTGGTTCTATAGGGTGTTCGAGCACGATTGGTCGATAAAGACTTGGTTCCTAAGGTATCTATAGCAACAACAATTTAAATGGTTCAAAATTTTTTTTTTTTTTTTTTTTAATGAAGTGTTTTCATTCATGAACCACCATGCAGTGGGATCCTCCAGTTCTGGAAAAGGTATCAGAAGACATGGTCGATCATTATTTCTCGCCTCTTGGTGAATTCGAGCCTGATCTAAAGCTACCTACGCACTTGCGTGAAGCTTTCGTCTGATTCTGGATTGTCCAGAATGCTTCAGCTTTCACAGTTGCATACTTGTGTTGTAGCAAAGCTAAGGTTTTAACTATTTTGATAGGAAATAGAAAAGAGAGCATCCGCAATTTCATATCCAAATCGAAACATGTCCATCCTGGATGCGGCAGTACATGCTAAGCTGGCTGCTGTTCTCTCCTCTTTTGGATTGAAACTATGACTGGGCAATATTGAAGGACTCTGAATACCAGTTTGGATTTTTATTCTTCATTCATTTAGGTTGCTCCTTGAGAACGGTATGTATGTCTGTCGCATGAGTGTTTGAGATATTTGATGAATGGACTTGAAATTTTTCACATGAAATGGTTTCATACTAGTATGCAATCTAATATCATGTTGTCTCGTATAAACAGGTTGGTAATGGGATCTAGCAACCGTGTTTAGTCGTTCCAACAAGGGTGAGAAGAAGGAACTACTTGATGGTTCGTCAATCACCAAGTAAGTGAATCCCAAACTATACTGAAAACGAAAGCGTTATTTTTCTGATCATTAACAGTAGCACTTCTTCCCTATATCTTTCTGGTAACAATCACTGTCACTCGGCCTAAGCATGAAATCAAGCTTGGGATTGGGGTTCAGTAACGCCAACAACAAACAATAATAATAAAAATCATAAATTCGAATTATTTAGGATTTGACTACATGAATTTTTTTATTGTTATTATTGAGATATGTAAAAAATCTGTTTTTTTTTTTTTTTCCTCATGGTGTTTGCTAAGGAATGGACACATGTAGGGATCTTGTGTCATTCACATCACTACTGACAAAGCATTGTTGACAGAATCAAAAGGACAAAAGCTGGAGTGACAGAAGAGTTAGAATCCAAATATTAAATTTAGATTGCAAATGATGGGTTTTAGCTATATTTTCAGACATCCTCTTTATCTTTCTTGGGACTAACAAGAGCCGGATTCTGATGTGACAATATCTGCATGAACAGAAGCAAATCCACACACAAATTTGTGGCAACTCGAAGCACTCAGCCTGCATGAGGGAAACCTGGCACAAATAAATGGGTCGTAATGGTTGGTGGGACCTAACGCTCACCCATTTAATGGATGGCACAAAACATAACTGAGTTGGAAAATTTATAGGTTTCAGTGAGCAGAGAGGAAAGGCTGGGAACTTTCTCAGCCCTCCCCACTCAAACATTCATCTGAACCAAAAAGATAGCTTAGGGATTGTTGCAGTCTTGTTCATGACATCCATCAAAGAGCATATGCACCTGGAAGACGTTTTTAAAGCTTCAGCGACGGCCATATCTACTATTCAGAGTTTATCTAGATCAGATATCGATTCGCTAGCTTTATAATCCAGTGACATTCCATCTCTAATCAGAACTCATTCCATGGTTTTTCCACATCGATCGATTCAGACCTCTCTACTTAGTTTCACTAGTATGGTCCTTTTGAAACACCCAAAACAACCATCCCTTGCTGAAACAGAGATCGCAAGAACTGGTAAAGAGCTGTTTTGACAGTGATCTGATTTCGCCAGAAAAGCTAGGTCGAGGACAACCCTTTGAACAAAGATGGACATAAGCATGACTCCATGGCTGCCAAAAATTCCACAATCTTCATCTCGCATGGCAATGGCAGTGGCAATGGTTACCGAACAATCTGCTTGCCTTCGGGTGAATCCAAGCAGGGCCCATGCCATGAATGCAGTGGGCATGAGCTAAAAATAGACGTGTATTCTATTCACTTAACATGTATTATGTACTTCTACTATCATCCGATCTACCCCCACATAAATATGGAATTGGCTACATGATGCATATCGAGAAGATCCAACAAAATCTCAAGTTACCGATGTGCTGCACTATACTCGACAAATCTCATCAGATCAGTGGACCTCAGATCCTTCTCTTTCGTGGATTCTTGCTCCCCTTGGCAAGCCAAGAACACTGGTCCTACCGTTTGCCCAAGTAGATCTAACGTCACGAGATGCAGATTTCTTGCAACACACACAATATACCTCGCTCGGTCACACTCGAGCACACCATGAACCGACAAAAACTCTATACCTGTGCCGAAAAGAGGGATTTTTACACGATCGGACCGTCTCCCCACTGTCACTGGCATCGCCGGGAAGGTGAGCCGAGTCGGAGGATGACCACCAGAAAAGAAGACATCTTTGAAGAGGAAAGGGAGGAAGGCATTGTTGAGGGTTAAGTTTAGAGCTTGTAGATGATGAGGAAGCAGGGGAGGACCGCTCTGGGATCGAATACTAGGAGCTCCCCGTTGCCCAGGCTCACCGAGTCGGCGTCCGACTCGCTGCGGTCCGACTCGCCCCTGACGCGGCCCGCGATGACCCGGCACACCAGCATCGCCCTCCGACCGTCCCCGCCGTCGCCACTCGCGTGCGCGCCGCCGCTCCCCGCGAAGGTTCGGACCCCCTTCGCCTCTCCCCCAGCCGACGACCGCACCACCCCGGCGTCGTACACGCCGCCGGCGCCGCGCCCAAGGTGGAACCTCAACACCTCGTTCCCGTCCGCGGCGCAGCGGGCGCCACCGACGGCCCGGGCGCGGACCGCCGCGCGGTGCTCCTCGAACCGGGCTAGCGTCCGGGCCGGGTTGTCGACCCGGAAGAGCATCTCGATCCCGCCCGGGAACGCGCCCCCGGCGGAATCCGACCAGCTCGAGCCGAAGATGATCTCCACCACCCGCCGCGAGGAGTGGCCCTTCGGCAGCTCCTCCAGCGTCGGGAAGGGGCCCGCGTGGACGGGCCGCACGAGCCCGCCCGCCGGCGTCGACGGAGACGCTCGCGCGGGCCTCTGCTTGCGATTGTGCTTCTGCCTTGCCTCCGGCTTCTTGCTCAGCGCACACGAGCAGGAGGAGGAGGAGGAGCGGGGTTGCTTGGGGAAGAGGAAGACGACGTCCTTGACACCGTGAGAAGAGTTGCTGCAAGAGACGGCGGAGAGCAGCGGCTTCTTGGACGACGGCGTCGGCTGATAGACGACGTCTTCCACGGCGTTAGACTTGCAATGCAGGGACTTGACCCATCCCGTCGCCATTAGACGGCGACGATGATGGTGCCGACGGCCAAACTTGTGCAGCAAAACAATGAGAGAGAGAGAGAGAGAGAGGGGCGGCAGGAAGAGGTGATGGCCTTGTTTGTGTAAATATGTACTACTTACTACTTGGGTGGTGGAGTATGATTTCCTGTGCTCCAGGCTTTGGATTAACCCACATCTAATGCCCTTTTAATTGATGGCCTTATTTTGTACTATGTTTGTTGTTATGTGAGAGATTGACCTTCCTTTCTTTCCTAAAGCTCTCACACTGACGTTGCGACATCCACCTTGTCTTCTTCTAGTTTTGAAGACTTGAACAAGCATGCTGTGCCCACAAGTCAATCATTTCAAACCTCTCAACACCTACAACCACAAAGCCACTATTCAAATTGGGGTTCCAGGAGAAAGAGACAAGCGGATTAGTCCACCGTTCCACCAAGCCAGAGAGGACTAAATGAATTCTCGCTCAGTGCTGGCCATTACTACCATTGTCAGTGTCAAGGAGAAAAATCCAGCCTCAGAAATGTATTGTCTCTCACTACTCGTCAAACCTCTGATTCAGCATTTGAATGCATAAAGATTCTGCTACTGCAGATGAGTGTCTGAATGCTAATTTTGGTCAACTGTTCATTCTTTTGTTTAGCAACTGATAAGGGTACTGATAAGGGTATTAAGTATGACGAGACATCTGGTCTTCGGTCGTACACCCGGCTGACGTCATCGCCCCTCCTGCGCCCATAACACCCGCGATTTGACAGCCCGACGTCGCTTCTCCTCAGCATCGTCCAACTACCCGCCAATGGCGACCACGGCACGCAAGGTCGGGCCGTCGCCACTGCGACGATCGGAAGCATGCCCTCCGCCCCACCTATTTAACCCGAACAGGTAAGAAAGAAAGGAGGAGAGATCGGAGGGCTGGATCTTCTTCTTCTTCTTCCCATAAACACTTCGAGAGGTGAGTAGACTCGAACACCCCCGCAACTCTCTGCGAGAACTCCGGTAAGCGGGCGGCGCGACTGGCGTCGGAGGGTGGGCGGAGCATCAAACCGCCTTGCTGCAGTATCGTCCCGACGGCCAAGGCGCGCCTTCGAGAGCTCGGCAGGCGTGGCGAGAGCCATCAGCGGGCGAACCGTCAAAGAGCGACCCCACGGTTTCCGGATCCGGCGCCGTGCGCCCCCGGGGTCACGGTGAAAAGTTGTTTCCCCTAGCAGTTGGCGCTAGAAGGAGGGCGTCGCCGAAGGACTACTGCTCCACCCTCCACGAGACATGGGCGAAAGGTCGGCTGCCGGCACTCTCGGAGGTCCCGGACATCCGAACCCGGAGAGCGATCCTGCCGCGACTATAGATCGCTCTTTGGAACATATTTACCGGCCAGCGGGCTCTACCCGCCAAGTCGGGTTCCACCCTTCCCCACCATCACGGTGGAGGCTTTTGAGACCTTTCCCAGCAGTCGGACCACGACAAATCTTGTCGGTGTCCTCCGCCTACTCGAGGCGGCGGGCCGACCCTCAGGCGGAACCTCTTCCCGGCATCTGGCGTCGCGGTACCATCTTCTGACCTCGCCCGGGTCGGGGCGGAACCGGGCTCTTGAAACGGGCGTCCACTTTGAACTTCGGCGGTGTCTTGAACTCGGCCAAACCTAGTTCGGGCTCAAATCC
The DNA here is from genome assembly GCA_023547065.1 of Musa troglodytarum. NCBI lineage: Eukaryota > Viridiplantae > Streptophyta > Magnoliopsida > Zingiberales > Musaceae > Musa > Musa troglodytarum. The sequence goes on along the minus strand of CP097506.1, from coordinate 55,144,423 downwards.
GATCCATTGCAGCGTTTGGAGGAGGTGCAAAGGGCGTCGCAAGTCAAGAAGAGCAAAGGAAGTGTCTCAGAGTCCCGTTCGCCAGCGACATACGGGAATACCCAGTGCCCTTAAACTTCCGTCTCCCCTCCATCGACCTTTATGATGGAGTGAGTGATCCAGCCGATCACGTCGCCGCCTTCCGGGCTCAAATGGCCCTGTATGGAACTTCGGACGTGATAGGGGTATTAAAAATGACGTGACACCTGGTCTTCGGCCGTACTCCCGGATGACGTCATCGCCCCTCCTGCGCTCACAACGCCCACGGTGTGACAGCCCGACGTCGCTTCTCCTCAGCACCGCCCCAACTACTCGCCAAGCTGACCACGGCACCGACACACGCAGTCGAGCCCGTCGCCACTGCGGTAGCCGGAAGCATGCCCTCCGCCCCACCTATTTAACCCGAACAGGTAGGACAGGAGGAGAAAGAGAAAAAGGGTCCATCATCTTGATCTCTCTCCGACTGGACTGGATCATCTTCATCATCTTCTTCTTCCTCCCACAAAACACTCCGAGAGGTGAGTAGACTCGGACACCCCGCAATTCCCCCTCTGAGGAACTCGTGGCCGTGGCTCGACAGGCGTCGGAGGGTGGGCGGAACATCAGGCCGCCTTGCTGCGAGTCTCGTCCCCGACGGCCGAGGCGCGGCCGACTTCGGAGAGCTCGGCGAGCGCGGCGGAGCCATCGGCGGGCGAACCGTGCAAGGCGACCCACGGTTTCGGATCCCGCGCCGTGCGCCCGGGGGTCACGGTAAAAAGTTGTTTCCCCTAGCAGTTGGCGCTAGAAGGAGGCCTCTCTGCCGAAAAACTACCTGCCGCCATAAGCGACAATGGGCGAAGATCGTTTCCGGTGGCACCTCGGCGGAGAGTCGCGAACCTCCGAACCGGAGGGCGATCTGCGGCAACTATAGATCGCTATTGGAACATATTTAGCGGCGCGGGCTCTACCGCCTAGTCGTGTTCCACGCTTCCCCAAATCACGGTGGAAGCCTTTCGAGACCTCTCCCAGCAGTCGGACCACAGCAATCTTGTCGGTGTCCTCCCTACTTTGCTCGGGGCGGCGAGCCGACCCCTTCAAGCCGGAACTTCTCCCCGGCATCACGAGCGATGCCGGCACCATCTTCTCGACCTCGCGGGTTGGCCTGGAACCGGGCTCTTGAAAACGGGCGTCCGCTTTGAACTTCGGCGGTGTCCTCGAACTCAGCGGACTGTTTGGGCTCAAATCCGGTCCATTGCAGCGTTTGGAGGAGTGCAAAGGGGCGTCCGCAAGTCAAGAAGAGCAAAGGAAGTGTCCCGCGAGTCCCGTTCGCCAGGCATGCGGGAATACCCGTGCCCTTGAACTTAGTCTCCCCTCCGCCGACCTCTATGATGGGGTCGGTGATCGGCCGATCCGCGTCGCCGCCGGGCTCAAATGGCCCTATATGGAACTTGGACGCCTTGATGTGCGGGCGTTCCCCACCGCGTTGAAAGGATCCGCGCGCATGATGCGAGTACCTTGAAAAGCGGGTCGGTGACATCCGAGCGGCTCGCCAAGGACTTGAGCTACGCTTTGTGGCGTTTGCGCGACCAAAGCCTTGATCGCGCTCCTCACGGGTTTGAAGCGAGAAGGAGGGCGAACCCCTCTCCCAATTCGTGCGAAGGTTCACCGCAGAGTGCGGGAGTTATCGGATGCTCACCGTCGCTATTGGTGCGAGCATTCATGATGGGGCTGCGGCCGTCGAGGTTCTGCTTTGGTCCTTGGTGGGCGACCCCATGTCCATCGCGAAATATTTGGCGAGCAAGTCGATGCGTGGCGGCGAGTCTGGATGTCGGGAAGGAAGGAAGAGCGGCCGGGGACATCTGCTCCATCCGTCGGGGCCAAGCGGCTGGCGGGAGTCCCCACAGAGGCGCGCATGGGTCGTCCCGATCCATCTGCGGTGAGCCGCCACCTCCCCCTTGAAGGCATCTCGGACGCCAAATATTCCTCCAGTTAAGGAGCGAGGAATGCTCGGGCCGCCACCTCAAATGAAAAGCGGCGGCGGTGGCGGCGGCTCGATATTGCCGTTTTTCGGCCGGCAGCGCGACACGGAAGCGATGCCACGGTAGGCGACAAATTGAAGAGCGATCGAAGAGGTCACCTCGATCAATACCTCCGACATCGCGGGCACCATCCCTGCGCCCGAAGGCCGGTCGAGCAACATATCGGCGTAATCACCGGGGACCCATTGGGGACATAGCGCCTCGGGCGAAGGGCTTATGCGGTATCGCGGCAGAATACCACCCTCCTCGGCGGAGATCACATTCCCCTCGAGGATAAAGAACAAGCCCGAGCATGGCGATGCCACGGTGGTGTCGGCCCGAATTGCCAGCGCACGGTCAGAAGGATCATAGTGCGTCTTGGCGGCTCGGACATCCTCTTGAGGCCTTTGAAGGCGGGGTGCGAAGGAAGCCCTAAAGCCTTGCACTCGGCGCTCACGGCTTCACTGGCGACTCGATCTCGCGCGAGTGCGATAACCCTACCATTGACCCTCGGCGACTCCCGAAGGCCAAAACTCTGCTGGTAACTTTTACGGTGGTCGACCTCCCCCTGCGTGCGTACAACGCCATCACAGGTCGACCCACCCTCCCGACTAAGGGCCGTTCTGTCCACATACCACCGGACCTTTGAAGTTCCCTACCGGTAGCCGGTCGGGAGAGTGCGGGGAGACCCTCGAAGTCGAGCGGTGTTACTGTGGCGACCTCCACAGGTAAGAGGAAAAGGCGGAACCGCCCCTCGAAGACCAGCGGTATGGCGCGACCGAGCATCCGAGCCAACAAACCCGGCGGTCAATATTCCGGCTGCAAGATGGCCGTCCGATCGGACGGTCGGGATTGGCCGGACACAGGTGATCAGGCGGGCGCAACTCATCGACCTCCTCGAGGAAGCGCCGATGTCTTTGCACAGGGCTGCCGACCTCCGGGAATCGACCGAGGTCTCCCAACACCACCTACATATCTCCCGACCGCGCTCGGTGAGACAAAGACCTCGGCCTCGATCCCTCGGCGCCAACAAGGCATGCGAGAAGGAAGTTGATAGGCTCTTGGCGTCGATTTCATTGAGGAGGTCCGGTTCCCTCGATGGTGTCAATGTAGTCCTCGTCAAGAAACCTAATGGAAAATTTGGAGGATGTCGTTGACTACCGATCTAAATCGGGCTGCCAGAAAGTTGCTTCCCCTACCAAGGATCGACCAGTAGTCGACTCAGCCATGCGAATGCGCGTTTCTCCTTCATGGGCGCCTACTCCGGTTACAACGGATCCGGATGGCCCAGAGATAGGCAACATCTGACCTTCCACACACCCGGGGAGCCTACTTCTACAAAGTTATGCCATTCGGGTTAAAGAATGCGGCGCCACCTACCAAGGATGGTGAACAAGGTGTTAGCGGCAAATAGAGGCGAAATATGGAGTCTATGTGGGCGACATGATCGTGAAAAGTCGCCGCAGGGCTGCACACCTCGGCGACTTGCGGAAACCTTCGCCACTGCGAGAAGGTATGGGATGCGCTGAACCCGGCCAAGTCGTCTTGGCGTGACATCGGGCAAGTTCCTCGGGTTCATCATGCGAGAGAGGAATTGATGCCAACCAGGAAGATCAGAGCTCTCACCGACATGAGATCTCAAGCACCGTTAAGGAGCTTCAATGCCTTAACGGAAGGATAGCGGCTCTATCCGGTTTCTATCGGTCGGGAGATAAGTGCCTCCCTTTCTTGAGTCCTCAAGACCGAAGAACTTTCAATGGGCGAGTGCGAGAAGGCCTTCGCACTGAGCGACACCTCTCAGCTACCCGACTTACCTCGGTGTCTGCGCGGAAAAACTCACCCTTTATCTGGCGGCATCCCAACATGCGATGGCTCGGTGCTTGTGAAAGAAGACTCGAGCGCAACACGATTACTACACCCGACCATGTGCTCGTGGGCGGGGCGGCGCTATCCTCCCATTGAAAGGCGGCATTGGCACTCATTCTAAGCGGCTCGGAAGCTCGCCCTTACTTCAAGCCCATACGATTGAAGTCTTGGCCGACCAACCCCTGCGTCAAGTTCTTTCTAAGTTTGGCGTAGCGGGCGTCTCCTAAAGTGGTCGGTGGAGCTATCAGTTCGACCTGCTGCTACAAGCGAGGCAGCCATCAAGGCCGGGCCTTGGCGATTTCATCTCGGAGTTGACACCACCGGAAGCGGCGTCGAGCCAAACCACCGAGGCCCGGATCTTTGCGTGGATGGGTCTTCCGGCTCGAGGCGGCGCGGACTCATTTTGGAGGACCCGGCGGACACGCTTTGGCGTTCCCTCGCCCGGCTTCGGCCACAAACAACGAGGCGAATACGGTATTTGTTGGCGAGCCTCCGTTTGGCGGCGAGATGCAACTAAGGCGATCCACATTCTCACGGATTCCCAACTTGTCGCGAGCAAGTTGGTGGAAATGCTCGGGCGGGACTCGACCATGTCGGATACTGGCCGGTAAAAGCCCAAACCTCTAACTTTCCCGCTTCACTCTGTCCGGGGTGCGAGTCCCGAGCAGCGGGCGGACCCGGCTCGCGAAAGCAGGCCTCGGGGCCGATCGGAGGACATCCAGGTCGAGGTGACACACGGTCGGTGCCGTCATGGAGATCGGGGATCCGAGTCGACCACCCCACCAGCGTGGATCCGGGAAATCTTGAAGTACAAGCGAGATCTGCCCGGTGATGAGGCAAGGCACGCGCGGCTCCGCCGAACTTCGAGCGTGATGCGTGAAATCGGCGGCCAGCTCTACAAAGGTCTTTTCCCACCCCTACTCGATGCTTAGATCCGAAGAGGCGGGCCCGATTCGCCGAGGTCCACGGCGGGATTTGTGGGAGCACATGGGTGGCGAACTTTGGCCTTCAAAAATCTTGCGCGGGGTTGTGCGGCCTCTGACTGCAAGGCGCCAAGGCTTTCGTGCGGCGGTCGACACTGCAGCGCCGGGCCGAGCCCGCGGCTCCCAGCGGTCCGCTCGCCTCCATGGGTGCGCTGGCCCTTCGCTCAATGGGAATGGACCTCTTGGGGCGTTCCCGGCGTCCGGCGGCGGAGACATATCATTGTGGGGATAGATTACTTCACCAAGTGGGTGGAGGCCGAGCCCACGGCAACCATTACGGCGAGCGAAGGTCGAGCGTTCGTATGGAAGAACATCGTGACCCGATTCGGCGCCCAGCGTTATCATCGCGATAAGCGGCACCCGGTCCTTGACGCCGGTTCTCGGAGTTACTGCGCGACTTATCACATCCGGTGCGGTTTAGCTCGGTGGCCCACCCGAACCAGCGGGCTTGCGAGGTAACCAACCGATCTATCTGGATGGACTTAGGAAAGGACTTTGGAAGCCGTCGATGGGTCGGTGAGCTCCCGAACATCCTATGGTCCCTGCGGACTACCCGAAAGGCGGCAGGCGAGTCCTCTGACCTTGCATTGGCGTGGAGCGATCCTACTGCCGGTGATCATCCCAACATTCAGTGGAGAATTGAGAATCCACCTCGGCCCGGGGAGTTGCGGCCTGAACCTGCTGGAGGAGCGGGGCGGCGCATGTAAAAATCTTTGGCGTACAGCGAAGTGTAGCCGGGAGTTACAACAGAGGGTGCGCCCTCGACCCCTCGGGATGGGCGACTTAGTCCTGGCGATGGCGACCCGCTCACTCGAGGGCAAGCTTGCACCTAAGTGGGAAGGCCCCTGCAGAGTAATCCGAGTAGTCAGGCCAGGAGCGTTAGGCTCGCGACTATGGTAGGCAGCGATTCGAGGACTTGGGCGTCCACAACCTCGAAATATTTTGTCTAAGGACAAAGCGGAGTAGATCGATGTCAAACTCGGGACATTGAAGGAAGTCGGAGAATGAAGAAAACATATTTGTATTGCCAAAAGAGTTTTGGATTACAAAATGTGCCCCTAAGTGGGAAGTAACATTACAAAGGCAAGGGAAGAGCCCTCCAAAAGGAAGAAAAGAAGTCTTGGGCGCGGCCGGAAGGGCATCGTCGAAGGAACCTCGCCGGGCATATCGACCCCACGATCCTCGGGGCATGACACGAAGGATCCTCCTCGACCATCGAGCACGGAGGACATGCAGGCAGGGCGGGGCAACTTTGTACCCATACTCGTCGACACGGCCCGTCCGGTCGGGCGAGAGGAAGCCCTCCGACTTCTTGTATCGTCGGCGCCTCCGGTCCTTCTGCGGCGACTCCCTTCCACGCGGCAAGGGCTTCCTGGCGGCTGCGGCTCGGCCTCCCTCGAGTCGGCTTGGCGACCAACCGAGGCCTCCTCCATCGGGGCGGTTCTCGGCCGCTGCGGAGGAAACCTGATCCGGCCTCCGTCGTCGGCGGCCTCGAGCTCAGCGGTCGACGGCGACTTCGCGCCCATGTCCGCCGTCGCGCTCGGCGGCGCCGCCTCGGGTCGACCCGTTCGGGCCTCCTCGGTAGCGGCGCAACTCCAAGTTGCGCTTCGCCCAAGCCTGCAAGCGGCCGGAGTCGTGCACGTCGAGAGGCGATAGTGTAGTGGAGTGCACAGAAAAAACCACGGCGGTGATGAGCGAGCTCGGCCAAGAGGACATAAGCAAAATGATGCTTACCCACGGCGCAGACTTGGCGGACTTGGCGGCAGCGCCAGGGGCGTGTATACGTCGAGCCATGTCGGGATGGGCGCCCCGGAGTAGTGGGCGAGGCTCTCCCGACCCACACCTTGTCCCCGGGACGAGACCATGCTGCCGGGCCACGAGAGGGTCGCTCGCGGCCCGAAGGACCTCCCCATCATTCGGAAAGGAATGGTGATCCTTCCCGGCGTGACCCGGCACGAGTCCTGCATGGATGGAGGATCTTGGCCCTTCGGTCGTCCCAGGCTGGGACCCGGCTCTCTCGGCGGGAGTGGTGGCGCCCGGTTGTTCAGTCGCCCCGGTCGGCACGGCCACTGGCGTCTCCAGGACCACCACCTCCTTGATCTTCGCCCTCTTCTTGGGGCGCCCCTCTTCGGTGGGGCGCGGGGAGCCACCCCCCGCCCGCTTGGAACGCCGGAGGCGCGAGATGGTCCCCTCGGAGCACGAGTCGTGGAAGGATCGCGGGTTCACCATCCACGCAAAAGGCAGCAGATATGTCGGAAGATGGGGTATGGCAGCAATCTAAAGGAAGCTAGACAAGCGATCGCCTACCGAGGCGCGCGGACTCGGTCAGGCCTCCACGACCAACTGCTCAGACATATTGCGGATGGCTTGCGAGCAAGGAGGATTACCCTCGGTTGCTCGAGGTGAGCACGCTCCTCGGCACTCGGCCGGGGCAGCGTTATCGATGGTCGCCAGCGACCACGAACCCGAAACCCGATCCGTCGGCCTGGACAAAAAGCGCCTCTTCCACCCTTTGTTATTGGTGGGCGCGCTAACCGGAACCACAGTGCGTGCGGCGAAGTAGCCCAAACCCCTTGAAGAAGGCGGCGAGAGGAAAAGGTTTGGTCGGGCGATATTAGGCGTAGTGGCATTCCCGGAAAAACCACGAGTACCGCCAAGAGTTGGGGTTATGCGGGAAGCGAAATCGCCACGAGGAGATCACGAGGATCGATGATCGGAGTGCGGGGAAAGCGCGGCCGGCCTCTAGGGCATCGGCGGACGGCGAAGCCCTTGGGAGGGTCAAAAGCCGCTGTCAGCGGCCGGAGGTTGAACTCCTCGGGATGCCGTAGCGCGCGGAGAATCCCCACCATGCGCTCGTCCAAGGCGAGTCTTGGTCGTGCGGCCACATCAGGCCTCTAACTCACGCGCGCTTCGCATCGAGGAAGAAGTGGAAGGAGAGACGAAGGGAGAGCGGCGACACGGGTTGTAGATGGGGAGGAGGAGGAGGAAGCGAGAAGAGGAAGTGGAAGGAAGACCCATCGCACACTAACCTATAAAGGAAAGCGGTGGAAGAAGCTAGAAGGCAGAGCCTATGGAGAATACTTGAAGGAAGGCAGCGGCGGGGTAAGGGATGAAAACTCCTTTGATAAAGTGGTAGAGAGCGGGGCTCCTATTTATAGAAAAGGGAACCTCGACCTTTCGCCTCCGGCGAGCGGCGGCATGACACCACATCGCCCAATCGCATCACCTCGGCGATCGAGCGCGGCATCATATTAATGAAGAGGTGGCGTGTACACCCCGGGTAAAAAACTTATCCATACGCGCGGTATCCTCGATTCCGGCAACGCACTACTCGCGAGCCGTTTTTGAGCGGCGGCGGCAGTTTTCTAGTCTTGGCGGTTGCTCGACCTGCGGTATTCTAGGCACAGGCGGAGCCTCGGCCCCCATCGAGCGGAGGTTCGGCTACTCGTATTCTAGGCACGGAGGCGGAGCCTCGGCCCCCATCGAGCGGAGGTTCGGCTATTACAGTATTCTAGGCACAGGCGGAGCCTCGGCCCCATCGACGGAGGTTCGGCTGCTGTATTCGGGGCCTTGGCGGCGGCTCGGCCACTCTCCCGAGCAGAGGTTCGGCCATTATGGTTTCTCAGGTCGTGTGCGTGACCTCGACCCCTTGTACCAAAGCGACGGGTCGGCAGCGGAAGGACGGCGTGTCTCAACTCACTGTCTTCGGACGTCGGCAGCAAGGAGAATCGGGCGTCTCCTCGACCCCCTTATCGAGCAGCGGTTCGGCCATTATATTCCTCGGTCGTGTCGTGACCTCGACCCCTTGTACCAAAATGGCCGAATTCGGCAAGCGGGAAGGACGGCGTGTCTCAACTCCTGTCTTCGGACGTCGGCTTGGCAGAGAATCGGGCGTCTCCTCGACCCCCTTTTCGAGCAGCGGTTCGGCCATTATATTCCTCGGTCGTGTGCGTGACCTCGACCCCTTGTACCAAAATGGCGGGTCGGCAAGCGGAAGGACTGGCGTGTCTCAACTCTGTCTTAGGACGTCGGCAGCAAGGAGAATCGGGCGGCTCCCCGACCCCCTGATCCCGAACGAGGTTCGGCGACTATGCTCCTCAGGTCGTGTGCGTGACCTCGACCCCTTGTACCAAAATCACGGGTCGGCAAGCAGGAAGGACCTGACGTGTCTCAACTCTGTCTTAGGACGTCGGCAGCAGGAAAATCGGGCGTCTCCTCGACCCCCTGTATCCCGAACGGAAGTTCGGCTACTCTGACTACTCAGGCCTTGAGCGGCAGCTCGGCCACACACCTTCGAGCGGCGGTTCGGCTATCCGATTTTGCAAGTCGTGTATGCGTGACCTCGACCCTAGTACCCAACGGCGGGTGATGCGAACGGACATCGCCGGCCCTTACCTCGGCGGTGCTCACCCAGTTCAAGCGGCCCACTCGCAAGTCTCAATCTCGACACGGACGCCGGCTTGGCAACGGAACTCGGGCGCCTCTCGACTTCACTATCCCGAACGGCAGTTCGGTACATGATCTTGAGCGACGGCTCGATCATCGGCATCTTAGGCCTTGAGCGGTGGCTCGGCACTATATCCCGAACGACGGTTCGGTGACAACGGCTTTCTGGGTCTTGAGGTTCCTCGACCCCACTATCCCGAACGGCAGTTCGGTACATGATCTTGAGCGACGGCTCGATCATCGGCATCTTAGGCCTTGAGCGGTGGCTCGGCACTATATCCCGAACGACGGTTCGGTGACTATGGCTTTCTGGGTCTTGAGCGGCGCCTCGACCCCGTACCCTGCAAAGGACCTTGGTCAATTATGACACAACACGGTGGAACTTCTGTCCGAGATCTCAGTCGGCAATCAGGTTCTTCCAAGTACCACCCCCCAAATCGCCCCGCAGGAGTGGCTTTTGAGGGGGGGGTAGTGATAGGGGTATTAAAAATGACGTGACACCTGGTCTTCGGCCGTACTCCCGGATGACGTCATCGGCCTCCTGCGCCACAACGCCACGGTGTGACAGCCGACGCCGCTTCTCCTCAAAGACCGCCCCAACTACTCGCCAAGTCGACCACGGCACCGCACGGTCGTGACGCCACCACCGGGCATCGGAAGCATGCCCTCCGCCCCACCTATTTAACCCGAACAGGTAGGACAGGAGGAGAGAAGGGCCAGGATCTTGATCTCTCTCCGAGGGACGGGATCATCTTCATCATCTTCTTCTTCCTCCGATAAACACTCCGAGAGGTGAGTAGACTCGGACACCCCGCAATTCCCTCTCTGAGGAACTCCGGCCGACAGGCCGACACTGACTTGGGCGTCGGAGGGGTCGGGCGGAACATCCGACCCGCCTTGCTGCAGGTCTCGTCCCCGACGGCCGAGGAGCGCGCAGCCGCCTTTCGGAGAGCTCGACGGGCGCGAGCAGGAGCCATCGACGGGCCCGAACCGTACCGAGACGACCCCACGGTTTTCGGATCCGGCGCCGTGCGCCCCCGGGGTCACGGTAAAAAGTTGTTTCCCCTAACAGGACGCCTTGATGTGCAGGGCGTTCCCCACCACGTTGAAAGGATCCGCCCGTACCTGGTACAGTACCTTAAAAAGCGGGTCGATAACATCCTTTGAACAGCTCGCCAAGGACTTCGAGCTACGCTTTGTGGCATTTGCGCGACCAAAGCCTTCAGTCGCGCTCCTCCTGGGTTTGAAGCAAAAGGAGGACGAACCCCTCTCCCAATTCGTGCGAAGGTTCACCACGGAGGTACGGGAGTTGTCGGATGCTCACCCATCGTTATTGGTGCAGGCATTCATGATGGGGCTGCGACCGCCGAGATTCTCCGGTCCTTGGTGGAGCGACTTCATGTCCATCGCAGAAATGTTTCAATGAGCAAGTCAAGACGCGGGCGCCGAGTCCGGATGTCGGGAAGGAAGGAAGAACGGGCGAGGGGACATCCTGCTCCATCCCGATCGGGACCGATAGCTAGGCGGGAGTCCCCGCACCGAGGGCGCCGCATGGGTCGTCCCGACCCATACGCGGCCGAGCCGCCACCTCCCCCCTTGAAGGCCTCTCGGACGCAAATATTCCTCCAGATTAAGGAGCGAGGAATGCTCAGGCCGCCACCTCAAATGAAAAGCCGGCGACAGCTGGCCGATAGCTCCCGATATTGCCGCTTTCATCGGCAAAACGGGCACGACACGGAGCAATGCCACGAGCTGAAGCGACAAATTGAAGAGCTGATCCGAAGAGGTCACCTCGATCAATACCTCCAGCATCCGCGGGCACCATCCTCGCGCTCGGCGTCTTGGCCGAGCAACATATCGACGTGATCACCGGGACCCGCCGCTGGAGGACATAGCGCTTCGGGCCGAAGGGCTTACGCCCGAGCAGTCGCGACCGGGGAATATCATCCTCCCTCCGAGCCGGAGATTACATTCCCCTCCGGGGATATGGGAGCAACAGAGCATGACGATGCGCTGGTGGTGACAGCCCGAATTGCCAACGCACAGGTTCGACGGATTATGGTCGACACTGGCAGCTCGGCCGACATCCTCTACTTCGAGGCCTTTCTGAAGCTGGGGCTGCCGAAGGAAGCCCTAAAGCCTTTGCACTCGGCGCTCACCGGCTTCACTGGCGACTCGATCTCGCCGCGGGGTGCAGTAACCCCACCATTGACCTCGGCGATTCCCCAAAGGCCAAAACTCGCTAGTAACCTTTCCGTGGTCGACCTCCCCATCGCATAACGCCATCCTGGGCCGACCCACCCTCAACAGGCTAAGGGCCATCATATCCACATACCATCGGACGCTGAAGTTCCCGACCAGTACCGGGGTCGGGGAAGTTCGGGGAGATCCCCAGGAGTCCAGACGGTGTTACTTGACGGCGACCTCCCTGGGTAAGAGGAAAAGGCCCGAACCACCCCTCGAAGACCCACGCGGAACGCAGCGCCCGACCGAGCATCCCGAGCCGACGGAGCCGGCGGTTAATATTCCGCTACAAGATGACCGTCCCGACGGATACCGGATCGCCCGACTGACAATCAAGAGCGGGCGCAGCTCATCAGCCTCCTCCAGAAAGCGCCGACGCCTTCGCTCGATACCGCTGCCGACTCCCGAATCGACTCAAGTCGCCCAACACCATCTACATATCTCTCCCGATCGCTCACGGTGAGACAGAGACCTCGGCCTCGGGCCCTCGAGCGCCAAGCGGTGCAAAAAGAAGTCGACAGTGCTCTTGGCGAGCTTCATTGAGGAAGTCCGGTACCCTCAGTGGCTGTCCAATGTAGTCCTCGTCAAGAAGCCTAATGGAAGCTGGAGGATGTGTGTTGACTACACCGATCTAAACCGTGCTTGCCCGAAGGATTGCTTCCCCCTACCTAGGATCGACCAACTGGTCGACTCAACCGCTGGGTATGCCCGCTTCTCCTTCATGGACGCCTATTCCGGTTACAACCAGATCCGGATGGCCCCCGAGGATCGGCAACATACAGCCTTCCACACTCCCCAAGGAGCCTACTTTTACAAAGTTATGCCATTCGGGTTAAAGAACGCAGGCGCCACCTACCAAAGGATGGTGAACAAGGTGTTCGCCCGGCAAATAGGGCGAAACATGGAGGTCTACGTCGACGATATGATCGTGAAAAGCCGAACAGGGGCTGCACACCTCGACGACTTGCGGGAAACCTTCGCCACACTGAGAAGGTATGGGATGCGCCTCAATCCGGCCAAGTGCGTCTTCGGCGTGACATCGGGAAAGTTCCTCGGGTTCATCATACACGAGAGAGGAATTGATGCCAACCCCGAGAAGATACGAGCTCTCACCGACATGAGGTCTCCAAGCACAGTTAAGGAGCTTCAATGCCTTAACGGAAGGATAGCGGCTCTGTCCCGGTTTTTGTCCCGGTCGGGAGACAAGTGCCTTCCTTTCTTCCGAGTCCTCAAAGACCCGAAGAACTTTCAGTGGACGGCAGAGTGCGAGGAAGCCTTCGCAAGCCTGAAGCAGCGCTTATCCGAGCTACCCCAACTTACCCTGTCCGCGCCGAAAAGCTTACCCTCTACCTCGCAAAGATCTCAAAGATGCAGTGAGCTCGGTGCTTGTGAAAGAAGCCCACGATGCGCAACACCCGATTTACTACACCAGCCACGTGCTGCGTGGGCCGGAGCAGCGCTATCCTCCCATTGAAAGGCTGGCGCTGGCACTTGTTCTAGCGGCTCGGAAGCTACGTCCCTACTTCCAAGCCCACACGATTGAGGTACTGACCGACCAACCCCTGCGTCAAATTCTTTCTAAGTTTGACGTAGCAGGGCGTCTCCTAAAGTGGTCAGTGGAGCTATCCGAGTTCGACCGCTACAAGCCGAGGATGCCATCAAGGCCTGTGCCTTGGCCGATTTCATCTCGAGCTAACGCCACCGGACGCAGAAAGCGCTGAGCAAATCCACCGAGACTGGATGCTGCACGTGGATGGGTCTTCCAGCTCCAGGGGAGCCGGCGCCGGACTCATTCTGGAGGACCCCGACGGACACGCTTTCGAGCGTTCCCTCCGCTTCGGTTTCGAGGCCACAAACAATGAGGCCGAATACGAGGCGCTGTTGGCAGGCCTCCGATTGGCGGCCGGGATGCAAATAGGAGCAATCCACATTCTCACGGATTCCCAACTTGTCGCCGAGCAAGTTGGTGGAGAGTATCGGGCGCGGGACTCGACTATGTCCAGATACCTGACCGAGGTAAAAGCCCAAACCTCTAACTTTCCACGTTTCACTGGCCCAGGGTGCCTGTGTCCCTGCATCCAGCGCACTACCGCTGGTTGGCCTCGGGCCGATCCAGGAAAACCCCGAGGTCGAGGAGTCGACACACCTGGCCGGTGGCCATCATGGAGATCGGGATCCCGAGGCCCCGACCACCCCACCTACGTGGATCCGTGAAGCATCAAGTACAAACGCGAGGATCCTCGCCACGGATGAGGCCAAGGCACGGCTCCGCCAACTCAGCGTGGTATCGCGAAATCGGGCGCCGACTCTACAAAGGTCGCTTTTCCCACCCCTACTACGATGCTTAGATCCCGAGGCGAGTGATTCTCGCCAAGTCCACGGCGGATTTGTGGGGAGCACATGGGCGCCGAACTCGCCTTCAAAATATCGCGCTGTGGCTATTACTGGCCTACGCTGCACCGAGACGCTAGGGCTTTCGTGCGGCGGTGTGACACTTGCCAGCGCCAGGCCCGAGCCCCGCAGCTTCCTGCGGTCCCGCTCGCCTCCATGGATTGCGCCTGGCCCTTCGCTAAATGGGGAATGGACCTCTTGGGGCCGTTTCCCGGCCCCGGCCGGAGACACATCATTGTGGGGATCGACATTTCACCAAGTGGGTGGAAGCCGAGCTGGCAACCATTACACCGAACGGGTCGAGCTTCCAGATGGAAGAACATCGTGACCCGATTCGGTTTGCCCAACGTTATCATCACAGATAACGGACCTTCGCCACAAGACTCGGTTCTCGGAGTTCTGCGCGACTTATCACATCGGGTTTAGCTCGGTGGCCCACCCCTGCACCAACGGGCTTGCCGAGGTGACCAACCGATCTATCCCGGATGGACTTAGAAAGGACCTGGAAGCCCGACGAGCTGGGTCGACGAGCTCCCGAACATCCTATGGTCTCGCGGACTACCTCAAGACGGCTTCGGCGAGTCCCCACACCTTGCATTCGGCGTGGAAGCAGTCCTACACTGCCGAGTTGATCATCCCAACATTCCGGTGGAGAACTATGAGGAATCCACCGCCTGTGGAGTTCGGGCTGGCCTAGACTCGCTGGAGGAACGCAGGCCGCGCACACGTAAAAATGCTTTGGCGCATAAATGTGAGTGTTGCCGGGAGTTACAACAAGAGGGTGCGCCTCGACCTCGGGATGGGGACTTAGTCCCACGCAAGGCGGAAGTAAGCGACCCCGCCACTCAAGGGCAAGCTTGCACCCAAGTGGGAAGGCCTACCGAGTAATCAAAGTAGTCCGACCGGAACGCTCCGGCCGCGACTATGACTGGGCAGCAGTTGCCGAGGACTTGGAACGTCCAGAACCTTAAGAAATATTTTGTCTAAGGACAAAACGGAAGTAAGTCAATACAAAACTCAGGCCAGTGGAAAGAAGTCGGAGATTGTAGTAAGAAGGCAAATTTGTATTTCCACAAGTTTTGGATTACAAAATAGGGCCCCTAGTGGGGAAAAGGTATTACAAAAACAAGGGAAGACCCTCCAAAAAGAGGTCCTCAGGCCGCAGCTTCGGGAAGGCTGTCGTCGAAGGGAACCTCTCTGCATGTCGACCCCATGATCTTCGGGGCGTGAGACGAAGGGATCCTCCTCGACCATCGAGCCTGGAGGACATGCTCGGAACCGGGCCAGGGCAACTTTGTACCCATACTCGTACGACACCCTGCCCGTCCGGTCCAGGCCGAGGAGGAAGCCCTCCGACTTCTTGTAGGCGTCGACGGCCTCCCGGTCCTTCTCCGGCCGACTCCCTTCCGCCGCGGCAAGGGCTTCTCGGCGGCTCGCAGCTCGGCCTCCTCGAGGTCAGCTTGGCGGCCAAACCCGGCCTCCTCCATCCGAGGCGGTTCTCACCATCGCCGGAGGAGGAGCTTCGCAGTCCGGCCTCGCTGAGGCGGCCTCGAGCTCGGCGGTCAGACGAGCGACTTCCGCGCCCATGTCCGCCGCCCGTTGCTCGGCAACAGCAACCGCCTCGGGTCCCGACCCCGCTCGGGCTTCCTCGAGCTGGCGGCGCAACTCCGAGTTGCGCTCGCCCAGACCGTGCACCAAACGACCGGAGTCGTGCACCCGGTCGAGGAGGGCAGTGGTGTAGTGGAGATTCTGCACAAGGAAAAGGAACGCTGAAAGGGATGAACAGAGCTCAGCCAAGAGGAAACATGCGAGACGGTGCTTACCCACAACACCGACTTGGCGGACTTGGCGAGCAGCGCTTCCGAGGGGAGCGTATATAAATCCCGAGCCATGTCGGGATGGAGCGCCCCTCGGAGGTAGCGGGCCGAGGGCTCTCCCCCGACCCACACCTTGTCCCCCCGGGACAAACCATGCCACCGGGCCACGAGAGGGTCGCTCCGCGGCCCCAAAGGGACCTCCCCCATCACACGGGAAAGGAATGGCTGATCCTTCCCCGACGTGACCCGGCACAGGTCCTGCATGGCTGGAGGACGCTGGCCCTTCCCGGTCGCCCCTTGGCTGGGACCAGCACTCTCGGCAGGAGTGGAGGTTCCCGGTCGTCCGGTCGCCGCCGGCCGGGCCGGCGCTCCAGTGTCCACCACGCCCTGGCCTTGGCCTTCTTCTTAGGACGCCCCTCTTCGGTGGGACGCGGGGAGCCACCCCCCGCCCGCTTGGTAACCGCCGGAGAGCGCGGAGATGGTCCCCTCGGAGCACCCGAGTCGTGGAAAGACCGCAGGTTCACCATCCCTGCAAAGAGCAACAGATTTGTCAGAAGCTTGAGTAAGGTAGCAATCCTAGAAGAGGCGAGACAACGACGGCCTACCCCGAGAGCGCGGACTTAGTCCGGCCTCCACCAGCCACTGCTCCGACATGTTGCGGATGGCTTGCGAGGAAGGGAGGATTGCCCTCAGCTGCTCAAGGTGAGCGCGCTCCTCGGCACTCAGCTTCGGGGCAGTGTTATCGATGGTCCTTGTCGACCACCGAACCCCAAAACCCCAGTCCATTTGGCATCGACAAAAAAGCGCCGCTTCCACCCTTGTTATTGGTGGGGCGCCACGACCAAACCCAGGTCGGGCGGCCAGAAGTATCCCCGACCCTTGAAGAGGCGAAGCAGAGAGGAAAAGGTTATGGTCGGGGGCGATGTTGGCGTAATGGCATTCCCCCAGGAAAGCCACCAAATACCGCCAGGAGTTGGGAGTTATCTGGGAGGGCGAAATACGCCACAGGGAGATGCAGGATACGATGATTGGGTGCAGGGGAAGGCGCAGGCCGGCCTCTAGGGCATCGGCGGTCAGGGCAAAGCCCTTGGGAACCGGGTCAAAAGCCCGCTGTCCCGCTTCAGCGGCCAGGAGGTTGTATTCCTCCGGGATGCCGTAGCGCCGCCGAAGAATCCCACCATACGCTCGTCCAAGATAGAGTCTTGGTCGTGCGGCCACATTATGGCCTCTAACGCACGCGCCGCTTCCGTATCTGAGGAAAGGCTGGAAGGAGGAGATGAAGGAGGAGCAGCGATACGGGTCGTGACCGAGGGGGAGGAGGAGGAAGAAGCAGAGGAAGAGGAAGTGGAAGGAAGACCCATCGCGCACTAACCTATACTGGAAGAAATCGGCTGGAAGAAGTTAAAAGGCACCGGAGCCTATGGAGAAAACTTGAAGGAAGACGACGGCAGGGTAAGAGATGAAAACTCCTTTGATAAAGTGGTAGAGAGGCGCGGAGCCCTCTATTTATAGAAAGAGGGGCCTCGACCTTTCGCCTCCCGAGGCAGGCGACAGCATGACACCGCCACATCGCCCAGTAGCATCACATCGGCACGGCCGCGCCATATTAATGAAGAGGTGACGTGTCCACTGTAAGAAACTTATCCCGCACGCCGCTCGATTCCAGAACCGCACTATCGCGGGCCGAAGCGCACGGGCGTTCGGTTTCTAGGCCTTGAGCGCGCACACACCCTCCCGACGGTGGTTCGCGATATCGTTTTCTAGGCCTTGAGCGCGCCGCCACCCTCCCGAACGGTGGTTCGGCGTCTGGTTTTCTAGGCCTTGAGCGCGGCTCGCCACACACCCTCCCGAACGGTGGGCGGTTCGGCCTTGAGCGCGGCGGCTCGCCACACCCTCCCGAGCGGTTCGGCGATCGGTTTTCTAGGCTCGAGCGGCTCGGCCACACCCTCCCGAACGGTGGTTCGGTGATCTGGTTTTCTAGGCCTGAGCGCGCTCGGCCACACACTCGAGGTTCGCTTCGCAGGCTCGAGCTCGGCCACACACCCTCCCGAACGGTGGTTCGTCTGGTTTTCTAGGCCTTGAGCGGCGCTCGCCACACACCTCCCGAACGGTGGTTCGCTTCGTTTTCTAGGTGCCGGCGCCACACCTCCAACGGTGGTTCGCGACTCGTTTCGCTCGAGCGCTTCGCCATACCTCCCGAACGGCGTCGCATCATGGTTCTTCAGGTCGTGACCTCGACCCTTAACAAATGAGCCGAAGGAGGACGCTGCCTCAACCCCCGACCGGACGCCTTGGCAACGGTATCGGCGCCCTCGACTTCATCCCGAACGGTTCGCCATTATGGTTCTTCGTGTCGCAGGCGTGACTCGACCCTTGCAACAAAATGACGGGTCGAAGGTGAGGACCGCGCTCCAACCCGACTTCGGACGCCGGCTTGGCAACGTATCGCGCCTCTCGACTTCATCCCGAACGGCGTTCGCCATTATGGTTCTTCGTGTCGGCGTGACTCGCCCCTTGTAACAAATGACGGTCAAAGGTGGAGGACCTTGCGCCTCAACCCCGACTTCCGGACGCTTGGCAACGGTATCGCGCTCGATTCTTCATCCCGAACGCCCGGCCATTATGGTTCTTCGGTCGCGGCGTGACTCGACCCTTGTAACAAATGACGCCGGTAAGGTGGAGGACCTTGCGCTGCCTCAACCCCGACTTCCGGACGCCGGCAAACGGTATCGGGCGCTCGACCTTCATCCCGAACGCAGTTCGCCATCATGGTTCTTCGTGTCGCGTGACTCGACCCTTGTAACAAAATGACGGTCGGCGGTGGAGGACCTTGCGCTGCCTCAACCCCGACCGACGCTTGTAACGGTATCGCGCCTCTCGACCGCATCCCGAACGGCAGTTCGCTCTCATGGTTACTCGACTTGAGCGCGTTCGGCCACTCACACACATCCCGAACGGTAGTTCGGCTCATGGTTTCTCGTCGCGGCTCGTGACTCGACTAGTAGTCAACGACGGTCGTAGGACTTGACGCCGCCGCCCTTACCTCGAGCGCCACTCACTCACTCGCCACCATCGTTCAATCGCCTGCGCGAGTCTCAACTCGACACGGACGCCGGCTTGAACGGAACTCGCGCGCCCTCGACCTCATTATCCCGAACAGCGCATGACTCTTGAGCGACGGCCGATCATCGGCATCTTAGGCCTTGAGCGGCTCGCTCTTCCAACGACGCGGTGACTATGGCTTTCGGGTCTTGAGGTTCCTCGACCTCATATCCCGAACGGTGGTTCGCCATTAGATCTCAAGCTTCTCGAGCATCGGTATTCGGTCTTGAGCGACGCCGACCGTATCCGCAAAGACTTCGGTCAATTATGACACAACACGGTAGAACTTCCGCCCGAGATCTCGCCGCACGTTCTTCCGAGCAACACCTCCAAATTGTCCCGCAGAGTGGCTTTGAGGGGGTAGTGATAAGGGTATTAAGTGACGAGACATCCGGTCTTGGTCAGACACCGCCGACCATCGCCTCCCGCGCCCATAACACGCGATTTGATGCGACGCCGCTTCTCCTCAAGACGCCCCAACTACCGCCGTCGACCACGGCACCGACCGCAAGGTCGCTGACGCCACCGCAGACATGGGCATGCCCTCCGCCCCACCTATTTAACCCGAACAGGTAAGAAAGAAAGGAGGAGAGATCGGAGGGCTGGATCTTCTTCTTCTTCTTCCCATAAACACTCCGAGAGGTGAGTAGACTAACACCCGAACTCTCTCTCGAGAACTCGCCGACGGCCGCACTTCGCCGGAGGGGGCGAGCATCCGACCCGCTTGCCGCAGATCGCCCCCGACGCGGCGAGAGCGCGCCGCTTCCGAGAGCTCGACGGCGGAGAGAGCCATCGACGGGCCCGAATCGCAGACGACCCCACGGTTTCGAGCGCCGCGCGCCCGGTCACGGTGAAAAGTTGTTTCAAGTACGGCATGACGACACCGGTCTTGCCAGACACCCGATGACGCATCGCCTCCCCTGCGCTCCTAACACGCGACACCGACGCTTCTCTCGACGCCCCAACTACCGCTGGACCACGGCACCGACTGCAAGGTCGCCGACGCCACCGCAGAAGCATGCCCTCCGTCCCACCTATTTAACCCGAACAGGTAAGACAGGAGGGAGGACTTTTCTTTTCTGAGCTCCCTCGAGACCTCTAGGAAAGGACTTTTCGGATCTCTCTCTCTCAAGATCTCTAAGGGGAGGTGAGTAGACTCGGACACCCCAGCAATTCTCTGAGAACTCGCCGAGGCCGGCACCGATTGGCGGGAGGGGTCGGGCGGAGCATCCGACCCGCTTTTGCTGGGTCGCCCCGACGGCCGAGGAGCGCCGCTTCGAGAGCTCGACGGCGAGCAGAGCCATCGACGGGCCCGAACTGCACCGAGACGACCCTTTCGGATTCGCCGCGTGCCCCGGGTCACGGTAAAAGTTGTTTCCGATTGGCGCTAGAAGGAGGGCCTCTTCGGACTACCGCCCGCTCAACCATGGACGAAAGGTCGCTTGGCACCTCGGAGGTCCCGAGACCTCAACCGGAGGACGATCCGCCGCACTATAGATCGCCATCGAACATATTTAGCGACGCCGGCTCTACCCGCCAAGTCGTTCCACTTCCCACCGTCCCGGTGGAGGCTTTTCGTGACCTTTCCCTGTGTCCCACTCGCAAGTACTGTCAGTGCCTCCCTACTGGAGGCGGCGAGCCGACCCTCCAAAGGCCGGAACCTCTTTCCCGATCGAGGCTACCACGGCACCATCTTCTCGCTTCTCCCTTCGTGACGAACCCGGCTCTCTGACGCCCGCCAACTCGAGGGTGTCTTCTCGACTGTTTCGGCTCAAATCCGTCCATCGCATAGCCTGGAGGAGGTGCAAAGGACGTCCGCAAGTCCAAAGAAGAGCAAAGGAAGTGTCCCACTGAGTCTCTGTCACTGACATACGGAATACGTCTTGAACTTCCGCCTCCATCGACCTTTATGATGGAGTAGTGATCCACCACGCCGCCGCTTCCGGGCTCAAATGGCCTATGGAACTTCTGACGCCTTGATGTGGCGTTCCCACCACGCTGAAAGGATCCGCCCGCACGCGGTACGACTTAAAAAGCCGGTAATATCCTTTGAACAGCTCGCCAGGACTTCGAGCGCGGCATTTGACCAGCCTTCGCGCGCTCCTCGGTTTGAAGCAAAGGAGGACGAACCTCTCCCACCGTGAAGGTTCACCACGGAGGTAGGAGTTGTCGGATGCTCACCCATCGTTATTGTGCAGTATTCATGATGGGACGCGTCCGAGATTCTCGGTCCGGAGCGACCACGCCCATCGAGAATGTTTCAGCGAGCAAGTCATGCGGCCGAGTCTGGATGTCGGAAGGAAGGAAGAACGACCGAGGGGGCATCCTACTCCATCCCGACGGACCGCACTGCGGAGTCCTCGAGGGGCGCCGCATGGGTCGCCCGACCCATACGCGCCGAGCCGCCACCTCTCTTGAAGGCGCTGACGCAAATATTCCTCGATCAAGAGCGGGAATGCTGCCGCCACCTCGATGAAAGGTCACATCCGGGCCGATAGCACGTGATTGCCGCTTTCATCGGCAAAACGGACACGACACGAGCAATGCTACGTGCTAAGCGACAAATCAAGAGCGATCCGAAGAGGTCACCTCGATCAATACCTCCAAAGATCCGCGGCACCATCCTCGCGGTCTGGCCGAGCAACATATCGACGCGGATCCGGGGACCCGCCGGAGGACATAGCGCCGGGGCTTACGGCCGCCGCGACGGGAATATCATCCTCCCTCCGAGCCGAGATCACATTCTCGGGATATCGGAGCAACAGAGCATGACGATGCGCTGGTGTCGCCCGAATTAACGCCAGCGACGATTATGGTCGACAGCCCGACATCCTCTACTTCGAGGCTTGGTTGGGGTTGCCAGGAAACCCGCCTTTGCACTCGCCATCGCTTCATCGGCGACTGATCTCGCCGCGCGGTAACCACCATTGACCTCGCGATTCCCAAAGGCCAAATCGCTAGTAACCTTTCTCGGTGGTCGACTTCATGCATAACGCCATCCGGGCCGACCCACCTCAACAGTTAAGGGCGTTTCTATCCACATACCACCGACGTCACCGGCGCCGAGTCGGAAGTTCGGGAGATCCTCGAGTCCAGACGGTGTTACTTGACGGCGACTTAAGAGGAAAAGGCCGAACCACCAAGACCCACGCGAACGCAGCGCCCGACCGAGTATCCGACGGACCGCGTTAATATTCGCAAGATGACCGCCCGATCGGAGCCGGATCGCCCGACTCGATAGTCAAGAGCGGCGAGCTCATCGCCTCTCCAGAAGCACGCCGGCCGATACCGCGACCTCCCGAATCGACCAAGTCGCCAACACCATCTACAGATCCCGGCCGGTGAGACAGAGACCGCCTCGCCCTCGAGCGCCAGCAAGCTGCAAAAAGAAGTCGGCTGTGCTTTGGCGAAGCTTCATCGAGAAGTCCGGATCTGGTGTCCAATGTAGTCCTCGCTAAGAAGCCTAATGGAAGCCGGAGGATGTGTGTTGACTACCGATCTAAACCGCTTGCCAAGGATTGCTTCTACCTAGGATCGACAACCGTCGACTCAACCTGGTACGCCCGCTTCTCCTTCATGGACCTACCCAAGCATAACCAGATCCGATGGCCCCGAGGATCGCAACATACGTTTCCACACACCAAGGAGCCTACTTTACAAAGTTATGCCATTCGGTTAAAGAACGCAGCGCCACCTACCAAAGGATGGTGAACAAGGTGTTCGCCGGCAAATGGGCGAAACATGGAGGTCACGCCGACGATATGATCGTGAAAAGCCGAACAGGCTGCACACCTGACGACTTGCGAAACCTTCGCCACAGAGAAGGTATGCGGATGCGCCTCAATCCGCCAAGCGGCGCGACATCGGTTCGGTTCATCATACACGAGAGGAATTGATGCCAACCTCGAAGATACGAGCTCACCGACATGAGATTCCGAGCACGCTTAAGGAGCTTCAATGCCTTAACGGAAGGATAGCGCCGTCCCGGTTTGTCCCGCCGACAAGTGCCTTCCTTTCTTCCGAGTTCTCAAAGACCAAGAACTTCCAATGGATGGCAGAGTGCGAGGAAGCCTTCACAGCCCGGCAAAGACTTGAAGCTGCCCCCAGATTCACGTCCGCGAAAAGCTTACCCTCTACCTCGCAGCATCTCAAAGCATGCAGTGAGCTCTTGCTTGTGAAAGAAGCCCCGATGCGCAACACCCGATTTACTACACTACCCACGTGCTTCGTGGGCCGAATAGCCGCTATCCTCCCATTGAAAGGTCGGCGTTGGCACTTGTCCCAGCGGCTCGGAAGCTAAGTCCCTACTTCCAAGCCCACACGATCGAGGTATCGACCGACCAACCCCGCCAAGTTCTTTCTAAGTTTGACGAGCAGGTATGCCTCCTAAAGTGGCTCGGTGGAGCTATCCGAGTTTGACCTCTCGCTACAAGCCGAGGACCATCAAGGCCTGTGCCTTGGCCGATTTCATCTCTGAGCCGACGCCACCGGTAGTTACCGAGCAAATCCACCGAGACCGATGTCGTGACGCGGATGGGTCTTCCACCTGTGGAGCCGGCTCGATAGGGGTATTAAAATGACGTGACACTGGTCTTCGGCCATTGCACTCCCGATGACGCCATCGCTCTCCCGCGCCACAACGCCACGGTGCAGACACCGACGCCGCTTCTCCTCAAGACCGCCCCAACTACTCGCCAAGCCGACCACGGCACCGACCGCACGGCCAGCCCGTGACGCCACCCGCATCGTTTAAGCATGCCCTCCGCCCCACCTATTTAACCCGAACAGGTAGGACAGGAGGAGAGGGGGGGAGGAGGAGGGTCCATCATCTTGATCTCTCTCCGACTGGACTGGATCATCTTCATCATCTTCTTCTTCCTCCCACAAAACACTCCGAGAGGTGAGTAGACTCGGACACCCCGCAATTCTCTCGAGGAACTCCTACGACAGCCGACATCGATTGGGCGCCGGAGGGGTCGGGCGGAACATCCGACCCGCTTGCCGCAGTCTCGCCCCGACGGCCGAGGAGCGCAGCCGCTTTCGAGAGCTCGACGGGCGTGAGCAGAGCCATCGACGGCCCGAACTGCATCGAGACGACTCCACGGCTTCGGATCCGCGCCGCGCCCGGTCACGGTAAAAAGTTGTTTCCCTAACAGATTGGCGCTAGAAGGAGGGCCTCTCGCCGAAAAACTACCGCCCGCCATAAACGATAATGGACGAAAAGATCGCTTTCCTACCGGGCACTTCTACGAGGTCCCGCACCAACCCCGAGGGACGATACCGCGCAACTATAGATCGCTATTGGAACATATTTAGCGACGCCGCTCTACCCGCCTAGTCGTGTTCCGCTTTCCCCACCGCCACGGTGGAAGCCTTTCAGACCTTCTCCCAACAGTGTCCGACCGCAAGTCGCCCAGTGCCGCCCTCCTCGCCGCTTCCAGGAGGCGCAGAGCCGACCCTTCAAACGCCGGAACCTCTCCCCAAAGATCACGAGGCGATGCCGCCGCCGCACCATCTTCTCCAGCCTCCCGCCGGTTCAAAGACGGAACCTGTGCTCTTGAAAACTTGGACGCCCCGCTCAACTCGAGGCGGTGTCTCGCACTGACGGACTGCTTCGGCTCAAATCCGGCCCATTGCACGCTTGGAGGAGGTGCAAAGGACGCCCGCAAGTCCAAAGAAGAGCAAAGGGAAGTGTCCCACCGAGTCCCCGTCACACCGACATACGGAATACCCGCCCTTGAACTTCCGCCTCTCCATCGACTCATGATGGGGTCTGATCCACCGATCACGCCGCCGCCTTCCGGCTCAAATGGCCCTATATGGAACTTCTGACGCCTTTGATGTGCGTATGCTCTCACCACGTTGAAAGGATCCGCCCGCCGCATGGTACAAGACTTGAAAAGCCGGTCGACATCCTTCGAATACCGCCAAGGACTTCGAGCCACGCTTTGTGGCGCTTGGCGCGACCAAAGCCTTCCCGCGCTCCTCCCGGTTTGAAGTGTATGAGGACGAACCCCTCTCCCAATTGCGTGCGAAGGTTCACCACCGAGGTACGGAGTTACCTGATGCTCACCCGCCGCTATTGCGCAGCATTCATGATGGGGCCGCGACCGCCGAGGTTCTCGCTGGTCCTGGTGGAGCGACTTCATGTCCATCGCAGAAATATTTCAGCGAGCAAGTCAAGACGCGGGCGCCGAGTCCCGATGTCGGAAGGAAGGAAGAACGGCCGAGGGGACATCCCGCCCATCCCGACGACCGATACCAGGCGGAGTCCCCACACCGAGGGCGCCGCATGGGTCGCCCCGATCCATACGCCGAGCCGCCACCTCCCCTTGAAGGCATCTCGACGCAAATATTCCTCCGCATTAAGGAGCGAGGAATGCCTGTGCCGCCACCTCTCAGATGGCAGGCGGTGGTAGCGGCTCCAGATATTCACCGTTTCGCCGGCAAAGCAGACGCGACAGGAAGCGATGCCACGGTGGCGACAAATTGAAGAGGCGATCAGAAAAGGTCACCTCGATCAATACCTCGACATCCGCGGCACCATCCTCGCGCCAAGGCCCGGCCGAGCAACATATCGACGTAATCACCGGGGACCCGCCACTGGGGACATAGCGCCGCCGGCGGGCTTATGCCCGAGCCGCCGCGACCGGGAATACTTCACCCTCCTCCGAGCCGAGATCACATTCCCTCGGGGATAAGGGAGCAACCGAGCATGACGATGCTCGTGGTGTCGGCCCGACCAACGACAGTGTCCGAAGGATCATGGTCGACATCGCAGCTCGCCGACATCCTCTACTTCGAGGCCTTTCGCCGGGCCGCTGGGAAGCCCTAAAGCCTTTGCACTCGGCGCCACCGGCTTCATCGGCGACTGATCTCGCCGCGGGGTGCAAGAATTCCTACCATTGACCTCGGCGACTTCAAGGCCAAAACTCGATGGTAACTTTTCCGTGGTCGACTCTCCCATCACAGCATAACGCCATCCTCGGCCGACTCCACCCTCAACCGGCTAAGGGCCGTCGTCTCACATACCACCGGACGGTTCCCTACCAGCCACGGAGTCGGGAGGTGCGGGAGATCCTCAAGAGTCCAGCGGTGTTACTTGACGGCGACCTCCCGGTAAGAGGAAAAGGCCGAACCGCTCGAAGACCGCGGGGCGCAGCCCCGACCGAGCATCCCGAGCCAACAAACCCGGCGGTTAATATATTCCACGCAAGATGACCGTCCCGATCGGACAATGGATTGGCCCGACTGGTGATCAAGAGCGGCGCAACTCATCGCCTCCTCCAGAAAGCGCCGATGTCTTTGCTCGACACCGCCGACCTCCCGAATCGACCCCGAGGTCTCCTAACACCACCTACATATCTCCCGATCACCACGGTGAGACAAAGACCTCGCCTCGCCCCTCGAGCGCCAACAAGCCGTGCGAAGGAAGTTGATAGGCTCTTGGCGCCCGATTTCATTGAGGAGGTCCGGCTCTCTGGTCGTCCAATGTAGTCCTCGCCAAGAAACCTAATGGAAGCCGGAGGATGTGCGCTGACTACACCGATCTAAATCGGGCCTGCCCAGAAGGATTGCTTCCCCTACCAGGATCGACCAGTAGTGACTCAGCCGAGTGCGCGTTTCTCCTTCATGGGCGCCTACTCGGTTACAACGGATCCGGATGGCCCAGGATAGGCAACATCTGACCTTCCACACACCCGGGGAGCCTACTTCTACAAAGTGATGCCATTCGGGTTAAAGAATGCGGCGCCACCTACCAAAGGACGGTGAACAAGGTGTTCGCGGCAAATAGGGCGAAATATGGAGGTCTATGTGGGCGACATGATCGTGAAAAGTCGCCGCAGGGCTGCACACCTCGGCGACTTGCGGGAAACCTTCGCCACCTTGAGAAGGTATGGGATGCGCTGAACCCGGCCAAGTGCGTCTTGGCGTGACATCGGGCAAGTTCCTCGGGTTCATCATACGACGAGAGGAATTGATGCCAACCAGAAGATCAGCTCTCAGACATGAGATCTCCAAGCACCGTTAAGGAGCTTCAATGCCTTAACGGAAGGATAAGCGGCTCTATCCGGTTTCTATCGTCGGAGATAAGTGCCTCCCTTTCTTAGAGTCCTCAAAGACCGAAGAACTTTGATGGGCGAGTGCGAGAAGGCCTTCGCCTGAAGCGGACACCTCTCGAGCTACCCGACTTACCTCGGTGTCTGCGCGGAAAAACTCACCCTCTATCGGCGGCATCCCATGCGATAAGCTCGGTGCTTGTGAAAGAAGGCTCGAGCGCAACACCCGATTTACTACACGACCATGTGCTCGTGGGCGGGCGCTATCCTCCCATTGAAAGGCGGCATTGGCACTCATTCTAGCGGCTCGGAAGCTCGCCCTTACTTCCAAGCCCATACGATTGAAGTCTTGTGAAGCCAACCCCTGCGCCAAGTTCTTTCTAAGTTTGGCGTAGCGGGCGTCTCCTAAAGTGGTCGGTGGAGCTATCCGAGTTCGACCTGCTACAAGCCGAGGCGACCATCAAGGCCAGGGCCTTGGCGATTTCATCTCGGAGTTGACACCACCGGAAGCGAAGGCGTTGAGCCAAACCAGGCCCGGATCTTTGCACGTGGATGGGTCTTCCGGCTCGAGGGCGTGCGCGGACTCATTTTGGAGGACCCGGCGGACACGCTTTCGGCGTTCCCTCGCCGGCTTCGGCCACAAACAACGAGGCCCGAATACGGTATTTGTTGGCGAGCCTCGTTTGGCGGCGAGATGCAACTAGGAGCAATCCACATTCTCACGGATTCCCAACTTGTCGCCGAGCAAGTTGGTGGAAATGTCGAGCGCGGGACTCGACCATGTCGGATACTGGCCGGTAAAAGCCCAAACCTCTAACTTTCCCGCTTCACTCTGTCCGGGGTGCGGAGTCCCGAAGCAGCGGGCGGACCGGCTCATGGCAGGCCTCGGGGCCGATCGGAGGACATCCGAGGTCGGAGGCGACACACGGTCGGTGGCCGTCATGGAGATCGGGGATCCGGTCGACCACCCCACCAGCGTGGATCCGGGAAATCTTGAAGTACAAGCGAGGATCTGCCCGGTGATGAGGCAAGGCACGCGGCTCCGCCGAACTTCGAGCGTGGTCTTGTGAAATCGGCGGACTCTACAAAGGTCTTTTCCCACCCCTACTCGATGCTTAGATCCGAAGAGGCGGGCGATTCTCGCCGAGGTCCACGGCGGGATTTGTGGGAGCACATGGGTGGCCGAACTTTGGCCTTCAAATCTGCGCCGGGGTGTGCGGCCTCTGCCAGAGGCGCCAAGGCTTTCGTGCGGCGGTGCGACACTGCGGCGCCGGGCCGAGCCCGCGGCTCCGCGGTCCGCTCGCCTCCATGGTGCGCTGGCCCTTCGCTCAATGGGAATGGACCTCTTGGGGCCGTTCCCCCGTCCGGCGGGAGACATATCATTGTGGGGATAGATTACTTCACCAAGTGGGTGGAGGCGAGCCCACAGCAACCATTACTGTGAGCGGGTCGAGCGGTTCGTATGGAAGAACATCGTGACCCGGTCGGCTGCCCAGCGTTATCATCGCGATCGCGGCACCCGGTCGCCGGCGCCGGTTCGGAGTTACGCGACTTATCACATCGGTGCGGTTTAGCTCGGTGGCCCACCCGGACCAACGGGCTTGCGAGGTAACCAACGATCTATCTGGATGGACTTAGGAAAAGGACTTTGGAAGCCGATCGAGTGGGTCGGCGAGCTCCGAACATCCTATGGTCCTGCGGACTACCGAAGGCGGCAGGCGAGTCCTCTGACCTTGCATTCGGCGTGGAGCGATCCTACTGCCGGTGATCATCCCAACATTCAGTGGAGAATTATGAGAATCCACCTCGGCCCGGGGAGTTGCGGCCTGGGCCTGTGGAGGAGCGGGCCGGCGCACATGTAAAAATCTTTGGCGTGCGAAGTGTAGCGGGAGTTACAACAAGAGGGTGCGCCCTCGACCCTCGGGATGGGCGACTTAGTCCTACGCGGCGATGGCGACCCGCTCACTCGAGGGCAAGCTTGCACCTAAGTGGGAAGGCCCCTGCAGTAATCCGTCAGGTAGTCAGGCCAGGAGCGTTAGGCTCGCGACTATGGTAGGCGGCGATTCGAGGACTTGGGCGTCCACAACCTCAGGATATATTGTGTCTAAGGACAAAACGGAGGTAGATCGATGTCAAACTCAGGACATTCGAAGGAAGTCGGAGAATGAAGAAAACATATTTGTATTGCCAAAAGAGTTTTGGATTACAAAATGTGCCCCTAAGTGGGGAAGTAACATTACAAAAGGCAAGGGAAGAGCCCTCCAAAAGGAAGAAAAGAAGTCTTCAGGCCGCAGCTTCAGGAAGGCTGTCGTCGAAGGGAACCTCGCCAGGCATGTCGACCCCCTGATCCTCGGGGCATGACACGAAGGGATCCTCCTCGACCATCGAGCCTGGAGGACATGCACGGGCGGGGCAACTTTGTACCCATACTCGTCGACACGGCCCGTCCGGTCAGGCGAGAGGAAGCCCTCCGACTTCTTGTATCGTCGGCGCCTCCGGTCCTTCTCGGCGACTCCCTTCCCACCGCGGCAAGGGCTTCCTGGCGGCTGCGGCTCGGCCTCCTCGAGGTCGGCTTGGCGGCCAACCGAGGCCTCCTCCATCGGGCGGTTCTCGGCCGCTGCCGGAGCCTGCGATCCGGCCTCCGTCGTCGGCGGCCTCGAGCTCGGCGGTCGAACAGCGACTTCGCGCCCATGTCCGCCGTCCGCTCGGCGGCAACGCCTCGGGTCGACCCGTTCGGGCCTCCTCGGTGGCGGCGCAACTCCAAGTTGCGCTCGCCCAAGCATGCCTGCGGCCGGAGTCGTGCACCGGTCGAGAGGCGATAGTGTAGTGGAGATTACTGCACAAGAAAAAACCACGGCGATGATGAGCGAGCTCGGCCAAGAGGATATAAGCAAAAGGATGCTTACCCACAGGCTTGGCGGACTTGGCGGCAAGCGGAGGCGGGATGGAGCGCCCGGAGGTAGTGGGCGAGGCTCTCCCCGACCACACCTTGTCCCCGGGAGACCATGCCACGGGCCACGAGAGGGTCGCTCATGCGGCCCGAAGGACCTCCCCATCATTCGGGAAAGGAATGGTGATCCTTCCCGGCGTGACCGGCTGCAGTCATGGATGGAGGATGCTGGCCCTTCCCGGTCGTCCCCTGGCTGGGACCAGCTCTCTCGGCAGGAGTGGTGGCGCCCGGTTGTTCAGTCGCCCCGGTCGGCTCGGCCACTGGCGTCTCCAGGTCCACCACCTCCTTGGTCTTCGCCCTCTTCTTGGGACGCCCCTCTTCGGTGGGACGCGGGGAGCCACCCCCCGCCCGCTTGGAGACCGCCGGAGAGCGCGGAGATGGTCCCCTCGGAGCACCCGAGTCGTGGAAGGATCGCAGGTTCACCATCCCTGCAAAAAGACGACAGATATGTCAGAAGATGGGGTATGGCAGCAATCTAAAAGGAAGCTAGACAAACGATCGCCTACCCCGAGAGCGCGGACTCAGTCCGGCCTCCACCAGCCACTGCTCCGACATATTGCGGATGGCTTGCGAGCAAGGGAGGATTACCCTCAGCTGCTCGAGGTGAGCACGCTCCTCGGCACTCAGCTTCGGGGCAGCGTTATCGATGGTCGCCAGCGACCACCGAACCGAAACCCGATCCGTCGGCCTTTGGACAAAAAGCGCCTCTTCCACCCTTTGTTATTGGTGGGCGCGCTAACCGGAACCACAGTCGTGCGGCGAAGTAGCCCAAACCCCTTGAAGAGGCGGCGAGAGGAAAAGGTTTGGTCGGGGCGATATTAGGCGTAGTGGCATTCCCGGAAAAACCACAGTACCGCCAAGAGTTGGGGTTATGCGGGAAGGCGAAATACGCCACGGGGAGATGCGGATACGATGATCGGAGTGCGGGGAAGCGCAGCCCGGCCTCTAGGGCATCGGCGGACAGGCGAAGCCCTTGGGAACCGAGTCAAAAGCCGCTGTCCCGCCAGGCCGGAGGTTGAACTCCTCCGGGATGCCGTGGCGCCGCCGAGAATCCCCACCATGCGCTCGTCAAGGCGAGTCTTGGTCGTGCGGCCACATCAAGGCCTCTAACTCACGCGCGCCCGCATCGAGGAAGAGGTGGAAGGAGGAGACGAAGGGAGGCGGCGACACGGGTTGTAACGATGGGGAGGAGGAGGAGGCGAGAAGAAGAGGAAGTGGAAGTAAGACACATCGCACACTAACCTATAAAGAAAGAAGGCGGCTGGAAGAAGCTAGAAGGCACCGGAGCCTATGGAGAATACTTGAAGGAAGACGACGGCAGGGTAAGGGATGAAAACTCCTTTGATAAAGTGGTAGAGAGACGCGGGGCTCCCTATTTATAGAAAAAGGGGAACCTCGACCTTTCGCCTCCCGAGGCAGGCGACAGCATGACACCGCCACATCGCCCAATCGCATCACCTCGGGCAGTCGAAGCGCCGGCATCATATTAATGAAGAGGTGACGTGTACACCCCCCCCAGGTAAAAAACTTATCCCGCACGCCCACTCGATTCCAAAGAATCGCACTATCGCGAGCCGTTTTTGCGGCCGCAGCGGCGGTTCGGTTTTCTAGGTCTTGGCGGTTGCTCGACCTGCAGTATTCTAGGCACAGGCGGGCCTCGGCCCCCATCCCGAACGGAGGTTCGGCTACTCTGGTATTCTAGGCCTGGAGCGGAGCCTCGGCCCCCATCCCGAACGGAGGTTCGGCTATTCTGGTATTCTAGGCCTGGAGCGGAGCCTCGGCCCCCATCCCGAACGGAGGTTCGGCTACACTGGTATTCAGGGCCTTGAGCAGCAGCTCGGCCACTCTCCCCGAACAGAGGTTCGGCCATTATGGTTCCTCAGGTCGTGTGCGTGACCTCGACCCCTTGTACCAAAACGACGGGTCGGCAAGCAGGAAGGACCTGACGTGTCTCAACTCCTGTCTTCCGGACGTCGGCTTGGCAAGGAGAATCGGGCGTCTCCTCGACCCCCTTATCCCGAACGACGGTTCGGCCATTATATTCCTCAGGTCGTGTGCGTGACCTCGGCCCCTTGTACCAAAATGACGGGGCGACATGCAGGAAGGACCTGACGTGTCTCAACTCCTGACTTCCGGTCGTCGGCTTGGCGAGGAGAATCGGGCGTCTCCTCCACCCCCTTTTCCCGAGCAGCGGTTCGCCATTATATTCCTCGTGTCGTGCGTGACCTCGACCCCTTGTACCAAAATGACGGGTCGGCAAGCAGGAAGGACCTGACGTGTCTCAACTCCTGTCTTCCGGACGTCGGCTTGGCAAGGAGAATCGGGCGTCTCCTCGACCCCCTTATCCCGAACGACGGTTCGGCCACTATGCTCCTCAGGTCGTGTGCGTGACCTCGACCCCTTGTACCAAAATGACGGGTCGGCAAGCAGGAAGGACCTGACGTGTCTCAACTCCTGTCTTCCGGACGTCGGCTTGGCAAGGAAAATCGGGCGTCTCCTCGACCCCCTGTATCCCGAACGGAAGTTCGGCTACTCTGACTACTCAGGCCTTGAGCGGCAGCTCGGCCACACACCTTCCGAACGGCAGTTCGGCTATCACGATTTTGCAAGTCGTGTGCGTGACCTCGACCCCTAGTACCCAACGACGGGTGTGACTTGGACATCGCCGCCCTTACCTCGAGCGACGCTCACCGTTCAATCGCCCACTCGCGAGTCTCAATCTCTGATTACCGGACGTCGGCTTGGCAACGGAACTCGGGCGTCTCTCGACCCCACTATCCCGACGGCGATTCGATGCGTGATCTTGGCGGCAGCTCGATCGCCGGCATCTTAGGCCTTGAGCGGTGGCTCGGCACTATATCCCGAACGACGGTTGGTGACAGCAACTTTCGGGTCTTGAGGTTCCTCGACCCACTATCGAACAGCGATTCGGTACATGATCTTGAGCGACGGCTCGATCATCGGCATCTTAGGCCTTGAGCGGTGGCTCGGCACTATATCGAGCACGACGGTTGGTGACTATAACTGGGTCTTGAGCGGCGCCTCGACCCCGTACCCTGCAAAGGACCTTGGTCAATTATGACACAACACGGTGGAACTTCTGTCCGAGATCTCAGTCGGCAATCAGGTTCTTCCAAGTACCACCCCCCAAATCGCCCCGCAGGAGTGGCTTTTGAGGGGGGGGTAGTGATAGGGGTATTAAAAATGACGTGACACCTGGTCTTCGGCCGTACTCCCGGATGACGTCATCGCCCCTCCTGCGCTCACAACGCCCACGGTGTGACAGCCCGACGTCGCTTCTCCTCAGCACCGCCCCAACTACTCGCCAAGCTGACCACGGCACCGACCTGCACGGTCAGGCCCGTACGCCACCTGCAGACTGTCGGAAGCATGCCCTCCGCCCCACCTATTTAACCCGAACAGGTAGGACAGGAGGAGAAAGAGAAAAAGGTCCATCATCTTGATCTCTCTCCGACTGGACTGGATCATCTTCATCATCTTCTTCTTCCTCCCACAAAACACTCCGAGAGGTGAGTAGACTCGGACACCCCGCAATTCCCTCCCTGAGGAACTCCGGTAAACGACACCGACTGGGCGTCGGAGGGTCGGGGCGGAACATCCGACCGCCTTGCTGCAGTCTCGTCCCCGACGGCAGGAGCGCGCGCCTTCGAGAGCTCGGCGGGCGTGGCGAGGAGCCATCGACGGGCCCGAACGTGCACCAGACGACCCCACGGTTTCGGATCCGCGCCGTGCGCCCGAGTCACGCGGTAAAAGTTGTTTCCCCTAACACGGACTCATTCTCGAGGACCCCGGACACGCTTTCGAGCGTTCCCTCCGCCGGTTTGAGGCCCACAAACAATGAGGCCGAATACGCTTGGCGAGCCTCCGATTAGTGGCCGAGATGCAAATAGGAGCAATCCACATTCTCACGGATTCCCAACTTGTCGCCGAGCAAGTTGGTGGAGAGTATCGGGCGCGGGACTCGACTATGTCCAGATACCTGACCGAGGTAAAAGCCCAAACTTCTAACTTTCCACGTTTCACTCTGTCCAGGGTGCGGAGTCCCCGAGCAGCGGACCAGCTCGCGAAGTTGGCCTCGGGGGCCGATCCAGAGGAACACCCCGAGGTCGAGGAGCTGACACACCGGTCGGTGGCCGTCATGGAGATCGGGGATCCCGAAGTCCCGACCACCCCACCTACGTGGATCCGTGAAATCTTGAAGTACAACGCGAGGATCTGCCAGGATGAGGTCGAGCGGCTCCGCCGAACTCAGGCGTGGTATCGAAATCGGCGGACTCTACAAAGGTCGTTTTCCACCCCTACTACGATGCTTAGATCCCGGCGAGGCGGAGTGATTCTCGCCAAGTCCACGGCGGATTTGTGGGGAGCACATGGCGGCCGAACTTTGGCCTTCAAAATCTTGCGCCAGGGCTATTCGGCCTCTGACGCCGAGACGCCAGAGGGCTTTCGTGCGGCGGTGCGGCGCTTGCCGCCGGGCCCGAGCCTCCGCGGCTCCCGCGGTCCTTCGCTTCCATGGATTGCGCTGGCCCTTCGCTAAATGGGAATGGACCTCTTGGGGCCGTTCCCCGTCCGCCGGCGGAGACACATCATTGTGGGGATCGATTACTTCACCAAGTGGGTGGAAGCGAGCCCACGGCAACCATTACACGAACGGGTCGAGCGGTTCGTATGGAAGAACATCGTGACCCGATTCGTCGCCCAACGTTATCATCGCGATAACGGGACCCGGTCGCCAAAGACACTCGGTTCTCGGAGTTCTGCGACTTATCACATCCAGGTGAGGTTTAGCTCGGTGGCCCACCCCGGACCAGCGGGCTTGCGAGGTGACCAGCCGTCTATCTTGGATGGACTTGGAAAGGACCTTGGAAGCCGTCGAGTGGGTCGGCGAGCTCCGAACATCCTATGGTCTCTGCGGACTACCCGAAGGCGGCAGGCGAGTCCCCTCTGACCTTGCATTCGGCGTGGGCAGTCCTCTGCGGCGAGTTGGTCATCCCAACATTCGGGTGGAGAACTATGAGAATCCACCTCGGCCCGGGAGTTCGGTGGCCTGAACTGCTTTGGAGGAGAGCGGGGCGGTAGCGCGCGTAAAAATCTTTGGCGTGCTGGGGTGTTGCCGGGAGTTACAATAAGAGGTGCGCCCTCGGCCCTCGGGATGGGAGACTTAGTCCTCACGCAGGCGATAAGCGACCCGCTCACTCGAGGGCAAGCTTGCACCTAAGTGGGTTGGCCCCTACCGTGTAATCAAAGTAGTCCGACCGGGAACGTTCCGGCTCGCGACTATGACTGGGCAGCAGTTCCCGAGGACTTGGAACGTCCAGAACCTTAAGAAATATTTTGTCTAAGGACAAAACGGAAGTGAGTCAATACCAAACTCAGGCCATTGGAGAGAAGTCGGAGATTGTACTAAGAAGGCAAATTTGTATTCCTCCGGGATGCCGTAGCGCCGCCGGAGAATCCCCACCATACGCTCGTCCAAGATAGAGTCTTGGTCG
Source organism: Musa troglodytarum (assembly GCA_023547065.1). Lineage (NCBI taxonomy): Eukaryota > Viridiplantae > Streptophyta > Magnoliopsida > Zingiberales > Musaceae > Musa > Musa troglodytarum. The sequence continues at coordinate 55,109,015 of CP097506.1, read as the reverse complement.
TGCGGCCACATTATGGCCTCTAACGCACGCGCCGCTTCCGTATCTGAGGAAAGGCTCGAAGGAGGAGCAGCGATGCGGGTCGTGACTGAGGGGGAGGAGGAGGACGAAGCAGAGGAAGAGGAAGTGGAAGGAAGACCCATCGCGCACTAACCTATACTGGAAGAAATCGGCTGGAAGAAGTTAAAAGGCACCGGAGCCTATGGAGAAAACTTGAAGGAAGACGACGGCAGGGCAAGAGATGAAAACTCCTTTGATAAAGTGGTAGAGAGTCGCGGAGCCCTATTTATAGGAAGGGGGGACCTCGACCTTTCGCCTCCCGAGGCAGGCGACAGCATGACACCGCCACATCGCCCAGTAGCATCACATCGGGTAGACGAAGCGCCGGCGTCATATTAATGAAGAGGTGACGTGTCCACCCCCCAGGTAAGAAACTTATCCCGCACGCCAGCGGCTCCTCGATTCCAGCAACCGCACTATCGCGAGCCGTTTTTCGAAGCGGCACGGCGGCGGTTCGGTTTTCTAGGTCTTGAGCAGCAGCTCGACCACTGGTTTTCCAGGCCTTGAGCGGCGGCTCGGCCACACCTTGAGCAGCAGCTCGACCACTGGTCTTCTAGGCCTTGAGCGGCGGCTCGGCCACACACCTCCCGAACGGTGGTTCGGCGATACTGGTTTTCCAGGCCTTGAGCGGCGGCTCGGCCACACACCCCTCCCGAACGGCGGTTCGGCTATCATGGTTCTTCAGGTCGTGTGCGTGACCTCGACCCCTTGTACCAAAATGACGGGTCGATGGCGAGGAGGACCTTGCGCGTCTCAACCCCGACTTGGGCGTCGGCAGCAATGGGTATCGGGCGTCTCCTCGACCCCTTCATCCCGAACGGCGGTTCGGCTATCATGGTTCTTGGTCGTGTGCGTGACCTCGACCCCTTGTACCAAAATGACGGGTGATGGCGAGGAGGACCTTGCGTCTCAACCCCGACTTCGGACGTCGGCTTGGCAATGGGTATCGGGCGTCTCCTCGACCCCTCCATCCCGAACGGCAGTTCGGCTATCATGGTTCTTCAGGTCGTGTGCGTGACCTCGACCCCTTGTAACAAAATGACGGATCGGTAAGCAGGGAGGACCTTGCGCGTCTCAACCCCTGACTTCCGGACGTCGGCTTGGCAATGGGTATCGGGCGTCTCCTCGACCCCTTCATCCCGAACGGCAGTTCGGCTATCATGGTTCTTCAGGTCGTGTGCGTGACCTCGACCCCTTGTAACAAAATGACGGGTCGGTAAGCAGGGAGGACCTTGCGCGTCTCAACCCACGACCGGGCGTCGGCAACAGCAGGTATCGGCGTCTCTCGACCTTTCATCCCGAACGGTAGTTCGGCTACTCTGGTTACCCAGGCCTTGAGCGGCGGCTCGGCCACACACACACATCCCGAACGGCAGTTCGGCTCTCATGGTTTTTTCAAGTCGTGTGCATGACCTCGACCCCTAGTACCCAACGACGGGTGTGCGAGACAGGCGCGCCGCCGCCTTACCTCGGCGGTGCTCACTCACTCACCGTTCAATCGCCTAGCGCGAGTCTCAACCCCTGATTACCGGACGTCGGCTTGGCGAAACGGAACTCGGGCGTCTCCTCGACCCCATCTATCGACAGCGATTCGGTACATGATCTTGGCGGCTCGATCGCCGGTATCCTTAGGCCTTGGCGGTGGCTCGGCCCTATTTCGAGCGGCGGTTGGGTATAACTACGGGTCTTGAGGTTCCTCGGCCCCTTTATCGAGCGGTGGTTCCGGTTAATGGAATCTCGAGCTTCCTCGATCGCCGGTTTCGGGTCTTGGCGGCGCCTCGACCGTATCTGAGACTTGGTCAATTATGACACAACACGGTAGAACTTGCGAGATCTCGATCGGCAACGAGTTCTTAGCGGCACCCTCAAATTGTCCGCGAAGTGGCTTTTGAGGGGTAGTGATAAAGGTACTAAGTATGTGAGACACACAGTCTTGATCGTACACGGATAGCGTCATCGCCCCTCCTGCGCTCCCTAACACGCGATTTGTGACCCGCGTCGCTTCTCTCCTCGGCATCGCCCCAACTACCCACCAAGGACCACGGCACCAGGCACGCAGAGTCGGGCCCGTCGCCACTGCAGATCGGAAGCATGCCCTCCGTCTCACCTATTTAACCCGAACAGGTAAGACAGGAGGGAGGACTTTTCTTTTTTGAGCTCCCTCGAGACCTCTAGGAAAGGACTTTTCGGATCTCTCTCTCTCAAGATCTCTAAGGGGAGGTGAGTAGACTCGAACACCCCAGCAATTCCCTCTGGAGAACTCAGTAGAGGCCGGCGACTTAGGCGTCGGAGGGTCGGGCGAACATCAGGCCCGCCTTGCTGAGTCTCGTCCCCGGCCGAGGAAGCGCGGCCGCCTTCGGAGAGCTCGGCGGGCGTGGCGAGAGCCATCGGCGGGCGAACGTGCTGAGGCGACCCCGGTTTCCGGATCCAGCGCCGTGTGCCCTGGGGTCACGGAAAAAAGTTGTTTCCCCTAACAGCAACCAAGTAAAGCAGGTAGATGCGCGTCTACTAAAAGACCATATGTGGATATGTGAAGGATCGAATACCACAATGGATTCGGTGTCTTCAACACGAACAACACTGAAAGCCAGATCATGGGTCGATCGAGTTCACATCCTTGGGCCTAAAACCCACGCCACGAATTGGGCACTTTCCATGACGGCACCCTGTGGTCCTTTTAACGAACACATGGTGGGCGCAATCGCGACCCAACCCACGAGAAGAACACTACTCGTGAAAATGTTTGGACAATCAGCGGCGGGGAAGAAGGGCAACTATTAGATGCAACAATCACGGCCAAAATCCACCCGGGAAACATCTGATGAGGTATTTCTAGGTTGAGAAAGGGGCTGCGACATAGGCAACATCTAATTCCAACCTTGGAAATGGCAGTACCAAAGCACACGAGAAATCGTATTCGCATTACCCAACAAAAAAGAAAAGCAAAGCCCGAAGCAGAGAGACCATACCTCGTTGGCCCTCATAGCAGATGGGGCACCGGAGCAGAAATGGCGCCTCTTCCTCTTCTGTTCCCCATAATCGAGAGTTAAAAGCATCATCTTCCTTTTACCATCGAACATTCTTGATGTGAGTGAAGTCTCAGCCTTTAACTCATCCCGACCAAAACATATATATATATATATATATATATATATATATATATATATATATATATATATATATATATATATATATATATATATATATACACACACACACACTCGAATAACATATAATTTTTTAACTAAATTTAAATTTATTTAAAAAAAATTAAATTAGAACTCCTTCCAATGGTTAGAATTTAATAAAAGTCGTAATCTCAAGAGTTCATATTCGGGAGTTGATGCTCATGATCTCAAGAGTTCATATGATTAAAAGCAATACAACAGTAAGATTAGCAAGCAACACGAGGAAAGCAGCGATTAAGGATCAAGGCAGTGTCACACTAGTTAGATCGAACCCAGAGCTCAAGGATGAAGGTGTGGCTAGGAACGGAACCAGCTGAAACCAAGAGTGTTGGGATCATAAGACCTCTCCGGCGGCGGCGGCGGCGGCGGCTGGTCGTTCGCCGCCAGCGTCTTGGCGAACCGGCCTTTGACCCTCGGCCTCATTTCCGCGTACGCCTTCCTCGACTCGTACCGCACTTGCTTCTCGTACCGCCGCTTCTTCCGCTTCTCCTTGTACCTCATGATCTTGGCTTCTCTCTCCCTGCCGGCGTCGCCGCCTCCCACCTCTTGGTTGCTCCCGCTCGAAGCGTCCGTGAACGTGGTGCCCGAGAAGGACATCTACGAAGAAGTTTTGGGAGTCATTAAGACAACAGATGCATGAGAGACAAGTTTGGCTTGCTCAAAATGCCTGCTTACGGAAGGCACATGAAATAATACTTGTATCAGTGGATGCATGATGCTCAGACTCGTGCGATCTTTTCCAATCGGATAATGATGATGGATTCGCTGATACTGGAAGATGACCATTAGGTTCATCAGTGTAGAAATCGACAAGAAAGAACTGGTGCAATGAATCTGATCTCCTTTCTAGTTCTACAGCCTATTCCTTGGCTGCAGTACGTGATAGATTTCTCTTTGTTTGTGGATAATTTGATCGAGATTGGGCACAGAATTTTCCGACCTAATAAATTTCAAGGTCACATAGAATCGGAAATCTTATAGAGAGGAGAAGAAAGGGAAATAAAAGGAGGAAGAACAATAGGCTGTGATTATGCCGCCACCGATGACCGCAGAAACCACAAAACTGCTATGAGAGATCGAAGAGAGCTGAACCACTCACGATGGCGGCGCTCGACGCTGGCTGTCTCATGGCCAGACCTGCTGCGGGCGAGACCGGGATCGAGTCCGGCGGCCGAGTCGCACTCAAGCAGACATCAAAGGTCAACCCGTCTCCAAACTCATCGCAGGCTTCTCTCAAGCTACAAAGAGGCTGGTTCCCAGAGGGCACCGGCGGCCTTTCCTCCTCCGGCGGCGGCCCGTCGTCGTTCAGATCGCTGAACATCCACGCCACCGCGCTGTCGTGCCCGAAGAACTGGAACTCGCGCAGCTCGCCGGGGCCTCGAATCACCGGGTCGCCGAACGGCGGCGCCGCGCGGTCGAGGTCGGTGCAGCGGGGACACGGGCCGCCGGCGCCGCGGCAGACGTAGCACGGGTTGGACGATGACATGACCTCGATCATGTGGTCGAGGGCGGCGGCCGGATAGGGAGAGGGAAGGGCTGCCGGGGTGTGGTGGGAGTTAAATGGGGGTGTGTGTGGCTCGATACTCCCCGGGGAGTGGGCGGCAATGAGGAGCGAGGAAGAGATATAGCCGATCACTACTTTTCTTACGTGGAGGAATCGTCGCCACTGGCGTGCGTACATGCAAGACCAAAACTGTTTGGTGATGAACGCTCGGGGGTTTGGAGTGTTAGGGAATTCTGTGGCGACGGAATTCTGGTTCCCAGAGAGACAGCGACCGGCCGGTGGCATCCCCACCGAAGCCGAGACCCAGCAGGTGGTGGGCTCTCAGCGTCGAAGAAGACGATGTGGGCTCTCATGTCTCCACGGGTGCCAAGCCTGCCATGGGGTTTGGTGTTGGCGTAGGAGAGGCGATCGTGTGGGTGGCCGGGCGACGTGGTGCTCGTGTAACCAGAGGTTGGAGCTTCTTCGATGACTCCATGGCATCTTCTCAGAAATGAAAGCTAATACCATCTTGTCATGGAGCGAGAGTTGAGAGCAGCACAGTTAGGACCGCTAATGACAGACAGTGAAAGATGCACACGTCTGCCGACACACAAACTACAGTGATAAAGATGCAGTCGATCAGTGTGGTGGTGATTCAAGAAAACGACTTGAAATCTGAAACGCCGTTGGTTTACGTAATCCTTCACTCCATTCCTTAGGAAAACGGGCATAATATTCCTCTTTTTGTTGTTTTGGTTTATGACTGGATAAAGAAAAACCATCATCCTTTAGCTTGCACTCAAAAGTGGAGTCATCCATCCATCCATCGACAAAGGATTCCTCCCCTTTAAGGAGGCTGATGATAAAGCGGAAGAACGGAGACAGCTTCCAATATCAGCAGCAAAGTTATTCCGAAATAAAGTGGAAGAGGAGGAGGAGGAGGAGGAGGAAGAAGAGGATTAAAGGGTGAGAGAATCCAAGCCACCATCCTTTTCTCCGTCATCAGATCTCCTCTTATCTTCCCCTCCGCCACACCTTTGCCTCGCCCTGCAATCTTTTGCTCCGCTTTGGTTTGGTCAACCAAGATGGTCGTATCTTTTGCATGGCCCCGGTTGCCGCTGCCCACATCCGGCTCTCCCCGCCACCAAGAAGCCATGGCCGACGTATCTTCTGCGTCAGGTAGCCCGGAAAGCGGTATAAAGCTAGCTGAAGCCCTGCTGCTTATTGTTGCACCAAGGATTCCGTGCATGGCTTTGGTGATGTGAGGTGGAGTGCTGCGCGCGTTTTGAGCTTTGGCGAGGGGAGTAGATTCGGGTGGAGGCAGGTTAACGCACGCATCGACTTGAAGTGATGGGTACGTGTAGGCTTTGGGCATCCGATGACAAGGTTGTTTGTCGCCGGCGACACATGATTACTCCCGGAGCCTGGAGGAGCATTTGCAGCCATGGCCACAAGTGGCAGAACACCGGGAGACGACGGCTGCGGAGCCCTCATCTCCCACCTACTTCACCGGATAACATATCTGTGAGACATCACCTCAGCTGTCGTCGTCCGGCAGGTGTGATCTCCTCCGCTCCCTCCATTTAGGTTTGTTTAATGAGCACTCCTGATCTTGCGGCAGGTGGACTTTGAGATGGGCCATTAAACTATAATTTACTACATAATGCCACTGTTAGCTTCGGAGATATACTCCAACTATCGAGATAAACGCATGGGACTCACTAGTACGTGCGTTCAAAATATTCTTCGATAATATACAACCCTTATATACTGATAATTAAAGTTTTTATCTGATGCAAAATTCAATACATACATAGAAGACACACCTTTGGAGCATCATGACATTCGCTCTTTAAATTCATAATCTTTTTTATCATCATATTGTTCACTAAAGTGAAGCTTTCAGTAGCTCTCTATTGTACCTTCGTTTGATCAAGTCCATTGCGAGAGTTTTCCCATATATATGACATTGTCTCGAATTATTTCATCACGATCCGCTACACCACATTGTTTCCTATTGACTTCTCTATTACATTTTGATTTTTTTGAGATGAACTCGAACTGTAATCTTTCCATGTGCGACCTTTGTCAGCATATTACAAAGCATCCACTACCTCCGATTATATTTGCTCCTTTGGTAATCGACCTTCATCCACCATTATTAAGTCACATACAGACAAAGCATAGCTCTTGGATAGTTTATCACTAAACAACTTTCGAAGTTTACTGATTTTAATAAAATTAATGCATCATTGTTTGGATCCTTGACCCCCAGCCCCTAGCATAATTTTCGTCGTGCATAGACTTATTTTTTATAACTCAAATGGCAACATTACGACATATTATTCAAAAGTACCTGCCTTCGCATCATCTTGCCCTATGCTAGGGCCTTCTAACCTTAACTTCTTTTATACAAGTTGAGTCACCTTAATTATTCTATCAATTGTTTTACCGAGATAAAGTGCATGTGCCTCGAAGCTCTCTTCGACTTTGGCACTATACAAGATAAGTCTACTCCATCAAAATGAGGGACCCATGGAATGATTTGATCTTACTATTGACTTTGCAAGAGTTAATATCCTTAACCTTTATCCAAAGAAAGCTTTACGCCTTCGCTCCATATTTCATCTTCTGTGTCGACTCCCTTCATGCGGCTTGACCACTTCACAAAGTTTATCAAAATTGCTTCACTCCTTAGTTTTCATTGAGTTGATAATAGCCCTCGTGTCCACCATTTCATGGGTCAATCATCTATTCAGTCCGATCTCTGCATCGGCTCTTAGGTGTATATTCGTTTGATGTTACATTCAGTCCGACCTCTACTTGATATCACAATGCGTCCACCAATGCATAACTTGGTGTAATATCATGCAACAACTCCTCAATGCTCGCTCGATCCATTAAGCTTTATGATGCTGCTATCTTGAGATACCTCCATCAACATGTGCAGTCCATTATACACGATTATTCCTCTAGAGAACTAGGACTAATCTCTTCTCGATATTTGTCCTATTGGAGTAACTTTTCTTTTCATAACCTTCCCTGTGAAAGTTTCAAAGATTACCATCCTCTTGAACTACTTTACGTTACTGTATAAATCGTGCATTGTTTTGCCACCGCGAATGCACTCATTAGATTGTAACTCTTCGCAATACAATCATAACTACGCCCTTTAAACCCTAGCAACAATGTTAAATTTACTACATACTTCAGCCTCCTACGAATAGATCTTTATTATGCCAAAGAGAATCATGCTTCATTTCATCGAGTTTTGATCACCTTGGGATAACCATAAACAACCTTTTGTTTGCATATAAGCCTTTGCATCTTGTTAGCAATTCTCCTCACCTCTGTAAGCTTTGCATAACTTTTTTAAGTCGACAAGCAACACATCTCTTCTTACACGGTCTTTTCCTTTGCCAAGCACCCTAATTATCTTGAGCACTATAATGTTTAGTTACTAATGTCGAGTCATATATTAGACTCAACCATCTCAATCTTTGTGCGCTACACATTCTTCCTAGCTTGCTTATTTATATAGTGCGTCTCACGCAAAGGGGTGATCATTTCTCTAAATGTTAATCTCGGATGCTTGCTCCTCTAAGCGACTCTTTTTTCTATATCTCTACATTTATTTCTTTTAAATAATCATACATATTAGCTATCATTTCAAGTGTTTCTAAGCGTTCTTATCCCGCTTGAATACCATATGTTACGGACCTAGCTAATTTTATCTAAGTTATATGGTGTTAGGGGAAACAACTTTTTACCGTGACCCCGGGGCGCGTGGCGCGAAATCCGGAAACCGGGGGGTCGTCTCGGTACGGTTCGGGCCCGTCGATGGCTCCTGCTCACGGCCGTCGAGCTCTCCGGAAGGCGGCTCCTCGGCCTTGGGACGAGTCTGCAGCAAGGCGGGTGGATGTTCCGCCCACCCTCCGACGCCGTCGGCCTGTCGGCCGGAGTTCCTCAGAGAGGGAATTGCGGGGTGTCCGAGTCTACTCACCTCTCGGAGTGTTTATGGGAAGAAGAAGAAGAAGAACCTGAAGAAGATGATAATGGTCGAAACCCCTCCCGAAACCCCTTTGGGGAAGTCCTCTCTCCCTTTTTCCTCCTCCTGTCCTGTCCTACCTGTTCGGGTTAAATAGGTGGGGCGGAGGGCACGCTTCCGTATCTGCAGTGGCGACGGCCGACCGTGCGGTCGTGCCGTGGTCACTTGGTGGGTAGTTGGGGCGTCCGAGGAGAAGCGGCGTCCGGTCACACCGTGGCGTAGAGCGCAGGAGGGGCGATGACGCCACCGTGTACATCAAGACCGGATGTCTCGTCATACTTAATCCCCTTATCACTACGCCCCCCTCACAAGCCACTCCTGCGGGGCGATTTGGGGGGTGGTACTTGGAAGAACTCGATTGCCATCGAGATCTCGGACGAGAAGTTCCACCGTGTTGTGTCATGATTGACCAAGGTCCTTTGCGGTGCGAGGCGCGCCAAGACCAGCCATAGTCGCGAACCGTCGTTCGGGATATAGTGCCGAGCCACCGCCAAGGCCTAAGATGCCGGCGATCGAGCCGCCGCCAAGATCATGTACCAATCGCTGCTCGGGATAGTGGGGCCGAGGAACCTCAAGACCCGTAAAGCCGCTGTCACCAACCGCTGCTCGATATAGTGCCGAGCCACCGCCAAGGCCTAAGATGCGATCGAGCCGCCGCCAAGATCATGTACCGAATCGCTGCTCGGGATAGTGGGGTCGAGGAGACGCCCGAGTTCCGCTTGCTGCCGACGCCCAGAATCGTGAGATTGAGACTCGCGAGTGGGCTTGAACTGCGAGTGAGCCGCCGAGGTAAGGGGGCCGGCGATGTCTGTTCGCACACACCCGCCGCTGGGTACTAGGGGTCGAGGTCACGCACACGACTTGCAAAATCAGGATAGCCGAACCGCTCGGCGGTGTGTGGCCGAGCCGCCGCCAAGGCCCGAGTAGTCAGAGCCGAACTTCCGCTCGATGTGTGGCCGAGCCGCCAGTGGCCTATGAACTTGTAATAGCCGAACCGCTGCTCGATAAGGGGGTCGAGGAGACGCCCGATTTTCCTTGCTGCCGACGTCCGAAGACAGGAGTTGAGACACGCCGTGTCCTTCCCGCTGCCGACCCGCCATTTTGGTACAAGGGGTCGAGGTCACGCACACGCACCGAGGAGCATAGTGGCCGAACCGCTGCTCGGGATAAGGGGGTCGAGGAGACGCCCGATTCTCCTTGCCAAGCCGACGTCCTAAGACAGAGTTGAGACACGCCGTCCTTCCTGCTTGCCGACCCGTCTTTTTGGTCCAAGGGGACGAGGTCACGCACACGACCTGAGGGACCATAATGGCCGAACCGCTGCTCGATAAGGGGGTCGAGGAGACGCCCGATTCTCCTCGCTGCCGACGTCCGAAGACAGGAGTTGAGACACGCCGTCCTTCCTCGCTTGCCGACCCGGCCATTTTGGTACAAGGGGTCGAGGTCACGCACACGCACCGAGGAACCATAATGGCCGAACCTCTGCTCGGGAGAGGGCCGAGCCGCTGCTCAAGGCCCTCGAATACCAGTGGTCGAGCAACCGCCAAGACCTAGAAGACTGAATAGCCGAACCTCCGCTCGATGGGGGCCGAGGCCCGCCTGTGCCTAGAATACGTAATAGCCAACCTCCGCTTCGATGGGGGCCGAGGCTCCGCCAAGGCCTAGAATACTGTGGGTCGAGCAACCGCCAAGACCTAGAAAACCGAATCACTGCCGTCGCTCAAAAACGGCTCGCGAGTAGTGCGTTGCCGGAATCGGTGATACCGGGCGCGCGGGATAAGTTTTTACCCGGGGGTGTACACGTCACCTCTTCATTAATATGATGCCGGCGCTTCGACTGCCTGATGTGATGCGATTGGGCGTTGTGGCGGTGTCATGCTGTCGCCTGCCTCGGGAGGCGAAAGGTCGAGGTTCCCCTTTTTCTATAAATAGGAGCCCCGCCTCTACCACTTTATCAAAGGAGTTTTCATCTCTTACCCGCCGCTGCCTTCCTTCAAGTATTCTCCATAGGCTCCTGCCTTCTAGCTTCTTCCACCGCTTTCTTCCTTTATAGGTTAGTGTGCGATGGGTCTTCCTTCCACTTCCTCTTCTTCTCGCTTCCTCCTCCTCCTCCCCATCTACAACCCGTGTCGCCGCTCTCCCTTCGTCTCTCCTTCCAGCCCTTCCTCGATGCAAGCGGCGCGTGAGTTAGAGGCCTGATGTGGCCGCACGACCAAGACTCGCCTTGACGAGCGCATGGTGGGATTCTCCGGCGCGCTTACGGCATCCCGAGGAGTTCAACCTCCTGGCCGGCGACGGGCTTTGACCCGTTCCCAAGGGCTTCGCCGCCGATGCCCTAGAGGCCGGCCGCGCTTCCCCGCACCCGATCATCGATCTCCGCATCTCCCCGTGGCGTATTTCGCCTTCCCGCATAACCCCAACTCTTGGCGGTACCGGTGGTTTTTCCGGGGGAATGCCACTACGCCAACATCGCCCGACCAAACCTTTTCCTCTCGCCGCCTCTTCAAGGGGTTTGGCTACTTCTCGCCGCACGACTGTGGTTCCGGTTAGCGCGCCCACCAATAACAAAGGGTGGAAGAGGCGCTTTTTTGTCCAAAGGCCGTGACGGACCGGGTTTCGGGTTCGGTGGTCGCCAAGGACCATCGATAACGCTGCCCCAAGCCGAGTGCCGAGGAGCGTGCTCACCTCGAGTACCGAGGGTAATCCTCCTTGCTCGCAAGCCATCCGTCGGATGTTGGGTCGGTGGAGGCCGGACTGAGTCCGCGCTCTCGGGGTAGGCGATCGTTGTCTAGCTTCCTTTTAGATTGCTGCCATACCCCATCTTCTGACATATCTGTCGTCTTTTTGCAGGGATGGTGGACCTGCGTTCCTTCCATGACTCGTGCTCCGAGGGGACCATCTCCGCGCTCCCGCGGTCTCCAAGCGGCGGGGTGGCTCTCGCCCCACCGAAGAGGGGCGTACCAAGAAGAGGGCGAAGACCAAGGAGGTGGTGGACTCGAGACGCCAAAGGGCCGCGGCCGACCGGGCGATCAACAACCGGCGCCACCACTCCCGAGAGAGCCGGGTCCGCCTGGGCGACCGGGAAGGGCCAGCATCCTCCATCCATGCAGGACCTGTGCCGGGTCACGTCGGGGAAGGATCAGCCATTCCTTTCCCGAATGATGGGGGAGGTCCCTTCGGGGCCGCGGAGCGACCCTCTCGTGGCCCGGTGGCATGGTCTGTCCCGGGGGGACAAGGTGGGTCGGGGAGAGCCTCGCCCCACTACCTCGGGCGCCCATCCCGACATGGCTCGGGACCTATACACGCCTCTGCGCTGCCGCCAAGTCCGCCAAGTCGGGCGTTGTGGGTAAGCATCATTTTGCTTATATCCTCTTGGCCGAGCTCGCTCATCACCGCCGTGGTTTTTTCTTGTGCGTAATCTCCACTACACTATCGCCTCCTCGACCGGGTGCACGACTCGGCCGCAGGCATCTTGGGCGAAGCGCAACTTGAGTTGCGCCGCCACCGAGGAGGCCCGAACGGGTCGGGACCCGAGGCGTTGCCGCCGAGCAGCGGTCGGCGGACGTGGGCGCGGAAGACGCTCGTCTGCCCGCCGAGCCCGAGGCCGCCTCAACGACGGAGGCCGGATCGCAGGCTCCCGCAGCGGCCGAGAACCGCCTCCGATGGAGGAGGCCTCGGTTGGTCGCTGCCGACTCTCGAGGGAGGCCGAGCCGCAGCCGCCAGGAAGCCCTTGCCGCGTGGAAGGGAGTCGCCGCAGAAGGACCGGAGGCGCGACGACGATACAAGAAGTCGGAGGGCTTCTCTCGCCCGACCGACGGGCCGTGTCGAGTATGGGTACAAAGTTGCCCTCGCCCGGCCGCATGTCCTCCGTGCTCGATGGTCGAGGAGGATCCTTCGTGTCATGCCCCGAGGATCGTGGGGTCGACATGCCCGGCGAGGTTCCTTCGACGACAGCCTTCCCGGCCGCGCCCAAGACTTCTTTTCTTCTTTTGGAGGGCTTTCCTTGCTTTTTGTAATGTTACTTCCCACTTAGGGGCACATTTTGTAATCCAAAACTCTTTGGCAATACAAATATGTTTTCTTCATTCTCCGACTTCCTTCAATGTCCCGAGTTTGACATCGATCTACCTCCGCTTTTGTCCTTAGACAAAATATTTCGAGGTTGTGGACGCCCAAGTCCTGAATCGCCGTCTACCATAGTCGCGAGCCTAACGCTCCTGGCCGGACTACTCGGATTACTCTGTAGGGGCCTTCCCACTTAGGTGCAAGCTTGCCCTCGAGTGAGCGGGTCGCCATCGCCATGTAGGACTAAGTCGCCCATCCCGAGGGTCGAGGGCGCACCCTCTTGTTGTAACTCCCGGCTACACTTCGCACGCCAAAGATTTTTACATGTGCGCCGCCCCGCTCTCCAAGAGTTCCCAGGCCAGCGAACTCCCCGGGCCGAGGTGGATTCTCATAATTCTCCACTCGAATGTTGGGATGATCACCGGCAGTAGGACCGCCCACGCCGAATGCAAGGTCAGTAGGGGACTCGCCTGCCGCCTTCGGGTAGTCCGCAGGACCATAGGATGTTCGGGAGCTCGCCGACCCACTCGATCGGGCTTCCAAAGTCCTTTTCCTAAGTCCATCCAGATAGATCGGTTGGTTACCTCGGCAAGCCCGCTTGGTCCGGGTGGGCCACCGAGCTAAACCGCATTGGATGTGATAAGTCGCGCAGTAACTCCGAGAACCGGTGTCAAGGACCGGGTGCCGTTATCGCGATGATAACGCTGGGCGCATCGAATCGGGTCACGATGTTCTTCCATACGAACTCGCTCGACCTGCTCGGCCAGTAATGGTTTCTGTGGCTCGACCTCCACCCACTTGGTGAAGTAATCTATCCCACAATGATATGTCTCCGCTGCCGGACGCCGGGGAACGGCCCCAAGAGGTCCATTCCCATTGAGCGAAGGGCCAGCGCATCCATGGAGGCGAGCGGGACCGCTGGAGCCGCGGGGCTGGCCCGGCGCTGCAGTGTCGCACCGCCGCACGAAAGCCTTGGCGCCTTGGCAGCAGAGGCCGCACAACCCCGCGCAGATTTGAAGGCCAAAGTTCGGCCACCCATGTGCTCCCACAAATCCCGCCGTGGACCTCGGCGAGAATCGCCGCCTCTTCGGATCTAAGCATCGAGTAGGGGTGGGAAAAGACCTTTGTAGAGTCGGTCGCCGATTTCACAAGACCACGCTCGAGTTCGGCGGAGCCGCGTGCCTTGCCCTCATCACCGGCAGATCTCTCGCTTGTACTTCCAAGATTTCCCGGATCCACGTTGGTGGGGTGGTCGACTCGGATCCCCGATCTCCATGACGGCCACCGACCGTGTGTCACTCGACCTCGGATGTCCTCCGATCGGCTCCGAGGCCGGGCCATGAGCTGGTCCGCCCGCCGTTCGGGACTCGCACCCCGGACAGAGTGAAGCGGGAAAGTTAGAGGTTTGGGCTTTTACCTCGGTCGTATCCGACATGGTCGAGTCCCGCGCGATATTTCCACCAACTTGCTCGGCGACAAGTTGGGAATCCGTGAGAATGTGGATTGCTCCTAGTTGCATCTCGCCGCCAAACGGAGGCTCGCCAACAGCGCCGTATTCGCCTCGTTGTTTGTGGCCGGAAGCCGGCGAGGGAACGCCGAAAGCGTGTCCGCCGGGTCCTCCAAAATGAGTCCGCCACGCCTCGGGAGCCGGAAGACCCATCCACGCAAGATCCAGCCTCGGTGGATTGGCTCAACGCCTTCGCTCCGGTGGTGTCAACTCCGAGATGAAATCGCCAAGGCTCGCCTTGATGGCTGTCCTCGGCTTGTAGCAGCAGGTCGAACCCTGATAGCTCCACCGACCACTTTAGGAGACGCCCGCCACGCCAAACTTAGAAAGAACTTGACGCAGGGGTTGGTCGGTCAAGACTTCAATCGTATGGGCTTGGGAAGTAAGGGCGAGCTTCCGAGCCGCTAGAATGAGTGCCAATGCCGCCTTTCAATGGGAGGATAGCGCCGCCCGCCCACGAGCACATGGTCGTGTAGTAAATCGGGTGTTGCGCCGAGGCTTCTTTCACAAGCACCGAGCCATCGCATGCCGATGCCGCCAGATAGAGGGTGAGTTTTTCTCGGGCGCAGACACCGAGGTAAGTCGGGTAGCTCGAGAGGTGTCCGTCAGTATGGCGAAGGCCTTCTCGCACTCGCCCATTGAAAGTTCTTCGGTCTTTGAGGACTCGGAAGAAAGGGAGGCACTTATCTCCGACCGGATAGAAACCGGATAGAGCCGCTTATCCTTCCGTTAAGGCATTGAAGCTCCTTAACGGTGCTTGGAGATCTCATGTCGTGAGAGCTCGATCTTCTGGTTGGCATCAATTCCTCTCTCGTATGATGAACCCGAGGAACTTGCCCGATGTCACGCCAAGACGCACTTGGCCGGGTTCAGCGCATCCCATACCTTCTCGTGTGGCGAAGGTTTCCCGCAAGTCGCCGAAGGTGTGCAGCCCTCGCGGCGACTTTTCACGATCATGTCGCCCACATAGACTCCATATTTCGCCTCTATTTGCCGCGAACACCTTGTTCACCATCCTTTGGTAGGTGGCGCCGCATTCTTTAACCCGAATGGCATAACTTTGTAGAAGTAGGCTCTCGGGGTGTGTGGAAGGTCAGATGTTGCCTATCCTGGGCCATCCTGATCCGTTGTAACCGAGTAGGCGCCCATGAAGGAGAAACGGCGCATCTACGGCTGAGTCGACTCACTGGTCGATCCTGGTAGGGGAAGCAATCCTTCGGGCAGCCCGATTTAGATCGGTGTAGTCAACGACATCCTCCAGCCTTCCATTAGGTTTCTTGACGAGGACTACATTGGACACCATCGAGGGAACCGATCTCCTCAATGAAATCAGACGCCAAGAGCCTATCAACTTCCTTCTGCACAGCTTGTTGGCGCTCGAGGGACTGAGGCCGAGGTCTTTGTCTCACCGAGCGGGCGGTCGGGGAGATATGTAGGTGGTGTTGGGAGACCTCGGGGTCGATTCCCGGGAGGTCGGCACCGGGCCCGTGCAAAGACATCGGCGCTTTCGGAGGAGGTCGATGAGTTGCGCCCGCTTGATCACCTGTGTCCGGCCAATCCCGATCGTCCGATCGACGGTCATCTTGCGCCGGAATATTAACCGCCGGTTTGTTGGCTCGGATGCTCGGCCGGGGGCCGCCCGCTGGTCTTCGAGAGGCGGTTCCGCCTTTTCCTCTTACCTGTGGAGGTCGCCACAAATAACACCGCTCGACTCTTAAGGGTCTCCCGCACCTCCCGACCGGCTACCGGTAGGGAACTTCGTGTCCGGTGGTATGTGGACAGTAACGCCCTTAGCCGATCGAGGGTGGGTCGCCCAGTGATGGCGTTGTACGCAGCGGGGGAGGTCGACCACCGTAAAAGTTACCATCAGAGTTTTGGCCTTCGGGAGTCGCCGAGGGTCAATGGTAGGGTTATCGCACCGCGGCGAGATCGAGTCGCCAAAGGAAGCCGGTGAGCGCCGAGTGCAAAGGCTTTAGGGCTTCCTTCGGCAGCCCCACCGTAAAGGCCTCGAAGTAGAGGATGTCATGAGCTGCCAAGATCGACCATGATCCTTCTGACCGCGGCGTTGGCAATTTGGGCCGACACCACCGTGGCATCGCCATGCTCGTTGTTCTTTATCCCCGAGGGGAATGTGATCTCCGGCCGAGGAGGGTGGTATTCCCTGTCGCGATGCCGCATAAGCCCTTCGCCCGAGGCGCTATGTCCCCAAATGGCGGTCCCCGGTGATTACGCCGATATGTTGCTCGACCGGCCTTCGGGCGCAGGATGGTGCCCGCGGATGCCGGAGGTATTGATCGAGGTGACCTCTTCGATCGCTCTTCAATTTGTCGCTCACCGTGGCACCGCTTCTCGTCGCGTCTGCTTTGCCGGCGAAAACGCAATATCGGAGCCGCCGCCACCGCCGCTTTTCATTTGAGGTGGCGGCCCGAGCATTCCTCGCCCCTTAACTGGAGGAATATTTACGTCCCGAGATGCCTTCAAGGGGGGAGGTGGCGGCTCACCACAGATGGATCGGGACGACCCATGCGCGCCTCTGTGGGGACTCCGCCTAGCCGCCGGTCCCGACGGGATGGGGCAAGATGTCCCTCGGCCGTTCTTCCTTCCTTCCCCGACATCCGTGACTCGGCCGCCACGCATCGACTTGCTCACAAATATTTCGCGATGGACATGGGGGTCGCTTCCACCAAGGACCAAGAGAACCTCGACGGCCGCCGACCCATCATGAATGCTCGCACCAATAGCGACGGTGAGCATCCGATAACTCCCGCACTCGTGGTGAACCTTCGCACGAATTGGGAGAGGGTTCGCCCTCCTTCGCTTCAAACCTGTGAGGAGCGCGATCAAGGCTTTGGTCGCGCAAGAACGCCACAAAGCATAGCTCAAGTCCTTGGCGAGCTGTTCAAAGGATGTGATCGACCCGCTTTTAAGGTATCGTACCATGCGCGGGCGGATCCTTTCAACGCGGTGGGGAACGCCCCGCACATCAAGGCGTCCCGGTTCCATATAGGGCCATTTGAGCCCGGAAGGCGCGACGTGATCGGCCGATCACCGACCCCATCATAGAGGTCGATGGAGGGGAGACGGAAGTTCAAGGGCACCGGGTATTCCCGCATGTCGCGGCGAACGGGACTCTCGTGGGACACTTCTCTGTTCTTCGACTTCCGACGCCCTTTGCACCTCCTCCAAACGCTGTGCGATGGACCGGATCGAGCCCAAACAGTCCGCTGAGTTCGAGGACACCGCCGAAGTTCAAAGGGACGTCCCAAGTTTTCAAGGGCCTGGGTTCCGTGCTGAACCCGGCGGGAGGCTGGAGAAGATGGTGGCGGCGGCATCGCCTCGTGATGCTGGGGGAGAGGTACCGGCGTTTGAAGGGTCGGCTCGCGCCTCGAGCAAAGCGAGGGAGGACAGCTCGACAAGATTGCCGTGGTCGGACCTGTTGGGAGAGGTCCTGAAAGGCCTCCACCGTGACGGTGGGGGGAAGCGGTGGAACACGACTAGGCGGGTAGATCCCGGCGTCGCTAAATATGTTCCAATAGCGGTCTATAGTTGCCGTGGTATCGTCCCTCCGGGGTTCGGAGGTCAGCGGGACCTCCGCCGAGGTGCCAGCCGGCAGCGACCTTTCGTCCATTGTCGCTTTATGGCGAAAGGTGTAGTTTTTCGGCTGAGAGGCCCTCCTTCTAGCGCCAATCTAGGGGAAACAACTTTTACCGTGACCGGGCGCTGCGCGAAATCCGGAAACCGGGGTCGCCTCTGCACGGTTCGGCCCGCCGATGGCTCTCGCCACGGCCGCCGAAGCTCCGAAGGCGGCCGCGCGCCTCGGCCTTCGGGACGAAGTCCTGCAGCAAGGCGGGTCTGGATGTTCCGCCCACCCTCCGACGCCTGTTGTCTGCTTACCGAGTTCCTCGTGAGAGGGAATTGCGGGTGTCCGGGTCTACTCACCTCTCGGAGTGTTTATGGGTAGAAGAAGAAGAAGAACCTGAAGAAGATGATAATGGTCGAAACCCCTCCCGAAACCCCTTTGGGGAAGTCCTCTCTCCCTTTTTCCTCCTCCTGTCCTGTCCTACCTGTTCGGGTTAAATAGGTGGGGCGGAGGGCACGCTTCCGACTGTCTGCAGGTGGCGTACGGGCCTGACCGTGCAGGTCGGTGCCGTGGTCAGCTTGGTGGGTAGTTGGGGCGATGCTGAGAAGCGACGTCGGGCTGTCACACTATGGGCGTTGTGAGCGCAAGAGGGGCGATGACGTCAGCCGGGTGTACGACCGAAGACCAGATGTCTCGTCATACTTAATACCCTTATCATATGGTATCCGTATATGTTCATTTGCAAAAGGGTAAACCTCTCTGAAATCTTTTATGGTCCCTTAAGGACCGGCAACTAAGAATAGGGTTAGAAGAAGTATTTAACAAACACTTGCACTAAGTAATGTAAATTATAAATATAGACTTTGGAAGCTCTAAGTAGTCACACAACAAAGGATCCAATATGATCCGCTATAGTCAAGAGTCAGCACAAGTACTCATATGATATTGTTATGAAAAAGTTTGTAACTCAATCGTAAATATTATCCCATTGGCTCATCAGCCATGTGCCACCTGGGTATCTTTTAGATACTGTGCTAGCTAATACTTCGCACTACTTTATGAAGCTAAAATGCCCATACAATGGCTTTAGAGATAATCTATTTTAGGATAATTTTACTTACGTTTATAATACATTTCAATCGTACTCATCTACTATACATTTCAATCATAAACTCTCAGCCCATCACTGATCGGATCGGATCGGATCGGATTCGATCCGGTTCCGTCAAGAGTCGGCCCAACAGCGGGCCTTTTAACACCGCTTCAGCGCCCCGCTTTCCTTCTCCTCCTCCGCCACGAAAAAACCCCAAACCCGGCCCTGTTCCCTTTGACGTCCATCGCCGAAACCCTCGACGCCTATCGATCTCTTGCATCGACGGTCCCTTCGTTCTTCGAGCTGCGTGAGATCCACGCCGTTCCCCGTCCGATGCAGGTGGATTCTTCAACGATCGGAAGTTAGTTTCCGATACACCGATCCATGCTTGGCTTCGTCGACGTTGATTGCGATTTGAACGAAGGATCCCAGTTGAAGCCCAAGCGCAGCGCGGTGGCGGAGGCGAGGCCAACGTCGCGGCCGACGGCCTCCATCGCAGGGCTTCCGCGTAGATGTGAGTAGCTTTCTTCCGATCATCTATTTGTTCTCCGCTTCTTGCATCCGGTTGTTGTGGAAGCGAGAAGTCCAGTTGATGGATATGTTGTCGGGTTTTTAGATCGATATAGTGGTGCAGAAATCCATTTCTGCCATTGATTTAGCGAACTAAGTTTCAGATTGAGTGACTGTTGGTTATTCTTTCAAAGAACATCCTCTGCTCTGCTGGTCCCAAATTAACGAGCAGATTCTTTCAAGTGCGATCACGTCGGATGTCGAACATAGCAAGCACAAATTCAGTAAGTAGGCATATAGTAGGAATCATCGAGGGAATTGTTCCAACAAAACCTCACGCGATTCTTTGCTCTTTTTCCTGGTGTTATTTCGGGAGAAAAGGATTACCCCTCTCGAATGTAAGAATAACATGATTTATGGTTCTCTTGGGTTTGGAATATTGAGGTATCAGAAGAGGGGGAAGTCTTCTATGTTTTCATCAAGGGAGCTTCCCTTCATATGGTAGCTAGTTGGCAGTGGCTTATTGCGGTTGACATTTGGCTGCATGGTACTTTTTGGAGCTCTATGCATAATTGGAGTTTGTGTTGTTGATGTAGTAGTGGCTTCAATAAAATACTCTTAATCTCGCTTTCATTCGTTGAGCATTTTATGGATTGATTAATTGAAGATTGACTTCTGATACTTAAGGACGAAAGTCTTGTTTGGTTGTTATGTCGTTCATGTGCCTTTTTTTAGTTATTGTGAATGCTTCAACTCCAGTTTTACTGAAAGCTTTAGTTTAACAACAAAAAATCGAGTCTAGAATAATCTGCAAATTATCTGCTTACCTAGTAGACGCTATCCAGAGGCACTAGGCGCTTCCCTAGACACTCAACAAGAACAAAGCAAGATGATACACACAAACACACACACAAGTGTGTGTGTGTGTGTGTATAATTATGTCAGGTTGAGTTATGGATGTGAATGTCTTGTTGTCCATCACCTCTATTGAGGTTCTGGCCCAGGTTTTTGTGGGTTAAGCGGGGCTGATGCCTCGCTGCCTGGAATTATTGAGGTGCTGGCCCGGGTTTTTGTGGGTTAAGCAGGGCTGATGCCTCGCTGCCTGGAATAGGCGCTCACCTGGGCAATGCCTACTAGGAGTTACATCTCTTAGGTCACCTAGATGCACTCTGGGGTGCTTCCCCATGAGCATTTAGGCCAGTGCTCAGAATGCCTTGTGACAAAATTGTAGTTACTACAACCTGAAACCCACCAGAAGCAGAAAACACAGGTTCTTGTATCTGCTTGCTGGTAGTATGAGTAAGTATGCAAAGTGTTTAGATGTTAAATGTATGAGGTAGCTTTCTCTAGTTTTATATATACATTATATACAGATACAAGTCTAGGCTGGTATGGTTAGATTGATAAGCTAGACCTGGGTTATGCCATACAATGGCATGGTTTCTCCTATGTTATAAGAATACGTCAATTGCAGTTTCATCAACTAGTAAACTTCAGCATTCAGCGATCTTGTCCTTTTGTCCAGACCACAATGATGTTACGTGACCTTTGCTAATTCTAAAGATTTGGTCCACACTTGTCTGTAATGTCTTTTTCTCAGTGACGCCCATATCAATTGCTGCTTCAGCATTGCTACACTGGTGTTTAAAATCATCTTTTTATTATTACATGTCTTTGATGATTTTTATCTATTTAGATTGTCCACAGAGAGATGGGTCATCTTTAAGTTCGACAGTGATGCTTCAAGCTGACCTACACGGCCAAGTCTCTTTCACTTTCTCCCAGAGGCAAATGAGCTTGTAAACCTCCACTGCTTATTGTGTAAGTAGAATTCAACTTCGTTCCTTGCTGTGTCCTTTTTTTCTCCATTCTTCACAGACCATCAACGGTTCATTAAATTATTCTGCTTTAACGAATTCAGATTTTAAGACATTGCATGGTTCCATATATCATTCTGCTGTGTCTTCAATCCATAATCTTAATTTTGATTTCCTATGCTAATTAGTCTCTTCAACTTGCCAAATAATCTGCTAAACATAAGTTTTATCCCGTGAAAAATTTGCCGGAAACTTGACATGGGGGTTGAAGGCATTTTAAATTTGCAAAGGATGCCGATCCGGAAGAGATCCTTCGAGTTAAATTTGCAGGCCCAAATGGAGTCCGCGTTATTTTGAACTGCTTGCGCTACTAGGTAAACTGGAATCAAGAAGATGAGCTCAGGCAAGGGTGACTGACAAAATAGGTCCTGACATGTTGGGGACAGGACCATGAGGGAATATTCATGGTTGTGATGTACAGTTCGTCACATTTGTCCCACAGAAAGCTGGAATAGTACTGGGGCACCGGAAAGGTTCAGGCTCATGGTGTCGTTGGCCAATGTGGAGCGAGTTAGACCCCGGTTCTATAAATCTCATTGTCAGATTATAGCGGTATTATCCATCTGATCAACATTAGATGAGCAGACTGGCAAAAGATAAACTACGTTGATTCGTTAGATTAGCGATTTGGCTGATGATGATGTTGCTGTGTAGTGGGAAGGGCGTTGCCGTCTTCAGTGTGTGGATCTGCTTGGTCATTGACCAAAGTTGATAGTGTCCCTTGACGCCGTGGAAGTTGGAGCAGCGTTTTCTGAGAACATGGAAAAAGATGAGGAACAAGAGAACAAGTGGAAGGCCACCGTACGCGGAACGTGATCATTGGCATACGTGCGCTGCACATGCAGCTCTTGCTGCGTCTTTGACGCATTTATTAGAAATAATGATGAGCGATCTCCGCCGTCCTCGGCTGGCCACCTGACGATAGCCATATGTCGGTCGAGGGACCGCGGAGGTTGTGGTAGCGGCCAACTTCGGTCGTCGGCGTTGGACCCGTGGCAGTCGACTAAAGCTGCAACGCTGGGGAGTGATGGGACGCTAGGATGGCGAGCAATCCCCGCCGACACCTACGGAAGTCGGGTCACCTTACCATGGGTGTACCCTATCGCCGGATCAAGTGATGCTTCGGTGAAGAGAGAGACACGACTTCATTTAGCTAATCAAATGTAAGCTGACGACCAGTCGTTAAAAACACACAGAGCGTTGGCAGGAGGCCACGAGGGAGCACGTGAGGGATCTCTTCCCCCCCTCTCTCTCTCTCGCTCCGTCCCTCCTCCCCGCCGCTTTGGATCCTCCCTGTCTTCTTCCCGGCGGCATCCAACGCCCCCCCGGCTCCCCCCGTCTTGGACGCTCAACTACCGTTGATCCTATCGGCGGAGCCCGCTGATGGGCCTGTACCGCGAGGGAAAGGGCGAACAGCTGGCGGCCGACGCGTCGTCCACGACGCGGGGACCGCCGGCGTGGCTGGAGATGACCGTTCGGACGGGCCTGAGAATGACTGCGACTTACTGCGGGGGCGTGGTCGGCCCCCTTGGTGCAAAAGTGGGACGCGCCGAAGCTGTCTCGTGCCCCGCAGGGTTCAGCCTTCAGCTTTCCCTAATCACATTGACCGGTGGCGATCCCTTCTCCCGGTGGTGGACCCATCGGCAATGTGGTCTGATAAGGCTGAATCCTGATTCACCCGGGCCGGGAAGCCATCAACCGAGGGCAGAACAACATCAGCCGCATGATTGGAGTGTCGTCAGAGATCTCACAGCTGTATCCGGTTGTAACGCGCCGTCCCTAGTTTGCGCTCTTTTCATTTGTTACGTCAATGTAATGTGAGGTGAAAATAAAACGAACAGTAAACAGTTAGAGAAATCGGTGCAGCGGTTGTCCCCGCGGCGGCCGACACCGCACATGCCTTACTGAAACACCACTCACGTCACCCGTGGAAATCACCACCCATTCGCTCGGCGCCTGAGGCGCCCCGGACACCAAATAGGTAAGACGCTATTTATTGCGGATGCAGTGGGACCCAACGGGCTCCGTGTGGGCCCAGTTCACCGATCCAATGGCAACGAACACACTCTGTCGCAGGAAAGCGCAGCTGATCGCCGCGTGCATGCTCTCCGAAATGCTCCAGGCGCGCAGCCGCGCGAGCTGCACGGTGCGATGACTTCATGTAAATTTCTACTAGCGCGCCGATGATTGTCATAACGAGGCGATTAAGTTCTGCGGTGAAAGACCGGTAGTTCGTCTCCTGGGTTTTGGCTGCAAAAGTGCATGTCAACTTACTTACCGTAGGAACGTGTCCTTACCATATGGTAAAGTACATTCAACCAATAGAAAAGATGCCGATCCCAAGCATAAAAACAATGGCCTAAACTGTGGATGCCACCAACCAATCACACTGAGGAATACATGTACATTTTCCTCTGAAAGAGGTGAACTGTACGCCCAGTCCACAGCTCATCACTTGCTTATATTTTGGGAGGTGCGGCCGTAACATATGTGCCAGAACTAACATGGTAGAGGGACAAATACGCGGGACAGCAGGTGAGGAAAGAGAGAGGAAAAGGGGGGGCTGGTGCGGTGGGGTTGAAAGTAACAGGAATTTAAAGGGAATGCAGGAAGGGCATGAGCCACCTGCTCCTTTTTAATGTGCTCCCCCTTCCACCACTCCGAGTGCCTCATTATTCCCTCGGAGGCATGGAAGCCCTTGTTATTGTGTTCCTTAGCAAAGCTGCACATTAGCAGTGCTCCATCGATCCCTTGTACTCGCTCTTGCTCCACATCCACTCCACCACTGCTCGTTTGCTCTGATGACGCCGGGGTGGGAGATCGCAATTGGCATGGATATAATTGGGATGGGGATGGAACCTTCTTATACTAGGAGCTCTGCTGCTGTTGCACCACTCATTACTCATGCCACTACCACTACGCCTGCGTACCTCTGTGGTTCCCTTCCGCCTGCTGCCAATGACAACGGTCTCCGCGAGAACGACCTAATCGATGGCAACAGTCTCCGCAAGAACGAACTAATCGACTTCTCGGACCACGATCTCTTACCCTCTGCCGCCACCGACACCCACTTCTATGCTACGACGGGGGCGTCTTCGATGGCCGGAAGCGTTCCGCCCTTGGCCTTCTCGAACATCCAGCCTCAGCAGAGCCAGTTCGATCTTTGTATGCCGGTGAGTACGACTCTAAAACAACTGAACTAGGATTCACCGACACTTGAGATAAAAACATGGTTCAAGGTTTCGAGGCTATCGTGCAGCAATGCGAGGACGCAGCAGAGCTCGAGTGGCTGTCCCAGTTTGTGGAGGACTCGTTCTCCGACGTGCCCTACCAGCCCAGCACGAGCATGATTGCGCCCTCTTGTGAGGCGCCGCCTCGAGCAGAGCAGTTGGCCAATGGTCGCGGAGCTCGGAGCAAGCGCTCGAGGGCAGCCCCTGGTACGATCGCCGGCCCCAACGCCGCCTGGTCCTCACTAGTGGCGCCACCGCAACCACCGGCCCAGAACTCGCCTTCGTCCTCCTCGTCCTCATCCTCCGAGCTCCCACCGTCCAAGCCGACGGCCGACAAAGACAACAAGAGCAGCAGGGGGAAGAAGGGCGGATGGGGGGGCGTGGGGGTGGAGGGCATGGTGCGGCGCTGCACGCACTGCGCGTCAGAGAAGACGCCGCAGTGGCGGACGGGGCCACTGGGGCCGAAGACGCTCTGCAACGCGTGCGGCGTGAGGTACAAGTCCGGGCGGCTCGTGCCGGAGTACCGCCCGGCGGCGAGCCCCACCTTCGTGCTCACGCAGCACTCCAACTCCCACCGCAAGGTCATGGAGCTCCGACGCCAGAAGGAGCTCCTCCTCCACCGCCACCAGGAGATCGACTCCTCCTCCGACGCCGCACGGCCCGAGCAGCAATTCGATGCCTATGGCATCTGCTGAGTTGACACACCCCCCGCCCCGGAAAACCGCCGCCGGCCGTCCCATTCTACTCCCAAACTAAAATTCTCCCCTCTAAATTTGTGTACCTATAATTAATTGCTTCTCAGGGCTGCTAAGAAGACTATCCACGAATCGGACGGTTGGGATCTTATCAGACTTCTAACTTTATTCTTGTCTATACTTTTTCAACTTCTTAATATCTAGGCCGGGGTAAGACGGGAAGAAAAAATGACCGAGCTGTTTGAATAAACAGCTAGGCTAATGATGATGACCGGAGGCAGCACGTGACGTGCCGCAGGGGGTGCCTGCAAACTCTGTCGGATGGAAAGTGAAAAGAACCGTTCGGGTCACGTGACGAGACGCGGTGATGGCGATGGGATGCAAAGTGAATAGCACTTACCAATTTGTTTGTGCAGGATCTCCAATTTCTCCCCCTAAAATGCGTAACTGCCACCTTAAATCCCTGCAAATACCAAAAAGAAGAGAAATGAATTATAACCAACTCATGATATTTATCTTTCAAACCAAACATTTACAGTGCTCTTCTACAATTCTGATCTAACCCGACGAGTTGCAGTTCTTTTGTGGATCTGATCATAACCTGGTTAATTAGGTTAAAAAAGATGTAAAGCTTCTAAATGGACTGAAATCACTACTTCGTCAACAATAGCATCTCATGTCAAATTAATAATGCATTCAGGAGCAACAAAATGATGCAAATATCCCAAGAATCCCACGATTATATTTCAGATCAAAGCAAGTTCTCAAAGACGAACGAATATCAAGGGTATCATGCTACAAGGAAGGAGGCCAATAGTCTTTCTAGCAATCGCAAACTGGTGGCAGCCAGATTCATCGAAGAACACAAGGAGAGATAGAATCGCGATCGACGCACCAGCATCAATGGCAATCAACCAGAGACGCAGCGACTAGGTTTGGGGAAGCCCCAAGAAATCAAAGCAAACCCTAAATTGCCGGCAGGAGGATGGTCGATTACCTTCCGTCGGTGTTGGCATCGAGCCGAGAGGAAATCTGGGGAGGCCGTAACAGCGAGCCGCACGCTTCGGCTCTCAAACAAAAAACTCGCCTCGATCGAAATAAAACAAAGACGATTTCAAGAATCCACTTACCAAACCACGCGACGCCCGGTTTTGGTTGCTTTCCATCGGCCTTCCATCTCATCGCTCGATCCGGATCCGGCGGAAGGAATCCCTGCTGTGGCTTCCGGCGTTGCCGAAGGCCCCTCCTCGGTTCCCGTGGATTCCGGACCTTTTTGTCTTTCGTTTGAGCTCTCCGTTGCAATTCAGGTTTGCCGCGCAGACAATATATAAAAGCAAGCAAGAGCATGAAATGTGAATATTTATTAATACACGAAAAATGAACACATATTTATACACATTCTCACCTCCTGGAATGCAAAGAGTTTGATCACCATACATCTTTTTATGACGACTAATCCTTGCAAGTATTTTGTTGCCCACGAGCAACTCGCTCGCCAACACACTGCGAGTGTTTTATAACGTTTATCCATACGATTGCTTGTTACACGAACCTGCTTTTACCAAGTAAACCAAACATACGCGACGTGAAAAAGAGACACAAAATATGTGCACTCAAGACAAATGCATCGGCCTCTGCTCCGTGTGACAAGATAAATTTATGTTCCTGCATTCATAGCATGTAATTGATCAGTTGGAGAATTCGATACCTGTCAAAAGTTTCTTTGTAAAAATGAACAGTAGGGGGGTGGGAGGAGAAACAAATATTGAACCATTTTGCTGGGAATGCAACTTTGTCTAATTTGTTCTGCAAGTGGCAACAAAATGATGGAAGAACGACTAAGATTATTAAAATGGTCAATGTATCGAGCCGTCTATACCGTAATCCACAGAGGCAAACAGCCAATTGTAAAAGAATATGTTAAACCAGCAGACATGAACTCGAAAGCACAAAAATGGCAGCGCATCGGTGTGGTTTTGTATGCACACAATGAGCAGTGCTCATCTCTATTCACAACTCTTCTTTGATTTCTTTTGGCTGCTGTTAATCCTGTATGGAAACCAAGCTTCAGATCCTCCTAAAAAAATCTCCCACCCCTCTTCCCCATGCCTGTCCCTACCAAGCTCATAGCAAGAACAGATTTGGTGTCTGGTCTCCACTTGAACTCTTTGAGAACTGAGAAAAGTCTTGACAGAGCAGGAGAAACTTCATCATCCTTTATATTGTTGCATGAGACAACTGAAAGACGCTGCAAATCCACCCAGGATAAAGCCACTGATTCAAAACCTTCTGTTGTTAAAAGAGAGCATCCTTCTAATGAGAGAAACTTCACCCTTCTGCAGATAAAGTCGAAAGAAACGATATAAAACATCAAGCCAATCGACACCAAACCATGAAAAGCTATCAACACTTGAACACTAATCAACCCAGTCTGCGAACAGACAGCAAAATCTTTACTACGACTATCTGCTACCATAAACCAAGTCCAATTTTCCAAAAGAATAGGTTTGGAGAATTTGTCTCATAGAAACTCAAACTGCTTTCTCAGAAAGTTCTCTAGGTCATCCACGGGAAGGAAGATATTAAAAAATAAATAAATATCTACAATTTAAAATGATAAGAAGTCTAGGCAAGAAATCAACTGTGTTATTTTGAAGTATCAGAATTGATTTTCATATCTAGATCAGGACACCTTGTATTCTCAAAGACGACCAGTGGCCAATTACGGATCAAAAACTGCAAAGTGGAAGTAATCCAGAAACCACTTGGAAAAATACTTGAAGCTGGTCTACAACCAACCAGGATTCATTGGAAATTGGAAACATCAGAACTTGCAGAAGGAACCAAGACTTCAACCCCTAATCTACTCCAATCAATTCCTGGAGAAGTCTGATCCCTGTTTTCAGGGTTCTAAAATTGAAGCGATGAGAACAGACGAGTGAAATATTTGACAACATTGTTTCTTAATTTCTGGAAATGTTTCCAAATTTAAAATCCTTAGATATGCAGCTGCCAACTCATGACCTATGACATCTGAACACCAATTTCTTTGAAGAATACTTGATACAATTTTAATACTGCCATATAATTTCTAGCCGATTAGCATTTCAATAACAATATAAACAGCCTATGAATCACTGACACTTTAATTAATAGTGATATAAGTTTGTACTGTTTCTATCATCTATAAATATAAACAAAATATATCCATAAATTGGACTGTTTCCTAACTCCTCATCATATCATATGTGTGTTTGAAAGTGCTTTTATAAATTTCAAAACTCATAAAAATGGTTGTTATATTTCTACAAATTTCATATGATTATCATAGATTGTCTAAATTGTACAGAATCGTAAAATCTTATCATATATAGAGACTACCCATATATGAATCATAATGTCTATGACATGGTGTGTACTACTTTTACAAAATTTGACGTGTCTGCATGGCTGCACCATTTAGTGTTTTATAAAGCATGTATATGTCCAATGAGTAAAAGTTTTCACTGTTACATGAAACAAATATGGCTCACATTTGCATTCTACATTACCCATATGAACTTAGATTAATGACAAAAAAAGCAACCATATAAGAAATAAATGGGGCCAGATTTTCAGGTTTCAAATATATGGTTATCGACATCCTTGCAGATGGTTGAGCACAATATCTACAGATATGTCCATTTGCTAAATTGATATTGACAATTAATAAACAATATCATTACTTAAGCAGGCTAGAGATTAGAGAAATGTATAGAAAACCGACAAAATATCTGCATATATAAAAGTATATAATGGCTTAAGGAATATGGATTCCTGAGAAAAGTGTGAAAGGGTACTAAAATAAATAATCATATATGGCTATATGTTATGCATACAAATATAAAGCAATCAACATTCCAAAAGCTATTTGTGATGGAAGGATAAAGTTATAAAATCTTCAACATATTTCTGCAACATACTATATACATTTCAAGCAACAGAATGCTTACATGGATGGGTGACACATCATGTGGGCCATCAAAAACACTTGTTACATACGAGGGCTTGAAATTATATGGGAGAAGAAAAGGCAGCATATTTCTTCAACGAGATAGGCTACTCAAGTACACTGTCCCCATAGCAATTTTGTATACATTATTTCATACAATGAGACGTTCTAAAGTTTGAAAGAGGATAGAACTCAGCATATATCAATATCCCTGATTGGAGGGCTTTACAGAATACAGATGCATCACAGATATACAAACCGTACTTGGCTCCACCTGTATTTGGCTTATGTTATCCAACCATTTCTAGCCCTACATCACCATAGATTATTTAATTCAGAATGATACTCCAAACCTTTCTAAAACCAAATCTACAGTAGAAGGACAGAAATGATTTCACATGAACTTCTGGTCAAAAGTTTTTTTCGAAACATTATTTCCTTTGGTAATAAAATATCCAGTTATACACCCCCACTAACTTTTATTAGCTAAACATACTCAAGTTGGACATATTTTGACGGGTCCTGTCTCTTTGACATATTTTGTTCGCATGACTGATTACTGCATGTCTATATAAGTTAATTTGGCATACTTCACATGCTTGAATTTGATTTTGTATAAACTAATCCATGGATATTATTCCTCAAAATTAAGCAGATATCACTCTTTCAAGAAGGGAAGTACATAAATAAGCTCTATAGAGCTCCGAATAGCCAGTTGGCAATTCACAAGTTTAACCAAGCACATAATTCTGTGAGGATAATTGATCCTAGCAAATCTAAGTAGTCAAAGGAAGTCTATCTAAAGACTACAGATATCAAGGTCAGACCAAATATGATCTTCAACTTCTACAATGTGCTACTTTCATGATTCAGGAACCACACATGAAAAGGCAAAAAAGTAAACAACAAAAAAAAAAAAAGCAGCTACTATTATCACATATCAACCATAAATTAGATATAACAAAGGAAATAACTTGGGAGAAACAAACAATACCTGCAAATGCTCACAAGTCCAAACATGTCATTATCCAGGCCCCAGCAATTTTCGAACCTAAGATTCCTAACAGCTTCGCACACCATAAACAGTGCCTGCAAGCTTCTTTTATCCCGCAGCTGGCACCGCTGCATCTGTAGAGTTTCAATGGTTGGGCACGTTCCGAGGTGCTCCAATGGCCCTGGATCAATGTCTATCCTTCTGCAGCTTTGCAGCCTCAGCTTCTTCAGGTTTACACAGAAGGACAACGCCGCCATCCACCCAGCATCCATCCGATGGTCGGAGATGGTCAATTCCTCAAGCATCATGCAACATCGCCCTATGGCGGAGATGCCATCGTAGCTGCCTTCACATCCGCCTAGTTCCAGCTTCACCAGCCGCTTGCACCCATGGGCCAGTATCGTGAGTCCGATGTCGGTGACGCCAGGCCCATGGTAGAGCCCCTCGACTGAACCCACCAGCCGCAGGATCTGGAGGTTGTTGAAGGCCGATATGGGGCGGAGGGAGAGATCGGAGCAGCGGTGGAGCTCCAGCTCCTGCAGAGTGTTACATCCTCCAGCGACGGACATGAGGCCAGCCTCCGAGGCTACGGCGACGAGGGAAAGCTTCCGAAGGCCAGGGCAGTCACGGGCGACGGTCATGAGGCCGCGATCGATGTCAGCCGGCTCGAGGAAGCGGCACTCACCTACGGGAAGGTCGACGCCGGCGTCGACGGCGAAGGAGACTGGGCCCACAGTGAGAAGCACGCAGCCCTTGCAAAGGGCGGCGGAAGGGGACGCGAAGGAAGCAGGGACGAGGTCCAAATCAGTGAGGTCGGGGAAGCGGAGGGGGAGGCGACGGCGGCCGATGAGGGACCAGTCGAGGAGTGTGAGGGAGCGCCGGAGGCGGCCTACGACGCGGAGCCATCGCTTGCAGACGAGGGACGCAGGGAGGCGGAGGGACTCGGGAACGGCGGCGAGGATGCGGAGGAGGATCTCGTCGGAGAGCGTCGCGGTGGGATCCGCGACGCCTCCTCCGACAGGCCGCGGCGGGAGATCCTTCAGCGTTAGGGCCTGGTCACCCAGACCCATCTTGAGGAACACATGCTTGAGGCGGTTATCGGCAGCGAACCAGAGGTCGGGCCAGCTCTTCAGGCGGTGGTGGTGCATCTAGGGTTCCGGCTAGGCGTCGGAAGCGGTGGGTTGCCGGTGCATCGCCTCGGGCGCCGCTGCCTCTTGTCCCTCTACTTCTCAAATCTCCGTGCGAGAGCAAATGCGGCTGCCATCATTCTGCTTGATTTTGTTTCGCCCACCTCGTCAGATTTGGGCGCACCAAATGCTATGGTTCCATCTCCGTCTCTCGTTCTCCTCCGGGGCACGGAGATGACCACCGGATCACCCTCCGATCGGTTTTAGCGAACGGACGGTCTGGATGAGAGCAAGATCACGCCCTCTTTTTGTCTTATTTGGGACATCCATCGTTGCCTTTCTCACGCTCCACTTTAAAGCGCACATGAACATAGATGAAGCCTCGTCCACTGTGTCCTCGTGCCACGAATTCGAAGGAGAACGAGGGAGGAGCGGAACTAATTCTAGTTTGATGTGGGCCCTGCGCAGAGAACCGTTGGCTTACCCGCGCTCGCGTGAAGGTGGGCCATGCCTGCGGTGGGTCCCTTTGCCTGCCGCCGCCCTACCTTTTCTATAATAACATCATCACCGGTACCATCATGATCATCATGATTATGACGACCATTTTATCATCATAACAAAAAATATAAAATTTGAAATTTATGATTGTTAGGGGAAACAACCTTTTACCGTGACTGGCGCACGGCACGGATCCGAAACCGTGGGGTCGCCTCGATATTCGGGCCGTCGCCGATGGCTCTCGCCACGCCGTCGAGCTCTGCGAAGGCGGCTGCGCTCCTCGGCCGTCGGGACGAGACTGCGCAGCAAGGCGGGTCGGATGTTCGCCCGAAACCCCTCCGACGCCAAGTGCGGCCGTCGGCACGAGTTCTCCAGAGAGAGTTGCGGGGGTGTTCGAGTCTACTCACCTCCCGGAGTGTTCATGGGAAGATCCTCCTCTCTCTCTACTTTCCGGAAGTCCCCCTTTTAGCCGTCCTCCTCTTCTTCTTACTTGTTCGGGTTAAATAGGTGGGGCGGAGGGCATGCTTCCGACTGTCTGCAGGTGGCGTACGGGCCTGACCTTGCAGGTCGGTGCCGTGGTCAGCTTGGCGGGTAGTTGGGGCGATGCTGAGGAGAAGCGACATCGGGCTGTCAAATCGCGGGTGTTATGGGGCGCAGGAGGGGCGATGAAGTCAGCCGGGTGTACGACCGAAGACCAGATGTCTCGTCATACTTAATACCCTTATCAATACCCTTATCACTACCCCCCCCTCAAAAGCCACTCGCGCCAATTTGGAGGGTGTTGCTCAAGAACCCGTGCCGATCGAGATCTCGCGGAAGTTCTACCGTGTTGTGTCATAATTGACCAAGTCTTTGCGGATACGGTCGAGGCGCCGCCAAGACCCGAATACCGATGCTCGAGGAAGCTTGAGATCCAAAGAATCAACCACCGCTCGATATGAGGGGTCGAGGAACCTCAAGACCCGTAGTTATAGTCACCGAACCGCTGCTCGAGATAGGGCCGAGCCACCGCCAAGGCCTAAGATGCCGGCGATCAGCCGTAGTCATGTACCGAATCGCTGCTCGGGATAACAGGTCGAGGACGCCGAGTTCCGCTTCGCCAAGCCGACGCCCAGAATCGTGGGGTCGAGACTCGCGCTTAGGCCAGTTGAACCAGTGAGTGAGCGAGTGAGTGGCCGCTCGAGGTAAGGGCAGGCGGCGTCCAAGTCCCTGTTACCGACCCGTCGTTGACTACTAGGGGTCGAGGTCACGAGCACGACTTGAGAAACCATGAGAGCTGAACTACCGTTCGGGATGAAAGGGGTCGAGGAGACGCCCGATACCCGTTGCCAAGCCGACGTCCGGAAGTCAGGGGTTGAGACGCGCAAGGTCCTCCCGCCATCGACCCGCTCATTTTGTTACAAGGGGTCGAGGTCACGCACACGACCTGAAGAACCATAATGGCCGAACTGCCGTTCGGGATGAAGGGGTCGAGGAGACGCCCGATACCCGCTGGTGCCGACGCCTAAGTCGGGGTTGAGACGCCGCAAGGTCCTCTCGCCATCAATTCCCGCCATTTTGTTACAAGGGGTCGAGGTCACGACACGACACTAAGAACCATAATGGCCGAACCGCTCGGGATGAAGGGTCGAGGAGACGCCCGATACCCGCGCTTGCCGACGTCCGGAAGTCGTGGGTTGAGACGCGCAAGGTCCTCCTCGCCATCACCCGTCATTTTGTTACAAGGGGTCGAGGTCACGCACACGACCTGAAGAACCATAATGGCCGAACCGCCGTTCTGGAGGTGTGGCCGAGCCGCCGCTCAAGGCCTAGAAAACCAGTGGTCGAGCTGCTGCTCGAGACCTAGGAAACCGAACCACCGTTCGGGAGGGGTGTGTGGCCGAGCCGCCGCTCAAGGCCTAGAAAATTGCAGTCACGAACCACCGCTCGGGAGGGGCGGTGGCCGAGCCGACGCCAAGGCCTAGAAAACCGTGGTCGAGCCGCCAAGACCTAGAAACCGAACCACCGCTCGGGAGGGGTGTGGCCGAGCCGCCGCCAAGGCCTAGAAACAGAGCAGTCACCAACCACCGTTCGGGAGGGGTGTGTGGCCGAGCCGACGCTCAAGGCCTAGAAAACCAGTGGTCGAGCTGCTGCTCAAGACCTAGGAAACCGAACCACCGTTCGGGAGGGGTGTGTGGCCGAGCCGCCGCTCAAGGCCTAGAAAACCAGTGGTCGAGCTGCTGCTCAAGACCTAGGAAACCGAACCACCGTTCGGGAGGGGTGTGTGGCCGAGCCGCCGCTCAAGGCCTAGAAAACCAGTGGTCGAGCTGCTGCTCAAGACCTAGGAAACCGAACCGCCGCCGTGCCGCTCAAAACGCCCGCGATAGTGCGGTTGCCGGAATCGGCGATACCGGCGCGTGCGGGATAAGTTTTTACCCGGGGGTGTACACGCCACCTCTTCATTAATATGACGCCGGCGCTTCGACTGCCCGATGTGATGCTACTGGGCGATGTGGCGGTGTCATGCTGTCGCCTGCCTCGGGAGGCGAAAGGTCGAGGCCCCTCTTTCTATAAATAGAGGGCTCCGCGACTCTCTACCACTTTATCAAAGGAGTTTTCCTCTCTCGCCCTGCCGTCGTCTTCCTTCAAATTTTCTCCATAGGCTCCTTTTAACTTCTTCCACCCGATTTCTTCCAAAGATAGGTTAGTGCGCGGCGATGGGTCTTCCTTCCACTTCCTCTTCCTCTCGCTTCTTCCTCCTCCTCCCCCTCAGTCACGACCCGTATCGCTGCTCCTCCTTCATCTCTTCCTTCCAGCCCTTCCTCAGATACGGAAGCGGCGCGTGCGTTAGAGGCCATAATGTGGCCGCACGACCAAGACTCTATCTTGGACGAGCGTATGGTGGGATTCTCCGGCGGCGCTTACGGCATCCCGAGGAATACAACCTCTGGCCACGGGCGGACGGGCTTTTGACCGGTTCCCAAGGGCTTTGCCTCGACCGCCGATGCCCTAGAGGCCGGCCTGCGCTTCCCCGCACTCCAATCATCGATCTCGCATCTCCTCGTGGCGATTTCGCCCTCCCGGATAACTCCCAACTCTGGCGGTATTTGGTGGCTTTCCGGGAATGCCACTACGCCAACATCGCCCGACCCGCAACCTTTTCCTCTCCTTTCGCCTCTTCAAAGTCGGGGATACTTTCTAGCCGCCCGGGGTTTTCGTGGCGCCCCACCAATAACAAGGGGTGGAAGCGGCGCTTCTTTTTTGTCCAATGCCAAATGGACTGGGGTTTTGGGGTTCGGTGGTCGCTGGCGACCATCGATAACACCGCCTGCCGAAAAGTGCCGAGGAGCGCGCTCACCTTGAGCGGTGAGGGCAATCCTCCTTCCTCGCAAGCCATCCGCAACATGTCGAGCGTTGGCGGTGGAGGCCGGACTAAGTCCGCGCTCTGGTAGGTCGCCGTTGTCTCGCCTCTTCTAGGATTGCTACCATACCTAGCTTCGACACATCCGCTCTTTGCGGATGGTGAACCCGCGGTCTTTCCACGACTCGGTGCTCCGAGGGGACCATCTCCGCGCCTCCGGCGGTTACGGCTGGCGGGCGGGGTGGCCTCGCCCCACCGAAGAGGGGCGCCCTAAGAAGAAGGCCAAGGCCAAGGACGTGGTGGACTCGTGGGCCGGGCCGGGCGGCCGAGGCGATCGGACGATCGGAACCTCCACTCGCCGAGAGTGCCGGTCCCACCCAAGGGGCGACCGGAAGAGCTGGCCCTCCAGCCATGCAGGACTGTGCCGGGTCACGCCGGGAAGGATCACCGCCTTTCCCGTGATGGGGAGGTCCTTTGGGGCCGCGAGCGACCTCTCGTGGCCCGTGGCACGGTTTGTCCCGGGGACAAGGTGTGGTGGGAGAGCCTCGCCCGCTACTCCGGGGGCGCCCATCCCGACATGGCTCGATTTATACACGCCCCTAAGCGCTGCCGCCAAGTCCGCCAAGTCGGTGTTGTGGGTAAGCACCGCCTCGCATGTTTCCTCTTGGCCGAGCTCGCTTCATCCCTTTCGCCCTTTTCCTTGTGCAGAATCTCCACTACACCATCGCCCTCCTCGGCCGGGTGCACGACTCGGCCGCTTGCGCACGGCCCGGCGAGCGCAACTCGAGTTGCGCCGCCACCGAGGAAGCCCGAGCGGGTCGACCCGAGGCGTTGCCGTTGCCGAGCAACGGGCGGCGGACATGGGCGCGAAGTCGCCGTCGACCGCCGAGCTCGAGGCCGCCGCCGACGAGGCCGGATCGCAGGCTCCTCCGGCATGGCCGGAGAACCGCCTCCGGATGGAGGAGGCTTCGGGTTTGGCCGCCAAGCCGACCTCGAGGGAGGCCGAGCTGCAGGCCGCCAGGGAAGCCCTTGCCGCGCGGAAGGGAGTCGGCCGAGAAGGACCAGAGGCCGCCGACGCCACAAGAAGTCGAGGGCTTCCTCGCCGGACCGACGGCAGGTGTCGACGAGTATGGGTACAAAGTTGCCCGCCCGGTTCCGAGCATGTCCTCCGTGCTCGATGGTCGAGGAGGATCCTTCGCCTCACGCCCAAGATCATGGGGTCGACATGCTGGAGGTTCCCTTCGGCGACTGACCTTCCGAAAGCTGCGGCTGAGGACTTCTTTTTGGAGGTTTCCCTTGTTTTTGTAATACCTTTTCCCCACTAGGGGCCCTATTTTGTAATCCAAAACTTGTGGAAATACAAATTTGCCTTCTTGCTACAATCTCCGACTTCTTTCCACTGGCCTGAGTTTTGTATTGACTTGTTTCCGTTTGTCCTTAGACAAAATATTTCTTAAGGTTCTGGACGTTCCACGTCCTCGGGAACTGCTGCCCAGTCATAGTCGCGAGCCGGAACGTTCCCGGTCGGACTACTTTGATTACTCGGTAGGGGCCTTCCCACTTGGGTGCAAGCTTGCCCCTTGAGTGAGCGGGTCGCTTACCGCCTTGCGTGGGACTAAGTCCCCATCAGAAAGGGTCGAGCGCACCCTCTTGTTGTAACTCCAGCAACACTCTGTTGTATCGCCGGCATTTTTACGTGTCGCGCGGCCTGCGTTCCTCCAGCAGTCTAGGCCAGCCCGAACTCCTGGGCGAGTGGATTCCTCATAGTTCTCCACCGGAATGTTGGGATGATCAACTCGGCGGTGGGATGCTTCCACGCCGAATGCAAGGCTGTAGGGGACTCGCGGCGCCGTCTTGAGTAGTCCGCATAGGATGTTCGGGAGCTCGTCGACCGGCTCGTCGGGCTTCCAGGTCCTTTTCCTAAGTCCATCCGGGATAGATCGGTTGGTCACCTCGGCAAGCCCGTTGGTGCAGGGGTGGGCCACCGAGCTAAACCGCGGTGGATGTGATAAGTCGCGCGAACTCCGAGAACCGAGTCTTTGTGGCGGGTCCCGTTATCGTGATGATAACATTGGGCGGCCGAATCGGGTCACAATGTTCTTCCATCTGCTCGACCCGTTCGGCTGTAATGGTGCCGAGGGCTCGGCTTCCACCCACTTGGTGAAATGTCGATCCCCACAATGATGTGTCTCCATTGGCCGGGCCAGAAACGGCCCCAAGAGGTCCATTCCCCATTTAGCGAAGGCGGCGCAATCCATGAGGCGGCGGGACGCGAGGCGCTGCGGGGCTCGGGCTGGCGGCAAGTGTCACACCGCCGCGAAAGCCCTAGCGTCTCGGTGCGGCGTAGGCGATAATATGGCGCGTATTTTGAAGGCGAGTTCGGCGCCCATGTGCTCCCACAAATCCGCGCGTGGACTTGGCGAGAATCACTCCGCCTCGCCGGGATCTAAGCATCGTAGTAGGGGTGGGAAAAGCGACCTTTTGTAGAGTCGGCCTCGATTTGTGATACCACGCTGAGTTGGCGGAGCCGCCGTGCAGCCTCATCCGATGGCGGGATGCCTCGCGTTTGTACTTGATGCTTCACGGATCCACGTGGGTGGGGTGGTGGGCCTCGGGATTCCCGATCTCCATGATGGCCACCGACCGGTGTCTCAGCTCCTCGACCTCGGGGTTTTCCTGCTGGATCGGCCCCGAGGCCAACCGCGAGCTGGTACGCGCTCGTTGTTCTGGGACACAGGCACCACGGACCGCGATGAAGCGTGGAAAGTTAGAGGTTTGGGCTTTTACCTCGGTCAGGTATCTGGACATAGTCGAGTCCCGCGCCCGATACTCTCCACCAACTTGCTCGGCGACAAGTTGGGAATCCGTGAGAATGTGGATTGCTCCTATTTGCATCCCGGCCGCCAATCGGAGGCCTGCCAACAGCGCCTCGTATTCGGCCTCATTGTTTGTGGCCTTGAAACCGAAGTGGAGGGAACGCTCGAAAGCGTGTCCGTCGGGGTCCTCCAGAATGAGTCCGGCGCCGGCTCCCCTGGAGCTGGAAGACCCATCCACGTGCAACATCCAGTCTCGGTGGATTTGCTCGGTAGCTACGCTTCGGTGGCGTTAGCTCCGAGATGAAATCGGCCAAGGCACAGGCCTTGATGGCTATCCTCGGCTTGTAGCAGAGGGCGATCTCGGATAGCTCCACCGCCCACTTTAGGAGGCATACGCTCGTCAAACTTAGAAAGAATTTGACGCAGGGGTTGGTCGGTCCGTACCTCAATAATGTGGGCTTGGAAGTAGGGACGTAGCTTCCGAGCCGTTAGAACAAGTGCCAGCGCCAGCCTTTCAATGGGAGGATAGCGCTGCTCCGGCCCACGCAGCACGTGGCTGGTGTAGTAAATCGGGTGTTGCGCATCGTGGGCTTCTTTCACAAGCAGAGCTCACTTTGCATCTTTGAGGCAGCTGCAAGGTAGAGGGTAAGCTTTTCGGCGCGGACACCGAGGTAAGTTGGGGTAGCTCGGATAAGCGCTGCCCGAGCTTGCGAAGGCTTCCTCGCACTCTGCCGTCCACTGAAAGTTCTTCGGGTCTTTGAGGACTCGGAAGAAAGGAAGGCACTTGTCTCCCGACCGGGACAAAAATCGAGACAGAGCCG
The DNA here is from genome assembly GCA_023547065.1 of Musa troglodytarum. Taxonomy (NCBI): domain Eukaryota; kingdom Viridiplantae; phylum Streptophyta; class Magnoliopsida; order Zingiberales; family Musaceae; genus Musa; species Musa troglodytarum. The sequence goes on along the minus strand of CP097506.1, from coordinate 55,070,095 downwards.
CTATCCTTCCGTTAAGGCATTGGAGCTCCTTAACTGTGCTCGGAGATCTCATGTCGGTGAGAGCTCGTATCTTCTCGGGGTTGGCATCAATTCCTCTCTCGTGTATGATGAACCCGAGGAACTTTCCCGATGTCACGCCGAAGACGCACTTGGCCGGATTGAGGCGCATCCCATAGCTTCTCAGTGTGGCGAAGGTTTCCCGCAAGTCGTCGAGGTGTGCAGCCCCTGTTCGGCTTTTCACGATCATATCGTCGACGTAGACCTCCATGTTTCGCCCTATTTGCCGGGCGAACACCTTGTTCACCATCCTTTGGTAGGTGGCGCCTGCGTTCTTTAACCCAAATGGCATAACTTTGTAAAAGTAGGCTCCTTGGGGTGTGTGGAAGGCTGTATGTTGCCGATCCTCGGGGGCCATCCGGATCTGGTTGTAACCGGAATAGGCGTCCATGAAGGAGAAGCGGGCGTACCCAGCGGTTGAGTCGACCAGTTGGTCGATCCTAGGTAGGGGGAAACAGTCCTTCGGGCAAGCACGGTTTAGATCAGTGTTGATAAGGGTATTAAGTATGACGAGACACCTGGTCTTCTGTCGTACAGCTGGCTGACGTCATCGCCCCTCCTGCGCTTCAACCGCCCACGATGTGACAGCCCGACGTCGCTTCTCCTCAGCATCGCCCCAACTACCCGCCCAGCTGACCACGGCACCGACCTGCGTGGTCAGACCCGTACACCACTTACAGACAGTCGGAAGCACTCCCTCCGTCCAACCTATTTAACCCGAACAGGTAGGACAAGGATGGGGGATGATCATCTTCTTCTTCTTCTTCCCATAAACACTCCAAGAGGTGAGTAGACTCGGACACCCCGCAATTCCCTCTCTGAGGAACTCGGTGGCCGACAACGACTTAGGCGTCGGAGGGTCGGGCGGAGCATCCGACCCGCCTTCTGCGAGACTCGTCCCGGCGGCCGAGGGCGCGCCGCCTTCGGAGCTTCGGACGAAGCGCGGCGAGCCATCAGCGGGCCGAACCACAGAGCGACCCCGGTTTCCGGTTGCGCGCCGGTCACGGTAAAAGTTGTTTCCCCTAAGATTGGCGCTAGAAGGAGGGCCCGTCTGTGAAGGACTACTGCTCCACCCTCCACGAGTCATGGGCGAAAGGTCGCCGGTGGCACCTCGGCGGAGTCGCGGACCTCCGAACCGGAGGGCGATCTGCCGCGACTATAGATCGCTCTTTGGAACATATTTACCGGCCGGGCTCTACCCGCCAAGTCGGGTTCCACGCTTCCCCACCATCACGGTGGAGGCTTTTGAGACCTTTCCCAGCAGTCCGGACCACGGCAAATCTTGTCGGCTGTCCTCCCCGCCTACTCCGGGAGGCGGAGCCGACCCTCAGGCGGAACCTCTTCCCCGGCATCACGAGCGATACCGCGGTACCATTTTCCCGACCTCTCGCCGGGTTCGGGGCGGAACCGGGCTCTTGAAACGGGCGTCCGCTTTGAACTTCGGCGGTGTCTTGAACTCGGCCGACCTAGTTCGGGCTCAAATCCGATCCATTGCACGGCGTTTGGAGGAGGTGCAAAGGGGCGTCCGCAAGTCAAGAAGAGCAAAGGGAAGTGTCCCCGAGTCCCGTTCGCGACATGCGGGAATACCCGGTGCCCTTAAACTTCCGTCTCCCCTCCGCCGACCTTTATGATGGGTGAGTGATCGGCCGATCACGTCGCGCCTTCCGGGCTCAAATGGCCCTATATGGAACTTGGACGCCTTGATGTGCGGGCGTTCCCCACCACGTTGAAAGGATCCGCGTGCACAGTACGATTACCTTAAAAGCGGGTCGATAACATCCTTTGAACAGCTCGCCAAGGACTTGAGCTACGCTTTGTGGCATTCTTGCGACCAAAGCCTTGATCGCGCTCCTCACGGGTTTGAAGCAAAGGAGGGCGAACCCCTCTCCCAATTCGTCGTGCGAAGGTTCACCACGCGGAGTGCAGGAGTTGTCGGATGCTCACCCATCGTTATTGGTGCGAGCATTCATGATGGGGCTGCGGCCGTCGAGATTCTGGTCCTTGGTGGGCGACCCCCATGTCCATCGCGAAATGTTTGGCGAGCAAGTCGATGCGTGGCGGAGTCACGGATGTCGGGAAGGAAGGAAGAGCGGTAGGGGACATCTGCTCCATCCGTCCGGGACCAAGCGGCTAGGCGGGAGTCCCCGCAGAAGGCGCCGCATGGGTCGTCCCGGACCCATCTGTGGCCGAGCCGCCACCTCCCCCTTGAAGGCCTCTCGGACGCCAAATATTCCTCCAGTTAAGGGCGAGGAATGCTCGGGCCGCCACCTCGATATTGCCACTTTCGCCGGCCGATAAAGCGCACGCTTAGATGGCGACAAAGGTCACCTCGATCAATACCTCCAGCATCGCGGGCACCATCCCTGCGCCCGAAGGCCGGTCGAGCAACATATCGGCGTGATCACCGGGGACCAGCTGGAGGACATAGCGCCTCGGGCGAAGGGCTTACGCCCGAGCCGTCGCGGACAGGGAATATCATCCTCCCTCGGCCGGAGATTACATTCCCCTCGGGGATATAGAACAGAGCATGGCGATGCGTGGTGGTGTCGGCCGAATTGCCAGCGCCAGGTTCGACGGATTATGGTCGACCTTTGGCGGCTCGTGACATCCTCTACGCCGAGGCCTTTACGGTGGGGCTGCGAAGAAGCCTAAAGCCTTTACTCGGCGCTCACCGGCTTCATGGCGACTCGATCTCGCCGCGAGTGCGGTAACCCTACCATTGACCCTCGGCGACTCCCGAAGGCCAAAACTCTGTGGTAACTTTTACGGTGGTCGACCTCCTCACTGCGTACAACGCCATCTGGGCCGACCCACCCTCAGCCGGCTAAGGGCCGTCTGTCCACATACCACCGGACGAAGTTCCCTACCGGTAGCCGGAGTCGGGAGGTGCGGGAGATCCTCAAGAGTCGAGCGGTGTTACTTGACGGCGACCTCCACGGGTAAGAGGAAAAGGCGGAACCCCTCGAAGACCACGCGGCAGCGCCGGCCGAGCATCCGAGCCAACAAACCGGCGGTTAATATTCCTGCAAGATGGCCGTCCGATCGAGCAGTCGGGATTGGCCGGACACAGGTGATCAAGAGCGGGCGCAACTCATCGACCTCCTCCGAGCGCCGATGTCTTTGCACGGACGGTGCGACCTCCGGGAATCGACCCGAGGTCTCCCAGCACCACCTACACATCTCCCGACCGCCGCTCGGTGAGACAAAGACCTCGGCCTCGGTCCCTCGGCGCCAACAAGGCATGCGAGAAGGAAGTTGATAGGCTCTTGGCGTCGACTTCATTGAGGAGGTCCGGTTCCCTCGATGGCTGTCAATGTAGTCCTCGTCAAGAAACCTAATGGAAGTGGAGGATGTCGTTGACTACACCGATCTAAATCGGGCTGCCCGGGATTACTTCCCCTACCAGGATCGACCAGCTGAGTCGACTCAGCCGCCGATGCGCCGCTTCTCCTTCATGGGCGCCTATTCCGGTTACAACGGATCCGGATGGCCCCAGAGGATCGGCAACATCTGACCTTCCACACTCCCCAGGAGCCTACTTTTACAAAGTCATGCCATTCGGGTTAAGAACGCGGCGCCACCTACCAAAGGATGGTGAACAAGGTGTTCGCGGCAAATAGGCGAAACATCGAGGTCTCGTCGGCGATATGATCGTGAAAAGCGAGCAGTGCTGCACACCTCGGCGACTTGCGGAAACCTTCGCCACCGAGAAGGTATGGGATGCGCTGAACGGCCAAGTGCGTCTTGGCGTGACATCGGGCAAGTTCCTCGGGTTCATCATACGAGAGAGGAATTGATGCCAACCCAGAAGATCCGAGCTCTCACGACATGAGATCTCCGAGGCACCGTTAAGGAGCTTCAATGCCTTAACGGAAGGATAGCGGCTCTATCCGGTTTCTATCCTGTCGGAGATAAATGCCTCCCTTTCTTAGAGTCCTCAAAGACCGAAGAACTTTCAATGGGCGAGTGCGAAAGCCTTCGCCGCCACGAGCAGCACCTCTCGAGCTACCCCGACTTACCTCGGAGTCTGCGCGGAAAACTCACCCTCTATCTGGCGGCATCCCGGCATGCGATGGCTCGGTGCTTGTGAAAGAAGCCTCGGCGCAACACCCGTTACTACACCCGGACCATGTGCTCAGTGGGCGGGCGGCGCTATCCTCCCATTGAAAGGTGGCGTTGGCACTCATTCTAGCGGCTCGGAAGCTACGCCCTTACTTCCAAGCCCATACGATTGAAGTCTTGGCCGACCAACCCCTGCGTCAAGTTCTTTCTAAGTTTGGCGTGGTGGCGTCTCCTAAAGTGGTCGGTGGAGCTATCAGAGTTCGACCTCTGCTACAAGCGAGGGCGACCATCAAGGCCCGAGCCTTGGCGATTTCATCTCGGAGTTGACACCACCGGGCGAAGGCGTTGAGCCAATCCAGGAGGCCCGGATCTTTTGCGTGGATGGGTCTTCCGGCTCCCGAGGCCGGCGCGGACTCGTTCTGAAGGACCCCGACGGACACGCTTTGGCGTTCCCTCGCCGGCTTCCGACCACAAACAACGAGGCCCGAATACGGCGTTGGCGAGCCTCCGTTTGGCGGCGAGATGCAACTAAGCAATCCACATTCTCACGGATTCCCAACTTGTCGCCGAGCAAGTTGGTGGAAATGTCAGCGCGGGACTCGACCATGTCGGATCTGGCCAAAGGTAAAGCCCAAACCTCTAACTTTCCCGCTTCACTCTGTCCGGTGCGGGTCCCGAGCGGCGGGCGGACCAGCTCATGGCCCGGCCTCGGAGCCGATCGGAGGACATCCGGTCGGCGACACACCGGTCGGTGACCATCATGGAGATCGGGGATCCGAGTCGACCACCCCACCAACGTGGATCCGAAATCTTGAAGTACAAGCGAGAGTCCTGCCAGCGATGAGGGCAAGGCACGCGGCTCCGCCGAACTCGAGCGTGGTCTTGTGAAATCGGCGGCAAACTCTACAAAGGTCTTTTCCCACCCCTACTCGATGCTTAGATCCGAAGAGGCGGGCCGATTCTCGCCGAGGTCCAGCGGGATTTGTGGGAGCACATGGGCGGCCGAACTTTGGCCTTCAAGGTCTTGCGCCGGGGTTATGTGCGGCCTCTGGCTGCCAGAGGCGCCAAGGCTTTCGTCTTGGCGGTCACGACACTTGTCGGCCGAGCCCGAGCCGCCGCAGCTCCAGCGGTCCGCTCGCCTCCATGGTGCGCTGGCCCTTCGCTCAATGGGAATGGACCTCTTGGGGCCGTTCCCCGTCCGGACGGAGACACATCATTGTGAGGATCGATTACTTCACCAAGTGGGTGGAAGCCGAGCCCACAGCAACCATTACTGAGCGGGTGAGCGGTTCGTATGGAAGAACATCGTGACCGGATTGTCGCCCAGCGTTATCATCGCGATAACGGCACCCGGTCGCCGACACTCGGTTCTCGGAGTTACGTGCGTCCTATCACATCGGTGAGGTTTAGCTCGGTGGCTCACCCCGGACCAGCGGGCTTGCTGAGGTGACCAACCGATCTATCTGGATGGACTTAGGAAAAGGACCTTGGAAGCCGTCGAGTGGGTCGGCGAGCTCCGAACATCCTATGGTCTCTGCGGACTACCAGAAGGCGGCAGGCGAGTCCCCTACGACTTGCATTCGGCATGGGCGATCCTACTGCGAGTTGATCATCCCAACATTCGGGTGGAGAACTATGAGAATCCACCTCGGCCCGAGGAGTTCGGGCTGGCCTAGACTGCTAGAAGACGCGGGGCCAACGCGCGCGTAAAAATCTTTGGCGTGAGTGTAGCCGGGAGTTACAACAAGAGTGCGCCCTCGACCCCTCGGGATGGGCGACTTAGTCCTCGCGGCGATGGCGACCCGCTCACTCAAGGGGCAAGCTTGCACCTAAATGGGAAGGCCCCTACCGAGTAATCCAAGTAGTCAGGCCAGGGCGTTAGGCTCGCGACTATGGTAGGCGGCGATTCAGGGACTTGGGCGTCCACAACCTTAGGAAATATTTTGTCTAAGGACAAAGCGAGGTGAATCGATGTCAAACTCGGGACATTGAAGGAAGTCGGAGAATGTATGAAGAAAACATATTTGTATTGCCAAAGAGTTTGGGATTACAAAATGTGCCCCTAAGTGGGAAGTAGCATTACAAAAAGCAAGGAAAGCCCTCCAAAAGAAGAAAAGAAGTCTTGGGCCGCGGCTTGGGAAGGCTGTCGTCGAAGGAACCTCGCCGGGCATGTCGACCCCGATCCTCGGGCGTGAGGCGAAGGATCCTCCTCGACCATCGAGCACGGAGGACATGCTCGGGCGAGCGAGGGCAACTTTGTACGTGCAAATCGTCGACACGGCCCGTCGGTCGGGCGAGGAGGAAGCCCTCCGACTTCTTGTATGTGTCGACTGCCTCCCGTCCTTCTCTGGCCGACTCCCTTCCACCGCGGCAAGGGCTTCCCTGGCGGCTGCGGCTCGGCCTCCTCGAGTCGGCTTGGCGACCAACCCGAGGCCTCCTCCATCGGAGGCGGTTCTCGGCCGGCTGCGGAGGAGCCTGCGGCCCGGCCTCTATCGCCGAGGCGGCCTCGAGCTTCGGCGGTCGGGCGCGCAACTTCGCGCCCATGTCCGCGCCCGCTGCTCGGCGGCGACAACGCCTCGAGTCCCGACCCGTTCGGGCCTCCTCGGTAGCGGCGCAACTCCAAGTTGCGCTCACCCGAGCCGTGCGCAAGCGGCCGGTCGTGCACCCGTCGAGGAGGCGATGGTGTAGTGGAGATTGCACAAGAAAAAGCGAAAGTGATGAGCGAGCTCGGCCAAGAGGATATAAGCAAAATGGTGCTTACCCACAACGCCGACTTGGCGGACTTGGCGGCGACGCCAGGAGGCGTGTATAGGTCGAGCCATGTCGAGATGGAGCGCCCGGAGGTGGTGGGCCGAGGCTCTCCCGACCCACACCTTGTCCCGGGGCCAGACCATGCCTGCCGGGCCCACGAGAGGGTCGCTCGCGGCCCGAAGGACCTCCCCATCATTCGGGAAAGGAATGGCTGATCCTTTCCGGCGTGACCAACACAGTCCTGCATGGATGGAGGGCGCTGGCCCTTCCCGTCGCCCCACAGGCTGGACCCGGCACTCTCGGCGGGAGTGGTGGCGCCCGGTTGTTCGATCGCCCGGTCGGCACGGCCGCTGGCGTCTCGAGTCCACCACCTCCTTGGCCTTCGCCCTCTTCTTGGGGCGCCCCTCGCCGGCGGTGTGCGAGAGCCACCCCCGCCCGCAGAGACGCCGGAGGCGCGGAGATGGTCCCCTCGGAGCACGAGTCGTGGAAGGATCGCGAGTTCACCATCCACAAAAAGCGGCGGATATGTCGAGAAGATAGAGTATGGCAGCAATCTAAAAGGCTAGAACAACGACCACCTACCCGAGCGCGGACTCGGTCCGGCCTCCACCGACCAACTGCTCAGACATATTGCGGATGGCTTGCGAGGAAGGAGGATTACCCTCGGTGCTCGAGGTGAGCACGCTCCTCGGCACTCGGCAGGCAGCGTTATCGATGGTCCTTGGCGACCACGAACCCGAAGCCCCGATCCGTCGGCCTTTGGACAAAAAGCGCCTCTTCCACCCTTTGTTATTGGTGGGGCGCGCTAACCGGAACCACTGGTCGTGCGGCGAAGTAGCCCCGACCCCTTGAAGAGGCGGAGCGGAGAGGAAAGGTTGCGGGTCGGGGCAATGTTAGCGTAGTGGCATTCCCCGGAAAAACCACGGTACCGCCAAGAGTTGGGGTTATGCGGGAAGGCAAAATACGCCACGAGGAGATGCGAGGATACGATGATCGGAGTGCGGGAAGGCGCAGCCCGGCCTCTAGGGCATCGGCGGGGCAAAGCCCTTGGGAACCGGGTCAAAGCCGCTGTCCGCCGCGGCGGAGGTTGAACTCCTCGGGATGCCGTGCGCCGCGGAGAATCCCCACCATGCGCTCGTCCAAGACAGAGTCTTGGTCGTGCGGCCACATCAAGGCCTCTAACTCACGCGCCGCTTCCGCATCGGAGGAAGGGCTGGAAGGAGGAGACGAAGGGAGAGCGGCGACACGGGTTGTAACTGATGGGGAGGAGGAGGAGGAAGCAGAAGAAGAGGAAGTGGAAGGAAGACCCATCGCACACTAACCTATAAAGGAAGAAAGCGGCTGGAAGAAGCTAAAAGGGAGCCTATGGAGAATACTTGAAGGAAGGCAGCGGCAGAACAAGAGAAGAAAGCTCCAGCGATAAAGTGGTAGAGAGACGGGCTCCTATTTATAGAAAAAGGGAACCTCGACTTTTAGCCTCCGAGGCGGCGACATGACACCGCCACATCGCCCAATCGCATCACATCGGGCGATCGGCGCGGCATCATATTGATGAAGAGCGGCGTGTACACCCCGGGTAAAAACTTATCCCGCACGCCAGCGGCTCCTCGATTCCAGCAACCGCACTATCGCGAGCCGTTTTTCGAAGCGGCACGGCGGCGGTTCGGTTTTCTAGGTCTTGAGCGGTTGCTCGACCCCTGGTATTCTAGGCCTTGAGCGGAGCCTCGGCCCCCATCCCGAACGGAGGTTCGGCTATTCCGGTTTTCTAGGCCTTGAGCGGCGGCTCGGCCACACACCCCTCCCGAACGGCGGTTCGGTTCTCGCCTTGAGCGGCGGCTCGGCCACACACCCCTCCCGAACGGCGGTTCGGTTCTCCAGGTCTTGAGCAGCAGCTCGACCACTGGTTTTCTAGGCCTTGAGCGGCGGCTCGGCCACACACCTCCCGAACGGCAGTTCGGCCATCATGGTTCTTCAGGTCGTGTGCGTGACCTCGACCCCTTGTAACAAAATGACGGGTCGGTAAGCAGGGAGGACCTTGCGCGTCTCAACCCCTGACTTCCGGACGTCAGCTTGGCAACGGGTATCGGGCGTCTCCTCGACCCCTTCATCCCGAACGGCGGTTCGGCCATCATGGTTCTTCAGGTCGTGTGCGTGACCTCGACCCCTTGTAACAAAATGACGGGTCGGTAAGCAGGGAGGACCTTGCGCGTCTCAACCCCTGACTTCCGGACGTCGGCTTGGCAACGGGTATCGGGCGTCTCCTCGACCCCTTCATCCCGAACGGCAGTTCGGCCATCATGGTTCTTCAGGTCGTGTGCGTGACCTCGACCCCTTGTAACAAAATGACGGGTCGGTAAGCAGGGAGGACCTTGCGCGTCTCAACCCCTGACTTCCGGACGTCGGCAGCAGCGGGTATCGGGCGTCTCCTCGACCCCTTCATCGAGCGGCGGTTCGGCTATCATGGTTCTTCAGGTCGTGTGCGTGACCTCGACCCCTTGTGACAAAATGGCGGGTCGGTAAGCAGGGAGGACCTTGCGCGTCTCAACCCCTGACTTCGGACGTCGGCAGCAACGGTATCGGGCGTCTCCTCGACCCCTTCCTCCCGAACGCCGGTTCGCCCATCATGGTTCTTCAGGTCGTGTGCGTGACCTCGACCCCTTGTAACAAAATGACGGGTCGGTAAGCAGGGAGGACCTTGCGCGTCTCAACCCCTGACTTCCGGACGTCGGCTTGGCAACGGGTATCGGGCGTCTCCTCGACCCCTTCATCCCGAACGGCAGTTCGGCCATTATGGTTCTTCAGGTCGTGTGCGTGACCTCGACCCCTTGTAACAAAATGACGGGTCGGCGAGGAGGACCTTGCGCGTCTCAACCCCGACTTGGACGTCGGCTTGGCAATGGGTATCGGGCGTCTCTCGACGCTTCATCCCGAGCGGTTCGGCCATCATGGTTCTTGTGTCGTGTGCGTGACCTCGACCCTAGTACCCAACGACGGGTCGTGCGAAACTTGGACATCGCCCGCCCTTACCTCGGCGGTTGCTCACCCATCGTTCAATGGCCCACTCGCGAGTCTCAATCTCGATTGCGGGCGTCGGCAGCAGGTATCGGGCGTCTCCTCGACCCTGCATCCCGAGCAGCGGTTCGCTCATGGTTACCCGGGCCTTGGCGGCGGCTCGGCCACACACCTTCCGAGCAGCGGTTCGGCTATCACGATTTTGCAAGTCGTGTGCGTGACCTCGACCCTAGTACCCAACGGCGGGTGTGAAGACTTGGACATCGCCGGCCCTTACCTCGAGCGGCTGCTCACCCACTGGTTCAACTGGCCCACTCGCGAGTCTCAATCTCTGATTACCGGACGTCGGCTTGGCAAACGGAACTCGGGCGTCTCCTCGGACCCCATTATCGAGCGGTAGTTGGTACATGATCTTGGCGGCGGCTCGATCGCCGGCATCTTAGGCCTTGGCGGTGGCTCGGCACTATATCGAGCAGCGGTTGGTGACAGCGGCTACGGGTCTTGAGGTTCCTCGACCCCATTATCGACGGTAGTTCGGTACATGATCTTGGCGGCGGCTCGATCGCCGGCATCTTAGGCCTTGGCGGTGGCTCGGCACTATATCGAGCAGCGGTTGGCGACTATAACTTTTGGGTCTTGGCGGAGCCTCGACCGTACCTGAGAGGACTTTGGTCAATCATGACACAACACGGTGGAACTTCGTCCGAGATCCCGCCGGCAATCGTGCTCTTCCAGCACCACCCCCAAATTGCCCCGCAGAGTGGCTTTGTGGGGGTAGTGATAAGGGTATTAAGTATGACGAGACACTGGTCTTCGTCGCATACCGGCTGACGTCATCGCCCCTCCTGCGCTTCAATCGCCCACGATGTGACAGCCCGACGTCGCTTCTCCTCAGCATCGCCCCAACTACCCGCCCAGCTGACCACGGCACCGACCTGCGTGGTCAGACCCGTACACCACTTACAGACAGTCGGAAGCACTCCCTCCGTCCAACCTATTTAACCCGAACAGGTAGGACAAGGAGGGGGATCATCATCTTCTTCTTCTTCTTCCCATAAACACTCCAAGAGGTGAGTAGACTCGGACACCCCGCAATTCCCTCTCTGAGGAACTCCGGCTGACGGGCCGACACTGACTTGGGCGTCGGAGGGGTCGGGCGGAGCATCCGACCCGCCTTGCTGCAGGACTCGTCCCCGACGGCCGAGGAGCGCGCAGCCGCCTTTCGGAGAGCTCGGACGGGCGCGAGCAGGAGCCATCGACGGGCCCGAACCACACCGAGACGACCCCCCGGTTTCCGGATTTCGCGCCGCGCGCCCCGGGGTCACGGTAAAAAGTTGTTTCCCCTAACAGGTGTAGTCAACACACATCCTCCAGCTTCCATTAGGCTTCTTGACGAGGACTACATTGGACAGCCACTGAGGGTACCGGACTTCCTCGATGAAGCCTGACGCCAAGAGCCTGTCGACTTCTTTTTGCACCGCTTGCTGGCGCTCGAGGGACTGAGGCCGAGGTCTCTGTCTCACCGAGCGGGCGGTCGGGGAGATGTGTAGATGGTGTTGGGCGACTTCGGAGTCGATTCCCGGGAGGTCGGCAGCTGTCCAGGCGAAGACGTCGGCGCTTTCCTGGAGGAGGCTGATGAGCTGCGCCCGCTCTTGATTGTCCAGGTCCGGGCCGATCCCGACTGTCCGATCGGGACGGTCATCTTGCAGCGGAATATTAACCGCCGGCTCCGTCGGCTCGGGATGCTCGGTCGGGCGCTGCGTTCCGCGTGGGTCTTCGAGGGGTGGTTCGGGCCTTTTCCTCTTACCCAGGGAGGTCGCCGTCAAGTAACACCGCTCGACTTCGAGGATCTCCCGAACTTCCCCGACCCCGGTACTGGTCGGGAACTTCAGCGTCCGATGGTATGTGGATATGATGGCCCTTAGCCTGTTGAGGGTGGGTCGGCCCAGGATGGCGTTGTACGCAGTGGGGAGGTCGACCACCAGAAAGGTTACTAGCAGAGTTTTGGCCTTTGGGGAATCGCCGAGGGTCAATGGTAGGGTTACCGCACCCCGCGGCGAGATCGAGTCGCCAAAGGAAGCCGGCGCCGAGTGCAAAGGCTTGTGGCTTCCTTCGCAACCCCAACTTCGGAAAGGCCTCGAGTAGAGGATGCGGCCGAGCCGCTGTCGACCATAATCCGTCGAACCTGCGCGTTGGCAATTCGGGCCGACACCACCAGCGCATCGTCATGCTCTGTTGCTCCCATATCCCCGGAGGGGAATGTAATCTCCGGCTCGGAGGGAGGATGATATTCCCCGGTCGCGACGGCTCGGGCGTAAGCCCTTCGGCCCGAAGCGCTATGTCCTCCAGCGGCGGGTCCCCCGGTGATCACGTCGATATGTTGCTCGACCGAGCCTTCGGGGCGCAGGGATGGTGCCCGCGGATGCCGGAGGTATTGATCGAGGTGACCTCTTCGGATCAGCTCTTCAATTTGTCGCTTCACCGTAGCATTGCTCGTCGCGGCCCGCTTTGCCGGCGAAAGCGCAATATCGGGTGCTATCGCCACCGCCGCCTTTCATTTGAGGTGGCGGCCCGAGCATTCCCGCTCCTTAACTGGAGGAATATTTGCGCCCGAGACGCCTTCAAGGGGGAGGTGGCGGCTCGGCCACAGACGGCCTGGGGCGACCCATGCGCGCCTCCGCGCGGGACTCCCGCCTAGCCGCTTGGCCCGATCGGGATGGAGTAGGATGTCCTCGGCCGCTCTTCCTTCCTTCCCGACATCCGTGACTCGCCGCCACGCATCGACTTGCTCACAAATATTTCTGCGATGGACATGGGGGGTCGCTCCACCAAGGACCAACAGAATCTCGACGGTCGCAGCCCCATCATGAATGCCTGCACCAATAACGATGGGTGAGCATCCGACAACTCCCGTACCTCCGTGGTGAACCTTCGCACGAATTGGGAGAGGGGTTCGTCCTCCTTTTGCTTCAAACCCAGGAGGAGCGCGACTGAAGGCTTTGGTCGCGCAAACGCCACAAAGCGTAGCTCGAAGTCCTTGGCGAGCTGTTCAAAGGATGTTATCGACCCGCTCTTTAAGGTACTGTACCATGTACGGGCGGATCCTTTCAACGTGGTGGGGAACGCCCTGCACATCAGGGCGTCCGAAGTTCCATATAGGGCCATTTGAGCCCGGAAGGCGGCGACGTGATCGGCTGGATCACTCACTCCATCATAAAGGTCGATGGAGGGGAGACGGAAGTTTAAGGGCACTGGGTATTCCCGTATGTCGCTGGCGAACGGGGACTCTGGGACACTTCCTCCGCTTCTTTGGACTTGCGGACGCCCTTTGCACCTCCTCCAAACGCTGCGGCGATGGACCGGATTTGAGCCCGAAATAGGTCGGCCGAGTTCAAGACACCGCCGAAGTTCAAAGCGGACGCCCGTTCTCAAGAGCCCGGTTCCGCCCGAACCCGGCGAGAGGTCAGAAGATGGTACCGGCGACGCCTCCGGATGCCGGGGAAGAGGTTCCGCCTTTGGAGGGTCGGCTCGCCGCCTCCCGGAGTAGGCGGGGAGGACACCGACAAGATTGCCGTGGTCCGACTGCTGGGAAAGGTCTCAAAAGCCTCCACCGTGATGGTGGGGGAAGCGGTGGAACCCGACTTGGCGGGTAGAGCCCGGCCGCGGTAAATATGTTCGATGGCGATCTATAGTCGCGGCAGATCGCCCTCCGGGTTCGGAGGTGCGGACCTCCGCCGAGGTGCAGCCGACCTTTCGCCCATGTGTCGTGGAGGGTGGAGCAGTAGTCCTTCGGCTGCATGCCCCCTCCTTCTAGCGCCAATCTGCTAGGGGAAACAACCTTTACCGTGACCGGGCGACGGCGGATCCGAAACCGTGGGGTCGCCTCGCACGGTTCGGGCCCGTCGTGATGGCTCGCCACGCCTGCCGAGCTCAAGCGAAGGCGGCTGCGCGCTCCTCGGCCGCCGGGGACGATACCTGCAGCAAGGCGGGTCGGATGCTCCGCCCGACCCCTCCGACGCCCAAGTCAGTGCCGGCCCGTCGGCCGGAGTTCTCCAGAGAGAGTTGCGGGGGTGTTCGAGTCTACTCACCTCCCGGAGTGTTCATGGGAAGATCCTCCTCTCTCTCTACTTTCCGGAAGTCCCCCTTTTAGCCGTCCTCCTCTTCTTTTTACCTGTTCGGGTTAAATAGGTGGGGCGGAGGGCATGCTTCCGACTGTCAGTGTGGCGACGGGCTCGACCTTGCAGTGCCTGCGCGTGGTCAGCTTGGCGGGTAGTTGGGGCGATGCTGAGGAGAAGCGACGTCGGGCTGTCAAATCGCGGGTGTTATGGGGCGCAGGAGGGGCGATGACGTCAGCCGGGTGTACGACCGAAGACCAGATGTCTCGTCATACTTAATACCCTTATCAATACCCTTATCAATGATAATGAATTCTTAAGGAGTACTAATGAAAATCAGAAATAAAATGAATATTACATTAAATTAAAAAATAAATCAGAAAATTATTCATTTTTGGTTTATCTGTAATATTTTCATTCCCTAACGGAGAAACAGTTTCCGGTTTTTGCTGAGACACGTAAATAGGCGGCGTGGAAACGCGGGCGCGCCGCGACACGCGCTTCCTCCCTGCAAGCGCTCTACCCGACACGGCGACCGAGTCAAACCCCCGACTCGTCCCGAATCCCACGCCGATTCAACTCGCACCCCTCTCCGTGTCGACAACCGTTACGGTCCCCGCGCCGTCGGCGCCCGGACCATCGTTTCCCCACCTCGCTCTTCGCCCTCACCCATCCTCCACGAGGCACGGCCTACCACTTCGATTCAACCGATGGGGCCCATACGCAACGCAACGCAACGCAACGCAACGCAGTGGGTACACCGAGGTTAAGTGATAAGTTCTCGTGCACCGTTTTCTTGCTTATTCTTTCGACCAAGCATTCAATGCATGCATGTCATTTTCCATGGCTTCTTCTCCCTCATCAGAGAGAGAGAGAGAGAGAGGCACACACAGAGTCGAAGAGAAGAATACATAAGCTAAATTTAAGTAAATACGATGTGCGTCCTGTTGTGGACGACACCAATGTCTAATTCCCTGCTAAAGCAGTCTCGGTGTCGAGACGGGAGGGCTCCTTGACAAGTACTATTTCCTGCTACATATAACCAATCCTGAAGCTTTCAGCTTCCTTTTCCCTGGTTCTTTCATCAGAAGAAGAGTAGTCCAAGTGCCAGGCAGAGCAGTGCACTCTTCATATCTCCCCCTCTTCCCTCATTGTGGTTCTCCATGTCTTCCGAGAGAGAGGAAAACGTTACCTCCACTTCGCTTCGATGACATGCAAGGCTGCTTTTGATGCCATCGCCCACAAATAGTTTCAGCTCTCTCTCTCTCTCTCTCTCGCTCTCTTTCTCCCTCACGCAGCGCAGCAAGACATGTCTTCTGTTGCTGTAGTCTTCGTCCTCCTGTTAGCTCTCTCTATCCCATTGCACGGTGCCCGCCATCTACGAACCAACCCAGAAGACTCGGATGAAGGCTTCGATGAGGTTGGTGCGGATCCTTTGCATTGTGCTCTCCGAAGCAGGGAGATCACGCCTTGTGGATCATCTCACCGTGATCTTTGTCTCTTGTTCAGGGTTTTCATGGGAAGGTTAATGCGGAGGGCGCAGAAGACATCGAGGGGGAGGAGGAGGCGGCATCAGGTGGCGTTCGAAGCCGGTCGCTCGTCAGGGCTTCACGGGATGTGCCTCATGGTGGTGGACGAGAGGGGCAACCGGAGTTTTACGTGGATTACGTCGGGCCAAGAACGCATTCCCCATCCCACAACTGATACACCCACGTCCTCGGTGGCTTGTGGTCTTCGTTCTCACTCGACATTTCCTGATAGGGGGGGGATTCAAATGAGTAGGGTTTTACGGGCTGTGTGCGTTTTGTCTGCTGCAATGGCTCGAAACTCTTTGATCACTGTACAATAGAGAGTATACTTATGATTGATGGATGGGAACTCCTCAAACATTTTGACCGCATCCTTCTACAAGCAATCTGCATATATATGCACGAGAGTCTCAGGAGTATTATTGTTGATGGTGATGGAATGTATGTGTAGAGATCGCTTTCTCCTTTCCACCCGAGGAGATTGGAAAGTCCCATTTCTTGACCTCTCATGTTCTGAACTGAGAACGAAGCAGGCAGACTCGGCAGCAGGACATCTAAAGATGAAACCCTCTGAGCTGAAGAGGCTTGTTGGTGCTTGAGAGTTGCAGATAGCCATGGTTCCATGATCTGTGATCCAACAACCTTCAGTCAAGGCTGCTGCTGCTGCTGCTGCTGCTTGGTGTATATGATATCACGTAGAACGCAGGAAACGAGGTGGAAAACCACTGGTTTACGTGAACTGGTCATCATGCGCTTCTCGAAGTCGGGGGAGTTGACTAAAACAGAGGCGATCAAACCTAAGCCCAGCGGCAGTAAATGCCCGGTCGATACCCTCAAGCTGACCGCCGACGCCAACGTGCTCGACGGCCTCATCACCGGCGTTGACAAGTTCCCGAAGCAACCATGCGAGTGCTTCACTCTCATCCATATCTATCTATGGCACAAATGAGAGCTTCTAATAGAATCAAAGCAGTTTGTGAATAGCACAGCGCAGGCACTCTAAAGATATGTCTCAAGCAGCACTACGTTCTGCAACAAATGCCAAGGAAGGAAACCCAGGACAAGTGATATTGCCTTTGTGATGTCTGTCCACAATCAACATAACCTACCAAAGCAGGAACCATCAAACCACTGATCTCACAATGACCCAAAAAATTGCACGGGCTTTTGAATTAAGAACCAGAAATAAATTACAAGCAGCAGCAAATTGACACCACATCAACACCTCTTCTGTCTTTTGCTTTCATGTCCTGCTGCTTTAACATCAAAGCAAATCAAAGAAGCTGCTCCACAAAACAGGTAAGAAAAAGAAAACACACAAGAACTACGGGGGGACAGACTGCTGAGATGAACGCCCCAGAACATTGGCCTTCGGTGCAGTGCAAAGGCTCACGGTGGCCTTTGGATCAATGACACCGTCGATGAGAGTGCAGCGTTCACATGGCTGCCTCAGGAACTTGCCGACGGCAACAGTGTTAAGGCTGTTCAGCACATTGAAAGGCTGCTAAAGTATTCATAGATCAAGGAGGAGTCTGAGGGGTCATACACTCCAGTTGTTACAGAGAAAAATGACAAAGTAAGCCATGTGGATGAAGAACGCGGCTGCCATAGCATTTTAGCTGGCATTTGCATGGATAGTTCAAAGGAAGAAAAAGTTGCTCCACTTTAATCAGCACGGAACACTGTAACTTGTTTTTGTTTGTTAATCTTTTGCAACTTCATAATTGAATAGCACTTTGTTAAGGGACAGTTGACAAAATCAGAAAAAAAGGAAAGAGAAGGTATATATGCGACGGTGATGATAGCAGAATAGATTGGTTCATGCATGTAAACTGATGATAATGTTGAGAACATTGATTTCAAAGATAATAAGGAAACTTTAGAAATTTCAATTATCAGTTTAGTGCCTTCAGACAAGATGTTGAATTCTACAATTACACCTCTGGCACAACCATATGCGGTATGGAGAACTCACTCCAGAATTTGACAATATGCAAAAGAAGCATAACACCGATCAAGCTTGTAAAAGAAAGAAAAAAGGGGGAAAAAACACAAATCAAGTGCACTGAGTGCCATCTGACATGCATAAGATGATGTTTTACCCGGTTCCAAGAGAACTCTGATATCATGTAGCACTAATGTAAAGACAATTGACTACAAATGTACTTAACAATGAAGAGAACAAGCCCTGAATACGACTAGGACCATGTAAATATGAGAGCAGAAGATATAATAGTTTATCCAATAATAATATAAAAAGTAGCGTCAAGTACATGCAGTTCAACATGAACTTGTAAGGTGGTAAAATGGTAACTTTTGAAAAAATAATATCTACTTTTTCTTTCACCGTACATGTAGCCCAAAAAAATATATATATATCAGAACAAGCAGAAAAGATTCTGACTTGAGAACTTGGAGGATGATGGAGTTTTTATGTTTATCTAAACCAAGGGAAAATATTGAGTATCCAGGTCAGACTGGATAATTACATGACATGCAAACGATTGTGGATGTCAAAGACAGATGAAAAGGAAGACAGAACAAGAAGAAGCCATTATTTTATCTGCTCTAATATATCTTCAAATTTGTCTGTAATATCATCTGGATAGAAAACAATCCAGAATGAACGAGAAAAAAAAAAACAATAAGGTTCAAGCAAAAGAGGAGGTTTACAATGACAAAGAACAAGGAAAACAAAATAACGCATTGATTAGTAATAAAAAGGAATATGAAGATAAGAATTAAGGTAAATACCTCATAATTTTACCTTCTAAACAGTAAACACTACCCTGGGGCAAGGAAGTCAGACCAAAAGTCGTTGCTAACATATCATTAGCCTCTCTTCTTTGAAGTTGTGTCCGTTGTAATAATCTTATAGTTAGTTCCTCTAACCTATCACAAACCGAGCCTTCCCTTCAGATGGCAACACTTTTGTCATGTGTGCCTAATCACATCAAGAAATCGATTACCCATCTATCGTAGTATCACCAGTAAAGATCTTTTTAATCTTATATAATACAGATGATTCTAGACTCTGTAGCGGATGATGTGGACAGAGTCCTGAGATTCACCTCTAAGTTGCTCTTCTCATATTGCCGATGCATCAGAATTTGCTATTTCTAGTGAGAAACAGTTTGAAGATTAAGAAAATCATCTCCTAAGAGAAATTGTTTGCATCATAATTCAATTTAGATAGCAGGTCAGTGTTGTAGAATGAAAAGCTAGAGATTTTTTTTATTATAATAGTGGAACAAAAAAAAAAAAGAAGAGAAAAATAGTAATCGAAACATAATAGAAAAATAAAAAGATAACTACCAAACTCGTTCTGGCTCATGCACCTCCGCACGTTGATGATGAAATCATTTCATCGGAAAAATAAGTATATTACATCACTCACACGCAAGATGGAAAAAGAACTCAGTTCATTAATCCAATTCTAATTGATGCATTACAATATTCTAGCTCCTTTTAATATACTCAAATGCAAGAATAAAGATGAAAAAACAGAAATAAGACAGATTACAATTGTATCAAATCAAATATATAATATGTTCCCTTTGAATTGGATAAGGCAATAATTCTGATTTGATTTGAAAAATAATCATTCTGACAATATTCTTGATTGATAGATTTCCATATTTGTAGAGATTATTTTTTCTGTGGTCAGAACCTAAAATATCCTTAAACTAATTAAATTTACTTAAATAAAAAATAAACTAATTGGTTCTGCATCAGTAACCCTAATTCTATAATGATAGGGTGTGGCATGCGTCCATTATTTTCCCCTCAAACATACCTCTTACCATACATTAGAATCATAAGCATTTCATTCGTCTTTGTAGTAGTAGACTCATCCCAGAGTAGCCAACATTTTTACAATATCTCTAATTATGTTGGTGAATCCAAAGAGTACAAAATAATTTGCAAGGTTGCAAGAATTGAGAACTGATAAATAAGATGTTTAGTTTTATAAATAGTATCCATAATGATATAAGATAAAACAGGAGGCACATTATGATTTAGATTGGAAGGAAAGAAAAAATCCAATCTCCCATCAGACAATAATAGCATGATGGCTACAGATGCAAGAAATAGAGCACGAGCAGAGCTTCCAAGACGCCCAAGAATGCCCCAGCAATAACATCAAGAACGAAATGCCTACCGAGGAGGACGCGAGAAGTCGACGTGGCCACCGACCAGATCGATACGATCCACACCAGAAGCTCGGCCAGCTCGCCGTCGTAGTAGTCCTCGATCCAGCGGCGGGCGGGCGCGACGGGGCCGTCGAGGAGGAGGACGCGGCGGAGGGAGGCGGAGGAGAGGCGGAGGAAGGCGGCGATGAAGAAGACCCGCGAGGAGTGGCCGCTGGGAAAGGACCAGTGGTCGAGGGCGAAGGTGAGGCCCATGCCCTTGTTGTAGACAGGCCGGGGGCGGCGGACGAGGTGCTTGATGAGGCCAACGAGGAGGAGGTCGAGGAGGGAACCGAGAAGAAGGCCGAGGACGAGGGAGTAGGCGGCGGCGGAGGCGGAGGCGGAGGAGAGGGGAAGGAGGGCGATGGGGATGGGGAACCAGAAGCGGCCGTCGCCGGAGATCTCGAGGGCTTTGAGGAGGGGGCGGGGAACGGGGCGGCAGAAGGAGTGGACGCGGAGGGACAGGGCGGTGTCGAGCGCGACCAACCGGCGGAGGATGGAAGGACGGGCAGCGACGGCGGAGGGGGCCGCGGAGGTCGGAGCGTCGGCGCCCATCGGCTCGGGTCGCGCGAGGGCTTCTGGATTCTTTCCTCCCAAACCGATCGCGGGGGAGGTCCTAGGTCGGCAGGCCCGAATTGACGGGCCAAGTTTTGGACTGGCCCGGTTTAGTTAGAGCACGAAGCATCAGGTCCGGTCTCCGCGGATGTGTGTTGCTTCCCGAATTCCTGATCGGGGTGAATAAATGCAGCCATAAGTTAGGAAAGTTGTCGAATCGAGTGAGGAAATGACGTAGAAATCCAAGTCTGTGTGCAAGCGTAACTTACGAGACATTTTCGATTATAGATCCACTTGTTGAACATACAAGTACGTCGTGGCATGGCACGGCACACAGATTGAGAAGACAAGCCACAGGAGTAACAGGACGAAGAATGCAATAAAGTGACTTCGATAGCAGACCAACCGCCTCAGTAACATACAGAGAAAAACCCCTAGGAAGAAGCTGAATGGAGAGAGAGAGTTGGGATTTTACTTGGTGGGGGTTGGTCAGCTTTTCCTGAATATTAACCCAATAGCCAGAAAAAAGGGGGAAAATAAATGGTCAATAGTCAGTCATGTTCACCTTCGCTGAACCGGCTTATACAGCACAACGGTCACATACTTGGATCGGAAACGGTGGGTAATTCCCATGGCGACAACAGATCTTGGACCATCCCGGTTCTCGATGTAGAGGTGGTTAAGAATCACGTTTTGGGGAACTGAGATGCTACTTGGATCGTCCTGGCTGGGTGGGTAGTTCAGCGAGGTGTGGTGCAGATGGGGAGGGACGAGCGGAGGCTCCCGGGCTTCGTCTTCGTTTCCCGGTACGGGGTTGTTGTAGCTTGAATCAGGTGATCTTGGAACTTCGAAACCTACGACGCTGACTCCTTCCTGCAACATGAACTTTCTGTTGAAAATGCAAAAAACAGTTGATCCAGGTATGCTCGAGCTAAGAATCGGCACTTACATGATCGTTTCCGTTTGGGCGATCCATGATTCAGGAAAAACTGACTTACGGTGATGGTAGCAAGCCTGTAAAAGAAGACCAAATCATTGTGTTGATCAAGGTAAAGTAGAATATCCTAAGGTCCACTACAGAATTTAAAGAGAAAATATCTGATAAGGTCAAGTTTGAGATGGTTGTGACCGATGAAATAGACTTTGATACCAATCAGAAGCTACGCATGACCAGATCTGATCAGCATTTTCAGATTTTAAATATGGTAAATCTCATTTCTGTGGAAGCCCAAGGTCAAAAGACAAACAACACCAGAGCAATGCGAAAACAATTAATAAACCAATATACATTATATATAATTGGCATCTTAGTGTCGTGAGTACATCATGCTTCAAGGACATTATTACCTAAGATTTCCCCAATCATAACCAATTTGATCATAGAATTTAGCTACAATGGAGCCTTTATACTTTAAAAAACTGTCTTCCCCACCGAAGGGACCGTTCTGAGTTCCAGCCAAGTTCAGATTAACAAAATCAATTGTAGAAAAGATAATTTATCAAAGAAACTGGAAATGATGATTATTTATCAAGGCAGACAAAAGTGTTAACTACAGTACGAGCTCATCGAACCAACAAGAAATATCTCCCCACAGACCCCAAAAAGCCAAACCAACAAGGTATTGTTCATCCAACATCAATCTTTTCCAGAAATTGTCAAGTCAACAATCTTGTTCTGGAGCCAGACTCTTGCCTGGTCTTTTCCAAGTCCATATTAAATACCAACATGGAAAAATCAGCTGGGTCTAAATTTTGGCATACATAAAATTAAAAAAATTAAATAAATGCCAGAGAATAATAACCTAGTAATGAATAACTAAATTACTTTTGATGACAGAGGGAGGACCACCGAAATGCATATATTCAAACGTCCCATGTAATAGAATTGTCACCAAAGGTCTTGTTTTCTTTGTTATCAATGCAACAAAAAAAAAAAAAATGGCAATAACCCTCTGATATGGACAATGCACAAATAAGACTATAAAATTATTGGCAAGCTTCATTAGACAAAGTTTAGGCAATGCAAGTAAATGAATTTCTCATCATTTAATTTGTATAACAAGGTGCGTGTTAGTGTCACAATAAGGTTGCTTTTGAAATATAGGTGACCAAGGTTTCAGATGCAGAATCAGCCTCTCTACTTACAAGGGTAAGGTGGTGTGTGCATTGACCCTCCTCCTTACACATAGTATCGGTGGAAACCTTGTGCGCTAAAGGACCTTTTTCTTTTTAATTAAAATATCAAATGATAAGGTAAATTTTTTTAGAGGGTCTGATATAATTCAACTTAGACTGGATATAAAGATCACATATGAAGGCAATTTTACCATTGGATTATCGTGTTTGATCAAGTATAGGTTGCATCAGAAATCTGGAACGATTTGGTCCAAGAGACATCACTTGTAACCAGTGGATTTACTCCAGCAGCTCATCAATAACCACAACTCGGAAGTCTACCTTGAATAACAGAGGCTTGAGCTCCACAATCAAGCATCACATTGGTGACAGAAAACTCAGATTAAGACAATAATGGTTCAATAATTTCTACATTCTGAATCCATAGTAAAGCTAGTAATTTATAGAGATATAACATGAGAACTACATTTCATGTATGCCTGGAACCATTTCTATGTGAAAAAGAGAGAAACAACACCTTTAATGCAGCACCTGAACTATTTCCTCATCAGAAGATGCTGACGGCTTTGAAACAGATCCTATCCTCTTTGTACACTAATCAGTTTCAAAAAAATTATTTTATCCACTTCAATCATCCTCACAGATTCATTGCATTCTATTAATAGCCTTAGAAAAAGGCATATGCACCATATGCGGCACAATATGAAAGGAGAACTTTTTATGTAGCCATTCAAAAATCAATTCTAAAGACAAGTAATAAGCAGCATTAAAATATTAAATAATAAAAATGAGAGCTAATAACTAGATATGGCAGGACAAGAACAAAAGCATGGTGCACAAAAACCTATGCAGGCCCTAGGGATTAATCTGGTTTTGCGGAGATCTCTCTGTGATCCGTGACTGCTGTACTGCAGCCATAAAACTACATCAGCCATATGGCGTATCATGGACTCTTTGGAAGCCTTGACTCACATATTTTACAGGTTATTATACATTGCTTGGTACTAGTGTATGATCAGGCAAAATGCTATTTATTCACATTATCAAATGTCTGAGAGAGCAATTTCTGCTCATACTTTATTTACAGTTAACAGATTTTAGTTAACATTTCTCCTCTTATTGTGTATGCATGTGTCCAATAAATCCATCCTCCATGTTAGTGATAATAATCATCACTGGTGGTCGCAATAAGGCATCATCATGATACAGGTGTGTGCCTCGTGCCAGGCCTATTTACAAACATTGCATGTGCATGGGCATTTGACTGGTATGACATGTCACAAGAACACAACATGCAACATGTACCTCCTTGGGCAAGGGTATAATAGATAAGGAACTGAAAACAGAAGATTTTAGGTCCTGTATCTTCAGTTGAAAGACTTCTGTTCACGATACTATTCCAAAAGCTACAGCTAATGATTTCCACTTGCTCTACCTACACCAAATCTTAATCATTCTTTATTTGCATAAATGTGGCTTTCTTAGCACTAGATTATTGCTGACAACATAAATCAGGGTCGATATGCAAGCCATCATCAGTATTGGCCAGTTCACATTGTAGGTTAACTCGATATGTGTGCTAGATCTACAACTAATTATGAAATCTGATAACACTATAAAAGCAAAATAATGATGGCTTGAGCTCAAGAAAAGAACATTATTGCAAAGGATAAAGGAAAAGAGAACTCTAAGCCAGCAATTACAGGTTGAAGTCACAAGACTAGTTGAAACCAAAGAAGCATGCATTTTGAAGACAACAATAACTGTAAAGGTTCTTGATGTCATGTTAAGAACAATAGTGAATCATAAAATTTTAATTATGGTCATAATAAAATAAACAAGCATAGATCAAAGAACTTCGACGGGACCCGGATACAGAGAAATTGCAACTCAGTCCTATTACATCAATAGGCAAAATGATCAAGATAGAGGATCCAGTTTGTCACTTCCTAGGCACTGCCTACTCCAACAATTATAAGAATTTTCATTACAGCAAATACAAATGACCATTAAGTAACCTATCGAGAAGCATCTCACAGGTCTAAAAGAACCAAAAGAAATATGGGATAGCTAAGAAGATTCACAACCACAAAACATAATCTGAGGAAAAGTACATGAAGTAAATATGACCAAGTTGAAATTTGAACATCATGAAGGAAGCCAGGTTGTCATAGTTTAACATAAATAAAACTGTAAACCAAGTAAAAAAAATGCCAAGAAATAAACCTATTCAATCAGTTAGATAATCAAAATGATAATTATAGAAAACATCTATGCCTAAATAAACTCAGATATCTTCTTATAAGCTCTGTTGCAAACACCCAAAATAAACTGTAATTAAGGTATTTAGGTCAATTATATCCACGGTTTGAAACACATGGTTATCGATCATTATGTCAGACAAACTAAAAGAAGTTTCAGAGCACAGACACGGGATGCATAGGTGAAGTGAGAAAACAGAGATAGCTATTTCTAACATGATTATTTCTTGTATATCGACCTTCACATCATAAATTAAATTAACTACTACTTAGAACGATGCAATTCACAGCGATCACAAAATGCATCTCATCTAAGAATCGTTGATAACCAAATCATGCACTAAATTGCACGAATACACCGAACAAAACGATGCCAACTGAAAAATCTGGAACGAACGATCGCCAATCGAAGAATTAGGCATGCAACATTAGAGATAGAGACATCGATCACTTGTGGAAGCAAACACTGGTACAACCGCCACACAATCAACCACAACTGAACAATCTAAACGGATCCCACCGCCCTCCACCATTTTCCATCGAAATCTGCCCTCGATCAGGAACGACGCAGGTGAAAGGCCGAAGGGAGAAGTGATTCGAAAGGGAGGAGGGTCGGAGGTACCAAGAAAGCGGGGCCGATCTGAAACAGTAAAAAAAGAAGGAAAAACAGGGAGAGGAAGAAGCTATACCGTCGCTGTGTCGGCCGGCCGTGGGCAAGGGCGTCGAATCTTCTGCGTCAGGGCATCCGGTTGCCGGCGATGGCTGTGGAAGATAGCCGGGTCTGACCTTGCTTCTCCTTTCTCCTTCGGATTAGGGCACGGGAAAGAGGAGGATATAAAACCAACAAACAGAATCTGCGATCCGCGAGTATCACACAGAAAACGGAACGCCGTTTCGGGGTTATAACGTAGACGGAGTTGAGATAACGGATCCCGTCCTCGTCCGCGTGACCCGAACCGGGATGTACTATTCTTCTCCTTGGGATAACGTATCGGTCCATTTCTCCACGTATAAAGCCCGGCTAATTACCCAATCATTCGAACTCGAATCGGACCCGGCTCAGGTTCGTATCTTCCTCTCCGAGTGAGTCCATTTCAAACTCGGTTACACGGCATCGAAACCCAAATGCTTGCATCCATCGCAACCGCGGCCGACTAGCGACGTGACTCGGCTGCCGGAGCACGGTGAAGCGGTGCGACTTGCTTCAGATGGAAGGCTGACGACTTGGCTGCGGGATCGACTCTCAGCCGCCGCTTCTCTATCCCACTGGAGTTGCATCAGAGGTTGATCTTGCTCATGCTCATGTATGGTTGCTGCTGTTGCTCCTGCGCTCAGAAACAAGACCAGGGAAAGGCCATCCTTATTGTTTATTCTCACTTCTTTCGGTGTTCCAGGATGTGATTTGAAGAGTCTGTGTTTGCCAGTGCAGCTTAGAATGTTGCAAATGAGACTCCTGATGATGCTTGAATCTATAGCTGCTGTCACTACCAGTCCATCTTGATGAGTTCTCAAACATTTGGCTTCTTTGTCACCATTAATTACTTACAGAAGATTCATATCATCTGCTGAAACACAGCAACCAGAGGCAATGGGTAGTAACGTAGGCAAATGATGAGCTTCAAGGCAATCTATGACTTCCTCATTATGTACAGTAGATTATAGACATGAGATGGATTGGAGCAGATGACACACAAAATACAGTAAAGGAGGTAAATTTGGTGACTGGGCATGGAAGTTGAAGATGAGTAGGATCAGACAAGCAAGTCTCGGTACGCCTTTAGACCTTGAGTTGTGAGGCACCACTCCTTCAGCTTGTTCAGAGCTCGGCTCTCGAGCTGTCGTACCCTTTCATTCGACAGGTCATATATATCACCAATCTCCCTTAGAGTCTTCGGCTTGTTCTCATGCATTCCAAACCGGTACTGAATTATCTTCCTCTCCCTTGGCTTCAATGTCTTTAGAATGTCACGAACATGCTGTCTCATCAGCTGCTTCGTGACGATAAGATCAGGAATCTCAACCCCAAGGTCTGCTATGATCTCCTGATAGTATCAATAATCATGAAAAACTATGCATCATAAGATTTAATTAAAAAATATATTAGTTTGATGTTCATCTCAACAAAAAAAAAAAAAAAAATCCATGTCTCTGAATGCATGCAAGCAAGAAAAAAGTTCACCGAGAGCTTTTTTTGTGCAATGGTTCTAACACCAAATGAGAGAAGAAAACCATTATACAATGCATAGAAATTGAGAACGGCAGATGGATAATAGTTGCTTTTCTGGAATTATCAATCCATAAGCTATGTTAAACCGACTCCATCAAACCGACTTAGAAAAAGAATTGCTTGATTGGAGGATAGTGAGGAATAGGATCTGCTCCTTATAGATAAGGAGATAGGGGCCTATCTATTGGATGAAATCGTAAGAAATGATATGGAAAAACACATGCAATGGAAGGTTAACTTCTTATTAGAATGACTATCAACATGTTGTAAAGCCAACACCGAGTAGCTGCATTTAACACCACTGCTAAGTATGTGAATAGATGTTAAAAATGATAAAGATACATGTGTTGTAGTGTATACACATGGCACAGAAATATTTCTCTTGATTGCAATTAGTTAACACAGACCTTACTGCATGGTTGATGAACTTACTTGAAAAGTTACATTCTGCCAAGCATGTTCCTGAATTGATACCGGATCTCGAAAGTATAGGAGCAGTTTTTCCAATTTCTTAACTGTGACGCCAACCCTCTTTGCGATCTCTTCATTTGTTGGGAGCTGGCCTTCTTGAATGCACAGTCTTGTCGCATACTTTATCTCTTTTAGAAATGCATAAATGTTATCCTGCACGTGTAGCATATGAAACAAAGACAGCTCACAACATTGACAAGGTATCAAATTCTAATGGCAAACTAATTGGCAGAATTAGTTTAGTTCCAATCGAAAATTCTGGATTCATTAGTCATTATAGATAAGACTAACTAAAGGTGACATAGGTAGAAAATTTTGATTCATCCGCCGTGACATTGACCAGTCCTATGATTCGGAATCGACAGATTCATTGAACTCAAAGCAATGAGCTTTTTAACAGATGCGCGAGCCATTTTTAGCAATGGCGACTGGAGAAACTTGTTTTATTGGGTGGATAAATTCCGCCGGTGAACTAATCCAAATAATCGACTCATATTATGGTTCGTCCTAAGATGGAGCTCAGTCTTCTGAAATAGGATCTTCCTTTTCACTAAAAAAGAAAAGCTCGGACAGATGTGAAGCTAAAAGGTAAAATCTCTCGAGTGTTTGCAACTTCAGCAAAAAGCTGAGTTTCCTCGAGCAAGAAGAAAGATGATTAGGCAAACCAAATATCATACCGGAAGACGAATGATTCGCGAATTCTGAAATATGGCCTTCCTGATTGATTGTCTTATCCACCAATAAGAATAAGTCGGAAACCTGCAGCCAGCTTTGGGCTTGAACTTCTCTAAACTCTTCATCAGGCCCCTGCTTCCCTCCTACAAATAACAATAATCGTTGATAGTTGAAGGAAACATCCCAGCGTGCAAATATAGAAACAATTTCAAAATGATTCGGCAGTTCCAAGCAATGAAGTTCCCTAAGAACACATAATTTAATATCATCTTCTGCAAAAGTATTACAAAATTTTCAGTATCCGTTTGTAACGAATTTAGAATTTTTTTTCTCCCCTCCAATCACAATAGCATCCCTCCTCACCACTTCGGCAAGCCTAACACCAAATCTCTTTTTCCTCCACTATTTAGTATTTTGTTTGTAGCTTCATGAAGCAAATTTTCATGTGTTTGTCTGTTTTTCCTGTAGAATATCCATGAAATAAGAAACAAGAATTGACTTCCAAAGATTTAAAATTGCAATTGTTTGGCAAAGAGAAGTAACTCACACACGATCAAAATTTATAAGTCAAAGAAGTAAGAAATTTTTGTTAATAAGCATATAAATATATGGAAGTGCAGTCAACCTGCAGTAGATCCTGAAACTCGAGGCCCTTCCCTTCATACTGTCTAGCCAAATGCACCACAAGACGGAAATTAGCATAGATCATCTTGTCCCGGCTGCGTCGCCCAGAAGAAATCGAGGAACGCAGGCAATCACAGCTCATTCCAACAGACTGAGCCCACTCAGCCAACGTTGGTTCACGATTAAGCTGTACCTGAAGTCTCTGTTGAACTTCTTCCAATCTCATAAGATCCTATGCCACAGGAAGCAACACAGTAATCTCAGTAAACATATGAAAAAAAAAAAGTAAAGCTTTCGAACAAAGGTTTAGAGCAAGACATGCCTGTATCTGGATGAATAAGTCCTTTTCTTCTTTAACAGTTAGCAGCTGCTTTGTCTCAGGACCCCATAAAAATGATCTAAGGGGGTCATTTGAACCAAGACTTCTATTTATCTTCTTGTTAATCTCAGCCGCCGATCTAGTATCTCCGTGGATTAAACTTTTGAGTTTCTTGGACTGCCTCTTCGACAGTCGTTTCGATCTGACGTTCACTTTTTCTTCGATCACAGCTTCCTCGGTTGATCCATCATAATTTAAGCTGACAAGGAGTCTTGTTAAAATCTAAATAAGATCATATATAATCCAATTCACTTTTAATCATAAACCAGAGCTAAGATCTTGGGGACAAACCCAGGAGAATGAGATTCAAGAAACTGTGCTGCTAAAATATTTGAGTTTTCTGCCAGTGATGTGGCTTCTCTTGAGGCCATCGTAGCTCTCGTAGCAAGGGCGAGAACATCCACCGGTGTCATGAAATTTGTACCATTAGCCGACTGCATTCTCTTGTCTTGACCTATAGACTTAGAATTGTCTGCTTGTTCGATGGACATCGCTGGTAGGGATTTTTCCTTGCAGTGGAAAGATGGGAATCTAAGTTGCAAAAGATTAAAAAAAAAAAAAAGTTCATTTTTTATTATATCAGTATTGAGAAATCGGTTCACAAGTAACTGATCACATCAACAAAGGTGAGCCAAGATTCTCTTACGGATCCAACAAACCCGAACGACAAAGCAATTGGTCTTCAGATCTTCTCTGATGCCGGTCAAAATCATACTCTTCCTTCTCTTTGTTTTGTGAACTTCCAACATCAGTTAGCTGTTTAAACAGTGTTGCCTTCATACATACAAAATGAATAGCATTAATAATATTACAGATGCATGCTGTTCACAGTGCCACACATGTAGTTTATTTATACGGCATAGCTTATACTTGTCAAAATAGATTTGCCAAAATTCTAATTGACAGTGGTCTTCTAAAGATTGTGAACTATGACAGATAGCGAAGCCGCCACAGAAAAAGCAGGTAACAAATTCTCAGAAAAGGCAGAAGCAAAAAAAATGCATAGAGATGGAAAAGGGTGAAAGATGCTCACTGTCGCTCTACTTTCATCCTTGTTAAGACTAGCTCTACGATCATCCTGTTGGTCCCTTGAAAGAGTTGATGCCAAAAAAGGACGCACAACCGATGCAGCAGGCACAGATCTAATTGTCCGAACAGCTTGATCGTGTACCCTCGCAGCTGCATCACAATTAGACAATGAATCTGGAGCAAACAGCGGCCTTATTGGGAGGAGATGAGTACAGAGTAGCAAAAAGAAACAGGATTCGAATCCAAAACACGAGCACGGAGTCGCAAAAAGAAGAAGAAACTGCCGCCGACCCGAACCGAAGGAAGGATTCCTAATGTGTGTTCTTGCTTGCTTGGGCGGAGGTGCTGGAGAAAGGAGCCTCGCACCAGCTTCCATCCTCTCCCTGATTTGAACTCAAAAAGGGTTTCTTGCGCACTGCGAGTGGGTGGGAATTCGGGAAGGAAGTCGAAGCATGCAATTACAAAAATGTCCTTTTGCAAGATCCGAGGACGGCGACGGTCGGATTCCGTGGATCGATTTGCCACACACATGGCGGCTTCCCATTGGCTGTCTCCGATAACCTGGATCTCGAAGACGAACCCCGATCTCACGTTCGATGGATGATGACATCGATACACCATGTAAATTATATACGCCTACGTGTGTATACATACATACGTATGTATAGTTTGCACAGTACATATTTCTTCATCCAAGCCAAGAGAGGCTTCGAATGTACTGAAGCAATCGGCAAATCCGAAAGAAGCAGACTGACGATTGAAGTGGAGAATCACAAGATCGCAACAGCAGAGCTTAGATACTACTTCGTTTGTAATTTTTGGAAATGATAAATAGGGGGATCATCTTTTTCCCCAAAACATGAATCCACAGCCAGCTTGTAGATTCCGCAATTACACAGCCGCAGAAATATTTATTGCCGCACCGTCAAACAAAACATGAAATCGTATTTGCATCGTCGTCTTGAAGTATCAGAATCATCATCCATGGCCGGCAGGAATGCATTGATACAACCAGCTATTCCTGCTTTCATCGAGCATGCGGTACTACTCATCGACCTACTGTCTTTATGATGCTAAGAGAGTCATTTCGCTTGTTACACCTTCAAATCACTCTTCCTCGTCTTCGAGCCCGTTCCTCTTCCTTCTCGTTCTCGACAACTTCTTTCCTCGGGAAAACGACTCGGAGCGTGCCGGAGGGTTCCATCGTCTGTGCCGACGATCCTTTGCACCATCCCCAGCACATCACTCATCTTCGGCCTCAACCTGGGGCTTCGCATCAGACACTTGTTTGCAACTGCAGACAATTCCATCGCCTGTTCCAAACAGTAATTGTCGTCTATCCTCGGATCGACGATCAAGTGAAACTTCCTGGCATCGGATGCGTATGGTTTGACCCACTCCAATAGCTTCTGCTCTTTTCTCGGACGGTTCCTGTCCATCGGTTGACGGCCGGTGATTAGCTCGTAAAGAACAACACCGTAGCTCCAGATATCACTCTTGGGTGTAAGGCGGCCGGTTTGTATGTACTCCGGTGCTGCATATCCCATAGTTCCAACAATCTGTTCCGTTTATGTTCGAGACAATTAGAGGGAAGCAATCATGCATAATTAAGATCCTAATAGAGCACTCACTACCAATAAAAACTTATTGAAGTATGAATTAAATGAAACATACCCTAAGTTCTTTAACGCAGATGTTTTAATCTCCATGAAACAAACCATTAGATTGTGCCTGTGTCCTGATGTCCAACTTGGTTTACAAAGCATTTTGGCATGTTAATTGGCACTTCAGTTGTGCGCAACTTGGACGATACTTCATCCACAAAGGAACGGGCGGAGCATTTCCCAAATACGCCGTTCTTGTCGTAATGAGCCACTTCTCTAGGTCATTTTTTCAGCCATCTTTTTGGACTTCCTATAACTCTCATTTTTCCTGAAATCTGGTACTCTAATTATGATATAAAGGGCAAAAAGTGGGCCTTGTGCCGCCGACAAAGAAAAATGTTTCGTGGATTTAAACTCACTGTTCGTGTTTCATCACGAACATATGAAAAGTGGTTGTCGACTAAGAGCAGGTGGCCCTTCCCCTGTAAACTAACTACCTTGATTGAGATCTTGCCAAAACATCGCTAAATATCTGAACAAATGCAGAAATATTTGCATAAAAGCCTTAGATGGTAACTGTGAAAAAAACTGGGATGAAATGTTCAAGAAGCAAGATCTTAGTGTTAACATTGTACAAGATGAGTTATCTAAGTGTAATGACATTGTGCGTACCGCTGTTGAAACATGACTTAACCCATCTGCTGGTCCTTGTCTAGCCAAGCCAAAGTCTGATAATTTTGCATTCCAGTGCTCGTCCAAGAGAATGTTAGATGTCTTTAGATCTCGAAAAATTATCTGTACATCATGAATTCAGTATTAAGCAAGTGTTGTAGGGGGCAATGAGTATCTTCTTTAGTAACAAATGATAATGGTAAGCTAGACATAACCAAATGAATACCAAAAATTAATGTTTCTTCTGCAGTAGCATGTACTAAATAAGTGACAAACATGTTGGACTTTGAGGCACCATATTTGTATAGGCATAAGTGATGAACTTCGTTAGGGTAAATGCAAGGAAGAAACGTGCTTTATAAATTTACAGTATATAAGATCAAGGATATGACTGTTACATTGCTGCCAACCATTTATTCATTGCATTTGCTGAAGTACTAAGAAGAGAGTTCCTCAGAATTCCCAAAAGACAAATCTACATGAGTAGTTGTAGAGAAAATGCAAATGAAACAAATATATATCCTCCAATGACAGAATCACAACATCATAGAGACAGAGAACCCATAGAGTTATATTGATATGAAGTCTTCCAACAGTGCAATTCAATGATGCTCTTTAAAGAATGGAAGTTTTCACTTTACTGCTTACATATTGCTCACTTAATTGAGAAGTTTGCACGCGTACATGTCCTTGCCAATTTATGTGCAGCAGGCAGGCGGGCAGGCATGCATATAAATATATATATGTAATTTAGCGTTTATATGCACTTCTAAAAGTAATAACAGGTGTAATGGTATATTTCACAAATTATGCTTCTACTTCAAAATTCCTTAATTTTCATAATTCAAGTCTCCATCTGCTATCCATTATGGTTCTAGTGAATTCATCATTGCCCCCCATGTTGCATTTTGTTGCAGCAGTGAATTAATATTATTGCTCTTTTTCATGTTCAACTTCATTGCAATAAGACGGCAATTATGTGATCTTTTGGGCAACGAAATGTTGCAGACATGTTTAAGCATCAGATATGTACATGGAAGCATTTGACATGTCTATCTATTATTATTCCAACATACGGCAGCATTGCCCATAATGTACTCTCTGACACGAAGGCTTTATTTGGAGAATATGTCGTAAGCAATCTTTCAAACAGTGATTTTATATGTATTACTACCTACAAACCTTTCACATTTGTTTTGTCAAAGCCCTAAAAACTTGTTCCAAGCAACATGTCAGATGTGCCATTTTGCGATACCATTAAGAAGCTGCATGTCAGTTTGCAGTTAAATTGCAGAAATGAGAGATGGAATGAGGAGAAAAAAGAGCACCTGGAATTCTCCTCCTTCATGCAAGTATGTCAAGCCATTAGCAGTATCAAGTGCTATTTTAAGTCTAATGGGCCAAGATAGAGTTGTAATGGAGCGAATTGATAAATGATCTTCTACGCTCCTGTTAGGCATAAACTCATAAATGAGAAGTCGTTGGATTCCTCTCTCATCATCTTCAGCACAGTAGCCAATTAGTTTTACAAGATTTGGATGTTCAACCACCCCAAGAACATCCACTTCAGTTAACCATTCCTTGTGTCCCTGAAAAGCAAAATGATATCATCAGTAGGCTAGTTGTTTCTTTTAGGTAATTACCGGCAACGGCATGGGTCTAGAAAACAAGGATGGGATTCACAAGGTAAGAATAAGATACATTAGATCCACACAAAAAAAAAAAAGTGATAGAGGCATTTCAGCCGGTGCTTAAATTATGTCATCAAAAACAGTGTTCTAACCATGCAAAAATTCATAAAGATAAGTAGAATTCTTAAGGATGCTTCAAAATTAAATAGATAGCTTCCCCAGTATACCCTTAGATTTCCATAATCATTGGTTAGTCCCCCTACTCCCGAAACTTTGGTCTTTCTCCCACAAGGAGATGTTATCGGACACATCAACCTATGAGAAAATTTAACAAGATTGCATTTGTCAAGCATGGAAGCTTCTAAATTAAATAGATAGCTTCCCCAGTCATCAATGGTTAGTCCCCCTACTCCCAAAACTTGTGTCTTTCTACCACATCATTTTTTTTTTCTCAATATTACAATGGTAACTTGCTTGCATCAAACACCCAACAAATGTCGATTGGTTAATCAGGAAGTTGATGTTTTGATATAAACCACATGCATTGCAGACCTTGCAGATGCCCAACAAATGTGATTTCCTAAAGCAACACCAACAACACTGCTAAATTTTTAGAACTATTATACGGCAGCCCAAAACACATTTCACATTAGGAGGACAAAGTTTTGGCAATATCACATAAAAGAACTGCAAGTAACTCGCCTGGAGGCCTCCACGGCTCAATTGTTTTACTGCAACATCAAGCGTTGTCCTCGGATCGTAGGAACTCTGGATTATACCTTTATAAACACATCCGAACCCGCCTTCTCCAATCATTCGCGAGCGGCTAAAGTTGCGTGTCGCGTGTTTCAGTTCTTTGAAGGTGAAAATTCTGAAATTGTTTCGTCTATGGGACAAGCTAGGGAACCGGGACCTTCCTACGGAAAAATCACTCGTGTCTGATGAAGAGTTGAAGTCAGATTCAGATACTCTCCGATCTCGATCTGTTGTTTGTCTACTGCTATCTGATGTAGTCGAGGCAGACTTCCTAGACTGGGGCACCATCTTCTCCCCATTCAAAAACTGAAAGCAGTTCATCGGCATCTAAATGCCCCAAAGTTCTGTTTTGCAATTCCAAGGTCATAAAATCTCATATGAACAAGAATAAACTTCGGTAACAATTAAAACAGATCAGGCATATAAGAAGTTGCTTCAAGTACCAATTCCAAGTGAAATATAAAGATCGAAAACCAGTACAGCATAAGAAGGACTGCAAAGTTTACCTCTTAAATCATGTACCCTATTCTTTCAATAAAACTAAAAAGAACCCTTTTTTCTTGAGGGAGATTACATAACTAGGACGTTTTAGGCAGAAGTAACATGAACTAGCAATGTCAAAAACACACATGATTACTTGAAGCTCTACTGGGAATGATTAACTGAATGCCTAAAACTTGCTTCTTCGACCAGGAAAGAATCATCTTCTCCAGAAGTTAAATGAACCGACAGTGAGAACACACTTATTTTCCAGGGAAGGATGAACTTCTTTAATTAGTAAAGAATTATCTAATCAACCCAACCAAAAAACAATTGATCTAAACATGTGCAGAGAAACACAAATAATATCATCAACAACAACAACAACAACAAGCCGTAACATCCCAACTATTCGGGCGTCGGCAACAAAGCAGTATCCTTGAATCAAGATGATTCAAGAAAAGCAAACTATATACTCAACCTATTTCATTAAGTAATCCATCTAAAACCCATGTGTTTCCTTTTTCACTAAAACTCCCATAACTTTCGAGATTCACAAGCAAAGAACTTTACTCCGTGAAACAACAGCGAAACGAAAAGCCTCAAATTCCGTCACCAGCCCGCGTCAGAACAGTTCTTTGTGACATCAAAAGAGAAAACACATCACGCAGACCAAGAGCTGAAATCTTTCGCTAAGGAACAAATCGATGGGACGCAAGAACATAGCACACAAGCAGAGGGAAAGAGGAAACATCAAAATACATGAAGATCAAGGAACCAACCGACGAGGACAGCTTTGCTACTTTGTGAGGCCGAGAGAGTATCGAGCGTGGGCAGTGGGCGAGCCACTCGTGATGATAGACACTGAAGGAGACGAGGGAGTTTGGTGGCGACAAGGAAGTCAGTGCCCAGTAGCTAAGCGTCGGCTCACCCACCCAGCGATGCCTCACCTCACCTTTCCCTTTCCGAGGGGGGGAAATCCGAGGGTTGTGGAAGGTGAGACGACGACACTCGATACCAACGGGCGCGACACCGCGATGCAACGGGAGAGCGGGAGACAATGATTCGGTGCGGCTGATTATAACGGACACCCAAATCGCTTTCCGGCGTTTATAACGGACCGCATTGGGAGAGCGGACTGTTACAAACACTTTCGTATAGTTTATAACGGATTTATTGGGTGTGGGCTTCAGAGGCATAAATTCTTGGCACAGGCAGCTGAATTCATCAAGAGATCAACCATTTAAATCAACTTGATGAATAGTTTCATATATTTGAAATTAATTACCTAGTTTAAGGTGAATTCACTGATCTTTTCCTTCAGCTTTTCTTGGGAATCTGGTTAAGGACATCACCAATGGGCAGCTTTAAGATTCGCATTTGCACTTGTAGTCTGGTGAGGTTGCTGTTGTTTTCCTCCTCACCCAATAAATAGATAAAACTAATTAACCTTAAAGGAATATATATACATATATATATTCTCTTAAATTTTGTTTGAAGAAAATCTTTTTTTTTTTTTTTGTGGAAACATTTAATCTCCTAAAGAAGTTTATCATCCCACAAGCCAACAACACTCAGAAATTGATAAGGGTATTAAGTATGACGAGACACCTGGTCTTCTGTCGTACAGCTG
Source organism: Musa troglodytarum (assembly GCA_023547065.1). Taxonomy (NCBI): domain Eukaryota; kingdom Viridiplantae; phylum Streptophyta; class Magnoliopsida; order Zingiberales; family Musaceae; genus Musa; species Musa troglodytarum. Next base: position 55,033,246 of record CP097506.1, on the reverse strand, counting down.
GCTGACGTCATCGCCCCTCCTGCGCTCCAACCGCCCACGATGTGACAGCCCGACGTCGCTTCTCCTCAGCATCGCCCCAACTACCCGCCCAGCTGACCACGGCACCGACTGCGTGGTCGGACTCGCACACCACTTACAGGGCCTGGCACTCCCTCCGTCCAACCTATTTAACCCGAACAGGTAGGACAAGGATCTGGGGGAGGAGGAGGATCATTATCATCATCTTCTTCTTCTTCTTCCCATAAACACTCCAAGAGGTGAGTAGACTCGGACACCCCGCAATTCCCTCTCTGAGGAACTCCTACCGACGGCCGACATCGACTTAAGGCGTGAGGGGTCGGAGCATCCGACCCGCCTTGCTGCAGGACTCGTCCCCGACGGCCGAGGAGCGCGCAGCCGCCTTTCGGAGAGCTCGGACGGGCGCGAGCAGGAGCCATCGACGGGCCCGAACCACACCGAGACGACCCCCCGGTTTCCGGATTTCGCGCCGCGCGCCCCGGGGTCACGGTAAAAAGTTGTTTCCCCTAACAGATTGGCGCTAGAAGGAGGGCCCGTCTGTCGAAGGACTACCTGCTCCACCCTCCACGAGTCATGGACGAAAGGTCGCTGCCGGCTGGCACCTCGGCGGAGGTCCCGCAGACCTCCGAACCCCGGAGGGACGATCCTGCCGCGACTATAGATCGCTACTGGAACATATTTACCGACGCCGGGCTCTACCCGCCAAGTCGGGTTCCACCGCTTCCCCACCATCACGGTGGAGGCTTTTCAGATCTCAAGTGTCCGTGTCCTCCCCGCCTACTCCAGAGGCGGCAGAGCCGACCCTCCAAAGGCCTGGAACCTCTTCCTCAAAGATCCTGAGGCGATACCGCCGGTACCATTTTCCCCAGCCTCTCGCCGGGTTCAGGACGGAACCCGGGCTCTTGAGAACTTGGACGTCCCGCCTGAACTCGAGGCGGTGTCTTCAGACTCGACCGACCTAGTTCGGGCTCAAATCCGGTCCATTGCACAGCGTTTGGAGGAGGTGCAAAGGGACGTCCGCAAGTCCAAAGAAGAGCAAAGGGAAGTGTCCCACTGGGAGTCCCCGTCACGGCGACATACGGGAATACCCAGTGCCCTTAAACTTCCGTCTCCCCTCCATCGACCTTTATGATGGAGTGAGTGATCCAGCCGATCACGTCGCCGCCTTCCGGGCTCAAATGGCCCTATATGGAACTTCGGACGCCTTGATGTGCAGGGCGTTCCCCACCACGTTGAAAGGATCCGCGCACTGCACACGACTTAAAAAGCGGGTCGATAACATCCTTTGAACAGCTCGCCAAGGACTACGAGCCACGCTTTGTGGCATTTGCGCGACCAAAGCCTTCAGTCGCGCTCCTCCTGGGTTTGAAGCAAAAGGAGGACGAACCCCTGTCCCAATTCGTGCGAAGGTTCACCACGGAGGTACGGGAGTTGTCGGATGCTCACCCGTCTCTATTGGTGCAGGCATTCATGATGGGGCTGCGACCGTCGAGATTCTGCTGGTCCTTGGTGGAGCGACCCCCCATGTCCATCGCAGAAATGTTTCAGCGAGCAAGTCAGTACGTGGCGGCCGAGTCCTGGATGTCGGGAAGGAAGGAAGAACGGCCGAGGGGACATCCTGCTCCATCCCGATCGGGACCGACAGCTAGGCGGGAGTCCCCGCACCGAGGGCGCCGCATGGGTCGTCCCGACCCATACGCGGCCGAGCCGCCACCTCCCCCCTTGAAGGCCTCTCGGACGCAAATATTCCTCCAGATTAAGGAGCGAGGAATGCTCAGGCCGCCACCTCAAATGAAAAGCCGGCGACACCGGCCGATAGTTTCCGATATTGCCGCTTATCGCAAAACGCACGACACGAGCAATGCCACGGTGGCGACAAATTGAAGAGCTGATCCGAAGAGGTCACCTCGATCAATACCTCCAAAGATCCGCGGCACCATCCTGCGCCCGGCGTCTTGGCCGAGCAACATATCGACGTGATGGGGACCCGGCGGAGGACATAGCGCCGGGCCGAAGGGCTTATGCCCGAGCCGCCGCGATCGGGAATATCATCCTCCTCCGAGCCGAGATTACATTCTCTCCGGGATATGGGAGCAACAGAGCATGACGATGCGCTGGTGGTGTCGGCCCGAATTGCCAACGCACAAAGTTCGACGACGGATTATGGTCGACATCGGCAGCCGACATCCTCTACTTCGAGGCCTTTCGAAGTTGGGGTTGGCGAAGCCCCGGCCTTTGCATTCGGCGCCACCGGCTTCATCGGGCGACTCGATCTCGCCGGGTGCGGTAGAATCCTACCATTGACCCTCGGCGACTCAAGGCCAAAACTCGGTAACTTTTCCGTGGTCGACCTCCCATCGCGCATAACGCCATCCCGGGCCGACCCACCTCAACCGCTAAGGGCCGTCTGCCCACATACCACCGACGCGTTCCCTACCACGGAGTCGGGAGGTGCGGGAGATCCTCAAGAGTCCAGCGGTGTTACTTGACGGCGACCTTCTGGTAAGAGGAAAAGGCCGAACCGCCTCAAGACCCACGCGAACGCAGCCACCGAGCATCCCGAGCCAACAAACCCGGCGGTTAATATTCCGCTGCAAGATGACCGCCCCGATCGGATACCGGGATTGGCCCGACTGGGTGATCAAGAGCGGGCGCAACTCATCGCCTCCTCCAGAAAGCGCCGATGTCTTTGCTCGACACCGCCGACCTCCCGGGAATCGACCCCGAGGTCTCCCAACACCACCTGCACATCTCCCCGACCACCCGCTCGGTGAGACAAAGACCTCGGCCTCAGTCCCTCGAGCGCCAACAAGCTGTGCAGAAGGAAGTTGATAGGCTCTTGGCATCTGACTTCATTGAGGAGGTCCGGTTCCCTCAGTGGCTGTCCAATGTAGTCCTCGTCAAGAAACCTAATGGAAGCTGGAGGATGTGCGTTGACTACACCGATCTAAATCGGGCCTGCCCGAAGGATTGCTTCCCCTACCAAGGATCGACCAACCGGTCGACTCAACCGCCGCACGCCGTTTCTCCTTCATGGACGCCTACTCCGGTTACAACCAGATCCGGATGGCCCCCGAGGATAGGCAACATACAGCCTTCCACACACCCCAGGGAGCCTACTTCTACAAAGTTATGCCATTCGGGTTAAAGAATGCAGGCGCCACCTACCAAAGGATGGTGAACAAGGTGTTCGCCCGGCAAATAGGGCGAAATATGGAGGTCTATGTGGACGACATGATCGTGAAAAGTCGCACACTGCACACCTTGACGACTTACGGGATACCTTCGCCACCGAGAAGGTATGGGATGCGCCTGAACCCGGCCAAGTGCGTCTTCGGCGTGACATCGGGCAAGTTCCTCGGGTTCATCATACACGAGAGAAGAATTGATGCCAACCCGGAGAAGATCCGAGCTGTCACCGACATCAGATCTCCGTGCACCGTTATGAGCTTCAATGCCTTAACGGAAGGATAGCGGCTCTATCCGGTTTCTATCCCGGTCGGGAGATAAGTGCCTCCTTTCTTCCGAGTCCTCAAAGACCAAGAACTTTCAATGGACGGCAGAGTGCGAAAGCCTTCGCCTGGCAAAGACTCTCTCCGAGCTACCCGACACTTACTGTCCGCGCTTAAAAACTCACCTCTATCCTGGCGGCATCCCAAAGATGCAGAAGCTCGGTGCTTGTGAAAGAAGCCTCGGCGCAACACCCGATCTACTACACCAGCCATGTGCTCCGTGGGCCGGAGCAGCGCTATCCTCCCATTGAAAGGCTGGCATTGGCACTCATTCTAGCGGCTCGGAAGCTACGCCCTTACTTCCAAGCCCATACGATTGAGGTATTGACCGACCAACCCCTGCGTCAAGTTCTTTCTAAGTTTGACGAGCTGGCGCTCCTAAAGTGGTCGGTGGAGCTATCCGAGTTCGACCGCTACAAGCCGAGGACAGCCATCAAGGCCTGTGCCTTGGCCGATTTCATCTCGAGTTGACACCACCGGCGTAAGCTGAGCCAATCCACCGAGACCGGATGTCTGCACGTGGATGGGTCTTCCAGCCTCCCGTGAGCCGGGCACGACTCGCTCGGCGACCCCGACGGACACGCTTTCGAGCGCTCTCCGCTCGGCTTCCGCCACAAACAACGAGGCCGAATACGAGGCGCTGCTGGCAGCCTCCGCTTGGCGGCCGAGATGCAACTAGGAGCAATCCACATTCTCACGGATTCCCAACATCGCCGAGCAAGTTGGTGGAAATATCGAGCGCGGGACTCGACCATGTCGGATACGACCGAGGTAAAGCCCAAACCTCTAACTTTCCCGCTTCACTCTGTCCGGGGTGCGGAGTCCCGAGCAGCGGGCGGACCAGCTCATGGCCCGGCCTCGGAGCCGATCGGAGGACATCCGAGTCGAGGAGGTGACACACGGTCGGTGACCATCATGGAGATCGGGGATCCGGTCGACCACCCCACCAACGTGGATCCGAAATCTTGAAGTACAAGCGAGGATCTGCCGGTGATGAGGGCAAGGCACGCGGCTCCGCGAACTCGAGCGTGGCTTGTGAAATCGGCGGCCAGACTCTACAAAGGTCTTTTCCCACCCCTACTCGATGCTTAGATCCGAAGAGGCGGAGTGATTCTCGCCGAGGTCCACGGCGGGATTTGTGGGGAGCACATGGGCGGCGAACTTTGGCCTTCAAGTCTGCGCCGGGGTTGTGCGGCCTCTGCTGCCAAGGCGCCAAGGCTTTCGTCTTGGCGGTGCGACACTTGCAGCGCCGGGCCGAGCCCGCAGCTCCCGCGGTCGCTCGCCTCCATGAACTGCGCTGGCCCTTCGCTCAATGGGAATGGACCTCTTGGGGCGTTCCCCGGCGTCCGGCAGCGGAGACACATCATTGTGGGGATCGATTACTTCACCAAGTGGGTGGAAGCCGAGCCCACGGCAACCATTACGAGCGGGTCGAGCGGTTCGTATGGAAGAACATCGTGACCGATTCGGTGCCCAGCGTTATCATCGCGATAGCGGCACCCGGTCGCCGACACTCGGTTTCGGAGTTACGATGCGACCTATCACATCGGTGAGGTTTAGCTCGGTGGCTCACCCCGGACCACGGGCTCGTTGAGGTGACCAACCGATCTATCCTGGATGGACTTAGGAAAAGGACCTTGGAAGCCCGATCGAGCTGGGTCGACGAGCTCCCGAACATCCTATGGTCCCTGCGGACTACCCCGAAGACGGCTTCGGGCGAGTCCCCCTACAGCCTTGCATTCGGCATGGAAGCAGTCCTACCTGCCGAGTTGATCATCCCAACATTCCGGGTGGAGAACTATGAGGAATCCACCTCGGCCCAGGGAGTTCGGGCTGGCCTAGACCTGCTAGAAGAACGCAGGGCCAACGCGCACGTAAAAATGCTGGCGTACAACAGAAGTGTAGCCAGGAGTTACGACAAGAGGGTGCGCCCTCGACCCCTCGGGATGGGCGACTTAGTCCTACGCAGGCGATGGCGACCCCGCTCACTCAAGGGCAAGCTTGAACCTAAGTGGGAAGACCACTACCTAGTAATCCTAGATGTCCGATCGGGAACGTTCCGGCTCGCGACTATGATGGCTGACAGTCGAGACTTGGCGTCCACAACCTCAGGAAATATTTTGTCTAAGGACAAAACGGAGGTGAATCGATGTCAAACTCAGGACATTCGAAGGAAGTCGGAGAATGTATGAAGAAAACATATTTGTATTGCCAAAAGAATTTGGGATTACAAAATGTGCCCCTAAGTGGGGAAGTAGCATTACAAAAAGCAAGGGAAAGCCCTCCAAAAAGAAGAAAAAAAGTCTTCAGGCCGCAGCTTCAGGAAGGCTGTCGTCGAAGGGAACCTCGCCAGGCATGTCGACCCCCTGATCCTTGGGGCGTGAGACGAAGGGATCCTCCTCAACCATCGAGCCTGGAGGACATGCTCGGAACCGGCGAGGCAACTTTGTACCCGTACGTGCTCGTCACGACACGGCCCGTCCGGTCGGCCGAGGAGGAAGCCCTCCGACTTCTTGTATGTGTCGTGCCTCCGGTCCTTCTGCGGCGACTCCCTTCCACGCGGCAAGGGCTTCCTGGCGGCCTGCAGCTCGGCCTCCTCGAGGTCGCTTGGCGCCAACCCGAGGCCTCCTCCATCCGAGGCGGTTCTCCGGCCATTGCCGGAGGAGCCTGCAGCCGGCCTCGCCGGCGGCCTCGAGCTCAGCGGTCGACGCGCAACTTCGCGCCCATGTCCGCCGCCGCTCGGCGGCGGCAACCGCCTCGAGTCGACCCGTTCGGGCCTCCTCGGTAGCGGCGCAACGCCAAGTTGCGCTCACCCGAGCCGTGCGCAACGGCCGAGTCGTGCACCCGGTCGAGGAGGCGATGGTGTAGTGGAGATTCTGCACAAGAAAGTGATGAGCGAGCTCGGCCAAGAGGATATAAGCAAAATGGTGCTTACCCACAACGCCGACTTGGCGGACTTGGCGGCAGCGCTTAGGAGCGTGTATAGGTCGAGCCATGTCGGGATGTAGCGCCCCCCGGAGATAGCGGGCCGGGAGCTCTCCCCCGACCCACACCTTGTCCCCCCCGGGCAGTCCGTGCCACCGGGCCACGGGAGGGTCGCTCCGCGGCCCCGAAGGGACCCCCCCCCTCCTTCGGGAAAGGAACGGCTGATCCTTTCCCGACGTGACCAACACGAGTCTGCATGGATGGAGGACGCGGCCCTTCAGTCGCCCCACAGGCTGGGACCAGCACTCTCGGCGGGAGTGGTGGCGCCGGTTGTTCGATCGCCCGATGCCACGGCCGCGCGTCTCGAGTCCACCACCTCCTTGGCCTTCGCCCTCTTCTTGGGCGCCCCTCATCGGCGGTGTGCGAGAGCCACCCCGCCGCAGAGCCGCCGGAGAGCGCGGAGATGGTCCCCTCGGAGCACCCGAGTCGTGGAAGGATCGCAGGTTCACCATCCCTGCAAAAAGGCGACAGATATGTCAGAAGATAGAGTATGGCAGCAATCTAAAAGGAAACTAGACAACGACCACCGAACCCCGAAACCCCAGTCCGTCTGGCACTGGACAAAAAAGAAGCGCCTCTTCCACCCTTTGTTATTGGTGGGGGCGCCGCTAACCCGGAACCCTGGTCGTGCGGCCAGGAAGTAGCCCCCCGACCCCTTGAAGAGGCGGAAGTAGGAGAGGAAAAGGTTGCGGGTCGGGGCGATGTTGGCGTAGTGGCATTCCCAGAAAAACCACAGTACCGCCAAGAGTTGGGGTTATCGGGAAGGCGAAATACGCCACGGGGAGATGCAGGATACGATGATCGGGTGCGGGAAGGCGCAGCCCGGCCTCTAGGGCATCGGCGACAGTGGCAAAGCCCTTGGGAACCGGGTCAAAGCCCGCTGTCCCGCCGCCGGCCAGGAGGTTGAACTCCTCCGGATGCCGTAGCGCCACGGAGAATCCCCACCATGCGCTCGTCAAGGAGTCTTGGTCGTGCGGCCACATCAAGGCCTCTAACTCACGCGCCGCTTGCATCGGAGGAAGGGTGGAAGGAGAGACGAAGGAGAGTGGCGACACGGGTTGTAACTAATGGGGAGGAGGAGGAGGAAGCAGAAGAAGAGGAAGTGGAAGGAAGACCCATCGCACACTAACCTATAAAGGAAGAAAGCGGCTGGAAGAAGCTAAAAGGCACCGGAGCCTATGGAGAATACTTGAAGGAAGACGACGGCAGGACAAGAGAAGAAAGCTCCACTGATAAAGTGGTAGAGAGACGCGGGGCTCCCTATTTATAGAAAAAGGGGAACCTCGACTTTTCGCCTCCCGAGGCAGGCGACAGCATGACACCGCCACATCGCCCAATCGCATCACATCGGGCAGTCGAAGCGCCGGCATCATATTGATGAAGAGCTGACGTGTACACCCCCCCCCAGGTAAAAAACTTATCCCGCACGCCAGCAGCAACCGCACTATCGCGAGCCGTTTTTCGAAGCGGCACGGTGGCGGTTCGGTTTTCTAGGTCTTGAGCGGTTGCTCGACCCCTGGTATTCTAGGCCTTGAGCGGAGCCTCGGCCCCCATCCCGAACGGAGGTTCGGCTATCCCGGTTTTCTAGGCCTGGAGCGGAGCCTCGGCCCCCCATCCCGAACGGAGGTTCGGCTATACTGGTTTTCCAGGCCTTGAGCGGCGGCTCGGCCACACACCTCCCGAACGGCGGTTCGGTTCTTCAGGTCTTGGCGGCGGCTCGACCAGTTTCGAGCCTTGAGCGGCGGCTCGGCCACACACCTCCCGAACGGCGGTTCGGTTCTCCAGGTCTTGAGCAGCAGCTCGACCACTGGCTTTCCAGGCCTTGAGCGGCGGCTCGGCCACACACCCCTCCCGAACGGCGGTTCGGTTCTTCAGGTCTTGAGCAGCAGCTCGACCACTGGTTTTCCAGGCCTTGAGCGGCGGCTCGGCCACACACCCCTCCCGAACGGCGGTTCGGTTCTCCAGGTCTTGAGCAGCAGCTCGACCACTGGTTTTCGTGCCTTGGCGGCGGCTCGGCCACACCCTTCCCGAACGGCGGTTGGTTCTCTCAGTCTTGGCGGCGGCTCGACCACTGGTTTTCCAGGCCTTGAGCGGCGGCTCGGCCACACACCCCTCCCGAACGGCGGTTCGGTTCTCCAGGTCTTGAGCAGCAGCTCGACCACTGGTTTTCTAGGCCTTGAGCGGCAGCTCGGCCACACACCTCCCGAACGGCGGTTCGGCTCTCTGTGTCTTGAGCAAGACTCGACCATCGGTTTTCCTGTGCCTTGAGCGGCTCGCCACACACCTCCCAACGGCGGTTCGGTTCTCCAGGTCTTGAGCAGCACTCGACCACTGGCTTTCTGTGCCTTGAGCGCGGCTGGCCACACACCTCCCGAACGGGCGGTTCGGTTTTCTGTGTCTTGAGCAAAGAGCTCGACCATCGGTATTCTGTGGCCTGAGCGGCTGGCCACTCACCCCGAACGGCAGGTTCGGCCATCATGGTTCTTCGTGTCGTGTGCGTGACTCGACCCTTGTAACAAAATGACGGGTCGGCAAGCAGGTGAAGGACCTCGCTGTCTCAACTCGACTTCCGGACGCCGGCTTGGCAACGGTATCGGGCGCTCTCGACTCTCTTCATCCCGAACGACGTTCGCCATCATGGTTCTTCGTGTCGTGCGTGACCTCACCCTTGTAACAAAATGACGGGTCCTGCAGTTGTGAGGACCTTGCGCTGCCTCAACCCCTCGACTTCCGGACGCCGGCTTGGCAACGGGTATCGGGCGCTCTCGACCCTTCATCCCGAACGGCAGTTCGCCATCATGGTTCTTCGTGTCGTGCGTGACCTCGACCCTTGTAACAAAATGACGGGTCGGTAAGGTGGAGGACCTTGCGCTGCCTCAACCCCGACTTCCTGACGCCGGCTTGGCAACGGTATCGCGCCTCTCGACTTCTTCATCCCGAACTGCAGTCGCCATCATGGTTCTTCGTGTCGCAGGCGTGACCTCGACCCCTAGTACCCAACGACGGGTCGGTAACAGAGACTTGGACATCGCCGGCCCTTACCTCGAGCGGCTGCTCACCCACTGGTTCAACTGGCCCACTCGCGAGTCTCAATCTCGACACGGACGCCGGCTTGGCAACGGTATCGCGCCTCTCGACTTCGCATCCCGAACGGCAGCTCGCTCATGGTTACCTGTGCCTCGAGCGCAGCCGGCCACACACCTTCCGAACGGCAGCCGGCTATCACGATTTTGCAAGTCGTGGTCCGTGACTCGACCCTAGTACCCAACGACGGTCGGTAACAGACTTGACATCGCCGCCCTTACCTCGAGTGGTCGCCACCCACCGTTCAATCGCCCACTCGCGAGTCTCAATCTCTGATTACCGGACGTCGGCTTGGCAAACGGAACTCGGGCGTCTCCTCGACCCCATTATCCCGAACGGTAGTTCGGTACATGATCTTGAGCGACGGCTCGATCATCGGCATCTTAGGCCTTGAGCGGTGGCTCGGCACTATATCCCGAACGACGGTTCGGTGACAACGGCTTTCTGGGTCTTGAGGTTCCTCGGCCCCCATTATCCCGAACGGTAGTTCTACATGATCTTGAGCGACGGCCGATCATCCATCTTAGGCCTTGAGCGGTGGCTCGGCACTATATCCCGAACGACGGTTCGGGCGACTATGGCTTTTGGGTCTTGAGCGGAGCCTCGACCCCGCACTCGCAGAGGACTTTGGTCAATCATGACACAACACTGGAACTTCGTCCGAGATCGCACGGCAATCGTGCTCTTCCAGCACCACCCCAAATTGCCCCGCAGGAGTGGCTTTGTGGGGTAGTGATATGATTGGCATGACGACACTGGTCTTCGTCGATACCGGTTGACGCCATCGCCTCCCGCGCTCCAACCGCCACGATGTGACAAACCGACGCCGCTTCTCTCAAAGATCGCCTCAACTACCCGCCCAACCGACTCACTCGCACCACCGCGTGGTCGTAATGCACACCACTTGGCCGCATGGAGCCTCCTCCGGCCCAACCTATTTAACCCAACAGGACAAGGATCTGGGGGAGGAGGAGGATCATTATCATCATCATCTTCTTCTTCTTCCCATAAACACTCCAAGAGGTGAGTAGACTCGGACACCCCGCAATTCCCTCTCTGAGGAACTCCGGCTGACGGGCCGACATCGACTTTAAGGGCGGAGGGTCATGGAGCATCCAACCCGCTTGTTGCAGACTGCCCCCGACGGCCGAGGAGCGCGCACCGCTGAGAGCTCGGACGGGCGCGAGCAGGAGCCATCGACGGGCCCGAACCACACCGAGACGACCCCCCGGTTTCCGGATTTCGCACCGCGCGCCCCGGGGTCACGGTAAAAAGTTGTTTCCCCTAACAGAAATAAAGAGAGCTCATCAACACAGAACCAATAACAAGTTATGGTCAGTTCCATGATATGTAGTTATAACTTGCAGTAAGCATAGATGGTTAAATGGAGCTTCTTTTAAATGAGACTTGGTGTCTTCTTTAACTTATGCTTATTTCTCTATCATTTAGCACACGGAAATAAGAAACAGAATTCCTGCCATAATTATGAAAAGTACAAGTGATGGAGGAATACTAATGAAGAAAAGAAGAATATTGAAGCATCACCCTCATTTTGAACAGTCAAAATGGATCATTACCTAATGATAATTTAATCACCGATCATTGTCGTCGTATCCTGATGAGAAATGGAGCAAAAGTCAAAACTCATACAAAAAAAAAAGGGTGTTGTTTCAGAAAGTCAATCGATGATCCACCTCAAAAGTCAAATCTGTATCCCAAAAACAGATTAAAATAATAAACCTATTCGAAATCTATAATTCACCAACATGGAATAGAAATGAATAGACTAGTGTATCGTATATTTTAATGTCTACGATATTTATGTATCAAATTTAGTTATCAAAAATTAGGGTTTTAAGACATTATTTAAGAAATTTTCGTGTATTAAATTCATTTGTTAAAGATTAAGGGTCTGACGGCGTTGACCTTGCGGCAGAGATGCTGGTGTTATAATGCACAAACCATGTGCTACCGAGCTAATTGGATATAGATTGCAGTGATCTTACTGCAAGCCTCGTAATGATGAATTCAATTATAGCATTAAAGGATGAATTAATGCCATTGATTCGCCTTCCTTCCTCCTCTGTCGATTGATGCCATCGAAGGACGAATTCCAAACAATAGAACCTTTTTACCACTGATTATATTTGCATACACGTAAGAGAGTAGCACAGTGTTGGATCGCCAGATTGGGGTGGGATTAAGGACGGAGGTTGATGCTAAACAGGCGCAGTCCTGCTGTAAGGAACAGGGGAGGAGGTCGGCTGCTCCTCTTCGTTCTCGCCGGACATTTCCTCCAGCGATTTGCCCTTCGACTCGGGCACCAGGAAGGTCAAGATGAGGCCCAGAAGATTGGACGCCGCCAGCACGAAGAGCGCGTTGCGGACGCCGATGCCGGCAGGGTACCCCTTGTCCCGCTTCGTCGGGTCCCGGCTCTGCGCCGCGTACAGGAATCCGAAGGCGCCGACGATGGCCCCGGCCTTGCCCGCGGCTGCCGAGATGCCGTGGCATGTGGACCGCAGCCGCGCCGGGAAGATCTCCGCCGGCACGATGAAGGTGGTGCTGTTGGGCCCGAAGTTGGCGAAGAAGAAGGTGAACCCGTACATGACGACGAAGCCGATGTGGTGGCCCGCGGTGGTCCAGTGATGGTAGGGGATGGCGAGGCCGAGCATGAACACGGTCATGAAGAAGAAGCCCATGAGCTGGATGGTGAACCGGCCAATGGTGTCGATGAAGGCGACGGTGAACCAGTAGCCCGGCACGGTGCCGCAGAGCGCGATGAGCGTCTGCGCCCGGGCGATCCGGAACACCTCCTCGATGGCGTTCATGGTGGCCGGCTTGGGGATCCACCCGATGGCGCTGAAGATGTCCTTCTGGAAGAGATTCTGGCTGTAGAAGGCGATGTCGAGGAGGAACCAGGTGGTGGTGGTGCCGACGAGGTGGACGCCGTGGCGGCGGGCGAACTCCCTGGAGAAGAGGCCGAAGCTGTTGGCCTCCTTCATGGTCAGATGCTCGACCTTGTCCTGCTCCTCCACGATCTCCACCTGGAGGACCTTCGACATGTCCGCGGCAGCCTGCTTCGCGTTCTTGGCGATCAGGGCGGTGTATCGCGCGGTCTCGGGCATCTTCATCCGCCAGTAGTATGTCAGGGCCGCCGGCGCGGCACCGAGCATGAGGATGATGCGCCAGATGTAGTCGGCCTCCGGCACGGTGGAGCCGGCCCGGTCAACGGCGTAGGTCGGCGCATCGAAGTGGTTCTTAAAAGCGGCAGAGACGACGAGGGCGACGATCCCGCCGCCGAGGATGCCGAAGCCCTGCATGGCGAAGACGGCGGCGATGAACGCGCCGCGGGTCTTCTTGTTGGCGTACTCCGACATGATGGTGGCGGAAAGCGGGTAGTCGCCGCCGATGCCAAAGCCGAGCCAGAAGCGGAAGAAGCAGAGCGTGGCCACGACGCCCTTGGCGGTGTGGCCGAAGGAGAGGCCGGAGGCGACGGAGCAGATGACCATGAGCATGAGGGTCATGCCGTATACCTTCTTGCGACCGAGCTTGTCACCGAGCCACCCAAAGAAGAGCTGGCCGGAGAGGGTGCCGCAGAAGGCGACACCATTCACAGCGGCGGCCACGTTGGGCGGGAGCGTCCCGGGCGAATCCGAGCTGGGGTCGAAGTAGTAGATGCGACCGAGGAGCTTGGTGACCAGGGAGATGCAGAAGAGGTCGTAGGCGTCGGTGAAGAAGCCCATGCCGGCGATTACTATGGCCGTGAAGTGGTACAACTGCGTCTTGGCGACATCCAGGGCATTGAGGACTTGGAGCTGGTCTCCTGCCATTGTTGCCGCGCTTCGTCCTCCTTCCTACTTCCTTCTGAACACATGCAACTGCAAGTAGCAGTAGCACGTAGCATCAGCGCAAAACGATTCCTAAATGGCGTAGAACTACGTCTACTTGTTCGACTCCGAATCAGAAACCGGCGTTCGTTTAGAATTCATAATGAAATCCTTCAGAAAATTCCTCTCTGTTTCAGAAACCAAATCAACACAGCAGAAAGAGTTCCCAACATCCCGTCACAGACACCCTTCGAAGAGGGGAACCACAAAGTTCGGCAGTCGAAGGGAAAGGGATTCCTCAAAAGGTAGAATCCCGAAACAACAAATAGGAATATTCTCGTCAGGGCACCATCGTTGACTACTCAAAAAACACGAAAGATAGGGAGAGGCCATAGATCCACAAAACAGACGTTGCCTAAGATCATGAAATGGAACAACAAGATGGAGATCAAAACTCCATGCGATTTAACTTGACTAAAATCATCAGAAAAAAGACTCTTTGCACGCATGCAGGGAGTACATTTGGACACAGAATAGTGTCAGCAGGGGGCGTACGTGGGGAGACGTTCAACTACCTTCTCCGTAAGAGGAGATGAAGCCCAGGTCGGGTTGCAGAGAGAACCGGCGAGGGGCGAGCAGGGGCAGAAAGCGGTGGAAGGGATGGTGGGAGTGGGGGGAGGTATTAATTGGCGTCGGGACTCGCGGAGGCGAAGGCATCTCCGGGTATATTCGCTCGCCCTCGCGGCGGTCAACGCTTCCCATGCTGGCCAGGAGAAGGGGCCCACAGAAGAAAACAGCTCATCTCTGTTCCCACGTTGCATACGTGCTTCCTTCAATAAGAGGTATTTTAGTCATTTTGGGGATTAGACGTTGTACTATACACTTCATGTATGGAAGTCGTGAGGGGTATTTTAGTCATGTTGAGGATTGGATATTGGACGACCTTCTCTCATTGACTACTGGCCTTCCATGGTGGAGGTGGGCGGAGTGATTGCCATCTCCCAGTTGCTGCGTTTCTTGACCTTCTCCTCCGCGTCTCTCAGCTTCTGCTCTCGGGTGGAGGTCCACTCGAGCAGGATGCAATGTACTTGTCGGATAATAACCTTCAGCGATATCATTTCCTTTATCGATGTTTGATCTTTTCTTCTCTCTTGAAACATCAAAAATGGAAACATAGATTGTTTGTCGCTAAAATGTTCTCAGCTGCAGTATTTGTTGCTGAAGCTTCTCTTCTCTCTCGCTTTCTCTATGCAGCCACACCGATGGTTTAGTGTAGTGGGCCAGAGAGATTAAACATAATATTATGTGCATGTTCAACTATGCAAGATTAAACAATGACAATACAAGTTTATATAAATAGAAGATACAAGTTGTCTGCATCCTTGCAGTTTTTTAAGATACTTACATTTTGTGTGATGATTAAGCAAACCATCAGATAAGATCAATGCATTTGTTTACACAGCAGACGGCAGTCAGTGAATACAACTAGTAATAATAATAATAATATATTCTTGTGTCCCTTGTGGCTGTTTGGTCTTACAAATCATGTCTGTGGAAGTCCACAGGAACAATGGAAGAATATCCCATGGAATTATTGGCGCTAACTTGGAATCATAGCTGATCGAAGATGTTTAAATACAGTACTTTGATTAATAATGCAAAGAAATGCAAGTCATTTATTATTATCTCATATCATTTTTTATAATAGTTCATTGTCGATGAACCTTGATGTCATGATCGCGGAGTCAACACAGCTTGGTCCAGCACAAGATGCGTAGGTTTTGCTTTGGCAGATGCTCGGGTGGTGGAATCGAGTGTCGGGTCCGATTAAGCTAGAGACTCGTCTCATGAGCGCAACCTCCTCTCGGGTGTCGGTTTGTCACGCGTCTCACCCGGATCCCTACACACAGGTCAAGATCAGGAGAGAGATTTCCTAACCTAATCCTTCCGAAGTTTTCCTTTTGTGTATAAAAAGAGATATACGGAAAAAATGCCGAGAAATACAAGTCGATCATTCTATCTCATATCAATCTTGCAGAGATCATTCTATTTGTCATATCAATCTCTTATAATAATCTCTGCCTCCATGAACACATTTATTATTTGTTTTGTGCTCAATCTCAAATGATCGACGAAACACCGTCAATATGTTTATACAATTTTAAGCTTACAGATTGCTTGCATCATTTTGGCATCATAGTGTCGGCTGTGAGAAAATTTGCAATCGAAAAGCCCAATCGGAAGAATGTTTTGACTTTTCATCGATGCCTTCATGAACAGAAACATGGTCAGATGATTAATCAAGAGTGAAAACGATCTCAATATCTCTTACAGAGTTGTGTTGGGAGACAAAATCCACAACTTTTGACAACGGCAGCCAAGATTTCCACAAAGACATGCTTAAGCCACACTCTGTAGCTTTGAAGCTTGGTTCCTTCACCGAGTGAACCAAACCTGCACAAGCAAAATATGAGACACAGGTGAGAAAATGTTCAAGCAAGTCGGGAAGGAAGAACAAGAGAGCTGTGTGCTGATAGATAACCTTCAAACAAAGGTACCAGAAAAAAAAAAAAAAAAAAGTCAAGCTCCACATTTTTGACCAATCTCTCCAGAATGAAACTTGTGGCTAATTAACTTCAACGCATAGCACAAGTCAAGCGAGGGTTACCTTTAAAGAGCCACGAGAAGCCAACTTCTCCTTTCTGGAGTCTCAAAGCCGACATTGCTTTCTGCTTTCTGGATCACGCATGGGTGGGTGGACAAGCAGAGTATGGGCGCAGAGCCTTCACAAGCTATGGGCGCACAGGGACAAAACTCAAGGAGTTCCGTTGGTCAAAGTCACAGACTTTTGAATCCATGCAAGCATGGAGACGCACTCCATCTTAAACTAATGTTTTGAGGGACTACAAATCCGCGGAAGCAAGCAAAAGTCACCCATCTTGTTCTCCTTCTTCCGGAGGGAAGATGGTGTGGGATATTCTTGGACCAGCAGATTAGAATATGAACATTGAACATGATCATGAAGCACGTTTGCTTGGTATTCAGATATGACACATGTTCTAATTTGGCACGGTATAGAAGTTACCTGAATTGTGCTTGAAGGGTTATATGCACTGCACTTTTACATGGACTGTCAACAAAGCTTCATTCAAAGAGCATGAGATTCTGTTCTCTCTCTCTCTCTCTCTCTTTGTAGAGCAAGAGTAATAGTTAGGAAGGATTGGATTCTGGCTGGGAAATGTGCTGCTTGAATGGCTGAAACATGCAGAGTAAGTGTTGGAGATGGGCATACTTTGCAAACAGGGAAGATGTAGAAATGTTACCCAGTGTTCCATGTGAGTCCACTGCTTCTGATGATGAAGAAACAGAATCAGATGTCTAATTCATTGCAGCTGTTCTTAGAGTTTGTATGTGAGCCTTTTGCATCAGTTGTTCATGAGCAATGCTGACAAGATCTCATTTAAATTCACCAGCATGTTGCTTGATTTAGGCATATGATGATAATTCTCAACATTGATATCCCAAACCATCTGCTCATCAAAGAATCTATATTTTCACTTCTAAAATAGATTGACAGGACTTAGCATGCAAGTGGGAGCTGCCACTGTTCTGATAAGGTTACTATCAGTATGTCAATCATAGAACAGAACTCTTATCATGTCAGTATCTCAAACAGCTGGTTCTTTGAACACACACAAAATTGTTAGGCAGCAAACCCTACATTCCCCTTGATGTGTTCCAAGCTATAATTCCTGCTGTTTTGCCACCCATCACATCTGAGGTCCCACAGAATTTTCTAGCACATTATGGAGTTTTGAAGCATACAGCAATGTTGAGGAGGCTTCCCTGTGGGTGTGAGGAGTGGTTTCAGAGCATTCTGAGCCAAGAATTCTGAGAGCTATAAAGCTTATTTGATGGTCATGGATTTGCCACATTGAAGCGTGTTCTACTTGCAATCTGGAAGTTTGAAGGTCATGTTCTATTTTATTTAGTTTTGTACTTTTTTTGTGAGGATCATTGGACTTATCTGTTCATTCTCATTCATAGCTGATGCCAAAAAAAAAAAAAGTTCTGCTGATAATGACAACTGAATTGAGCAATTAAAAACTATGAAATGTGTCAATTTTTCCCCATTTTTTTCCCAGAAAATCCTTTTGTTTGGATCTGGAAAACTATCTCTAGTCTTACTTGTGAATGATGCACTGACCATTAAGATAAAATTAACTAAAAAAAATGATAGAACTAGCTGAGAAGAAATTTAAGGAGAGAGAAACAAAATAAAAAAAAATAAAAGAAGGAAGAAAAAGTAGAGGTCTTTTTCTTTCTTTTGTTCCATCTTCCTCCTAAAACACTCTAATTCTTTCTTCTTCTTCTTTTTTTCTTTTTCATAAGTTTGCCTCTCCTTTGATCCACAAGCATGTAAGAACAAGATTAATGATGTAAGATGAGTGATGTTACATATAATATTTATGCTTTATAGACTCTAATTGATTTGGACTATACATGATTTGAGTGTCTGAATGGGTTTGAGAAATGCCCACCCGATACTGTAGGATTCGGGTCCGGATCCACCCTTAGATAATCCGACCCGGAGAAACTCGAACTAACGTTCTCGGTCCGTTGAAAGGAGGCGAACGGGAGTTGGCCGCTTTGACTGGCCGTTCTTCCGCTCCTTCTTCCTGGTTCCCTCCTCCATGGCCGCTCAATCTGCTTTCACTGAGCCACTTCTCTCCCCATGGACGCCCCGACGCTCCTCTTGCTCCCCCCTTCTTCTTCCCCCTCTCTTCGCCCTCTTTCTCCCTCTTCCTCCTCGCAACCATCGTCGCCTCCGCCTCCTCCTCGGCGTCCGAGCATCTCCTATAGCATCGGCATCTCGATCACCAATGCCTCTTCACGGCAGGCGAGAGACGACGCGTGGTCCTGCCTGGTCATCCTCCTCACGTTCTGGTTCTTCGGTACGCCCATCTTTGCGATTGTTGCCTAAATCATGATCCTCGACGAGGATGGTACTGATGTTCTGAGCCGGCAGCCTCCATGACGTTGATCCTCGGTTTCTATGGCTCCTCCAACCTCGTCTTGGGCCCGAATTCCTCCCGGATTCTGCGGGCCAATTCATGGTTCGTGCAGGATATACAGGTCGGCAGGCACCCGATCCTTCGCCTCGACGCCCCGCTTCGCTGGTTTACATTGTGCCTTTTGCAGGTTAAATCGGATGAGGAGTTGAGGCAGGTCCCGACGCTGTATGGGTTTCTTGAGCCTCCGCCGCTCGACGTATTGACGACGTGGTCGGAGAACCGAAACGTGTCCATGCCGTCCAACTTCCACCAGGCAAGACTCCATGGATGTTTCTGTAGAGTTATAATTGCTTTCCGCATGCTTGTTTCAATAACAGGAGAGTGTGGGTTGCTTGATGCAGGAATGGATATACTATCTCAACGAGGGTGCTCAAGTCGAGATTACTTACAGCGTGAAATCACATGGCACATACCCATTGATCCTCGTCATCGCGCAAGGTGATTAGCATCGTGCATTTCATCTCAATAATACATGTTTAACCAGTGAAGCTTACAATTGTGTGGCTCGTATTTGTGTTTGAATTTAGTATAAAAGGCCATGGCACCTACTGAATTCAAACATGTGGATTAATGTTCTCCAAAGTGGAAAATGGATGATAAGGTGCTATTATTGGTTATCCAGAAGCAAACGGGCTGGAAGGTGGACAGTTCAATAATATGTTTTGATACCTTTAATATCATGACCACAAATCACACCCTGAGAAAAGTTTTTTCGTCTCTTGGTAAATAGAGTCATCTATTCTTTAGTAACTACAAAGTGCCATGAACCACAGCACTAGAATACCAACCCCTGAAGCTGCAGGAGGATTGCAACCACCTCATTTTTGTAGATCTCATAGGAAGATCCCAAGCTTCAGGTGACTTGGTTTTAAGGATTTCTTTTTGAACACTTACAGGAGCTGATAGAAAATTTAGTTGCATGAACTTCTTTTTTCACTTTTTATATTCCTCTGGTACCTTCAAAAGAAAAGAAAAGTTCTGAAACATCCTCATCCTCTTGCTTTTGGCCATGAATAATTGCATGTTTGATGACACTTGTTAATATCTAAATATGTCCATGTACAAAGATCGGGCATTTGTCCCCTCATGATGTTAGTAACATTAAATCACAATCAGGTAATTATAAAATAGGATTGCTGTTTTATGCATCATTTTCTTGTAAACAACGAGAACAAGCCTTAATATCCCAACTATTCTTTCATTTGGGAAAAGATATTTTTGTTAGGCACCATATTAGATTGTTATTGTCCTGGTAATATGATCTTATACTGAGTCGTAACAAAGGGAAAAAGCTGAAATTTGAGTCAGTCAGTGTAACACAATCGTCTACAATCTTTCATAGAGTGTAATTGATAAATGTAACTTAATTATCATTCACATCTTATAAATCTATATGGCTTATAAATGGATCTACCTTGTTTTAGGCAGATTGGAGAGTCACATGGATACCATTTTTCAATTATACTCACCTTCTAATTACTGTCTCAGTAGAAAATAGATATATTATTGCAGTTATATTGACTGTTCATCAGGTTGAAGCAAATTCTGATCAAGAACCCGGATCTAATGGCCAATACTTTTGTTTTAGGCAAGGACAACCTTGTTCAATGGATTGAGCAACCATCACATCCCAATACTACACTGTCATGGTCACTCATACATGGTAAGGCTCTTAAGCAATGACATTAAGAGCTTTCTGAAGGAGTTGGAAAGTTGATTGAATTTGACAATTCAAATACAGGTAATGGCAAAATTCAGCAGACTATCGACAAGCCTTCTGATTATTATATTGCTGTGGGTAATTTGAACAACATAGAAATCCAGGTACATATTGCGTTTGTCAACTTTTATTTTACTTTATTTCATAATAGCACTCAATGAATTATCACAGTTTAGTCTGGAGAGTATCATGCTTTACTCTAGTGAAATATTTTATCATAGATTTGTGGATTCTACTAGTGTCCTTGTTTCTTACTGCAATATTTGTCAGCTTGTACTTGAGGGCTTGAATGAGCAAATTGTTTTTCCTGCATTGGTGCTTTTGAGCAGTTTGAGCATGGGCAAATTCTGTGCATTCACTTGAGAAGAAGGAAAATCTTGCAAGTGGAGAGGGATATCACTCTAGCATCAGTTTGAACCTAGACAATTACTGCATTTCTGCAGTGTTCTTGAAATTATGAGGATTAGGTTCCTTCAAATTGCTAGGCAGATAATTCTGTAGGTATCGTGGTCTTTCAATCTTTATGTTCAACTTATTTTAATTCTGACTCCTTAAACCACATTTTTTCTCCATCTCAACTGTTAACACCCCCATGAGTTCCAAAGATGAAGTTTTTTTATCAGATCCATCCAACTGCAAATCGCATATTAGGTGATTTTGCAGTCCCGGATTGTATGCTTTATGAAATTGGGCAGTTCGTTGAAAATTCTCTCTCTCTCTCTCTCTCTCTCTCTCTCTCTCTCTCTCTCATTCATGAGATACTTAACGAAGTTTTTTTCAGCTCTGAGCAACAAAATGACAAATGGAATCGATGTAGTGTGATAAAAAAAATTGGATCAGGACTTCTTCATCCTCCAAAATTCAAGTCATTGGGCTTCAACTGTTATTTTATAGTGCGATATAGACCTTTTATTTCATAACTGTTTCAGGGACATAAAACAGAAACAGCCATAAAAAAAGGAAATGGTTAAAACTATCCTAAAATTAAAATAATCATTAAATAAAAGAAATAGTTGAAACAGCTAGACAATGGCTAAAATATTTAATCAAGTCGATGAAATTAAACCAATAAATTTGTGTTAAGCTAAATTTAAGTGGAGAGGAGAAATTTTAAGTTTTTTCTCTTTCAATGTTAACAAAAGACATTGTGACAAAAAATATATTTACCAGGAATCAAGGCAGCTGGTGTGTGTGGTATTAGCATCACAACTTTAAGGCAGGTCAAGCTAACTTAACTGCATCCATGTTTCACAGTTATTCTTGATCTATCAGTACTTAATCCCTAATTCTTTGTTGTACTTGAATTGCATCTGTTTTGGTAGTTATTTGAAACATAAAATTGAATACGATGCACATTAGCAATACAGTGTTAAACTTCCCAATGAGTTCACTTTAGATATCTGCTTTATCCATATATATTAGTCTCAGTGTATATCTTGAATTATTTTTCCTCAAACATTGGTTTCTTGAAACAGGTTCAACTAACCTTCAGAATCCAGGCAGTCTTGTACAATACAACTGGGGCATATTACAAATGTTCACTACATCACAGGTTCTGTGCTTTGAAGTTGTCCTTACAAAGGGCCAACCTTGCAATTCTAACAACTCCAGCCCCAGACCCAGTAAAAGCCTCACTATTTGACTTTTTTTCTTATGCATATAGATGCTTACTTCCAAGAATAGTCATTTTCCATTTGCATATTGAAGGAAATTCAAATGAATACAGAGCTGAAGTGCATCAAGTGCCTAAGTCATGCATCTAACATTAACTGATTGATTATGATGTTCATACAGAGGATCTGCTCATGAACATTAGAATTAAAATAATTTAAAAACATAAGATAGCATGTAGCTCTTACCAGTCTCATTATCATCCAACTTTTCTATGGCTTTAAATTTATTGTTCAATAGACCGAAGAGGAAATCTGATGTTTTGTATATTTTGACTAAGCAATTGCAAGTCATAGCTACATCCATATATAATTTTACAAGTGTCAACCTTACGAACTGAATTAAAGATTTTTCATTGTTATTTCTTGATGCCATATAACTCATGATTTTCCCTATCTTATTGGAAAAGCTAATTAAGAAACAATATATTTATTTATTAGATGAAATGGCTCCACATCCTATATCTTAGTTCTAACAGTTGTTTGGAGGATCAGCTCGTGTTATTGCCCTGCCATTACATTAGAGCTTTCTTCACAGAATACCAAACTGTTTCACAATTCTTGTTCTTTATTTTTTGAATTTTTCACAAACTCCTTTAACTCTTTGTTTAAGTTGTGCTTAACTAATCATAGCTAATCTCTTGCAAGATATGGCTGCTGATTTTGTTCAGGATGCCAATTGAAAAATGTTATTTGGATAGAAGAAGTACTTGTGGCTCTCTGTCTCTCTCTCTCTCTCTCTCTCTTTTTCATTGTTTATAAACTTTAAGGGGTGGTTAACTGTCACCTATGCCCTTTAATTGCAACCTGGAATCTATGATCTCTGATCAGTGCATGCAGTTTCAAATGATGAATTACTTTCCTGCCAAGGAGCAAAAATAAAAGTACCATGATCCCTTGATGTACTAGATTTGTTTAGTAGATCTTAAGTGATCTTATGAGTTGGTTCTTAAGTGCGAACATGTTGTTTCATCACTGGAAATGCCATGTGAAACTTCTTGTTCAGAGGTACTAATGGTCATCTCATTAGACTATGCAGATTAGTGAATGGTATGTTAAGCTGTCATATGGGCCGCGGTGGATTACTTATTTTCTTGGATCAGGTAACTGTGTGTACCTACTTGCTAATCTAACTTTCTATTATTCTGAAGTTATTCTTCAGTGATTTTTTTTTTTCTTCGGCTGGTGTAGGTTTGATGACTCTAATGATTTTCATGGCGTTCCAAATATTTAGCAATCTACAGTGTGACTCTCAAGAAAATACTACTCATCAAACAGCAGAGGTGACAACCGTGAGGCGTCCTCTGCTTGCTAACAAGGATGATGACAGTCAGAGCTTAGGATCATCCTATGAATCCGTTTCCCACGATGAGGAAGATATTGAAGAGCAGCCTGCGACAGGACCAGAGTTGCTTAAAGATGGGGAAATCAACAACTCCCAAGAGCTCTGCGCCATCTGTTGTGATGCTCCTAGGGATTGTTTCTTTCTTCCTTGTGGACACTGTGCCATGTGCTTTACATGCGGGACAAGGTAATGTTATTATAAATTCATTGAATTTGAAATTGGTTATGCCGTTGCCTTGAAGTTAATAATTTCCATGGACTGATCAAGTACATCTTGAGCATGCAGGATTTTGGATGAGGCTGGCATATGTCCCATCTGCCGGAGGAAGATGAAGAAAGTGAGGAAAATTTTTGCAGTTTGAGATCCATGGGTGATAATATGCCCCACTGGCAATTCCACGCGGTAATATAATTTTCATGCCCTGTTATTGTAGTGGTTGCCCTGAGATCATCCTAAGCACACAAGGTGGAAACCTCATTGTGCTGCATACTTAATAAGATTGCATCTCAATCCTACTTGGTGGAAAGGCTAGACTTTACATGAAGTTTAAACTCTAAAGACTAAAATGTTGTTCAGATCCTCTTAGAGATCAGGATAAAGTTAAACACATGGTGATTATAGTTTGACAGGCCTAATATAATACGATGTACAACTATAATCAATGCCTTTTCACTGTGTATTTTGTTTTCAAGAGCTCTAAGTTGGAAATTTTTGTCTGCTCCACTGCTGCTATTTCTGTTTCCGGTAGATGATAAGTTTTTTTTCCTTAGGATTAGCTATATGAATCTTTCATCATTATTGAGACCGGTAAAAATATTTGATAATTCTGCATTATCAAATTTTCTTTCTATAGTTAAAGCTCCATTCACAGAAAAACTATATGGGTGGGAAATGTTATCCTTACTGCACACAGGAATAGCAATGCATGCTCATATGGAACTAAAAAATTAGTCAATGTAGCATATATTTTACTGATGAATAAAAAATATTATAAAATCAATTAAATTGTGTTATCTATTGCTGCATCATTTAATATTGACTTGGATCTTGATTTTAATCCATCTACATGAATCAAGCATTAATTAAATTGGATTTCTATCTCTGATACAGATTTAGATCCCAACAATAAACCAAAACGTCCAGTTTTGCTTTTAGAAAATATCCTAAATGCGCACTTAGTTTTAGAAAAAGGATATTTTCGTATTCTGTAACACTAATCTTTGTTAAAATCCCGTCCACCTTTAACCAAATCACCGACCGTAAAATCGAACCGGGATCGGTTTCCGACCACACATTGACCGAGTCGAGACGTTCAAGTATAAATCTCATCAGCTGCGCAGCGCCAAACAACAACCAGCCTACTGAAGCAATGGCTGAAGCCTAGCACTGGCGGGACCCGTGTGTCTCAGCCTGTCATTACGCGGTAGACAACGGTGGGTGAGTTCGTATAGGTACATG
This sequence comes from Musa troglodytarum, assembly GCA_023547065.1. Classification (NCBI taxonomy): domain Eukaryota; kingdom Viridiplantae; phylum Streptophyta; class Magnoliopsida; order Zingiberales; family Musaceae; genus Musa; species Musa troglodytarum. Next base: position 55,008,552 of record CP097506.1, on the reverse strand, counting down.
AGAAGTGATACTCAAATAGAAGCAAAGCTTCTCGTGGCGGGAAAAGTCGTTGGAGACGGTTTGAACGAGTACTTTTCCGAAATAGCCCGTTTCCTCTCGACTTACTACATCTCGCTCCTCGAACAATTAATTCCATGTGCCCCCTTTTCTTACCGACCATTTCATGAATCGACCGCGGACAATAAACCACATTCTATGTTAGTTATTTGCACCTATAAATTTTTGGCTCGTATCGTGGTGGTGATTCGTGACCCACATCTCAAGATTTTTCGATGTTCTGCCTCTGCGGCCGCCCCCATCGTTTCCGTCGTTGAGATCCTTCGCAAGCTCCGAAGCGGCGGCGCTTGCGATGCCTCCGACACGGGCCACGGCGAGAGCCTTGGCGGCCTCTTCGGTTAGATCCCGTCGGCATTCTTCAACCGAGATCCGTAAGAGAGGAGGCGATCCGACCGTGCTCGCCGATGTCCGGTCCGTCGATTCGTTCAAGCCCCTTCTCTGTAGTGCAAGCAAAAGGCGGCCGCGAAGTGGTGATAGAAAGACCAAGCGTGCGTAGCGGTCGATGGTTGAGGCGGCAGGGTTTGGAGTCGTCATTGAAGCTGGAAAATAATTGGGCAAGAAACCAGTGCAGATCTCCAAATCAGGACGAAGATAGTGAGTCTCCACCGCCTTCAGTTACAACCATTTCTTGGGATAGATCATGAATTGGGTGAGAGAATTGGCAAGGCATCCTAGAAATCCTTCCGTTGCAAAAGCATTAACATACCAGAAGAGGTGAGGCTCATTCGATTGTGGAGCTCCATTCACGTGCACTTTTATCCGGACAGGAAATGCTCTTCAGAAGAACTCCAAGAATATGCCCTAACCCGTCACATTTACAGGTACCTTTTCTTTCTTTTTATGTGCAAGTTCTATAAGAGCATCATATGGTTTATATAAATTGAAGTGTTAAAGTTGGAAATGGATTAAACAATTATAAAGTCATGTTGACCACAAATCTGAGGAACTTAGATATGGACTCAGAAGATGCATTGCAGAATCATTTTAACCCCATTCTGCTTTTTAGCTTTCATTTAAAGCATGCTTAGTGAGTTTGTGAGGTTTGGTTCTCAAAAATCTGGCCTCTGATTGGTATAACCAAACTTTGATTAAATTAAACTGGTGTCCCGTTTCTGCCTTACGTTCTTACATGGTTCACTTTAAATTAAACTGGTGTCCTGGTATTAGATTGCCCATTTAGGCTGTAAATATAAATTTGGGAAATGCATCTTATTTTTGAGCATCACGTAGTTTGAATTAGTATTACTTCAAGTGTATGACAACACTATTAATTGGGCACTCGTCAAATAGGCTGGAGGATATGACTTCTCTGCTAATGCGGCGGTGGCTTCGATACCCTTTTCTAAATATACTGGATATTTTGGACATCCCTCGTAGAGCACAAATTAAGTGCCTCACTTGATTTCTCTATCCTCCAGAGCTGTCTAAGGACATTAGCCATTCGACAAGAAATAGTGAAGTTGGCATCTGTCATCTGCCGCTAGAACACCATTCATGTCCAGAATCTATCTACTGTGTTCATGTTGGAAGAGAGAGGCAGGATAGTCGTCAGTGTGAATGGCCAGGCTCCTTTAATTGTATTACATCCCAGAGAAATAGCTCCGATCGAAATGTGAGCTTGATCCCGCTTAAGTTGCACTGTCCCGGATAGAGGAAGAAGAAAAAGCTTTCGAGGAGAAAATTCTTCTCGTCGACTGAATGTGATGACTATTACACTGAATATGAATAATTTGGATCCAGTTGGATCAATTGGAATTGATGGCTTCACCTGCCACAAACTCAGTACAGCTATCATATTGAATCTTTGTTGTCCGATCAGAATAGAAATGCCCCCAATGATTTAAGAGAAGCTGGACTTGGATGAGACATGGTTCAACAGCATCAGCTGTGTTCCACATAATTATTGTTCACTGAATACCCTATTGCAATGAAATCTATCATGGTATTCGTGGGAAACGTTGATACATAATAGAGTGGACAGGATGCCAAATTCTCTCATCACTTATAGTAGCTGTTGATGAAGTTGAATGTTTCTCATGCTCTTTGGCCTACAGATTCGAAGCATCTGAAGTGACTGGGGATGTCAACCCATCCAATTCAATCCTGCTTTAGAAGAACAAAACCTACCTTGTGATCTGGTACATTCAATCAATGAGTTATACTGTTCTTTTTTATTCTCCATATGCCTAGCAGGTGTGTGACTCGTGAGATTGTTCTGCTGCCACAGATCAAAGATTAAGTGCTCGAAGAAGACCCAAGTCATGGAGAAAGGTAAAGCATTTAGATGGGGGATGGAAGAGATGCCTGCGGATCCAACGGCTCTGGTGCATCGTAAGTGATGAATTATTATTGTTGTTGTTATTATTATTATTATTATTACACATGAAGTAAAAGAAAACCAATATACAACTACATAATTCAATTTGGCAAAATTCGGTGATCGTTCAACATAACACGTAAAAGAATGAAAGCATCATTCAACATTCATAATCACAATCAAAATTGCTAAAATTTGCTGTATAATTAATTGGTTAAGACACAATTTTTTTTTCCTCCAAATCATAATTGCTAAAATCGTTTTGCTTGTAAGATACGATTGTCTATCCTGACTATTCTCACATTCTACATTGTTAAACAGTTGGGCATTAGGTTTCCATCTATATGCAAAGATTACAGTGGTTAAAAATGTCACGTCAAATTGTTATAGCCTGAGGAGTCGAGCGTTAAATTTGGCATCCCAAACTCCAAAAGTCTACCTCCTTTTCACACAGCCAACAGGTAAAAAAGAAAATATTTACATAAACATTTCCTTTACATGGACAATTAGTAAAATCGCATAATTTTCCTTAGTGACATGTATATGTATATATAAGTATATTCCCTCAACAATATATATATATTAACATTTCCACTATTTTAAATTTATGAATTTATTCTACCTTCTCTCTTTCTAAAAAAAGGATAATCTCATTTCACCTTAAATATATAAGTTTTACATTGTTGAATGACTTATATAAGGTTTTTTTTGTATCGAATTTATAGCATTTCATATGTTTTGGTACAATCTAATCTACAAATTTTCATTATTTTTTTGGTGATACATGTTGGTATATCGTCAAATATACTGGCAACCCTATAAGATTGGCGTCAGGCTAATAATTTAATTTTTGGTTTCGGATCAACATCCATATATATATGATGCTAGTGCGAATATGAATTTTGAAAGAATACATATACAAATACAAGTACTACATGTACATATATGTAAAAAGGAATTAGAAAACAGTAAGTAAAAAATAAATGGTTAAATATAAAACACCCAATTTATAGATTTCAATTTAGAGGGATGAATGTGTAAATCACTGGTTTTGCGGTGGGAGATATGCAATCATTCTAAGAATAAAAATAAACGAGGGCGGAGCGGTGCAGAAAGCGATGGGAACCTAAAAAATATAATTCCAAAAGCCGGTGGGTTTTGAGAGAGGAATCCCAACAAATTACAAATATAATTCCAAAAGCCGGTGGGTTTTGAGAGAGGAATCCCAACAAATTACAAATACAACACTCCCAGTTTCTTCTTATTTCTTTCGCCCAGTCCTTCTTTAACCCCTTTCCCCTCGTCATCCGCCCCCCTTGCGAAAGAGGAGAAAGCAGACCGAGAAAGGACGATTCTTATACCCCCTGCAGCTCCGATCTCATCTCTTGATTCCTCTCGATCCCTTCGGAGCGGGATCAAGATGTCGTCCCCGAGCAAGCGCCGCGAGATGGACCTGATGAAACTGTAGATCTCCCCTGAAAAAAAGAACCCGACCTTGATCCGATGATATTGTTTCGTTTTGTTTGCCCTGATCATGTTCTTGTTTCCTGTGGTGGGCAGGATGATCAGTGACTACAAGGTGGAGACGGTTAACGATGGGATACAAGAATTCTTTGTGGATTTCCATGGCCCGAACGAGAGTAATCCCATCCGCTATTTGTTCCTCCCTCGGATTCCTTTTTTTTTTCTTGACGATCTTTTTTTTTATTATAATTATTAGGAGTCGGCGCTTTGTATTGCTTGTTTTGGTTCCCTTTCTTGATTAGTGTCTTGTCTGTTTGAGATGTTGGAGATTAGCAGCGAGTTGATACTATTTGTTTTGTTGAGGCTTTCGTCTCTTTTTTCTTTCCCTTTTAACATTTGTTAATCGGAAAGAGGGCTAGTGTTTTGGTTTTGACATGTTTGATATTTGATTTACTAGTTTCTGTAGGTTATATCACCGCATCTGCATGCTCAACTTTGGTTCCTTTTTAAACGTTGCAATAAGATTTAGAGGTTAAATTTTTAGCATTAATGTGTGCGCTTGTGATTTTTGGATCAGTCATTGAAATTGATTAGATTGGCCATGCAACCCTTTATAACACCACTAATGTTTTATATTTGATATTTTAGTGGAACTAGTTTTTGCCACTCGATACTTGATCATTTCGTTTACTTTTGTTGCACTCGCTGGTGGTGAAGTAAGAGGGTTTCTTGTTTAATTGTTGACATTACAGGTCTTTATCAAGGAGGAGTGTGGAGGGTGAGGGTGGAACTGCCAGATGCTTATCCTTACAAATCTCCATCAATTGGCTTTGTTAATAAGATATATCATCCTAATGTAGATGAAATGTGAGTGTTTGAGTGCAATTTTATGTTGTTTCATTTTTCCAGTAAAATATGTTCTTCCACTTCCTGCAACTTTTTGTTACTTACCGGCGATGATTTAGACAAACTCTGAATATTAAGATTTCACATATTTAACTTGCCATATTTTCAGGTCTGGTTCAGTTTGTTTGGATGTCATCAACCAAACTTGGAGTCCCATGTTTGGTAATATAACTTACCCCTTATCATTTTCATCTGTTAAATTGATAATTGGCAACATGGTATAGCTGATAATTAGCCAATTCTGTTTGTTGGAAGTTAATGATCTGCTATTTTTCTGTCAGATCTTGTCAATGTATTCGAAGTTTTCCTTCCACAACTTCTTTTATATCCAAATCCTTCAGACCCATTGAATGGGGAGGCTGCAGCACTAATGATGCGTGATCGGCCTGCTTATGAACAAAAAGTGAAAGGTGATGGATTTTTTTAAGCTTAATGTATATGCTTATAGATTCTACATATTTTGTGCTTGTTTATCTCTCATCTGTGCATTTTTTAGGTTCCTTCCACCATATGTAAGATGATAGCAGTCTGCAACAGTCTCCTAATAGAGTCCTATACAAACATTTTGTGCGCATGAATCTAGAGACTTCATTTTGATAGAGAGAAAAAGTTGCCCAATTAGGTGGTTTTCTCCCATCAGTTTGGTGTTTATTTATTGCACTGAACTGCATCTGGTGGAAGCTTGCTCTTGCGTATCTGTTTCTAATGAATATGTTAGAATGCATCAAAATGAGGTAGCATATGAGGTTGCAAGGATAAATTGAGAGTGAGGGTCCAGACGTATCTGTTTCTCGTGAATATGTTAGAATGTATCAAAATGAGGTAGCATATGAGGTTAAAAGGATAAACTGAGAGTGAGGGTCCAGATCCAAAGGAACTAATTATATGGTCACAAGTATAAATAAAACAAGCTCATCCTTTGCATTTTGTCCTGTGTTTATGTCTGAATTGTAAAACTAATGATCCTCTTTTGTAAACTAGTACATCTCATTGCCGGAACTACAAGGATGATGCATTATTATTTGAGATCTTTGCATCAACTATTTGTCTCCGAGTTCTGAGGTTCTAGCTTGGTAACACCCAGAATGATGATGGCATACCTGAAAATTAGATGTGGTGGGGAGAGAGTGGCCAATCTAATTAGACGTGAAAGTGGCAAGAGATAATTGAAAAGTAATTGACTGTTGGCTTTACTTCACCAATATGGAGAAAGGTATAGAATTTTACTTGTGACTTTCCACCAGATGTGAGTTGTTAAAATTAAAGTAGGAATGAACTGTTAGTTGCAGTTGGACTTCTTGGAAGATGTTTTGGAGAGTAAGCAACCAAAACCATTAACCAATTAAAAATTTTCACCTTTTTTAAGTTTGTTGTTTTGATTGTATGTATGATAAAAAAGATTTGATTCACCATCTGATTCATCAATGAGTTTGTTATATATTAATTTCTTCCTGTGAAGTTTGTATAGGTAGTATCGTTCCTGTTTTCCTCATAAATGCTACTTAGCAAATAAAACATATCTTCTAAAGCAATTTTAACTGTTTTGATCTTCTGATGTTACAAATTCTGTTCCAAATTCTTTAAGTTTACTTGGCTCAGGCATTGGTTGTAGATGCCGAGTTATTCCTTTCGCTGTTGCCTAGATGTTAGTTTTGTCCTGACAGTGCTTTGTCGGTTTTGTAAAAAAAATAAAAGTAAACCATTCTGATATAAGTTGGCATAGAAATTTTGAGAACTTTTTTCTTATTTGTTGAAGTTGATAAAGAATATTGAGGGATACAGAGAGTGGTATTAACACCATGTGGCTTACCTAATAATCTTACACCTAGTGCACCTAAAGGAAAGCAATACAGATATTACCCAACCAGACCACAGTAGCTCCATGATTTGGAAATATTTCAGCATCAGAATTTGTTTGTTCTCCATTATCTTTACGAACCAGTCTAAGTTAGGAGCAATCAATTGTGAATTTGATCAGCGTGAACCGGTGTAGTAATTAAGCTCGTTTATTTGCATTAGGTTTCAAGCATTCTCGTAGGACAGAACCTAAATGTTACTTTATTATATTTGCCATTTTCCTGCTTTCTTGCAGCATGAATCTAGTTACTACATGCAGCATCGATGCTGCTAAGGGATTAGCGGACTGTATCATGTGGAAGTATAGCACATGATGTGGTGCAAAAGGAAAGTAGTGAATACATTTGGCTTTCGTTTTCATGTTGTTTAGCATATTTAATGGGTTGACGAAAGACTAATCTTGCCAGGATTTGTGAACCATTCGACATATCTGCATTTCTGAAGCTAATATATTTTTGACATGATATATTTATGCTAATAAATCAGTTGTATAAGAGAAGTGGCTAATTCCTGGACCTGCAGTAAACAAAATTGAGACAGCATCCATGTTGGCTGCTGAATTGTGATAGAGGATCTTATGTTAGCCTTGACTCCATTATTTATCTCATTCGGAACCAAAACACCTTTGCAGCTACTTATTTCTATGTAAGCTGAATAATGCTGTCGAAAAGACTAGCTATTCTGTGTTGTTGGTAAAGATTTTTTTTTTTTTTTTTTCCATCTTTTGAGTTCAGTTTCTTATTGATCCTGTTTTTCCCTCGTCATCCAGAATACTGTAAAAAATATGCAAAGCCTGAAGACATAGGCGCTTCTCCTGAAGATGAATCCAGCGAGGAAGAGCTGAGTGCAGATGAGTATGATTCTAGTGACGAGCAAGTGGTGGGAAAGCCTGACCCTTGACGACATGCATCATCTGTTTCGGATACCCGCCGGAAAATCAAACTCTTCATTGATTGCGCCATTGTAAATAAGCATATACTCAAATCATGAATTTATTTATGGTTCATTGCATGAATGGACTTAGTGGGACCGGGTGTTGGAGTGGAGCACTCCTCCCATGTAGAAGATCCAAGACTTGGATTTCAAGATCACTCGCCCCAGGCCGTCCCGTTTTGAAGTTATCTCAAGCTGTTGTTGTGTTCTAATTTCTCATCTGATCGTTAGCTGTCCCCAATTGACTTTGCCCTTTTCAGCCCTAAATGAGAACATCTCAAAGAGTTTGATTATATTTTGGTGTGACATTCTTAACCCCTGTACTCGAGTTACGTCTGCATCACCCTTCTCTGACTTGGTTTGTGGTGCTCCCGTTGCATTGTGTGCGTGTGGTGGAAGAGTTTTTTTTTTCTTTAAATCTTTAAATCTTTAAATTTTATTTTATTTTATTTTCCTCCTGATGTTTTTCCTAGCCTCTCTTGTCTCTCTCAAAGCTCATCCCGTAGCCGTCTTCCCCAGCTATATGTGTAGCTCGTGTGTCTGTTCCTCGTCACGGTCGAAAAGGTATGCCTTCCTCTCATTCATGGCCTTTGTTTCTACATGCGCTTCTCTTCCCTTTCTCTGGTTCCTTTTCCGGTAGGCAATTCTACCTTCTTCTTCTGCTGCTCTTCAGCTAATCTGTGTATATTTTGACTGGGTTTGCTTTGTCTGTGGCAGCATGAAATGATCCAACTTCACGTCCGAGTTCCCCGCTTACTTTGATCAAGATATACAAAAGGAAGAGAAGAGGACTTCTTGTTAGCAATCACTTTGAAGCTCTGGTTTATACTTCACCGTATTATGGACTTACAATCATATGTAGCTTATACAAGTATTTCACCAATAACGTGTAGGCTCTCTCTCTCTCTCTCTAATAATAATAATAATAATAAAATGGAGTTCCAGCTGTTACTATTACGGAGTAACTCGTACTTTTACGGAATGCACTAGATAGCAATGAGTGGGTATTTGAATGAGGATTTGGATTCAGATACGTAGGAATAAGATGGAATTCTCGAGTACCTTACTTATCTGTCGTTATTCCCGCATAAAACTATTTAGATAGTGCGTGCAAGGACAGAAATGGATTCGCTCCAAATGGGCTGGCCCATTATATATCTTGGAGGCCCTAATTTGGACCCGAGCCGTTCCCCTCTATATCCGGCTCCATTTGTCTTCCCGTGTGTCAACCCTTCCCCACCGCCGCCATCCTCATTCCTTCCCCCCGCTTCCGGCGGCAACCTCTCACCGCGTCCACGCGTCTTTCTTCTCGTCGACCTCGCGACCGGGGCCGGCTTCGTCGCTGGCGCCTCCGAAGGCGGGGCTCAGGGACGACGCCCGCCGCGGCTCCAGGAGCTAGGTGGGAGAGGACCGGCGTGGAGGTCTTCCCTCCCCGCTGACATCCGCTGACCAAGGTTTGATCTAATCTCCCGAAAAATCATCTTTCTCGGTCGTTCGTACCATGGATCTTAAATCGGAACCATCCATGGCCGTTCGATGATCTTTTCCTCGGCGATGAAGCAACCACAGTCTTCTATTTCTTTCCATAAGTGCACAACTGCCAAATCCATATCGAGACGAAGTTGCTTCGTTAGAGGAGTTAGCTTTGCGATGCTTGCCTTGATCGTAATAAGTCTGCTAATTCCTTGTCTTTTTGGCTTGATGGGTACAATTTGACTGTCTTTCTAGGAGGTACCTGAAATTTGTGTAGTTCTAATAATTCTTTATCCTGGATGTTAGGATTTGGAAATGGAAAAGCATGGTCGAAAACCTGAACCCAACATCTTTGGAAGCGTATGGCGTTTCTTGCGTAGGTGCCTCTTTCTCGTGCTCGCCCTCGGTCCTATGCCCAACCATATTGCATTCATCATGGACGGGAACCGGAGATACGCCAAGCGAAGGAATGTGAAAGAAGGCACCGGCCATGGTGTTGGATTCACGACTCTCACCTCTGTTTGTCAATACTGTTTCGAAATGGGCGTGAAGTATGTGACCGTGTATGCCTTCAGCATCGACAACTTTAAGCGAAAGCCAGAGGAGGTCCAGTCTCTTATGGATTTGATGAAGGAAAAGATCGATGAGTTGTTAGAGGAGGAGAGCATTGTGCAAAAATACGGTTTTAGGATCAACTTCTGGGGAAGCCTGGACCTGCTGAGTGAGCCGGTGAGGTTGGCAGCTGAGAAGGCGATGGCACACACTGCCAGTAACACCGGCCCGGTTCTCTCGGTCTGCGTCGCCTATACTTCCACCAATGAGATCATGCGTGCCATCAAAAAGTCGTGTGCGAGGAAGCGCCTTGGAACACGAGGGTATGCGAATTGTGATGGTGAATCAGTATGTGAGGACATTGACGGTTGCGTTACCGTGGCTGATTTAGAAGAGAACTTGGACACTGCTGATTGCCCGGACCCTGACATTGTTATTAGGACGTCAGGGGAGACTCGGCTGAGTAATTTTCTTCTCTGGCAGACTTCGTTGAGCCACTTGCAAAATCCAAACCCGCTGTGGCCTGAGTTTTCTCTTAGGAACCTGATCTGGGCTATCTTGGAGTACCAGAAGATCTATCCTTACTTGGAAGCAAGGAGAAGGCTGGCTAAGAAGGAAAACTAAACCTGCCTACGATGCTTTGCTTTTAAGGCTTGTCATGCTGTTCTGGATGTGATTGTACAATGTGGTTTTGAGCTTGTTTATCATCATCATCATGTGGGAGCACTGCTCTCGAGCCTTGCCTCCCAAGTTTCATTTGGTTTGGTTGCTTTGTTGTCGCATTGAAGTGATGGATCGATGGTGGATTGAAAAGTGAAGATTATTATTCTTGTGGATGGTGGCATTTTGGTTGGAACATATCCGAGGCTGTCGTCTATGGTTCAAGAAGGTTCTTTTCGCCTTCTCAGGAGACATGAACACGCACAGTCGAGCTCTTTTGCTTGCTTGCCTACAAGTCTCTTCGATTAGAGAAACACAAGATTTCCTTGTATTGGTTATGCCCGTCGAGGCTATGTAGATTTGATCCACTTGCTGATGAATCTAGTCGAAAGGTCTCTACTTTCAGAGTCGAGTTGCAGAAGCATCTAATTAGCAGGAGGGGCATCACAGCCGACAAGCACATCTAATTTTCTGAGTTTAGATATGACTTTTTTCCTTGCTGCTACTTCATGTTATATACTTGTGATGAATCTTGTTCCTGATACAACTGTTGTACTTGCAGCTAACCTTTCAACATCTTGATTGATATAACACCTTCCTGTATGACTACTGTCTGTAGATTGTGAACTGCTTGATAATTGAAAGAATTAGAATGCTAGTTTAGATTATTAGAAAAGTTCTGACACTCTTAATTCCAATGCTCCTTTTTGATGTTCTTCCTGAGTGGCATATTGTGACAAGTCGTTGCATGTTCATTCATGAAGGTAGTATGATAAGAAAAAAAGGTTTAATTCAAACATCTTTTCAATCTGGTTAACTAAATTTCCATGACAGTAGGATTTCACCAACAAGCATTATAAGTATTATGCTACAATCCACATAAATTTTCAAGGAAAACTAAGATGATACAGCTGGTTCTTCCCTGAAAACCAATTTTACAAAAAGAGCATGTGTTTCATGCTTGATGATGATGTCCAAGACACCTGAATAAATCAAGTAGAAGACAAATGCTCAATCTAGCCAATAATAAACATCACAATATTGATTGAGAAAGATACATGCTTTTACATTCAAATTCTTATGTTATATATTTCATATATATATATATATATATATATATATATATATATATATATATTCTTCCAAAACTCCTAAATATGAAATTTAGGAATTTGAATGTGAATACTTTTTGAGTCAATATTGTGATGTTCATTATGGCTAAATTTAGCATTTCTCCAATGAGATTTAATTCGATTGGGCTTCTTCTTCTTCATCGTTCTTCTTTTTCTTCATTATATATATATATATATATATATGAATGAAAAAATAAAAAAAATAGAAGGTAAGAACACAAAAAAAATAGAAGGTAAGAACACGAATTCCATTCCAACAATCATTGCAAACTCTTTGAAGTTTACTTTTGAAATTGAGAATTACAAACAATGACCTTCAAAGTAAGGCGATGTATTTATCGATTGTCAAAGAGAAATATTAATTTGAACAAAATTTAAATAATTAAAATTTAAAATCATGATTTTCTCTTTTTTCATTCTTCTTAATTTCTCTAATTGATATATCTCTATGGTTCCAAAGATTCTCTTTTATGATTACATTTCTTCAATTATTCTTATCGTCCACTCCTTCGATCAACGATAGTGCAAGTTGAACGGATCATGAAATCATAATTTTTTATGTGAGCCTACGAGGGATAAGACCACAAAGAATATGAAGAGCACCACTTACTCATGTGGATGACTAATTGGTATGTGTAAAATAAGAGCATCACTTATTTTACATTATTTTTTTTATTTTTTGAGATGCTCATTAACAAAACAAATAATAGAAAAAATTAAGCAATCTTATGATAATTATGAATAATAGGAGAATTACTAACTTGCTACCGAATCCGTTTAGAGATCCGACCCGATTTGTGGCCGGGTGTCCGAAGCGGGGCGTCTCCTATTTTATCCCACGCGGAGTAACTCTACTTCCACGTGGGTGCTTCGCTGTCGCCACCCACAGGCCGAAACAGGGCATAAAGAAGTACGAGTCCGATTCCCATCGACTTCGCCCGTCTTCTTTTGCCCTTCCTCCCTGATCTCCTCGGCGAGCATCGGATCCCGCCTCCACTCTCTCCGTTACCCGTTCGCACTCTCCGGCTGCGACAAGTTCCTTGAAGAAGCGGGCAAGAATGGAGGAGAACGGCAGCGGCACGGAGGAGGTGAACAGCAACGGATCGGTCTCGTCGCCCGCCGGTAATCCTCGGGAGCTTTCGTTTTCTCGACTCTTTCGATTCTTTCCTCAACCTCTTGTTGGTCGCGTTCGGATTCGGGGGTTGTCTGGTGCCGCACATGCGATGCGGTGGGTTATGCCGGGGGGCGTTTGAGTGATTGAACCTGTGGATCTTGTTTCGGGGGTGTTTTGGGTTGGGTTCGATGTGAAAATGGAAGCTTCTAATTAGTGTGAGAATGTGATCTCAGATTAGGGAATCGGTCCTTTTGATGCGTTTTGGGGAACGGCGGATGTCAAGAATGAAGTTTCCTGATTCAGTCCAGATGGGGAATTCTGGAGTGGTTTTGTGCCCTCACTGTTGAGCGGACAAGTAACTGAGAGGAAGTTGTCCAGGAATCACTCTATTGCAATGAACCGAATGGGTTAACTATGCGGGGCTTTCTAGGGATTGAAAGCGATCGTTATTTCAATTGTGGGCTTGGTTTTAGCGCTGGATCTTTGCTGGTACTAGTTTAAGAAGATTTACTAAGTTGTTTTTTTGCTTATTTTCTTCATGATCTGGTCCCCTGTATCCATAGAAAAACAAACTTTGAGTTAGTGTATTAGTTCTTTGATTCTTTCCCCCATCTCTAGTCATTGTTCTTTCTCAGGCTAGAGAGATATTAGATTTTTTTAAAAGAAATTATCGGTACACTTAGAGTTGTCCCTTGTTGCTTCTACCATTGTCCTCTGCAAGAGTTGTGTGAACAACTCTACGTTAGCAAAGACCCAAAGCTTTTATATATATATATATATATATATATATTATAATTGGGTTGCTTAAACATTATAGTGAAATTTTTATGTCTCCAGTGCAAGTCAGTTGCTAGTAAGTGGTGATCACATCTTTGTTGCCTTTCATGATTTGAGAAACATTAAACTTATGGCCGCCCTTGGACATTCAATTTTAACTCCAGATGTTTCTTTTTGATTTGAAGCATAATGTAAGGTTCTCATTTGAAATTTATAGCTTTTCAAGTTGAGAAAGTTTTTGGGCCTTGTGTTCAGAAGAAGCTAGTTTTGTGACTACCTACAAAAATGAAATGAATTCTTGTACTTCAATAAATTATAGAGTCGCTCTATAAACAGTGAAATTCAAATAACATTTTTTTACATCATCGAATCAGTTAGTGGCCATTACATTTTGATTATTCTAGTTTTGATTGCTTAAAATGAAGCTGGAATTATTAATTGATTCTGCTTTCTGTAGATGCCAAACTTGTGGTAACATGAATCAGCTGATTTTCTACTGTCCAAGAAGTCAAAATTTTCTTTTATATTATGGTGCAATGTCTAAATTCTTTTATTTTTTTGCCATTTCTAGTTGACAGAAGTCTTCCTAGGGCAAACACGATGCCCGGAGGAACAAAATGTACTGAAGGATTAGAAACAACCCCAGTCAAGCCAGATCTGGAAAGGTCAAAGACTGAGAGACGTAAGCAAAGTACTCCCCATGATGATCCAACAGCTCAATTATTTGATGATAAGATTTCTGATAAACAGAAGGTTTGAGCTTCTTGGCATCCTATAGTCTTTAGTGTGTGTTTTAATTTTATGTATTACAAGAGTTTTCTTTAGTATATAGCATTTGATGCTGCAAAATTGTTGTTACTTTACATCTGTTTCCACATAGTCAGTTTCGATTTATGTGTTGAGACAATCTACTGCTGTTGCATTGATCTCTTTAACTAAGGACTTGTTTGACCTTTGGTGGCTTAAAAAATTGAAACATAAATTTTTAGAGTCACAGTGGTTCTGGCTTTTTATTTCTTTGTATGGTGCAGATGAAGATGCTAAATCGAATTGCTACAGTGAAAGATGATGGAACTGTTGTGGTTGATGTTCCAAGCAATCTTGAAGCTACATCATTAGAAGTAGAATCCGAGGATGCATATGGTGAAACAGTTGATGAAGAGCCACTAGATTCTACAGATCTCCAATATCGACCTCCTATGCAAATAGTCATTCTTATTGTTGGGACACGAGGTGATGTGCAGCCCTTTGTTGCGATTGGAAAACGCCTACAGGTTAGCTATCTTGAATTGTGATGTAACTTACTTCAGGCTTTTGTCTTTAAGGTATAACAGGTAGTTTTACTCCATTCTGAGTAAAATTATAAAAGCATCTGGGAAGATTATCTTGGGTTTATTTTTGTAATTTTTAAACTTTGCTAATTGTTTTTGATGTTGATGTTGTCAAAGTTCATGTATTTTTGTTCATCTTGATTTTAGTATGTTGAGATCACCCTTTATGCACTTGGGACTTGATATAAATGAATTAAGAATTTTTGTCCCAAAAAGATTTGTCTTATTGGATTAGTATAAGAAACTCATTCAGAAAGACATATTTTGGATGTATTTGGTTGAAGATTACCGTATGACATGTAATAATCAATTTATATCTTTAAATGGTTGATATTGTTGCCATTGCTTGTAAGTCTCAATTTCAGAAAGAAATGTGCTTACTACAAATTTTGGAATATAATCTTTTGTTTTTTTATATTGGAATATTAGTTCTATTTACAATGGACATCCTTCTCAACTGTTTAACCAAACAGTGTTGTTGGTATATGTACTTGCTTTATTTGATATTAACATTTTACATTTTAGATTACTATATTTTGACTATTGAATATGTTCATATAGGATTATGGTCATCGTGTTAGACTAGCAACTCATGCAAATTTCAAGGAGTTTGTATTGACTGCTGGACTGGAATTCTTTCCTTTAGGTGGAGACCCAAAGGTCCTTGCTGAATGTATGTGCATCATTTCTTAACTTCTTTATTAAAGTCATATGAATGTATGTTTTGATAGTTTTGCTTTATATCATGCAATGTTAATTTTCCAGATATGGTGAAGAATAAAGGGTTCTTGCCTTCTGCACCTTCCGAGATACCTATTCAACGTAAACAGATTAAAGAAATCATTTTTTCATTACTTCCAGCCTGCAAGGATCCTGATGTCGACACTGGTATTCCTTTCAAAGCAGATGCCATAATTGCAAATCCACCAGCATATGGTTAGTTTCATCCGAATCTCTGTAGCATAGGTTATTTTTCTTTTGCTCTTGGTCTTTGTTATTGCATATAGAGATTATTAGAATCCATTATTTATCCTCCAAGAACATAGAAATTGATATATGACGACACTACCCTAAGTAAACAGACCTCTGTTTTATTAATACAAGTTAAACATTTGGCAAATTTAAGACTAAATAAAACAGAAATTGTAGGAACTTGACAAAAAATTTAAAATTGAATAAACTACATGGTTTATATCAAGGAATGCAATTTTAGGTATTGTTGCTAGCCCAATCAATATGGATTTGATGTGTACCGAGGCATTAAAGAAAAGGAGAAGAGGTGGTGTGGTGACAGAGGAGGATGAGGAGGCGTGGGCAAGGATGAGGAGGTGGAGGTGGAAGAGGAGAGAAGTACCACTGTGGGTGGGAGGCCCTAGTGCACTTATAGGGTTTGGTGCCATGATGAGGGTATGCAAACATGTAGATCGACGTGGTGTGTTTGATTTGGTTTCTACGGAATTCTTTCCATTTTGTTCCTATTGGTAGGGTCAAAACCAACATGATATCAGCACCTGAGACAAAAATAATCCTTTGATAGAGGAGTATTATCGATATTGTATAAATAAAAATGGTCAAACTTGGTGCAGGTTTCCCACCAATGTGGAGTTTGGAAAGGGTTAATGTATGTAGCCTTAGGTTGTTTTAGTTTCAACCTTGATAACGCAAGGTCTAAATCTGGGAAGAACAAACACGGTGATTTGGGTGACGTACTCGTGTCCGACATGTGTCGGACACAAATTCGTCTCCGACACGACCGAACATGTGTTCGGCATGTGTCTTTTTTTATTTTTATTTTTTGAATTCGTCGGATACGTCGTTTGTGTGTCGGACTCGATGGCCGCGTGTAGAGACGTCGAGGAACCTCTAGAATCTGGCTCAGTGGCGTGTACGGAGGTGTTGGGAACCTCTAGAATCCTTCTTCCTCATGGATTCAGGGAGGATTTTGGCGTTAAATACCTCCTGTCCTGACTGAACACTTGCACATCACCGGGTTCCCTTCTTCCTGATCGGCCTTCCCTTTGCTGTTGTTGTGCGTCATCGGACCATCCGCCTTGAGTGCCTCTCTGTAGAGTCCTGTGTTGTCATTGTGCATCGTGGGACCATCCACCCCAAGCACCCCTCTGCAGAGGCAGAGTTGCACGCTATTGTCGGACCATACACCCCGAGTGCCCCTTTACAGAGGCAGAGTCACATGCTGCCATTGGACCATCCGTCCCGAGTGCCTCTCTGCAGAGGCAGAGTCGCGCACTATCGTCGCCTGCTTATAGAGCTTCTTCCTCAGCCATGTGGTGTTGCAAACCAAAGGTTTACCGTATACTAATGTTTAGCCTTTTTTTTTTCTTTCTGCTAAAGACATTATTAACATATAATTATTTTTTATTTTTTAATCTGGGTTTTTTTATTACTTCTGATTAAACTATTAACATATTATTAACCTATTTTATTTTTTAGTTTTTCTAATCTTAGTTATTTTACTGCTTCTGATTAAATTGTTAACATATTATTAACCTAACTTTTTTTTAATCTGAGTTTTTTACTGCTTCTGAATCCCTGATTAAATTACTATAATAATTTGAATAAACTGTAAATTGTACAAACTGTAATTTTTATAATAATTTTGTTAAATTGTAAAATATAATAATTTGAGTAATATATAAAACTCTTGTAAATCAAATATTATATATATATATATATTAAAAAATAAGTGTCCTTGCCGTGTCTATATCTAATTTTTTTTAAAATGACGTGTCACTGTGTCTGTGTTGTGTTTGTGTCCCAATGTCTGTGTCTATGCTTCTTAGGTATAAAGGAACATGGTCCATTCTGATCATTAATGTATGAATGGTTTAATAAGTAGTGAGAACCACATTAAGCACTTTGTAAATGGAAAAAAATTGACAATGGAGAAATCTTATGATAAGAAATTTCAAATCAAACCTTGTTATGCTAGTTACTTTGGCGAATAGTTATTGGGGCATAGTTGCAAAGATACAATCGATCGGGGAGAGTATCATGGTGATGACTCTTCATTCAATTTGGTTATGTTGCCTTTAGGGAAGTAAGAGTTAAACTAATGGTGAACTAGGAGGGAGTCATGTTAACTAAGTTAAGGATTTTTACAGACACTAATTTAGAATGTTCCCTCTTATGGGAACTAACTCTGGAGGTGGAACAGAGGACAAAGGTCAGGCTCAACCTCCTAGCAAGTAGCCCTTATAAGTATAAGAAATATTGCTTTATACAGTTCACGTGATGTTTGGCTAGCAACAATGAATAGTTCAATACAATATGACTAAGGTATGATTCCTAATGGAATATGAGCATATTCTACAGGATTTGCATATTTTGAGTCTGAGAAAATTGTTCTCTACCAATCCTGTGTTTTCTTTTATATTTTTTGATTCAATTCTTCATTAATCTTTTGAAAGATGGAATAACATAATTACCTATGGGAACTAAGCCACTATTAATTGGAACAGAAAAAAATTAAAGTGTTTATTATAGTTATATATGGGAACTAAACAATCATTAATTATCATACTTGTCATGATAATTTAATTATACATGTTGTAAAATTAACAAAAGGTTATTAGTTTTCTTATTGCTAAGTTGATGTTTTATCGATTCGATAAAACTGAAGATACCGTGATAAATCTTTGTTAAGGAAATATTTCCTTGATCAGATCATCAAGATGATGCAAGACATAGTGGAAGTTGTATGGATTATATTGTTATTTGACTAATGCATTTAAGCTATAAGATACCTTATCAGGACTTGTGTATTTTATGTGTTTTTGAAGGAATATTGTCTTTCATATTTTCTTTGCAAGGAATTGCCATCATTATGCAAGGGACTTAAATTTCATATTGGTTGCATCCTTAATGATTGAAAAACAAGTTGATATCATCTTTAATAGCATACTTACATACAAGAACAAATATGAAGTTTTAGCTGTAGTTCAAAGCTTAGGTGCAATATTAAGCTTTGCTGCTGTCATTTGCCTCCTATTTTGTCTAAAATAATATCTGCAAGAGTTGAAGACCTCAAGTTGTTCCAAAGTAGCATTTGAGTTTATAGGATGTTAACTATGCAGCAATGTTCATTGCTACTAATGTTGTGTTTCATGCTAGTGTAAACAAGTTAATGACTGTCATTGATGAGAAAAATATGAGAACTTGATGGTTGTTTGTTTGACTAATAACATTGCATTGTATGAATCTCAGAGTTGGGAAATGTCGATATATCTGGCCCTATATAAAGGCATTTATATGCTGCTTCGTTAAGTTTTTTGTTCTTTGTTTATAAGCTTGTTAGGATTCCATAATCCTATGCTAAGTCAAGTTACTTGTTTAGCATTAAAACGACTTCAATTGTCTTATTAAATAGATATATTTTGTTTCATTGCATGCACATGGGAAAGTTGAACATATTTGGTATAGTTTGATGAGCTTGCACAATATGGGAACTTGTAGAAAATGCTTATAGTATGTGAAGTTTAACTATTTATTTTAGGTGTGGCTACCAATTGATGATGATGAATTTCTTTCTATATTAGTTTTCATTCCTTTTTTGTGATGATGAAGTTGCCTTCATAATTTGCAATTTGACTTTCAAGTTTAATCATTGACTTGGATTTGCTTATTCAGGACATACCCATGTAGCTGAGGCGCTGAAAATACCAATTCACATTTTTTTCACAATGCCATGGACGTGAGATCTTATTTCCCTTTTTTCATTCTGGTTTAGCATATCATAAATTTTAGGTTATGGTAATGTTTACCTATCTTCCAATTGAAGTTATTAATTTAAATATTCATATGCATAATCGGCTTTTAGCTAAACCTAAATGCTGAAGTGTGTTTATCTAATTTTTTGTCACAATTTCAGACCAACTAGTGAATTTCCGCATCCTCTTTCCCGTGTCAAGCAATCTGCTGGATATAGAGTAAGAATAATATTTCCTGCTCTCAACTGCTAACAAGTGATGTTTCTTGGTTTATTATTTTTTTGTGTATCAAAATATCAAAGTATTCTTGAACATGTCTGATTAATCTGGTTAAGAACTCGAGTGTGGTATAGTATTGTATATGTAAGCTAGTCCAAGGAGCTTATTTGTGCTTTTGACACCAGCTTAGGTTTTATACTTTTTATAGTTATGTTATTGAATTATTTTGGAGATTTTATCCATAGATTGCAAATCCTGGTATGGGCTAGGGAGATACATTTGACTAGATTGGTATCCGTATTGCTGAGATCGGTATCAACCAAGAAAAAAATCTTTAAAAAATAATAATATTATTAAAAGATAAAAGATATACAGGATATAAAATAAAAATATATATATTTTTAAAAAATTAATATGTATATGTAGCTTGGAGCATCTATATCCACCATACAGGTGCATTTTTAGATGATGTAGATTAATTGTATGTGTTTTGACATTTCCTCTATATTATGGTTTACCTGATCCCATATAGGGTTAAGGGCTACTTTTTGTTCTCTTCCTTTTCTGTTCTTGTATCGTTTCCTTCTCTATCTTATCAATGATAGATGATAAATATTACAATGGTGGTAGATGATAAATATGTTGGTTCTAACAAATACAAATAATATCAACGTTTCTTCTATTTTATATTAATTATATTTTTACCTTTAGTTCACAACGATTTTCTTATTCTCCTTATCTTTTACAATTTTTTTTCCTTCTGAGGTTATCAAATCAACTAGTATTAGCTAAATCTGGTTGTGTTTGATTGATTCTAGCTAATTCTAACCAATTTCTGACTACAAAGCTAATAAATTAATCAAAATTGGATTGGTTTTAGAAAAGTTTATATAAAATGGGCAAATCATATTGGAATGACCAATGCAATTTGTTTTGATTGGCATCTTGTATACATTTGAGCTATTTGTTGTACTCTTCTGATTAAGAAGATTTTTGTTCTTTTTTGCAGCTTTCATATCAGATTGTCGATTCTATGATTTGGCTTGGAATACGGGATATGATAAATGATTTTAGAAAAAGAAAGTTGAAACTGCGACCGGTGACTTATTTAAGTGGTGCACAGGATTCTGCCTCTGATGTACCTCATGCATATATATGGAGCCCACATCTTGTTCCAAAACCAAAAGGTAATTCTTTAAATTAAGAGGCTATTGTTTAATCGATTGGTTTGCCTGTAAATGTTAAACTACATCATGAAATGAATAAATTTTTTTTTGTCATGAAATATAAATATTAGTTGATATGACATGAGAACACAAATTTAGACTCAAATAATAGGTCAGTATGGGGTTGAATGTTAAATGTCCTATATTATTTTTTGCTAGCAACCAGATCATGACACTAATCATTTTTTATTTTTTTCTTTTGGTTTTATTAACATGACAAAAAATGTATGTCATATGAACTATATTTTATCTACCTTAGAAAAGTAATGCATGTTTTATGTTATAATGTGTAACTGACCATAAGTGTAAAAGAATATTTCATTTTGATAGTTGGTGTAGGCAAGTGTGACAATTCTTCTTTGACATAAACTTGTCTATTTTGAATCTTTTTTTATTGTTACTGTTTGCAGATTGGGGACCCAAAATTGATGTGGTTGGATTTTGTTTCCTTGACCTTGCATCAAATTATGAACCTCCAGAATCACTTGTCGAATGGCTGGAAGCTGGTGAAAAGCCTATTTATATTGGTTTTGGTAGCCTTGTAAGTTCAGTCATCTCAAAAGAAACTATGCATTTATCAACCTTAGCATCTGCAAAGTACTATTGCTTCCTGAGTGCACTTATCTTGTTTTGCATTCCCTTAAAAGATTCTTAGAGTCATCGATGTTAGTTGACATTAACATACTATGCATAATATTCTCTAGTACCAAGGACTATAATCACACACTTCTCTTCTATACGATGTATTTGTTTCTGTAGATTTAGTATTGATTTGATCCTTCTGGTAGGTGTGCTGATTTGTAATCACGACACAATTTGTAAAACCTTGACTAAGTGGATTTCTATGTTGGTTTTCTGACTTGCTTGAGTCTTTACATCGACTCTAGCATGTTTGATAAATCTTCTGGCATATCAGTCATTGTAGTGTCATAGACATGTTGTAAGCTTTATTATAAATATGTTGCTTTAATTTCTTGATACACAAAGAAAGTGATTTTTTGGGTTGGCCAGATTTGTTTCACCCAAAACTTGACCATCTTGTAATATGGCATATAGAAAACTGCATTTATGAGATTTTAGATATCAAGATTATTCATGAGAAGTTGTAACATACCCTATCATTCTTGTAATTTAGAATATTAATATTGACTCTAAACAATTAGTCTGTGCTGGTAAGTCATTCTCATTATTGTGATTCTTTGGTGATAAGATTTAGTACAGAGGCAATCAGTACTTTGCACCTTCTGTTTTAATTGAATTCTCTCTTTCTTTCTGTTTATCCTTTCTTTTGCTTTTTGTGTCCACCTCGTATCTTTTTATAGGAAATTTCATATATTTTTAGAATGTAATGGCATGATGGTCCATGAGGAAAATGGTATGACTCTAAAAGGGTATATTATATGATGGATGGCTTAATATTGTATCGTTGATGATTTCAAGACAGTCATGAAAGTGAGGAGCTTCCAAATTCATCTATAATGCCCTTCTATAATTCAAATTCATCTGGCTTATTAAGTTTCATGTTTGTTTGTGCGGGATGGAACTTTGGTTTTAGATTAAGAGGATGAAGGAATGAAAAAAAGAGGTCTTATCCATGATATCATATGCTAATGATAAAGGCCATGTTTGCCCTTTTGAGAAGTTGTCAAATGGCAAGTTGTAAGATTGGGCCAATGTCTAGCACAGTATGGAAAATCATTTTGCTGGTTGCATCCCACCCATCCATTCAGCCGGAGGGAAAACTCAAAAAGGGCAGCCCTATGCATGCGTCTTCCACCAATATGGGATCAGTGGTCATATTTTTGCTCCTGCAAGTACAAAGGTTAGTGTTGTCGCCAAAACTCTAATTAACCAGGTCATAAAGAAGCAAAACTTACCATAGTCAGAACATTTTTGGGATAAACTACAGCAAGGAAACCTTCCATGCCCTCTCAAAGAAAAGTCATGGTGGCAATTAAGCTGAATTCCTAGGCTCTAGGTTCTATGAAAATTGAAATTATTTAAGCATGAGCCTGATCAACTGTTAATATCATGAACTGGTCTCAACTTTTTAATACCATTAAACCAGTATGTAATTCAATAGTGGATACATGGTCATCTTCAAATGCTAGGATTGTCATGTTATTTTCTAGAAATTTTCTTGATAAGTTGCTCCACTTGCATTATTATCATGATACTTTTTACTGGGTACAAAATATGGAATTTCACTGTTGGTAGGGATTGTCATCACAATTACAAATTCTCTCCTACAATGCCTCTCTTTGTGTGTATGATGTTTTATCATAAGAACCCTGGTCCTATTTTATTACAATTTTTTTTCATTATTGTTCACTTTTTATTTTAATATTTTATGAGTAGCCCGTTCAAGAGCCTGGAAAAATGACGGAGATTATTGTCGAGGCACTGAGTATCACTAAACAGAGAGGCATCATTAACAAGGGCTGGGGTGGCCTTGGGAATTGTAAGCATATTATTTATATTACAGTTTATATTTGTTCGTCTTTGGATGGTTGGCCTCTTGACAAATCATTCAAAAGGATACCTTTTTTTTTCAGTGGCGGAACCCAAGGATTTTGTTTACTCATTGGATAATGTTCCACATGACTGGTTATTCTTGCAGTGCAAGGCAGTGGTAAGCCTCAGATATAACGCTTATGGTGTATGTTATTGCTACTTTTGGTTGTTGTATGAAGCCAGATCTTTTATGACATTTATTGAGGAAAGCAGGAACCTTATAATACGTGGATTTATCCGATGTGCAGGCGTCTGCTTGTGCATGAACCTGTGTGACAGCTGCATTGGGTCTTAATGTTGTTAAGTTACAACTAATGATTAAATAGTGTTTTCGTAGGATTTTATGTTTACTAAAGCTTATCATTTTCTTTAGTGAGATTTTCCCATCATTTTTGTTAAATGTGTTTTTACTTTCTCTCGACCAAGCACCCAGTTGAATTGGAAAACATAAATCAATGTAATGCTGAGTCTAGATTACCGAACAAGAAATATCAGAAGCTGCTTGAAATATGTGGATGTCCGAGAAATCTGTTTGTATGATTAGTTTTGTCATTCTTTCCTCTAGGAAAATAAGAAGGTTGATTCGCTCAAAAAGGCTTCTGTTTTTATAATTTTCTAAGGCTGTCCTCTTTGGTTTCTGTTCACCCACGTAGTGTTTCCCTCAAAGATTAGGATCTTGATCTAGTGACATTACTGGGGGCTGGGTTTACTGTCAGGTGGGCTTATCCTTTGGTACCAATCACGTGATGGGCTGAAGTCGGGCAGCAAGCATGGTTCACAGCGGTTGCCACCCCTATACTGCTTGAAAGGGGTGGGCTGTTTCATTGTTCACCCAGACTAGTAAATACTTATCAATATCTAAATCAATCCGAGTGAAATCATAGTGTACCAATTTGAAAATGTGCCCATCTTAGATGGTACTTTTTTGGAAATTGGAAGGATATGTCCGCTCCTAAAATGTCCTTAATGTTATAGAGGCACAAGAGGGTTCAGAACAATGTTATGCCTGTGCCAATGCACCATCATAAGGTAGTTATATGGACTTCACAGTTTACACATAAATACGCCTGTAAGGTAGGCAAATTTTAGTACCTGAAGAAATATGTACGTGTTTGAATTCAATCTTATTTTTTTCTAGACATTAATTTCTCTAAATTAGTAATATACTAAGTGGTTATATAGAATGTCAAAGGCACAATGCTATGGTTAGTGAAATTATGAGTCTTCCTCTGAATTGATTGTTGTGGCTTGCATCTCAGGTGCATCATGGTGGGGCTGGAACAACTGCTGCTGGGCTTAAGGCTGCTGTACTAATTTTCATATGTTTTAGTTTGCTTTTCGCTGTTCTTATATTCCAATCAAAATTTGCTTATTAACCTTGGCTTTGTAGTGTCCGACAACCATCGTACCTTTCTTCGGTGATCAACCTTTTTGGGGAGATCGAGTGCATGCTAGGGGACTAGGACCTCCACCTATTCCTGTCGATCAATTTTCATTGCAGAAGTTGGTCGATGCAATAAACTTTATGATGAAACCAAAGGTGGATATACTTGATCTTTTCTCTCTTATTTATTGTTTTTGTTCCTATCATCACAGTGATAGTTCTTTTTCAAGTTGTCCTTTTAGAGTTCAGTATTTTTTAAATGACTTGGAATTAAAATCTGATTGGCAGTTAATTTTTACAAACATTATATACTTTCTTAATGGTTGTTGGTACTAACATGATCATACTAGTAAGATATTAGGTTTGCAATACAGTGATATACAGCTTTGCATATTTTGCTTGGCTCAACAATCAATTTTAATGCCATAATCATTCTTTCTTTTTAAACAAGTTGTTTGCTCTTATTAACAATCTGTGATTCATAAGCCTTCTTTTCTTCCATCTGGATGCTTACTGTCAAATAGTTTTGTCTTCCATCTCAAGAAAGTCATTCTTGTTTCTATTGATATATTTTCTGATAGCCATGTGTTATAATTTTGTTCATATCTTCTTTAAATACCTCAATATGAAAAAATCACAACTCCATTTTATCAAAAACAAAAACAATGTCACAGTAGATAGCTGGTGGTTCTGTGGTAAAACACAGCGGTGACTAGCATGAGAACTAGATGAGAGAAAACCACTTCTTGCAATACTGCCGCACTGAGATTGATATCTACTCTTTCTTATATGCAGCAATCATGATTCAAATCATAAAATCAGATATCGTTATCTATGTTGACTATCTATGCATCCGTTGGTGCTAAATTAACATACAAACTTCATTTGCCTCTTATTGTTGGCCCTTGAAACCTTAATTAGTTTTTAGAGTTGAAGTTAAATATTAGAATTCGCTATTGAATTTGAATATTAGCATTCATGTCAACTTTCACTCTCCATTATTTAAGTATTCTCTCCTATTATGGTTTATATTTCTTGCTTCTAATATTTGCATGTTATGTCAGTATGATTGCATTAGATTGATAAGAAACATGATTGAGTATGTATGAATCTTTCAAAATTATAAATCAAGAAAAATTTTGTGGCACTAGCCAAGGTCATAGAAACAAAGGATGGTGTTTTTGAAGTAATAAAAGTATTTTTGAAACATCTTCCGCCAAAATTGATCATGAGATAGTAATTTTAGATGAAGATGTTTTAAAAATACTTTTACTATTCCAGAAACATCATCCTTTCCATGGCCTTTCTATGGCCTTGGCCAATGCTACAATATTTTCCTTGATTATAAATTTGAGAGATCCATACAAGCTCAATCCTATTTCTTATCGATACTAAAACAATCATACTAAAATAATATGTAGATATTAATAGTAGAAAATACAAATCATAATAGAATACAACACTCAAATAATGGTAAGTGATTTGACATAAATATTCAAATTCAAGAGTGAATGCTAATATTCAAATTCACTCTCGAATTTGAATATTAACATATATGTCAACTTTCTTATCATTATTTAAGTGTTATCTCCTATTGTGATTTGTGCTTTTTTGTTTTTAATATTTACATATTATGTCAGTATGATTGCTTTAGTGTCGATAAGAAATATGATTGAGTGCGCTTATGGATCTCTCAAATTTACAGGTCAAGAAAAATGTTATGGCATTATCCAAGATCATGAAAATAAAGGATGGTGTTTTAAAAGCAATGAAAGCATTTTTGAAATATCTTCTTCCAAAATTGATCCTGAGGTGACATTTTTGAAGAAAAATATTTCAAAGATGCTTTCAGCTTCAGAAACACTATTCTTTGTTTTCATGGCCTTGGCTAGTGTCATGATATTTTCCTTGAATGTAAATTTGAGAGATCTATACAAGTTCAATACTATTTCTTATCGATATACTAAAACAATCATACTGAAATAACATGCAAAAACAATAGAAAGCATAAATCACAACCGGAGATAATACTCAAATAATTGTGAGTGAAAGTTGACATTAATATTGAAATTCACTTCTGAATTTGAATACTAACATTTATGTCAACTTTCACTCATTATTTTAAGTGTTATCTCCTATTATGATTTATGCTTTTTACTTCAAATATTTGCATGTTATGTTGGTATGTTTGCTTTCGTGCTGATAAGAAACATGATTGAGTGTGTACGAATCTCTTAAATTTACAAATCAAGAAAAATATTGTGACACTAGCGAAGGCCATGCAAACAATAGATGGTGTTTTTAGAGCAATGAAAGTATTTTTTGAAATATCTTCCTCTAAGATTGATCCTGAGGCGGTAATTTTAGAGGAAGATGTTTCAAAAATGTTTTCACTACTCCAAAAACACCATCCTTTATTTTCATTGTCTTTGCTAATGCCACGGCATTTTCCTTGACCGTAAATGTGAGAGATCTATACAAGCTCAATCTTATTTTTTATCCACACTAAACTAGTCATACTGACATAACATGCAAATATTAACAACAAAAAGCACAAACCATAATAGGAGACAACTCTTAAACAATGACAAGTGAAAGTCGACATAAATATTTAAATTCAAGAGTGACCGTTAATATTCATATTCAATCTTGAATTTGAATACTAGCATTCATGGCAACTTTCAATCACCATTATTTAATAGTTGTTCTATGTTTTGTGCTTCTAATATTTGCATGTTATGTCCGTATGATTGTTTCAATATAGATAAAAAAAAAAAAAGATTGAGCTTGTATGAATCTCTAAAATTTACAGGTCAAAGAAAATGCTTTGACATTGGCCAAATCCATGGAAACAGAGGATGGTGTTTCTGGAGCGGTGAAAGCATTTTTGAAACATCTTCCTCCAAAATTATCATCTCAAGATGCTTCTGAATCCTCATCCTTCATAGATCCTTTGCTTGCCCGGATGAGAAAATGCTTTGGTTGTGCTTGAGCCTCATCCTATTTCCTTTTCTACACCTGTTCTGCACACTCATCGGTCATCAATTTTACAGCCATGGAGATCATGTGATCTATGTATAATTTATATGTAGAAGTTTGTATCGTCTTCTTGTATTCTTTGTTTAAAACAAACACATCACTTCCTTCCATGTAATCCGATGTTTAGTACGAGGAGAGTGCCGACAAATTTGGCTCATCTGTTGAGACTCGGGACCAAAGTTCGACGGAGATTTAGATTGGTGCATGTTTTGTCATCCTCCCCCCGCCTGCTTTGCTGCTTGGATCATCAACGACGGTTTCTTGTTTCCTGAAAACAGAAAAAGTAAGTTGGTGGAGAGCACTCAAAACTATGGAGCATTATTATATCTCATGTTTGTAAAATTATGTTCTAAAGTTCTTGGTGATCAAAGCTTCCAATGTGTCTGCTCTTCGTTCATTATCCTTCAGTACTGCTGTTCTACCTTCCTGCACCACATTCATGATAACTCTCATGCTCATAATATTTTGGCATTCATGTTGGGGTGCCACATATCATCATCTTAAACATATTGCATCCATCAACACGCATGGAGGAGAAGATCTTACCATTTAACATACAGAAGTCCAGATTTCCTAAAGAACTCTTCCATCCATGCCGTCGAGAAGACCTGACCACAGCCCTTTCACCGGTGGCAACTGTGCCACCAGAGCATTCCAGGGAGGATAGCCAACACCACTCCCACGAACTCGACCATCCATGCGCAGAGAGAGATACCTACGAATCCAACCGAGCATTATGGAGGCAGCTAAAGTCAAACACCAAGTCAAATACACGGAATGCTTACACTGGTGAATCGAGCGAGACATTGGCCAGCGTCTTTTGTTCCTCTATCCATCTGCAAAATAAGCAAGCAATGTAAGAATGATAAAAGATATATGTTTGGGCCGAATCAATGTCCCTTACTTGGCCCATTCCGAAGTGTACAGAGGCCTCAGCCGCCACAGCCTCGTCTTTCTCGCCGCCTCATCGTTCTCGTCGTTCTCGTCGACGTCAAACCTAGGCGTACTTCCATCCGTCGCAAAGGGAACGACGAGCACTCCTCGCTCCACCAGTCCATCCGTGTACGGCTTGCTACGGGCGAAGGAATCAGCGATGTACGAGGCGGGGCCGGCAAGAATGACGAGACGTGCGACTCCCCTCAGATCACCAACCGCGATGCTTCTGTTCTCGCCCGCCCGGAGCTTAAGCTTCGAGAGGTTTTCCTCCCTCGACAACTTTGCTAGTTGAGCGTTTTCGGCGCTGCTCTCCCACGTATACAGAAATGCGAACAACAGAACCGCTCCGAGATCTATCCCAAACCCCTTTAACATCTCAGGGAGGTCTGCGGTTCTTGACGAATTGACAAGCGCAGGAACCAGCTGCGTGATGGAAATCAATCCTCCCAAAGCACCACTCGCCATGAACGCGAGATAGAAGAACATCCGCACCGAGCGAAAAGGTGAGAGCACTTCGCTTCTTATCTTGGCCGTTGAACTAGTAGAGAAAGAAAACGAAATTTAAATCCCCCCCAAAAAAAAAAAAAAGAAATCTTTTTCTTGCCGAAATCAGAAAGACCGCAGGCGTAACGCTTGTTTCTAAGACACAAATAAAGCCCTAATAGCAATCATTTGGATCTTTCCAATTCGAGCGCAAAGAAACAAGAAGCAAAAGGGGTGGGGTGGCCGATGACCTGATCTCGGTGGAAGGCGACGGCTTGTTGGCCGCCGAGCAGCGGATGATGTGGGGCCGCCGCTTCGTCGGGCCAAGGCGCTCCCCCGGGGGCCGAGGAGAGGAGCGGCCACTTCCGCTGACGAGAGGTGCAGGTGTTGGGGCCAGAGAGAGGGCTCGATGACGAACCGGGCATGAGACGAGGAGAGAGGCGAGCGCCGGAGCTGCCATGGCTGTTCTCGTTGCGCGCACCTCCTCCCACTTCTGCGGCTCTGCTGCCGTGAACAAGCCACCACAGGCGTTGGCTCGACTGCCTCATTCCGTGGCTCATATTATAACTACGTGCGACCTATTGGAAAAATAACGCATATATCCTTCATATTTTATTATTTTTCTATATATATATATATTATAAATGGTAGCTTTCGCGTAGCCAAATACCAAGTCCGTAATCAAATCTTTATTTCGATTAATCGTAGACACAGAACGATCTTTTTTTTCTCATTTTCTTCTATGGAAGAAATTTGTAGTGTATTTTTTCTGTGCAACTATGTATGTATTTATTTATCGTGCGTGCAGGTTGTCATCGTACGTGACAAGCGCAGGGCGGATGAATGGGGGAGTACGCATTCCTCAACTCACGTGACGTGCACGTGATAGCAAAGCGAGTGCGTTCAACGTGCGACGGGGCTTTGGAAAGGAAGCGTACTTGCCAAATGCGGGCGCTTCGGCGTTCGCGTCCGCGAGCGGGGCCTCGGGATCGGACGGCTGGTATCGCCTCATCGTGAGGCGGTTCGTACCGCCCGCGTCAGATCTTCGCCGAAACGTGTCACGAATCCGCTTCTTTAAACCCGCGCTGCCTCGAGATCTCTCTCTCACCCCTCTCTCTCTCTCTTTTGTGGCGAAGCGGAGCGGCGATAGAAGGAAAGCGGTCGAGAAGAAATCCCCCGTTTGCTGGAGCGTCGCCGGAGACGGGAGGAAGAGCGGAAGTTTTATTCTTCTTCTTCTGCAAGTCGAATCCCGGCCCCCAGCGCGGTCTCGCACCAAGTGGTAGCTCCTCGGATCGACCGCTTGGTTCATCGTTGGATCCAGGGCTTACAGATCCGCCCCCTTGCATGCGCCGCGATGGCTTCTTTGTACCCTGGTCATGTCGGTGCCGTCCAGGTGATCGAATCTGCTGAATATATCTGCTTCGAGCAGCAACTCCGCCTGATTTTTTTCTCCTTTTGTTGTGGTTGATTTTACCCCGTTTTTGTTGGGCTTCGTGCAGGTCGGTGCTTATTTCTTGGAGCAGTACTATCGGATTCTTCAGCAGCAGCCGGAACTAGTTCATCAGTTCTACACGGACGTGAGCTCCATGGCGCGATTTGACGGGGCTGCTACCGAAACAGCTACGGGGATGGTGGTATTGTTCATCATATCAGATTCTTTTCCCCCTTTGATCGTTTTAATGGAATTCTATTTCTCCATATTTTTGCTTACCAAAATCCTGAGACATCTCTTAGCCACAAAGAGTAATGAAATAAATATTGAGTTTGAATTTTCAATGGTTAGAATAATATCATGTATTATATTTTTATGATATATGAGTTAATCGTTTTGTTGCCTGTGTCCAGAATAACTTTCCTTGCAAATTGATGATCCATAACTTTTGTGCTTTTTGATGAAAATGCCTGTCTTTTCTTTTGCTGTTCCACGTTTTGACGGTTTTTATGTTGTTTACTAACCCATGCTATTCAACTAAGAACACCGAAATCCTTTTGGTTTGTACTTCAAATCAAGGGGGATTCGGTCCTAGTTGGTTTTAGGTTGTCACTGATGGGTGTTGACATAATGGGTTTCTTTCCTATGAAATGGAGTTGATTTCCTTTGACTCTATACCACCTATTTTTGTTTCCACTGGTCTGTAACCCAGAACCATGTTAATTATTATGAGTTTTGCTGGTAATTTTGCTCTTAGAAATCTTTGTATCATATTCCTTCTATCGAATTATGAAATGATATGTCACTGATCTTCAACTTTTTTTCTTTGATATTCTTTTAACCAGCAAGGTCATAGTTATGCACTACCTAAAAGTATCCTAACATTTTGCAGCAAATCCATCATCTCGTTATGTGCCTGAATTTTAATGGGATTGAGATTAAATCAGCTCAATCTTTGGAGTCTTGGAATGGTGGAGTTTTGGTGATGGTTTCTGGTTATGTGCAGCTGAAAGAGTATAGTGTCAGGAGGAAATTTGTGGAAACATTTTTTCTTGCTCCTCAGGAGAAAGGGTACTTTGTTCTCAATGACATTTTTCACTTACTTGAGGAGGAACATATTCATCAGCACCCAACAGTCATCTTGGCTCATAGCAATCTTGACACCAACTTAAATGCACCCAGTTCTGTACCTGAAACAGGTAATGATTTGTGTGGAAAATGGTAGAAACCAACTCTCTTTGTCAGGGACATTTGTTGCTAGTAGATGTTTGACATGTTCTTCTGTACTTCGAAATCTAATTTGCTGCTGTGTCATTACTTTATCTTTGGAGCATGTTGAAGGAATGAAAGGAGGTAGGGATGTATTTGTCCATGTATATGAACTATCGCATGATTCAGATCATATGGTACTACTCGAGAGACTTTCTAATCAATGTACCTACCTTTTCATATAAAATTTTAAATAAAATTTAAACAAAAGTTATTACAATTTTGAAAATGATTGGACCTCTTTGTGAATATTCAGCTTAGTTACTGCCTCAAGAATTCTTACTAACTTACCTTTATAAGTTAAGCTTACAGCTTTTTTTTGTTATCATGTACAATAAAATTGTATCGAAGGAAAATTGTGCGAAATTAAATAGAAAGGTTGTGCTGCTACATGTTTCCTTGTGTGCTACTTTGCTTTTCATTTTAGAAGATTTGTATGACACATACTTATAAACTGATATAGTGACTTGGAATAGGCAAAAGGAATACAAAATGATATCTGTTATCTCTGTTAAAGTGAATGTTATCATGCAAAAAACAAAGGAAGTACGTTTTCTATATAAGAGTTCACCATTTTATTTCTGTTTGTTTTCCTTCATTCTTTTGAATTTTAAATATTTTGGTCAGTTTGGTCCCACTAGTCTCTATCATGTCACTGCTGGTCAGTCCTGATCTTGATTCTGTTCATGCCAAGTCACCAAGTAAATGTATACAAGACCCATGTCTTCCAAATGAACATTACTTGCCCACCCTAGAACCAAACACACCCAGCTTTTTTGTACTTGAGATGTTTAATTAATGAAGTCTATAGTTGTCATCAAGTTTGTTTGTCGCTTGCTCACAATATGTCCTAAGAAGTAAAGGCATTGTTTTATCTTGGGTGTCCTATGTTTATTGGTGCTTCATAAGTGTACTATACAAAACAAATAAGCTGCTGTCATCAGGTCATCTTGATATAATGTATGTCATTTTGGTCTGTTTCCTCTGTCTTTAAGAAAAAGTTATAGTCTGATTGGAGTACTGTACTTTTATCTGTTATATCATCTCACACTTGTATTTTTGAAAGAAGTTGTTGCATGTAGACTACTTCCTTCTGAATGGGGTACTACTGCATCATCCAGTTTGATGTCTCTGTTTATTAGTCTGTTTACTTTTATTTCTTGTATGGCTTATATAGGATTACTGAGGCCACTTTTGGCAATTTGCTAAATGTTAACTATGTGAACAAGGCGTGAGAAACTTCTCTCAGGCCCCAATTTATGATGATAGAACAATTTTTTAACATTCTGAAGGCCTATAGTGGTCTTTTTTGAGGGCATGAAAAGGTGACCTTGATAGGCGGACACTTAATTTCTTTCTTTTAATCTTAAGCTTGACTTTGTTGATTATTTTGGCAGTTTCTGACTACATTCTGGAAGAACAAGTTGAGTCTCGGGATTTGGTGCCCTCAGTGGAAGAAAATGACAAAGTTGAGAAGTATAGCATACCTGAAGCACTGCAGCAACTTCCAGAATCTGATGAAAGAGTAGACGAGTCTCCTGTTGAAGATGCTGCTTCATATCCAAGTGCCTTGGATAATGCAAGAGATCCACCTCTTGCCGCTCCAGAGGAACCTGTTGAGGAGCCAACTCGGCAGACCTACGCATCCATTGTATGTTAAATTATACATTTCCCACAGGTCTTTCATCGCAAATTAATGTTGTTTGTATCACAGCTTCGTTCGAAAGGCCAATCTGGACAACCTATGCCACATCCAACATCTTTACCGAAGCCCAGTCAGGTGGCTTCAGAATGGGCTCCTTCCTTGCAGCCAACTTCTCAACGACCACAGCCTGCCTTGGTTTCTGAAAGGTCCATCTCAGAGGCAGCTGAGGAGGCTCCATTAGTTGAAGATGAAGGTTTTTTCCTTCCTTTGCTTTTATATATTTTGCACAGTATGTTTTTTGAACAATCCAGCATATTGCTACTCCAAGAACTTAAAAGGTCATCCCTCTAATAGAAAAATAGGCATCATAATCTCATATGGCTGAGTTTCTTTGTAATTACTTCTTGTGATCTAGTAATGTTTGCGCAATTTTTGATCTGGACACAACTATTAAGATATCTATCATCTTCCTAATGCCTCAAATTTCATTAATTTGAACTCCAGTGAGAATTTGCATATCAATCTCAAACAACCAATTGGTTTTGCATATTTCAAGAAATTAAAAAATCATCCCTTTAATAGAAAATTAGGCTTCATAATCTCATATGGCTGAGTTTCTAGTAATTACTTTTAGTGACCTAGTAACATTTTTGCAATTTTTGATCCGGATGCAACTATTCAGGTATTATCTTCGTAATACTTCAAATTTCTTTACTTCTAACTCCAGTGAGAATTTGAATTTGCATATCAATTCCAAACAACCAATCGGTTCTTTATTACATTAGCATATATCTTTTGTAATTTTTTTTGTTCATTTTCCATTTTTTTTGTAGTTTTGTTGTTGCTCACTTTTTTGTTTGTTCTTTATGGTTTTACACTATTCTGTTCTATCAGAAGATTCCTCCTGCTTTCTTAAAGCTGCTTTTAGTGATCTCTTTTGTCTTTGTTCTCAGGTGAAGCAAGATCAGTTTATGTGGGAAATCTCTCTTCATCTATTTCAGTCATGGACCTTGAGCAAGTCTTTAAGAACTTTGGTAGGCTTAGGCCTGATGGTGTTTCTATTAGGAGCCGCAAAGTAAATCTCATAGAACCTTGTCGTACTATTTTAACCATATTAACATAGGTTGGAATATTTGCCTTAATTGTCTAGTTCATGTGAATTTGCAGGAGTCTGATGTTTTCTATGCCTTCATTGAGTACGAAGATGGCATTGGTGTACATAATGCACTTAAGGTTTGTCCTCTTCCAATAGCTCTAAATCTGATTCAGTGTCAGATACATGCTAGATAACACTGGATCAAATTATCATTGTATATGTTTTTAACTAAATGCTGATTGATGTGTGTTTGTTTGCCCATGTTTCTTATTTGTAATCAGATGAGTTCTTTGTACGTGTTCTGATAAAATTTGTGCCTGTTAGGCAATTGATGCTAGTTCATTTTCCTTGACTGCTCTATTTTACAAAATTCTAGTCTGGTAATTTGGTTAATGTTGGACAGTTGATTTTACTTCTGCAAACAACTATTGTGTTCATGTTATTCTCTCTTTTGACCTCTTTGTAACTTAAGACAGGTTCTTTTATGCATAAGACAATTGTCAACTTTCTGAACTTTGAATCTCTGATGCATCTTTCAGATCTGCATATCTTACAGAATCATTGTTGACATGCAGGCATCTCCGATACAGTTGAATGGGAGACTGATTCATGTTGAGGGGAGAAGACCGAACAGCGGGGCTTCACGAGGAAGTAAGTCATGTCTTGTATAATTTTTCGTCAACTGTTTACAGTATAATTTTCAATCCTTATGCATTTATTTGTTTTTCAGAAACATTTTTCAGTATTGATTTCTTATTATATTGATTTGTTTAATAGAATGTATGTGACCAGAAACCTTTTAGCAGAATGAGAACTCATGAAGCATTTTATAGCTTTCTGTTTTTTGTCCTGTAGAACTAATTTAAGTTGGAGCGACACTTGAACTTCAGTGTCGTCAAGTTCAAACTCTTATAAACCTTTTCTCATCATTCCAGATCATAAGCATTGATCTTTTAGGATGGGGCATGGTATGTTGTTCTCCATGACTGTCATTTCTAGTGCAATTTGGCATATAACGATGTATACAGGCGAAGAAGTGGCAAAGTCAAATAATCGAGTCTAGATAACGATGTACAGGCAAAGTCAATGATCAAGTTAGTCTAGTTAATGATCGGTGCCTATGCCTCAGTCCTGAATGTAATGTGTGTATAGGGTTTGTTTGTCTGCTTCAAGCAGATTGCCACCTAGCCTAATTCAATAACACTCACTTTTCTTTTCTTTTGTCGTAACTGAACAAACAACGGATCGAGTAACAACAGACTCCGTTAGCGCTTAATTATACTAAGCTTGTTTGTTACGAGATAAAAAAAGAAAGCAACACGGAATATTCAAACTTATCGGGAAGTGAAGCATGAAATATGCATGGACCTTGGCAGATATGGTGGATTATCGAATCAACCTTGCCTTTTATGATTTTATGACTTTGTGTTGTGTTTACATAGAAAGTCGTGGTTGACAAGCTGAAGCTTAAGATTTGCCCCCATTAAGAAAAAGCTTTAGTGTAACTGCATACAGAGAAATCATTTTCTGTTGCAATCTAGGTGCCAATTTTTTTTTAGAGAAAAAGAAGTAGATCAAGAGGGGGAAAATTTGGATGGATGTTTGGATACCTGGTGATTTATTCGGACATCTATAGGAGGTGGCAACTAACAATGCTGGATGGTTTCCTACTCTGATCCTTCGTACTCACCAGAAAATTGAATATATTAAGTTTATGGTGTGAGCAGAAAAAAAAAAAAAGAGGTGGCAACTAACAATGCTGCATATCTGCCTCTCTCTCTCTATTGTCTTTCTTGTCTTACCTCTTGCTTTTTCTACCCTTCTTATCCTCTGGATCTTGATGGTCACTAATCTGGACCCTGAGGTAGAATTCACGAGTGTGGCTGGCTCCCTTGGTGCTTCCTGAAGAGAAAGAAGGCATGTTGTGCTGTTAATCCTAATTTTTCATTAATATTCTTAATTTTCATATATTTGTGAAATTACAAATACTGACATACAAGTACATAAGATATTGTTTTTTGTTTTTGTTTGATCGCCATGTGCTGTCTGTCTCGGTAGAAATTGCATAAGTCCAAAAATGTTTTTAAAAAAAAAATATTTTTGATGTTATTGTTTGCGTTTATAATATACATTAGAGATGTAGACAAATTTCTAGTATATTTTTCATAAAGAATCAGCTCATCCATTTTAGCAACTAGATCTGTTGCACACTTCCCCAGCATTGCCAATGGGGTCGGTTCCCTTGTTTGTATCGATTCCAGAAAAAGAATATTTGAGGTGGCAAGATGACTCGGGTTTCATCTGTTCTTTCTTTTTCTTCAGAAAGGGGCAGAGGAAGAGGAGGATACCCATCGGAGGCCTCGAGGGGGCGTTTTGGTGGCCGGATTTTTGGTCGGGGCAGCAGGCAAGACGGCAACGACAGGGATTACAGCAGCCGGACGAGGGGAAATGGCTACCCCCAGCGAGTCCAAGAAAGGGGATTTTAGACGCCGCTGCAGCCCTAAAGCACTACTAGCACAATCAATGGGAAGCGCTTCAAGAGACTCTCCCATTGCGTGGGAAATATTAACATCTCCTTTTCGAGGTGTTTTCCTACCATAAATCTGAAATTAGTTCTATACTTTTTTTCTCGGATTGGCAATTTATGATTCCTATTCCATGGAGTGCCTTTTGATTCAGGAGCATCATGAAGAGGTGTTTTTTTTTTCTTTTTTGTCTCCCTCTAATTCTCGCTTAGCAAATATCTCTTGGGAGTTACCACAGGGTAGTTTAATAGGAAAGGTTGTGCGAGTCTTGAGATGATGCCAAATTATCCCTAAAAGCTGTTTCAATTGCTCGTGTTTGAACTCAGTTTAATAGGAAAAATATATGCTTATTTTTCGTTCTTACATCTGAAGCTTAATGCCACTTTTTTTTTTTTTTTAATGAAACATGCGGTCAAACTTCTTCTTTGTGGTAGATGAGATGACGCCTGACATTACATGTGTTACTTTGGGTGTAATTATTGTACGTTAATTTGTATGGTAAATTAATTTGGAGAACGATCAATGCATTACAACTCTAAATAAAAAACCACCCTCACCGAATCTTGCAACAAAGACCGACGAAGGGCGCGCGTGAGGGATGACGAAGAACAAAAGAGGAAGAAGAATAAGAAAAAGATGCAGCAACAACAAAAGGAATTCATAGTTTATATATGCCACTCGACCACCAGGTGCTCGACCGAGGAACAAAAGTTGCGTTCCACTTCCACAGCAAAACAGGAATCTCACAAAGCGAGGGCTTGCGGAAAGGCCATTAGAAGAGCTGCTTGTGGATGCCCAAAAGCGGTGCACCAGCACGAATACTTCATAGTTATTATATGATTTTTGACCTTAACATATATCTTGCAAAATCTTTTGAACTTGTTAGGTCAGATTTTAACAATCAATACTGGCAAGGACACATGTGCGAAGCCTTTAATTAATATATTTAATCGCTCGGAGGGCTCTATCTGTTATATCGAAATTTGCAAGGGTCGATATGCAAAATAAAAAAGCCTAATGGGGGGGGGGCCCTGTGCAAAACTCGAAACCCCGATGGACTGCAGCGAAGAAATCTTCTAGGGGGCTCTCAGAGAAAAGCGATTCGAAGAGGGGCCTGTTGGGAAAATAGAACCCGCATGGGGGTTGTATTTAAGAAGCAAAATTCCCGATCTGTCCTTCGTTTTGTCTCGGTAACCTAATAATTGGTCGCCTTCGTGGGGCTGGTGGAGTGGCGACTCCACGACCCTTCCCTCGGGATCGTTACCAACATGTTCTCGCGTCTGCCGATCGACGGTGGACTCCGCCTCCGGTCGCTAGAATTCGCCTTGACCTCCCCGTTTCTTGTAGACGTCGATAGGTGACAATTCCCGGAGATCCAATCCGAGCGGGGCTTCCCCCCCCCCCCCTTGGGAGTGATTCGGTCGTGGCCCGGAGAAGTTTTCCCAAGTTGCTCGCTTTTTGGATAAGAATAGCGAGAGGTCTGTTGTGGTTTTCTTGTTTCTTGTTCTCTTCGGTATGGGAATAAAGCTTCCACCTCGATCTCGGCTCATCTTTTCCGTTTTCGATCGATAGGATATAAAAATCCCACCTTGCTGTGTTCGGGTGTCGATCCTCTGGTAGCGCACGCATGTCTCCCAAGTTCTTCATTACTTTTTTCTCACCTCTCTCTCTGGTTTTTGTGGAGTGAGAGAATCGGCATGGTTTTGCTGCTTCGTTTTCCTTCGTTGAATTGAAAAATATATGGGATGACGACTAAAAAGAAATCT
Organism: Musa troglodytarum; assembly: GCA_023547065.1. Lineage (NCBI taxonomy): Eukaryota > Viridiplantae > Streptophyta > Magnoliopsida > Zingiberales > Musaceae > Musa > Musa troglodytarum. The sequence goes on along the minus strand of CP097506.1, from coordinate 54,969,717 downwards.
TGTTTCTTGTTTTTTGTTGGAGTCTATCCCTAGGTAAGGATGCAGAATCGCAGTTTTGATGTCTGAACTTATTTTTGCCGCCAAGTTTACGGCACGGAGCAAATACACGTTTGATCGTCCGCTATGCCACCGGTAGGTCCAGGGGAAAGGGAGTATAATATCTATTCTTATTTCTAAAAATCTTTTGTCTTGGGATCCTCATAAGGGTTTTTTGAAGATGCTTTTTTGTGTACAAGGGTGCTGTTACCTTTCTCTGTTCTTGTTTTAAGAGTCGACGTTGAGTTCAATAATTGATGCTGCTCGGAGATTCTCCCCATATCATGAATTGCTTGAGGGAGTCGGGATCCTCTATTCTTATACCTGTAGCTAGGCTTTTTCTTCTTCTTTTTTCATGTCGAGATTGTTTTGTTCTGCGGTAATGGTCAGACATATCAATCATGTTTCTTCGATTTCAGTTGTGTTTGTGCTCTTGCTCATTCATAGGTTGTTGGTTCTCATGGTACATCACTTAGGTCTTGCGCGAGGAATACTGTGTATTGCGACAGAAGTAAATCTGTGACTTAGAGCTGTAATTGTGATAGATCTTCTTATATATACCTTCTGAGTTCTGATATTATTGTATATTCTAGTTCTTAGTTGCTTTTTCCCCTTTTCCAGTTTGAAGTTCTCTTGAACCGTACAAATCTTTTAAATTCTCCAAATCCCTAAAGTAGGGAAATTGAACAGCAATCTTCACTGATGTGGAGAATATCTGATCGTTTGTTGCTCTGTATAAAATTGTCCAAAACTTAAATCTACTCTGAACATACTGGGTGTCTTTCTCGCAATTCGAATAGATCATGGTATCTAAAACCATTGGCATTTGTGTATAAACTAAAATGTCCAACATGACATTTCTCAGAAGATCGCAGATGTCACTAGATTACCAAGAAATTAGTTAAGTTGATATTTAGTGCAAGTTTTTTTATACATTTATGTAACTGCGTACACATTTATGTGCGGTGAACTTACTGCAATGGCACAATTCAGAAGGTCTACTCGTTGGCATTTTCTGGAGATATAGCTATTTACTTCAACTTGAGTCCAAATAAAACTGAGATGAAGCCAATTTCATTGGTAAAAAGAGTAAATGTTTGGCATCTGATAAAAGTATTACACTTTAAGCATATGATGCTTAATTTTTACTACCACAGTAGTCTAGAGTTTAAGAGCTATGACCCGTAGATATGCCTTATCAGTATATTGTCACTTAACTTTGCAAAGGTCATTTCACCAATCTCTAAACCCAATTTCGTTCATGTCACCTAACATCTCCAATTCAAGCACCAAATAGTAATGTGTTTGCATTACATGTGGACTTACTTGATTCATAATGTTTTTTAAAGTGTTTTATTTCATCCTGATAATATATTGTAATTTTTAAATGGCTTATAAAGTAAAGTTATCATCATTTATTATTTTAGATGGTGATTGTTTTACAGAGAGAAGCAGTTATCCTTCTCTTTATGTTATGCTGACATGATACTTGTCACTTTATTCATGTTCCACCTAGGTTTCTGGAATTAATGGCTTGGCACATGGAAAGCTAGTTCCAAAGTTATTTTAATATAATTCTAGCAATGTCTTTTTGTAGGTGAAAAATCTGTTGGCAATGAATGCATAGAAAGAAATGGAAACACATTCAGCTTTACCAGTGGGGAATCTGAATATGCAGCAATTCTGTAATTCTGGGAGCTCTGGAGTTATGTCATCATCTGTACCTGTTCTACCAAACACCTTGGAGGAGAAATTCCCTGAACTACCGGATCCCCAACATATTCCACTGGAGAGGGAAATAAGAAGAAATCCTTTGCCTTCCCAGAGACCTTTGTTTTCATCACCTTCTGGATTTTCTCCAGATCTTAATTTCTCTTCAACTCTCCCCCATGAGAGGCATACCAACAATACTCCATTCATCAGTCGATCACTGAATGCTGGAGTTTCTTTGCCTTCAACCTATTCGTCAAATATGGAAATATTTCAAGTGCCAAATAATTTCCCCAAAGATCCAACTGAAATAACCTGGTGTCCAGATTCAGTTGAAGGCATGCTAAATTGTTCAGATGGTGTCATTATGGGGAACAATCAAACACAGAATAGCTCAAATAAGGTTTCTAATGACCTTAATAAGCAAAATGAATGGTGGAGTGATATAATGAATGTGGATTGGAAGGAGCTTTTTGATGATACAACTATCTCTGAATCTCAACCGAAGGTAATTGAACTATCTATAGGTACTTGTAGCATGCTGAAGAAAGGATTAGTTTCTTCCTTCTTCCGTATTGTCCATTAGAGTTTACATTTGTTGCAACAAATGTAGTATGTTGAATCATACATGATCCTTGCCTGTTTTTCTTTTTCTGATTACAAGATAATCATGTGCTTCTCGACACTTGAGTCACAAAGAGAAATCACTGTTATGAACTTCTAGTATTTGAAATGATTGTATCATATAATTCTTGAACTATCTGGTATTTAACAGTCTAAGACAGTCCCTATATATTACATAAGCATTATATGATCTAGGTGTATAATTATCTTCATTGTGGTGCATGAATTTTCCCATGGCCAATTGATTCTGTAATTAGATTTTTTTTTTAAATTGCAGCTGGTTTATATGATTTCTGATTGTCCATAGGTTGTTTACCCGTCTGCCCAATCCTCCTCTAATATTTCAATACAGCAGCCGCAAACAGATCAGTCCGTTCCATGCCATTCTGGTGAGGTTTGTGCTGTCACTAGTGCATCGTCTTCTGCCACTACTGCTGCAGCCAAGCCACGGATGAGGTGGACTCCAGAGCTTCATGAATGCTTCATAAATGCTGTCAACCAGCTTGGTGGTAGTGAAAGTACGTTATATCTGTGTGTTCCTCCTTTCTGTTCTTGCTGGCTTGCTGAGTTTCCTGTGTTCACTCTCAGGTGTTTTCTGTATTCACTCTTAATTGGTTTTTACCTTCAGAAGCTACTCCTAAAGGTGTACTGAATACCATGAAAGTGGAAGGATTGACAATATACCATGTGAAAAGTCATCTACAGGTTTGGCTATTTGTCTCCTTCTGGATTCTTTTCACTTATATAATATGTCCTTGAATGATCATTAATAGGTCTTTTCATTTTTTTCTCCAGAAATATAGGACTGCTCATTATAAGCCAGACTCATTAGAAGGTCTGTAAAAGTTGGTTATAATTTTTGAACTAAAACTTTAATATATTTATTTGTTACTGTTTTCTGAAGCATATTCTTTAAGCAATTTCTTCTTTCTCTAATGACACAAAAATATTCCTGGAAGATGTTCTCCTTAGCTTGCTATATGTAATTTGTTGCCCTTGAACCTTCTTTAATGCATTTCAATTCCTTACGTGGAATCTTTTTGTTATAATTATAAGCTAAAGTAAACATCATGTGGGCTGTCTTTTTTTGTTAATGTTATTTCTTGATGCATCAGGGATGTCAGAAAAGAAGACCACTCAGAGTGAGGAATTACCTTCTCTAGATCTGAAGACGTGAGTTAACTTTTGCTAAATAATGGATCCTTTGTTTCTGTAGCTCTTCTGTTGTCGGATGCTGCCTTGTGGGAGAAAAGAATTGAATTTTACGAAGTAAATAACCATCTGCTTTCGGAAGAAATCACGATCTTCTGATTGTATTTAATGGAAGCTTTGGGAATAATCCACTGCTGTGTTGTTGATTAAACATGAATCCTTCATCTTGTCTCTGACATCTTGATGTTTCACCATAGTGCCTAAGCAATCACTTAACAACCATGATAGGTTGGCTATATGTTGACCATTATGTTTCAAAATTGATTCTTTGCTTGGTGCTCTGTTGGGTTGTGGTTCTATGCTAGCTTTTAGTAACGAATTAAATTTTCTTTATTGTTAGTTATTTATATAATAGATCCTTCTCAGTTTCTTGACTCGTGTTTCATTAGCAACTAAACTGGAATGTGCATCACAGTGTCGTTTCTTTTCATTCTGTGCCGTCATTCCTAGTCAATAGGTATAAGCTTCCACAGTTAATCATTGATCCTGCATTCCATTTTTGATAACAGAGGCATTGATTTCACCGAAGCATTACGACTCCAGATGGAAGTTCAGAAACGACTTCATGAACAACTTGAGGTTTGTTTTTGTGGGTCAGTTATAAGCACGCTTTAGCTTGTTGCTTTTCTGTACTTACGAATATTCTGAAATTTCAACTCTGTTTATTTGATTTGTTTTTGGTACCTGTAATAGAATTTAGGACTCTGTAATTTGGCTTGTCTATATTTTCTCTTGGATGTGTTTTCCAAGATTATAGATTTGTTGAGATAATTGATCATACTGTTTCCTTGTTTCTTATCTTTTTCTTATCAGTATTTTGTAGTCCTTCCAGGAGTGCTGCAACATACATAGCAATGACTAGCACTGACAAAAGCAACTATAACAACATACTACCGCTTCTCCTAATACATGCATACATATATATGTATGTATGTATGTATGTATATATATATGTATATATGTGTATATATATATATATATATATATATATAGTCTAGGTTGGTTTTTAATTGTTAAACTAAAAAGCAGTAGAGATCGTTTTCTTAATTTATTGTGCAGCTTTCCAAATCTGAAACGTTCTTTGGAATCAAATTTATATTTTAAATTGTCTGTATTATTTCATTGGCATTTTATCATGCACCATGTCCATTAGAGGCATGATATGAACTTTAGGCTGAGGACCACCCTTTTTTATGATGTGCTATTAATTAATACACTTGCTTCTACTGGTCATTGCTTGTAGAATGTAGACATCTGAGCAAGTTACCTCCTTCAGTTTGTCGAGTCTGACCTTTTTTTGTCCAAAGGCAAAACAGATTGTATTAAAATCTGCAAATCCGACTTAATGACCACTAATTGTCTGTCATTCTTACGGCTTATTCTCTCCTTTTCTTTCACAGATTCAGAGAAATCTGCAGCTGAGAATTGAAGAGCAAGGGAAATACCTGCAAATGATGTTTGAGAAGCAATACAAGTCAACCATGGACAAGATCCATTGTTCTTCCACTGTAGAAAAACCAACAACCATATCTTCCGATCAAACACTTTCTACTGCTAAGATTGATCTCCCAGAACCACGAAATAGTTCCACTGATTCAAAAATAACAGAGGGGGTTAGGCAAGTCAGTAACAAGTGGAAGATGCCTGAAGTTGAACCTTCCAATGAGAAGGAAACAGATGCTCTTACTAGTTCCCTTCCACCAAGCAAGCACTCGAGAATAAATGACGAGGACTCATGAATTCCAATATCAGCGTTGGACTGACCAACACCGGTAGCTGTCGATATGAACATCATTATTGCAATAAAAAGTTTCCAGTATAAATGGAGGTTATTTGTGAGGAGACACCGACGCTTCTAGCAGTAGCAGCAGATCGAGTAACTTGTTTCATGCCCATGCCAGGTATGAATCATAGGGTGCAGTTTGAGATACAGTAGTGTGAAGGCTGTAGTCCCTTTAAGAAAATTCCTATTAGAAGGAACTGGAGATGTGATGTCGCTGAACAACGAAGTTAATAAAAAAAAAAACCTTGATATTTTATGGCTTTATTTTCCCTTGTGTGGCTTATGTTTGAACACCTAAAGAAAGAAATTTCTGTATTTGCTTATTTCTCAAAAAATTATTTAATTCTCTTCAAAAAATGGCAACATTGATTATTGTTTCTGTGTATAAATCGTGTACTAGGACTAGGTTGTTGTTTTCTTTTGTCACCTTTATTTTGCTGAGAAGTGAACTGAAAACTACATAATTTGTGGGCCACCATCTGATTCTTCTTTGGATGTTCGATAGATTGTATCATTTCTTTTTGCTTCAGGATGCCTCCAGAAATGACAAGAAGAGCATTCATTCATGACATGTAAATTACTTTTCACTAGTCCTGATCCAAATATCAAGTGTATCTTTTATAGTTTATTTGTTAGCCAAAACTGGCAGCAGATACAGAAAAATAGAAAAAAAGGAAAGCATACACAAGATATTCTTAATATCCTGCAACCTTGGAATATACATTGCATTTAGGAATTGGTCCATTCCTTGCACAGTTCCACGGACGAGGAAGAGTCGATTTTGGTCTTTCACCAATGCCAAGCCTGAAGATGACCGGTTTATTTTCTCCACTTGAATCTAGATCATCTATCTACGGGAACTTACACATTGAAGAATCAAAATAAATGTCATATAAAAAAAAAAAAGAACTCTCGGTTAATATTTTGTATTTTTAAAAACCTGGGATCCTGTATCAGAAATTTCAAAGATCCACACAAAAACAAAAGCAGTCGGCTGATGAAGTGTGTAAGGATACATTCAAGAAGAAACACAACTAAAGGGCGTGCAAACAAACCATCAACTATTGGTTGCATTTGCTCCGGTGACTTCCACAAAAAAATATACAACTTGAATACATGATGGTACAACAGTACATCGATACATTTGCAACATTGTGAGATGCTTCCCTAGCTTACAATGTAAGAACTCCCAAACCCATACTCTTCTCAAGGGTTCAAGAGAAAAAATATCTACGACTATCCTGTAATGCATTTTGTGAACTTTGCCTAAGGTTTGATCGATCAGCATTCACAGTGAAACACAGCATTGCTGAAACAACCACTCTTAGGTGCGATTTTTTGGACATCTGTATCGTCAAGTGTTGTCATGTTAAGGGTCGATGATGTGAGAGGCTCATCCATCATGTTTACTTTAGGGGCATTGAGGATGGCCTTCGGAGGAGATAAAGCCCACTGCATAGCCCAGATTGCAAGTGGTCTCATGTAGATCAGTGAACGGTAGCGGCCGTTTGTTGTCCATCCCTCGGGCGTTTGAAACCAGTACCTGCAAGACCAGGAAAAAACACATGGCTAGTCAATGCCACCACTACAAGAAGACAATCTGCAACAGCATAATCCAAAATCATGTTCGAATCAAGCTGATAGAGAACTGAGATATTTGCAATGGAAATAGAACTGAAGTAGATAATTTTCTTCAGAAATGGAGAAGTGTCCTTGGATGGGTTGAGAACCGAACGGACAACCAGCAAACTAGCCAAGAATATGTGAATCCATATAATTGTAACAGATAAAAGTGTAATAAGTGCGTTACCGGGAGGGAAATCACACAAAGTTTTGCCTACTGTGAGGATTAATAGTATAGCAGACGGGACAAGAAAATGATACGCTTACCCAAACCCTTCCTCCGACCAACCTCCAGTGAAAATCCCTTCAGCAGTAGTAAAAGCTTCATGATCCATTCCATGAAGAAGCATGGTGGCTGCCAAACTATATGTGACGCCAGTCCATATTTCTCGTGATTGCATGCAACATTCATCAACCTTTCCATTTGGGTTCATCCCATTGACTGCTCCCATGCGCCCTCCTCCGACCTTCATCACATTAAATTCAAATATTGTCTTAAGAGTATGTCTGATTCTAATTTCATCAAATAGTGGGGACAACTGTGAAGACGCGGTGTACCACTGTCCTGCCAGTTGATCAGCCTGTATAGAGTAGCTGTTGCTGCTGTTTCCACTGTCATAATTGAAATATGATCCATTCCACAACTTATCTTCAAACACGGGTTTGGCTTTCAGAAATTTACTCTTACATTTTTCAGCAAAGGCCCAGTCACCAAGGTGCTCTGCCATTGCTACTGCAGCTTGGAGTGCAGCGAGCCATAGACAACCACAGTAAGCACTGATACCATGAACTGTCCATGCATCGTATGTCTGATCAGGGAATCCATCATTCTCAATGAGGCCATCACCATCGCGATCAAATTGTTCCATATAATCCATAGCAGCACAAACAGCGGGCCAGACATCCCGTCCAAAGGACATGTCCCCTGTCGCAGCAAAATCCCTATACACCTGGAGCACAAACTTTGGGTTGAGATCCTTCCATTTACTGGTGTCATGTATATTGTAGGCATTCATCTCATTCCAGGGATCATGAGTTCCTAAATCATGGGGAACAGAACCTTTGACTTTTCGAATTCCCCAGCTACCATCATTCAGAAATTTGACTTTTCTTCTGTCTTCGTGCAACACAGCCCTGGCAAAATCTCGTTGAATGGTCAACTCTATTTTTGGAAAGAGATCCAGAAGAGCGAACGAAGCATAGAAGTGTACATCATATGTGCACCACATAATGTACTCTACTCCTTCCAAGTACAAAAACCTCCCAACATTTTCAGGGTTGTGCTGCTGATGCAGAACGTTGCCAGTCTGCGCAGAATCAGGGCCACACACATCGTCATTATCAGCCAATTCTTGTACTGAAGTTCGTGAGAAAAATTCCTCATTGTTCAAATTGCTGTCTGTAAAAGTTCTCTCCACAACCATATTAACATGTCTCTCTTTGGAAATATATTTCTCATCCTTACTTTTTGTGGATTCGTGGCAATTGGAAGCAGCGCTTAGGTTCTCCTCAATTATCGGGGCTTCACCATCTGCATTAATTGGGGTATTACTAGCTTGGAGCCATCCATGACAAGTTTTTTAAAGAAATTTAAGACTTGAGCAACATGTTTAGCTTCAAGCAGCCTAATGGAACACTATCATACTAGCACACAAAAAGTTATTATTATTTAATTAAACATGTCTACAACTGCCAAAAGCTGAGGTCACTGAGAGTTGAAACAAAGTTGAGCTCTTCCAAGTAAAATAAGTTAACATGTGGGGGGCTAAGGAACAAAAAGAAATAGAAAACATACAAAAGTACCTGTCCAAACTGTTCCTCCGGCAACTAGAAAATAAAGCTCGTTAAAAAGAGTGAACTTGTACCTGCCAAATTGATCAAGATTTAAATTAGATGTAATTATGATGTAAGGCAATCCATGTGCAACAAACAACTTAAAAGATCGAACACAGTAAGTTCTATATATATATATATGCCACAAGAGTCTTGCTACTCTTAAATATTTTTTTGGACAACACTGAAGTTGCCAAATATTATAATATGCAGGATCACAATGCAGATATCTCATAGAACCACATAAACTGGAAAATGGAAAGAATTTTTGGTCTAACAATATCAAAATTACCAATCAGGAAGTTTTTCATTTTGAAGTATTGGATTTTGCCATTTTTCAATCTCTTCCTCCCACAACTTGTACTCTGTAACATACGGGAAAGGTTGTCAGAGTCAAATAGCTAAAACTAATAAGCAAACTCTGTCAAACAGTCCTGTATGGAGTATAGCCAGTTAGCCACAATATATATAAATGCTTATTCAAGCAAATCAACGCATTACCAATCCCAATATATTGCAAAGAGTAAATGGTAAATTTCTGATAACTGAGAGATCAAGCTTATTGCCATGTATACGTACTCTTTAATGCATCATGCACTAGGTTAATAGCCGATCTTTCAGAGGCACCATAAAATTTTGTATATCTCCTGTAAGAGAAAAGAAAGGAATAAACAAAAGTTCTAAAATCAAAATTGGGAGAAGACTTTTCTCTTAATAATCAAAATTTAAAAAAGGCCAACTAGAGCCAAAAAGCTCAGCAGCATTGCTGACTGATGTGCCATTTTTAAAATTTGAAAAACACATTTCAGAATCCAAGAAACAACCCTGATTCTTTAAAGTTCAACTCGTACAGATCCTATCTTTGTCAAGGAATCTCATTCTAGGAACCTCACATGGTTAACACTTTATTAAAAGCTAAAATTGTGTCCGAACTTAATCCTTACATAAAAGGTAGCAGTGGGTCCCTCCTTGCAACAATGAACTTCACAAAGATGAAAATATGGCACCATTACAGGTTTAAAACCCAGACAGACTCCCGAAAATAGACAGCACATACAACTGGTTAACTATGTACACGTCTAAGCACACGTCTCAAACTGCTAGCTCTCCTTGCAACAATGAACTTCACAAAGATGAAAATATGGCACCATCACAGGTTCTAAACCTCGAAAAATGACAGTACATACAATTGGTTAAGTATGTACACGTCTCAAAAATATGTAGATTCAATTACACTTAAACACATGTCTAAACATGGTGCACGAAAGAGCCTGTTTTATACGAAAAAAACAGAACTTTATTGTCTGCTAGAATTGTTAACTGGAACCAAAAAGGTCACTGAAGTTTTTTTTAAAAGAAAAAAATAGCAAAATGAGGATGTATGACAGTACCTATGATATGTACACCCCTTCTGAAACTTCACTTTTGGAGATGACCATGCTAAAGCAAATACAACCGTGCATCTACCATGTGGTTCAACCCATGTAGATGCTGAAACTGCCGCACAAAGGGTATCACCAACAGAAGATGGCACACAAGGGCCAGCGCTAAAATTTTCCCTCTGAAATTGCCCATCCTTGACAAAAAAAATTCACTGATTAATTCACTGTCACTAAATGTAATTGCAATCAAATTGTTTGTTTTTACTCAGAAAAAAATGAGAAAAATCCCATATAATCAAGAAAAAGAAAATAAAATAATGACATGGTCAAATAAAAAAGGTGGCAGTTTAAAATTTATAACCAAGGTTGTCAGCCAAAGAAGAATTACTTGCACCATTGTGCCCCACATATCCCTGGCTGTAACATAATTTTCCCCACAAAGTCCAAAATTTGGCAACACAGTAACAGTAACATTCTGAGTCTCACATGCTGCAATAGCAAATGTTACAGGAGGATTGTCCTTTGTAGTCCTGTATAGAAACATATAACCAGAAATTGCACAAATTATATCTATAAATTAAAAAAATGAAATAGAAGAAAAAAAAATGAATAACTACAGAAATACTATAAATGACTTTAGGTGACAGGAGAGTAAACGTGAGGGATAGGGAAACGGTGGTGGTTTCAAATTTATGTTGCCATAGGAATGGTCTCAAGAAAGATCTGCTAATCAGCTGTCCTATAAAACAATTAGGGGTAGATAACTTGCTTGTGATGTAGAAGCACCCCTGACACTCCATCATCCTCTCTGCACATACAGTAACAAAGCATTCATGTCAATCATAAGAATTACTTGGAGAACAATTAAATTCAAAAACTTGAACAGCATAACACTCACCTGAATGGCTCATTGATATGGCCACCTGTATGATGTGAAACTCCTCCAATAGAATTCTACGCAATACAAAAAAATGGCATTAAAAACTAAACATGAGTAATTTGGAGGATTAGCAGCTCAAAAAGGGGAAAAAAATAGACACAGAAGGTTCACCTACCGCCCAGGTCATCAGTAAGCTGACCTTTGCCCTTTCCTTTCCAGTATTAACTAGCTACAAATGAGAAGAAATAAGAGATTACAGATGTTACCAACAGCACAAAAATAAACCAAGGAGAAGCTCATCGAAAACTCAGTACTAGCATAGATGCAATGCAACAATTTTCAGGCAGCAAAATAACCTTTTCCTCACAATGAGGTGACTGAAAACAATCCATAACTAAGAGAAAAAAAAAATTCTGTATCCACCACAAATAATCCATTTACTAGTGCAATAGTTAAGGTTAAGTGCTAAATCATGATTGAAGATTTATATTAGAATGCATTCCATCATAAAAATATATTTTCCATATAAAATGAAAATAGCACAAACAAGCTCTGTTTACATCCTGCCAGAGTATAATGGAAAATTTTGCAACTTTCAGGAAGCCACAAAAAGGGCACCAAAGAGGACAAAGGTAATTTGCTCAAATACAATTGATTAACATAAAGAACATACTGTGTAAACAAATACAGCTGTGGGAAGACTACTTTCATGATAATCATGAGGTATAAATGGCGATATTTGGCGACACGAGATTTTGAGGTCGGGGTCCGGTTCACCTGGAGGAAATAACCAATTGCATTTAAATACCAGAAGCAAAATATAATAATGATTTAGGCATTACTAATAGTAAGCCACATCACATATCGATAGAACCAAGATTATTAAAAAGAAGAAACAGTGGGCCGTCAGTAGCTAAATAGTGGTGTACAGTGTCAAACCCTTCTTGGCTCAACATCAATTATCATTACAGGTAAAGTACCTAAAAGAAAGTGCTGACTCTATTAAATGTAACTACAATAATACCATCATAAACAGTCCATGCCCTGGGGAACAAAGCATGATATGTGGAGTGTTGACCACTCAAGTTCCAGTCCCACGAGGATATACCAAGGTCACCATTTTTCCTGAAATGTTTGCACAAAGTCAAAAGAACCAGTAAAACTTGAAATTTAAGAGATATCTAGACCAGCAAACTTACATTTCTCATATGCTAAAAGAGCAAGTAACAAATAACATTAACAAATTTCTATCCCAATGGCCAGCACAAAATACATCATATGAATTTTGATATATACAGGATCGAAAAAGTAAAGGTGTAATCAACACTCAACCACCAGGAGCAAACCTATCTGTCTGCAGTAACAAGTTTTTTTATGTTTTGCCTACACTTTCACAACCAAGAATTTTTCTTATTCTTTTAGGGACAGTGTTTCTTGCTTGTACCTTAAAAAATAATATTACATTTTATTTGGGGTTGAGTATTTATTTATCATTTATATTTTTTATTGCATGTGTTGGAAAACCCACAACACAACATGTTGACATGGCTGCTTGCCCATTAAGAACCTCAATATGAAGTATAGTAATCATGTTTAGTGCACGATAAAAGTGTTCACTGGATAGCAGATGTCATTACTCATTCACGACGGATTTGAACATTCACTACACTGCCTAGGTTACATGCAATCTGAATTTGGCTTGGGGATAATACGTGAATTGACATACAGGGGCCTGCTAGTTTGTACCTGATACAAAAGCAATGATTGTAATATACGAGAAAGGTCTACATATTCAATAGTGTGGCCACCTCAATCAATTACGTGTCTAAACTTTGGCCTCCTATTTATTCACCAACTCTTCCACAACTACAAATTATTTATCCAAACAAAACATTTTTCCTTAAAGCTAGTGACTGAAGTTACATTAATAACTGATAGGGGAGGATATTCTCAAATATGCTCAATTATCTTCTGTTTCCAGGACGGAAATATACCTGCCCCTAACCGCAAATTTTAATACTATTAATTCAAAATTGAAAAAATAAAAATTTCTTGTTAATCAAATGAAGATAGATGCCGATGATAAACTGTTACGAACCTTTTATTTTCTAGCTTTGGATAATGCCTTGGATAATGTTATGGAGTTATCTAGTAGAGAGTCAGTTACTGATTCGGTTAGAAGTCAGTTACGGAGTTGGTTAATGCTAGAGATTTGTTAGTCGGTTAGAAGTCAGTTACGGAGTTGGTTAATAAAAGTCCAAGTCCTCGGGGAAACTCTTGGCGAGACTCTATAAATAGGGATGTAACTGTTTCTTTCAAACAATCATGAATGAGAAAAGGATGAAGAATTATTTAGTCTTTTGGCTAAACTAAGGAGATCGATCCCCTCGAAGCGATCAAAGGAGGTCGATCCCCTCGAAGCGATCAAGGAGGCCGATCCCCTCGAAGAGATCAAGGAGGCCGATCCCCTCGAAGCGATCATTTATCCCATTTTTCCCCACTTCTTTCGCTTCTTTCGTCTTTTCCACGATAAAACCCTAAGGGGTCTTATCATTTGGTATCAGAGCAGCGATCCTTGGTGTTCTCGCTGCAACTTTGCATTATCTTCATCGCAGCCATCATCTTCGTAAAAAAAAAAAAAAAAAGAAGAAAAGAAAGAAGAGAGAAAAAGGGCAGAAGACCTCGGCATCCGCCAGCAGCCACTACCCCTCTCCACCGTTGCTACTGCCAGCGACCATCGCCGCCGCTGCTTCCTCAACCACCGCTGCCAGCGTGCGGTGTGATAGAAACAGAGCAGCCCCGGTGCCTTCCAGCTTTGGCGCTCTTCTTCCTCGCTGCCTCCCCTTGGGTTGCAGCCGCAATCGACGTCCGTTGCAACCTTCGCAGTTGCACCCCAGCGCTGCCTTCCAACCGCTCCTGCATTGCATCCTCTACCGCAGAACGTCGCCGCTTTCCCTCCTCGCGGCGACTCCCCACAGTGTCATTGTCATCCAGCCCCCGATGCTCTACTGATGCCCCACCCCCACACAAAAACACCGCAGCAGCTTTTGAAGCCTTTACGTAGCCCTCAGCATCCACTTCTTCGACAACTTCATGTCGACAATACTGAATTACCGATCTATAATCTTACGTAATGACCACCGACAAACCAGTGAAAGCCCAGATGGAAGCATTAGAAACTTGAATTGGGGATCAAATGGAGGCATTAGAATTTCGAATTGGGAATCAAATGGAGACATTAGAATTTCGAATTGGGAATCAAATGGAGGCATTAGAATTTCGAATTGGGAATCAAATGGAGGCATTAGAATTTCGAATTGGGAACCAAATGGAGGCATTAGAAATTCGAATTGGGAATCAAATGGAGGCATTAAAATTTCGAATTGGGAACCAAATGGAGGCATTAGAATTTCGAATTGGGAACTAAATGGAGGCATTAGAATTTCGAATTGGGAACCAAATGGAGGCATTAGAAATTCGAATTGGGAACCAAATGGAGACATTAGAAATTCGAATTGGGAAACAAATGGAAGCATTAGAAACCAGATTTGAGAACCGACTACAAGAGACCCTTAATGAATTCAAAAGAAGCTTGCTGGAGAGTTTTAGTAAGTTTCAACAAGATGGACAGCTCGCTAAAATTCGTCAAACTTCTACAGTGTTAGAATATCAAAGCAGATTCGAACGATGGTCAAATCAAGCCACAGATTGATCTGAACGACAACTATTGGACACCTTTATTGAAGGGCTTAATCCAGAAATCAGATATGAAGTTAAGACTCGACAACCCCGCACTCTGATAGCTGCAATTTTATTTGCACGTATATATGAGGAAAAAATCAATCGAGAAAATCGTCGACACAGACGTGACTACAAACAAATGATCAATGAGCCACCTAGTAAGGAGTACCAATGTAAACAAGAGCAACCTCTGGTGATTGAACCAATTAGAGAGGAACTAGAAGCTGATAAAGTTGACTTTGATAATGAAGTTCTGATTGATATCGGTAGCACTAACAATTTTATGGACAGTAAGGTTGCTGACCGATTAGCCTATCATATTGAAGACTGTGACAAATTCGAAGTAAAGGTCACTGACAGACGAACTTTGACTTGTGATAGCAAATGTTCAAAGATAAAATTGTTTATACAGGGCCAAAAATTGTTGTGGGATTTCTTTTTGCTACCCTTAGAAGACTTCGAAATGGTGATCCTAAAGGGAAGACAAAGAAGTAAGACCACAGCTGCTACTAGTCATTGGATGAAGAGGATTCTTTAAAGGACTTTAAAGACTACTACACTAAAAGGCTGACCTGTTGCTCACACCATCAAGTGGAGGTCGTACTTACTTGATCAACGAGTTATGACGCGCTGTAAATACCTTGTGCCGAATTTAATGCTGCTCAGCCTTGAGGACAAGGCTGATTTGATGAGGGCGGAACTGTTACGAACCTTTTATTTTCTAGCTTTGGATAATGCCTTGGATAATGTTATGGAGTTGTCTAGTAGAGAGTCAGTTACTGATTCGGTTAGAAGTCAGTTACGGAGTTGGTTAATGCTAGAGATTTGTTAGTCGGTTAGAAATCAATTACGGAGTTGGTTAATAAGAGTCCAAGTCCTCGGGAAAACTCTTGGCGAGACTCTATAAATAGGGATGTAACTGTTTCTTTCAAACAATCATGAATGAGAAAATGATGAAGAATTATTTAGTCTTTTGGCTAAACTAAGGAGGTCGATCCCCTCGAAGCGATGAAAGGAGGTCGATCCCCTCGAAGTGATCAAGGAGGCCGATCCCCTCGAAGCGATCATTTATCCCCTTTTCCCCCACTTCTTCCGCTTCTTTCGTCTTTTCCACGATAAAACCCTAAGGGGTCTTATCATAAACATATAATTATAGATCATATTTTCCACGTCAAACTCATTTGGCATTACTTGTCAATTACATCTCTGGCTTAATCAAACATTTAATTAAAAAAATAAACAAAAATTAGTCAGTGGGCACATAATTTTAAAGATATTTTAATGATTTGATCTATGCAGCCTAAAAATATACCATAAGAGAATTTTTAAATAGCAAAAAAATTATCAAGATCATAAATTACTTGTCTAGAAAAAAAATGTACCAATGTATGGATATAAATCTCTATATATAATTGTACCTATAGTTATATATAGAGATTGTTTCAGTGACTCAAATCTTGGTCATGGAAATGTATTAAAACTTAAAAAAAACATTTATATCCATGCACACATCTGCTATTTATATTGGCTAGGAAATGTATCCTTTCTACAAAATTTGATCATATGTTAAGGCAAAATGGAAAAAAGAAGAAAGTCTTTACAACAAGCAAACAGAATAATAAACTATGTTCAAACAAGAGGTGAGGAAAATCCCTACTCTAATCCTTCATGATGCCCTGGGGCTAAAACTGATGAATACTTCTTTTCCCCCCCATCTCGAGATATAAAAATCTGCACATTTTGTATCATGAAACCATGTCATTCGTCTTCAAATTGGCAGAAAAATGTCTGCAAGAACTGAACAATTATAGCTTAAAACTCAGTTAATTCAAGTATGCCTATAGTTGGCTTGCCAATTTCCTATGACAACAATCGGGCCAATAATGCCTTGTTAATCAACGCATTGGACAGTTTAAAAGAATACTGAAACCAAAAGTTCCAAGATATGGATGACAAGATGCATAGAGTTTTTGTTAGAAAAGATATAAGTGACTACCTTCACACTAAACTCAGGTTTAGAATAAAACAGAGACAAGTTGTATGAAGTAAGAACATTAAGATTCATAGAGCATGAAATTAAAGGTTTGATAATATTAGCAAGAATAACTATCCTATGGAATTTGCTCAGGTGTGCCTCACCATTCTAACTTAAACATTTAAGATGGCCTTCCCTTCATCATTTAACCCACCAAAGATGGAATTTCGAGAAGAGGAAAATTTCAAGTGACAATGACATCAAATATTTAAGAATACTTGGTCTGGAGTTACAGCTACTAAGATAATATCATCCTAGCACCAGAAAATTAACTAATTCCTGACCACTATCAACCAGGTAGCTACATAAGCCAAGAAAGCAGGGAAATAAGGCTTAATCAATTCCTTGACCAGGTAACAGATCACCATAATATATATTCTAAAGCATTGACTGCATCTTCCCACATTATCCTTGTCCAAGCAACCACCATAACAGAAGATGCTAATTCCAGTACAAAAAGGATCACTTTTCGACAAGAACTCATTACACCCAATGGGATTTCAATTGTCAAGTGCGAACTACAATCAATGAAACAGGTGTGACTCCCTCATTGGATGAAAAGTTTAATGGGTACCCTAACCTAACTACCTATAGACATATTGGATAATGAAACTCACAAATTAAAATTTCCTTGCTAGAAGAGAAGAATTTGTCTTCCAAACAGCCTTAAGATTCTATAGGTTCATACAACCATATTTCCCTCAGCAACTACAAAAACAACAATTTAAAACAAAGAAAATATGGGACAGCCATGAAAAAGCAAAATGCCTTCCCCTCCCTCAAGTGATAAACCTAAGAACTTGACAGTTCCTCAACAAAATCTTCACTTTGTGCCTCTCTCATATGCTATTTCTTATTTGTCAATGCATGGGAACGGCCAAAAGGAAGAGCAAAGCCAAAATAAGCTCTGCCAACTAACTTTCACCTTTGTCGGACAACTTGCTATTTAATAAAAAATTGGTAGGTAATATATTACTTTGCAGTTCTTCGGTTCATAATAAATTCAGTACTAATGTAGGAAGTAATTAATCATATGGCAAAACCAAAATGAGTAAACAGTCCAGAACTGCAAGTGGACAACAAATTTCCATTTGGACAATTTCAAGAAAGCGGAAAAAAAAACTGGACAGGAGGATGTCAAAGAAAAATTGATATTTACAGAAAACTGATTTGCCATGACAGGGGATGTTTCACATAAACCAGGGATTATTTGCCAATGTCTAAACTCCCCTCTAAATCCTCTTGAGATGCTGCCACTTCTGCAAAATGAAATAAAATCATGAGATATAACATTTGCAAAGGAAATTTTCTAAATTAAGAAACACATACCCCATTCCTCCAAGTGGCACTCCTTGTGAAGCTGTAGGTTTGCATTGTTCTTTTGTGAACGGATCAATTGGTGCTTTCTGTAAAGCAAAAGATCACAACTCCAAATTATAAAAAAAAAAAAAATCACATGTGCCTAGAAAATTCAAAAAGGAACCAAAATCCAAAAAATTACAAAAACAACATGAGTATTTTTATGATACATTAAGTCAATAGATGAGCAATAGGTTGCTGAATTTACCCTTCCCTGAGAAGCTTCCTTTCTAACATATGACCAAAGACGAAGACCAAGGTGCAGCTAATTCAAATATTGATAACATATATCAGCAAGTTCATCAATAAAACTAACTACCAAACAGCATACAAGCTGACAAAGGTTACAATCATTGTACCATTCTAAATGCCTCCATGAATGTCACACTAAATTCCTTCAGTATGTTAGCATGACTGTTTAACCTCCTCCTCCATGCATGTTCCGGTGGGGAGCCACCATCAAAATCCAGCTACAAGTATATCCATCAATGAACAATAGCAAAGGCAGCCATCATGGCTTTGGTTAAAGAAAATGGTCAAAGACCACTAAAGAACTACACTGAATATCGAGATATGGAGAAATATTCGATAAAGCTTGGTATAACCTCCCAAGTTTGTGATGTTGTTGGAGGTCATCAAGGCGAGAAAAAAAAAGCAATTTTCCAAGCATAAAAACATATATAAAACCAAATCTGAAAGCAACTTTGAAAAGGTAACTTCTAAAAGTATTGCTACTGGAAGAAGTATTGATCAATGGAAGATTTAAACAACTTAGAGAACCAAAGAATACTCACCAGCTGCAACGTAGCTTTGTTGACATACTCATCTGCAGGCCATGAGCTCTTCCTGTGGTGAAAAAGGTGTCCGCTCACCATCCTCGCCTCAATCAAAGTGTCATGCCCCAATAAGCTTCACCTTTTTACTAAGAAAATTATACCACGCATAAACCACCACTTCAAAATCAATTATTACAAAGCTAAATATTCATTTGTGTTTACAATAATAAACTTTATCATCCAGAAAAACAAGCAGGAACTCCTTGGCAATCCTACTTAACCACAAAAGTCCCCTCCATATCTAATACAAATCACGTTTGAAAATAAATGTAAAATAAAAACACATCAATAATCGTACTGAGTAAAAAGCTACAAAAATCATTAAAAAATCTTCAATACTCATAAAACATTTTCAGTCATTATATACTAACACCTTTAATAAAATTTATCAAATAAGAATTTATAATCATTATAGAAAATAATAATTTTTATTCAATAAACAAAATCATGCATTAATTTCATGCAACACATTTCGATCATGCATAAGTTTCATACAACATATCTCAGTTATGACATCCACAGTTTACATAGGCGTATATTAGACACCCGTTGATATACTCTCCCAACTATGTATGAAGCGACACACTTCACGAAATGAGTTCTATATTCTCACCAACTAATGAAAAGATCACATACCGGACTACCAACAACAAATGAAGTGATGTCCTTAATGTATTAAAAAATGGGGAATAGTTCCTTCCAATAAAGGATGAAGAAATCTTCCATCCACCACATCCAACAGCCTGCTAATCCCCGAAAGATATCACCCAATCAGCAATGGTCTTTGTGCCCTTGTTAGGAAACAAAGTCCTCATCATCATATATCACAATCATTTATTTTTCATTTATGTCATGCAAACATTCAAATAAGTCATACAAAATATCATGATAGATCGTGCATGGTATATGACATGGGAGACTCCATCCATCGGTGGCTCTGCGATGAGCCCGTAGCTCTTTTCGAAGGGGGCACTCCTAACATGCATCGCATTTCCCTCATGATATCAACAATACTAATAATACACATCATATCATCAATCTTAGTGTCAAATACCATCTAAACTTGAACACCATTAATCATTTTCAAATTTCACGACATAACTTCAAATAAGGCTTTTGAATTCGTTGAATCATAAATCAATTCTGAAATCCAAAATCTTTTCTTTTTAGCATGAATCAAACTATCAAATGATTTATAAATGAAATAAGACAAGCTAATTTAGACATGAAATTATAATGAAGTTAACAATAATAAGCAAACTAATTCAATCAAATAAATCAACATATCACGATAATTAAACCAATTTAAGGAATCATGGATAATGGCAAAATTTCAAAAAATTCATTAATTTTGCTTATTAAACATGATTCAATATTTAAAATGACAACATAATTCAGGCATCATGATTTTTAAAGACAAGATTATTTCAATATTCAAAAATCTTTAATCATAATTCAAAATTTTTAAACTAGTGAAGTTAGCATCATCATACCTACTCTTGAAGGTCCCTTTCCGCCCTCTAATCTGCTTGTACTGTTAAGTTCCTCTTGACCCTATTGATCAACCAAAGAGAAGTCTGGGTAGCATATATAGGAGAGGGAAGTCGGTTCCAAAGTAAATATATTTTTTCGAATTAATTAATTAATCAACAATTACTTTCATTCCTAAACTGTCTATTCAATCAAGGAAATAAGAATAAATAATGTTAATTATATTTTCCTCAATTAGATTGCTCAATCAAGGAAATAGATTAATCATATAAGGCAGAATCCTATCATGGAAGTTTTTATTTTTGGGACGAGTGGAAAAATCCTGGTGATTACATTATTCCTCCTAAAAAAAATTTGGTCCCAATATATGATTCATGTTAAAATGATGTTAAATTAGTATCACTCATAATTAAACTACTTAAAGACAATTAAGATATTACCTTTAAGTCAATGGATAAAACGAACTTAAGTTTAAGATATATGGCCACAAATGTATCGATAATTGAGTTTTTTTTTTTTTGGTTCCAAATAACCCAATTAAATCAAGAAGCATCTGAAAACCTAATTCATCCTTGTTTAACGATCTAAATCTATCTAACATCTCAGATAATTCCTACATTAAAAAGATTAATGTTATGTTTAATCCTCATTAGAATCTCAGGGTAATATCTAATGATTGATTTAACATGCATTAAATCAAAACTTCACTTTTCATAAGCTAGTTATATGTACAAATCAGATTTAAATCCCAATGTGCGTTTGTCATGCATCATGAAATTTATCTAATCGTAATAGCCTAAATATGATTAATGTTAGAAACAACAGCCTTATATATCTAGAGGATTGTAACACACTTCAATACTTATCCCAACTTTCAAAAGGAATGTTTTGTGTCAATAGTCGTAAGAACAAGCACCTTTGTATAACCATGAAAACTACGAAAAACTTTACAACCATGAAAATTAGGAAAAAACTATATGGAGTTTGCACTCAAAATTTGTAAGACTTCACACCTTTGGAGGCAATGGATGCTACGGTCTCCATGCAAGTCCGTACGAAAAGGCAGAGGATCAACAGCAAAGTTCAAGACACCAGTGACCTAACCGGCCACAGATAAAAGGACCGTCACAAACTCTCCGACAAAACGCGCTCCCAATCCCCGGATCGCGTCGAAGGCGATAAATTTCCGGCTGACGCGCGTCCAAGCCGTAGGCGACGAAAGCGTCGCGGTCGGCGACCGCCACCGGATGAGGCCCTCCTTAAGAGGGAAAGGGAAGGGAAGGGGAGGCCGCAAGTCACTGTGGTTTATGACGGAACGGAACGTGGCAGCTTGCGGCGCGCCCACGTAGGCGACACGGACGCAAGCGTTCTCAACAGCAGCAGTTCCTTCTACTTGGGTTTCTCCTCCTCTCTCGTTTATCTGTTTGACCGAGCGGACCCCACCATTTTGTTCCAATTAAGACGCAGAATGGGAAACGAGTAACACGTGCGGGTAGAGAAAAGAGTAGTTTGTTTTCTACTTGTTTTGTTTGCTGTTTCTATCCGAGCGGGCTCCACGGTGTTCGTGCGCTTACAACGCAGATTGTGACGCGGAGGACGCGTGTCTAGGTCGGGTTGGGTCCCCAAGTCGAGCGGGACGGCTGATCTCCTGCGGGTTATTTCGTGGGCAACAGGAAATTTTCAACTACGCAGTCGTAGTTGATCGGGTGATGAACGAGTTGAATGAATGATCTCAAATTTCTGGATTCCTTTCTACTTCTTGCGATGAAGCCAAACATGGAGAGCACAAGCGTTCATGGAACTCGACTTCAATCCCAAATGGTTCCTTCGGTTGTCTTTTCGACCGATTCTTAATGGACGAAGAAGTTCCTGTAACATCACAGCAGATTTATAAAATAATTTTTTTATTTTTAAATTTAAATTTTTTTATCTTTATAATATTATATATATATATATATATTTAAAAAAAAAATCACATCTTGGTAGAGCCCAAAAAATTTCCTTGGCCTCAGAGATACTATAAAATAATAGATTATTTTAAAAAATAAGTGTAGAATAAAAATATATCAATAATCATATAACCTTTAAAAAATCATAAAAATAATTTTTAATGTTCACAAATATATATATTAATAATTTAATATAAAATATATTGATTCATTATAAAACTTATTTATTAAAATAATAATAATAATTTTTTTATAATAAATAAAATCATGCATCAATCACATATAATATATATATATAATAATCAGATAATAAAAATATATATTGTACCCGATGGTGCACTCTTCCAACAACGGATGAAGAGATCATAATATTTAAATCTCACACGTGCTCAATTACAACTAGCATATTTAGTTTATAAGTTCAGAATATGTGTTGGTAGTTAATTAGGAAGGTAGTTTAGCCTCTAAATGATTTTCTTTTAATCTAAAATTTGGTGTGTATTTAGTTTTATATGTCTATTGTTTTTTTTATAAAATTTTATAGTAATTCAAGATCATTTGATTAGCCAAAATAGTAAAGAAAAATTTCTTTACAAAATTATATGATGATTTAATTGATACTACTTAGTTCATTTAATTATAGAATGAATTATTAAAAAATAATAGTAAAATTTAAATCAACTTTCAGGTTGAGTATTGTATATTTTATAAGAGATTTTATCCTTTTTTATAATAGATTACTATAAATTATTATAAATTAACAATTCAAGATGTAGGATTTTTAATTAAGACATCTCATGACCACATGCTCCTAATTTGATAAGTGTATCGCTTACTAGCACACTCAATCATTAAAGAAGCAATCTTTTATTGACATCTTTATTTTTGAATTCAATCATGTAAGTTTAATTTACTATAAAGTAATAGTCATATAAATTATCATATTCATAATATATTTTAAAAAGTATATTTTGAATGATATGATTATCATGAGCTAAATGTGAATGTATATATTTTGTAAGTATAAAAATATATGAATTACGATGAAATGAATACATAGATATGTTATGACGTGCAATGCATGTATATGTTATCATATGCAGTGTAGGAGTACACATATATATTATGACATATGGTGTGAGAGTGAACGTATATATTACGATGACATATGGTATAAGAGTACACATATATGTTATGATATGAGACATTGAAGTTCATAAATTTGTCATGATTCTTATATAAGCATATATGTATTTCGAATTATCTCAATATAGAATTATATCTTATTATTTTGCATATTATGTTGTAGGGTTATACTTTCTAAAGAAGTCATAAGATGAGAGACTTATCGTTAAATATCTTATGTCAATGATTTTAAAATGTTATATACTCGACAAGATACATACTCACCTGAATAAAACTATAAAGGTATATACTTATTAAGTGATTACTCAGTATAGACCTTATTTTATAGGTAAGGATATTAATATCCTACCCAAGTAATTGGGTAAAGACGTGAGCATATGCAAGCCCATACTAGTGTAGATATAGATGATGACTTGTGAGCATTTTGTATGAATAAATTTTAGACATGTTTGTCTTTTTTTTGTTTTTTGATTAGAGACTATAATTATGTATTAAGTGTCAAAAACATTATATATAGGAGAAACCTTATCATTTTGTTTAGTATGTTAGTATATTTTAATTTTAAGATTGTCTACTTTTTATTGCACTCCAATAGCAGTAATGAAGATTGAAATGTGACATCCAACTTTAGTCATACATGTAGAATATGGATGGAACTAGGAATAGGAAATTAATGAAACACGACGGGATATATTCCTTTCAATTAGGTGAAGAAAACTCATATTGCATTCACAATAACAAATGTAGTATCACTCACTCACCCAAGTGGGGATATATTTCTCATAATAACGAATAGAAAAACTATCTAACCATCATATTTGATTGCTCACTAATCTTCAAAGATAATCACTCTACTTGCCTTCGATATGGATATATAGTCAATCATGATCATTCATTCATGTATACATTCAAAGAATTAGTATAATAAAATATTATAAGGAACCAAACTTAATGTTTCAGCTATTAGACTATATCTATTGGTAGTTCTGTAGAATGATAGACTTGTAGTTCCTTTTATGGGTTATATTTCTAATATGGACCATTCAGCATAGTCACATATACTATATAGTAAAAAATATATCAATATCATTAATTTAATTAAAAAATTAATAATTATTTTCAAATGACACATTCAGACAAAACTTCTAAGTTTATCAAATTATAAAAACATAAGACATCAATCTCAATAGTTATCAATAAACCAAAACCCTAATTGAGACAACTTGATTGACTTGAATTAAACTTAATTTAATTAGGACCTAATAGAACCAACCTTAAATCCTTATAAAATCGGTTTGGAATCATCATATACTAATCTAATTTAGATTTGATTTTAATTAGGTTAAGAAAGTTTGAACTGATCAAGTTAGTCTAGAATCATCCTAAACTGACTTGAACCTATAAAACTTGTCTAATTTAGTCAACCAACAAGCTCAAACTAATAAAAGAATAGAAAATTAGACTATATCACACAGTACTAGCCTAGACTAAACCAATCTATCTAAGTCTTGGACAGGTTACATGCGTCGCACTTGCCTGTCCCAAGTAATAGGTTGGGCTGAGGTATAACGTGCTTGATAGAGGGGCGATAATATGTCTAACGCCAATCGTATAGCTAAGCGATCCTAGCTTTGCCAGTTGGGTCGAGCCTTACTCACGAGTTTAGCTGAATCTTACCATTGAAAAAGATTATGCTTAGCTCACGAGTTGGGTCATGCTTAATCACATGAGTTAGGCTATACCTAACCATAGGGTTGGGTCATACTTAGCTACATAAGTTGGATCATGCTTGAGCATATGAGTTACATCATACTTAGTTACATAAGCTCGGTTGTACTTAGTTACATGGGTTGCACTATACCTAACTATATGGGCTAGCCATACTTAACCACATGGGTTGTACCGTATTTGACAATATGCCTAGTCACATAAGCTGAGTTGTACCTGACTATATAGGTTGGGTCATATTTGGTCATATAAGTTATACTATACCTAGCCATAAAAGTTGCGTCGTACTTGACCATATATATTAGGTAATAGATAATCATATAAGTTGGGTCGTACTTAGCTACATAGGTTAGGTCATGCCTAATCACATGAATTATATCATATAAAACTACTTAGATTAGATTATGTCTGATTACATGTGTTAAGTCGTGCTTCGCCATATGAGCTTGTTTGATCAATCAACTTAACGCAGGTTAAACCTCAAATTTGACTCCTCTTATTAAATTAGATTTTAATATTTTTAAAAATATTTTAAAATATTATAAAAATAATAACTAACCTTAGACCCATTTTTTTCATGAATTAACTAATTTAGATTCATTATTTTAAATTTAAAACTAATTAAATCATAAAAACTTACACATAATTTTTTAAAACATAAATATATCTAATTAAATAAAGTAAAACTATTATTAAATGAGCTACTCATTCGAAGAGCATAAATCAATGATCATTATTTATTAATTATAAATTTTTAAAATTAAAATTCTATTACGTATCATAGAAATCGTAATAATCTAATATTAAATATTTTAAATATGAATAAAAACGGATAACAAAAACGATAAAGCATCGTACCTCCCTGAGAATCATCGATTTTTTTTTTTTCAATCCTTTCATTTTTAAGCTCAGTAAAAAAATTGATAAAAAGAGAGCTCGAGAAAGATGAACTCACCCCATAAATAAATAATGATTTAATTTTTATTTTTATTTTATTTCACACATAAATATAGAATTATAAATTTATTTCTTAGAATTCATACACAAAAATAGATATTGAACTATGTACTTTCTAAAAATCATAACACTTAGTCCACATAATTAAAAAAATCAATCTTAATCATACAATACAAATGAAAAATACTAATTTAAATGAAAATAATATATTATTTATGATAATTAATTTAAGTAAAGAGAAAAATGACCGATGATTACATTTATCATTAGCATTACTTTTCAAGCTGGTGATGCTCAGCTTCACTGGTGCAATAAGGTCACTGTTCTGGAGCTCTCTTTCATCGTCGCTGAAGAGGGATGCAAGAATTGGAATCAGGAATAGGATTCGAGTTCCTCAGATTGGAAATCAAGATGAGATGTCAAAGTTCTTGCTGAAAGAATCCGCAAGCTCTGCACTCACGCTGCAGGTAGAGTGCCATTCCTATTACAACGACCCTCGAAAGGCTCCTCACATTTCTGCATGCTTCTCAGAGTAACCCTCGTCTGGAACTCACATTTAGTTGATAAAAATGGAGAAGCAATTCAGATGCCCCTGACGGAATGAATTCTGATCCAAAGGAACTCGGGAAAAAGCAGGCACCGATATCTTTTGCAGAACATATTCCAGTGACGACAAGGGAGCAGAAAGCATCTTCACTGCTCACTGTCTGACTTAGTTCATGGTGAAGGTTTAATGTCTCGCTGGAGTTTCATAGAAGCAGATTCCTGGGTTTTTATCACGCTCCAGCTATTTAGTCTTTGATGATTTGATATATTTATGAGCTAAAATTTAAGCTTCTTTCATTCAACCTGCAAATGGTGCAATTAACATGATCTCAACAGTACGTGATGCCACCATTCATCTCTCTCACCGACTGCTGCGGCCCTTGCAACACGGACACGGAGCCTCTTCATCTTGATCCCTCCTCTCCGATGACAACAGCGGTTCACTGAACTCGTCAACGTCGATGCTCTGTTCCCGTGGGACTTGGCTTGAAGAAGTGCTGCTTTCTCTCCCACCGTACTTGTGCAGGAGGCGCATGCTGTTGAAGATGACAAGCAGACATGTGCCCATGTCAGCCACCACGGCGGCCCAGAGAGATGGGAGACCTCCGAACGCCAGGCCGAAGAACAGGAGCTTCACGGCCAGGGACATGGCCACGTTTTGGTAGATCTTCCTGAGAGAAGACCTCGCTAGTTCCACAGCTTCTGGTATCCTTCGGAGGTCGTTTGACATGAGCGCGACATTGGCGGCTTCCGTTGCCAATGCTGAGCCTGAAATCCCCATGGCGACTCCCACATCGCTTTCCGTGAGTGCCGGTGCGTCGTTGATCCCATCCCCGACCATTGCAGTCGGACCCCATGTCTCCTTGAGTTCCGCAATCTTCTTCATCTTCCCTTCGGGTGACAGACCTGCTTCCACCTGCACGTTCTCCCCAATCTGCGCAAACAAGATTAAGCATTCATCTCGTTAGCTCTTTCTGAGTGTCACGCAGCTGTTGTGCTTGATTTGTACCTGTTTCTGTACATGTTCTGCAGCTGCCTTCGAATCACCAGTCAGAACAATGACATGAATCTGTTGTTTCTGGATCAACGCAACGCATGTTAGAAGAAACAACAACCAAACATCTTTCGCTAAATCCTTTGGGTCCTCTACCTGTAGTTCCCGAACAGCTCGTGCGGCCTCTTCACGGAGTTGGTCTCCGAGGCAGAAGTATCCGATGCAGCGATCCACCATGCCGACGTAGCCGATGGTTATACCCGCTTCATTGTCACGAAGCTCTTCTGAAATTAAGAGACGAGAACAAGCTTTAGATTTTTGGGTTACTGTTTCCGAGAGTAGACAAGTGCTATTACTTTCTCTCAGCCAGCCATTGCCGAGGGCTACTTCTGCATTTCCAATCTTAACGTAGCAATCATCGACAAATCCAGCAATTCCCCCCGGGATCAAGTTGAAGTTTCTGACTTCACTGCTAGGTTTGACGCCACGCACTCTAGCATACTCTACCAGAGCTCTTGCCATCGGGTGGCCGGACATGTTCTCCAAGCTTGAAATCCTGTAGAGCGAGCACACCTTGTGTTAAAGACGACCGATGCAGCACGTCTGTTCACAAGACCGCGTCAATTTACCAGTGCAAGAACTGCCTGATGTTTGCGTTCGGCTCCCAACACTGCACTTCCACCACTTCAAATGCTCCTTCTGTAAGTGTTCCTGTTTTGTCGAACGCCATGGCTTTCACCTTTGCCAAGGCTTCCAGGTAATTCCCACCTTTGAAGATGAGACCCATCTTGGCAGCTGCAGAAAGGCCACATGCTTTGGCCACTGGGGTTGAGATCACCAAAGCGCATGGGCACGCGATCACAAGCAACACCAAGGCCAGATAGATCCATTGACGGAGAGGATGAACACCTAAAATCCATGGTATGATTGCAGTTCCAGCGGCTACCAAGAAAACACCTGGAAAATTCTGAAAACAGTAAGAATTCCTTGTCCTGTGGCCAAAGCACTGCTAACTTATGCTAACATAACCTTCATGTCAACGAGCTTAAGTAGAGGGGACGAAGTGTCATTATGCCATAAGAATCAGACTCTGTGATAAGATCTCATTCCTTTTTGAGTTCATCAACTTCTTATGCGCATCAAAACCTTCTTACAAACCTGGAGTATAGTACTTTGCAAACTGTTCTATGAACTCCTCCATGTTTGAACGCCGGTTCTGTGCATCTTCTACAAGCTTAACCATCTTCGCAACGGCAGAATCCTCTGCTACTGCCTTCGTCACCACCTTGATGAACCCTGCCAAGATCATAATAATATGAGCTCCAAGTTCCTCAAAGGAAAGGATATGATTCGTAAATTCGGAAAGGATATGAAGTCGGAAACAGACCAGTGAGAACCGTCGTTCCTGACCATACGTTCGAGCCAATCTCTTTGTCGACCGGCATGAACTCTCCCGTCAAACTGGATTCATCAACCGTGCTTGCTCCAGCCACCACCGCACCATCAACTGGCACAAGCTCTCCTGCTTTCACTGAGACAATTGTGTTGATCATGATGTCCTTGACGGGCACGGTTTCTCCAGTCTCTGCAATGACTGCAGTTTGGGGTGCCAAGTTCAGCAACGATTCCAGTGAAACCCGAGCCTGGAGAAGCAAATTAAAGGATTTATCGTTCACGATCTGCGTTGGAGACGCTTAGCTTTGCATTTTTCGACTACTTAAACCTTGTCCGTAGACTTGGCCTCCAGCCACTCTGCTAAGGTGAAGAGGAAGACTATGGAAGCTGCTTCAAGGTAATCCCCAAGCCCAATTGCTCCGAACACTGCATCATCATCATCGTTAGACACAGTGATTGATCCTTCAAAGCTGATCGAATCTGATTGAACTGCTACCTGCAGTCACCATGAGCACATTAATATCAAGCACACAGCGCCGTAGAGCCGCCACGGCGCGCCGCAGCATGCCGAGGACTCCGACGGTAACTGATAGCAGCGCGACCCATATCAATGGTGGGAAGGCGTAGCTGCACAAGGCCACGAGCAGCAGCGCTCCGGAGGCGACGACGCTCGCACTCGGCCACGGTGGACTCTCGATCTGCACTCTCCCGGACTCCTTGATTCCAGCGTTCAGATGAGCCCCATTCAGCGCACTCACTGATTTCAGCCGGCGAAACATGAGACCTGGCGATCGAGACAAGCAGCGTGAAGCAGGAAGAAGATGAACCAGCGAGTTATACCTATTCGAGAAGCCGGAGCTTTTGCCGGATCGTGGACAACGGTGGCTGTTTTGGCCAGCACGTTGACGGATACGTTCTCGATGCCTTCAAGATGGATCAGAATGCGATCGATCAGCTTGATCTCCGAGGAACAACAAATACCCAAGACGGTGAACGTGGTTTTCTGCATGCCTGAAGGAGGCCTGGCCTCCATAGCATCTGCCATGGTTGCAGCAAAGAGAAGGTACTGAGATGATCTTATCCCACAGAAGGTCCACCATGCCTGCGAGCAGCAACGTCAGCGTTGACATTTTTGATCTGATATCCAATAAATGTACCAGGAAATGGCCTTCTGAGCCTCAAAAGGCTATGAATTCTGTGCGTTGTATGGTTGAATGAGATGTGTCATGTTAAATATGCAGATATATTAACAAGTTTCTTCTCATCCATGCTAACCATTTAATCTTTGTTTTCATGTGTTTATGCGTGCACAAATCATTCTTATTTGTTGATAGTTTCTGGGAGTCTTCATCTCAGGCAATTCATTGCGTTTGGAGAACACCCACTCTGCATTGACATCACTACCAAGAAATAAAATATATTATCTCTTCAACGACCAAACATCGGATGACATGGATGTCCAGCTTTCCTTTCTTTATATCTCAAGGTGTGGTTGGCCGGTGGTGTCTCAGATCCTTGAAACTAGTTCAGCAAGATGATCAAAACTGCATAATTCGAAGCCTGATGGATGTAAAGCAAGGCTAAATATTCCAATTATTTTCTCTTGGGAGCAACATCTCTCAGGAAGAACTAAAGGAATCTTCCTTTGCTGCCATTTGATGTAACCAGAGAATCTAGAAAAGGCGAACATGGTAGGTTCGGAGGTTAATTGTGTCCTCTGATATCTCCCATTAATGATTCCTCATGCAAGCAACAGGAAGCATCAGCAGAACATTGACTGCTGCAATGATATCTCAGAGAGGCCAGAAACATATTCCTTTTCCTTCTCTCTTCATCTACAAGGGTTTGAGAATCTCAAGAGGATGGATCACAGCGCAGCAATTTATATTCTCCATCTTCTATCCAACTTGTGTCCTGTAAGGTCCTGCAACTGGCTTGCTAAGATTGAACAATTAAGGGATCATTTCCTTGTGAAGAGAACCGATAAGAAAAGCAAGTTCTGATTGATAGTTCCAAAGTGTTTGATCCTTGAACTATCTCAAATTTATTGCACACTCAAGGGATCATTTCCTTCACTGGAGCATATTACTAATTCTGAGGGAAAGTGGCCCAAAGGAAGGAGGATGAATAGGGTGAATGGAATCTGGCCAGAAAAATTCGTATTCTCTTTCCATCATCATATGACTAGTGCTCTTAAATATTCCACTGGTTCTCCCACTATCACCCTTCTTCCTGCTTTGATATTGTTCTTGTGCTTCAGTGCTTTTTCTTCTCGATATAATGTATCCTTTGTGCTGGAAATGAGAAGACATGACCTAGCAAAGATATAATATTTCAAGGAGAACAAAGAGTGTGGGTGCAGGTGAAACGAAGAGCTAGAGGTTGCAAAGGGAAGATAATATCCTAAAAATCTTCTTTACATCCATGGACCTCATCGGCTCTTGTCGAATCCATCATCACCTCCATGCACACAAGGGGAGGTCAGACGGGAGGTCGGTAGGGTTCATGGAGGTGGGGATGGCCCTCTTTCCTTGTGCAAGGACCACGAGCAAACATAAAAAATATAGTTTTGATAATGATACAAGACGAAGACGACTACGGATCCGGTGGAGTCATGAGCAAAATGATCATTTATAAAAGGATGTTATATAAATTTTTTTCAAAGATAAGGTGTTTTGTGAAAAATTCTCAAAGTTTAATTTTTTTTAAAAAAAATCACCCAAACAAGTTCTTGGATATGCATTCCATGTCCTTGGTGTACTGCATATTTGTAGTTCATGGATTACACTCCAGCGGAAACAAAAGCTGAAGTCAAATAGCTAAAGTTTATGCCTTGGTTACTAGTTTGATTAGTGACATCAAACTTTAGCTCACAGGAATTAAAATGTTGCTGTCTAAAATCATGTTTGGTTTGTTCACAACACAGAGGCCTAATTACTTGTTCTTTAGTGAACTGTAGGGGTGTCATCTATCATTTTGTCACTGATACTGCAAGGCTGGAATAAAAAATAAGTTACCTCCTTCCAGCTGATATATAAAACCTGGTAATTGGTGGAGAAATAATGCAATAGCAATGCTTACACATCACAGGTATCAGCAGATTGAATGATGACATCACAATATCAACAACACAGTAACTTTTTGAATTAGAGAATAATTTAACATAAACATCTTCAGAGACAAATAGCATGATCAAACCATTCAACCAAATCCCATTTTGTTTGTTACTGTCTTAGACACAGATGTGGCAAATATCTTTACAGACATATATATATATATATAATTGCTGAAGAAAACCTTTAACTTTAAGAATTTGCTATATAATACCTCTACTTTATCTCTGCTTTGAAAAACCTTTAAGAATTTACTATATAATATTTTTATAATAAAAATATTATAAAAAATTATAAGATTAATTGTTTTTTAAAAGAATTCACCCAACATATCATTCAACCATAAGCTGAGTCCACTGATATCAAGTGGACGACCAATTAGCTCAGGAATTACAGGAAGTCAATAGCCCCAGCAATGGCTTGCAGGATCAGCAAAGCGGCAGCTTTTTGCCTGCGTCCAAAGATGTCATAGACTGATAGTGTGGCAGCCTCTTTAAATTTGCAGCACCACCTTTTTATTGCTCTCTCTCTCTCTCTCTCTCTCTCTCTCTCTCTCAGTGTCTTCTGTCATTGCATTCTCTCTCACACGAGGGCAGAAAGAGACTCAACAGAGAACTCTCAACGGTTTCTCCAGTGTTGCAAGGTTTAGTAGGATGGGCAACTGCACTTCATGCAGCAATTATTTAGGGTTTCTCGCCCTCCTTTAAGCTTTTGGTTCAACCGGAAAGGAGGATTGTCGATGGGTGAGGGAAGGAGGATTGAGTCAGCCAGGCAGATCCCCCATGAGTAAACCTGAACCTTCAAAGCCATTGATGAGTCACAGATCGAGTGATCACAGTGGAGGCATGCAGCAAGAAGAGTTGCGATCATGGTGGCCGGTCGGTCGCAATCGAGGTGGCCGGGGGCATTCCAAGTGGCGCATCCCATATGGTGGCATCATTTATGCTATGGGTGCACGCATGCATGCCCCATCTGATGCCTCGTCCTCACCTTTATGAGGATAACATGAACCTTCCACATCTATACATTGAAAACGCCACGACGGTGGCATTTGAGATGCAGCATTGCAGAGGCACACGCTCCAATATAGGACAGATACTGAGCATGAACACAGCAACGCTGCTCCACTGTTTGCTAGCTCCATTCCTCAGAGATTTATATATTATACATAAAGGTTGTGCTCTGATCCGTACAAGCATGGCGGGTCTCCATCTTTGGCAGTGCAAGTTCTTCTTCTTCTTCTTCTTCCTCTTCTTGTTGAAGTTTGACGTTCAAGCTCATCATCATACTGCAGCTGAGGAGAACCACGCAGCGAGTAAAGGTAACAATTCCTTTGAGCTTTCTGCATGGAAATAGAAATCTCTTGTTCGATTCGTTGCTAAAAAGTGACCATTTTGCGCGCAATCTCATACTAAATGTCTCTTAGACTCAGAGACAACATAAATTATACTCATGATCGGAGTTCAAGCAACATTTTGTTCACGAGGAGAAGATTGGTATCGACTTTGTTAGAACAAAAGAAGAGCAACTTGATATGCAAGACCTTAAATAGGAACATATTATGCACAAATAGGATTAGGAGGTTTTGGACGAAAGCAAAGTGCAGTCATCTCAGAGTTTCCTCATCACTTGCAGGTGACTGATGAAAGAGAACTTCCTGTGTTCATATTTTTGGTTGTTCTAGTTCTTTTTTTTCCTGTTTTTCTCTTTACAATATGCCATGAATGACCATGACAAGCAACTCTTTTTAGCCATCTGTTTACAGCAAATCATGAATCTACCATGAGCAAGTCTTGGAATCATCTGCAACTCATAATGAGTTATATAAAGCTTCAGCATTTTTTTTTTTCCATGTGCTGTTGGCATTTTTATCAGTTCTTTTCTTGCTGCACTTTGATATCTGACACCAGCAGTGTAGTCTGATTTGGAAGCTCTTTAAGAAATAGTTTTTATTCTTAAAAAAGCAATTTTGGTGAAAATTCAATTACTAAAAGAAATCATTGAATTTAGTTAAGCTTCCTTCACACCTCTTCTTTATGATACATATGCCAACCATCTGTGCCCACAAGAAAGAAACAATTTATTGGCTTGTTCGATTTTTATGACTCTAATCCTAATTGCCCATGTTGATGTACTGACATCGAGAATTCAGACTTGATCACTGCATTGAGATTGACATGTAAGATAGAATGGGCTTCTGCAAAGAAGCATCCAATAATGAACATAAAATATAGCACAATGTCTGAACACTCTCTGTCACAAAGTCTCAGTGTTTTTTTGAAGTGTG
This sequence comes from Musa troglodytarum, assembly GCA_023547065.1. NCBI lineage: Eukaryota > Viridiplantae > Streptophyta > Magnoliopsida > Zingiberales > Musaceae > Musa > Musa troglodytarum. Next base: position 54,935,057 of record CP097506.1, on the reverse strand, counting down.
ATTGGCTATTTTGTGAAGATGATGGACCCAATTCACCTGAGGTGTTCCTACTTTTGCTGAATGGATGCCATGTGTTACGAGCATAGATGACATGTGAGCATGATGAGGATGACAACTCTAGCCTGTTAGTGTATTCTTACATGAGTCTTCATGAATGCTCTAGATTATGCCAAGACATTGATCAAATTGGTAGGGAACTCCTGGAGTTCATATTCTTATGTTTGAAATAGTTGTTGAATGAGTTGATCTGGTGTGGCTATTGTTGCACCATCCCATCATCAAATGGTGATCTACTACTGCAAAATATGGCACACCCAGAGGACCTGATAGCTCTACAGTATCTAACCATGACAAGTGACTTGTTGAATGCCATGAAAGCAAAACATTTCTAAATGGACAAAATCTTTATTTCTCTCTCTCTCTCTGTGTCTCTCTTCATCATCATCTGCTTCTTCTCCTCCTTCTGAATCACAATGGCAGATCAGGCTCAGGGTAAATAATTCTGCAACTGGCTGTATGGGAGCCAGTCTCAGAGGTTTTTACATGGATAAATCCCCCATATGATGCAAAAGGACAAGCTCACATGACCTCAACCAGATAGCTCATATGGTCCCTCCCCCTCAACCCCCCCTCTATTCCTTTATAGACCTGCTACTTACATCTCCCCTTTCATTTCTCTCGAGTAGCTATCAGAGTTGCGCTTCTTCATCAATCCTGTCCTCATCTGCAGCTCTTCTTCTTCTTCTTCTCTGCGACCGAAGCTAAAGGTACCCAATTAATTCTTTGTCATTGATTCCTCCTCTTGAGGCCGTCCATGCACATCGGAATCAGAAGATAAAACTACGAACTAACAGTTTCTGAGACTTCCATCCATCAGATGGAATTCAAGCTTGGGAGATCGGATAAGCTTCGCATGAGTGAGCAGGAAGAAGAGCAGCTCGAGGTCCCCGAACACCATCCTTTTGTTCCTTCCTGCCCTTCTCCGTCGTCGTCGTCGGCTGGCTTTGGGTGGCATGATGGTTCATCGGGTGGCGGCAGCGGCGCCGTTGGATCTTTCGTGGAGAAGGAGCACATGTTCGACAAGGTCGTGACGCCGAGCGACGTCGGCAAGCTGAACCGGCTGGTGATCCCCAAGCAGCACGCGGAGAAGTACTTCCCGCTGGACACGTTGGCCGACGAGAGGGGGCGGCTGCTGTGCTTCGAGGACAGGACGGGGAAGCCGTGGCACTTCCGCTACTCCTACTGGAACAGCAGTCAGAGCTACGTCATTACCAGGGGGTGGAGCCGCTTCGTCAAGGAGAAGGGCCTCGACGCCGGGGACATCGTCTCCTTCTGCCGCGGCGTCGGCGAGGCCGGGGGCCACCGCCTTTACATCGACAGTCAGCGGCGACCTCCAAACCGAGACCCACCCTTGATTCCACTTCCTGAGCTATCCTATACGCGGCTCTTCGCCTTACCGGTGGCGAGCTTGGGTACTAGCGGTGGCCAGCTTATGTACTATGGATGGCCAGCCGCGAGTCCGCCTCAGATGGAAGTGCGGCAAGTAGGCAGCGGCCGGGTGCCGATGGTTCTCGGGTCAGTGCCCCTCGTGCGCGACCAGGCTGCCGTAAAGCGAGTTAGGCTCTTCGGAGTGAACCTGAATTGTCCTGAATCCAGAGACGAAGTCAGTCATCACCACAGCGATACTCTCTCTGTGTCTCTGCCGCAGTTGCATCCCAGGACTGCGTTTCCGCTCCTCAAACCGCCGCATGCGAGCGGTGACACACCGCCAGACTCATCGTCGTCTTCGATCTGCAAGGGGAAGAATACACCACTAAACTTGTATCTATGAAGAAGGAGACGATCACAGAGGAAGAGCGGACATCTTGACCATCATCCTTCTCAGCAATTGGGACGCACACTGAACTGGATGTAAGATTCTTTGATAGCGGGGGTCGGAAAATAATAGACTGTTGTCTGCAAATCATTTCATATACTCATTATGTTCTTTTCTTACGATTGTAACTGATGATTGCATGGTACAGAGATCTCCTTCCTATAAGCCCTACATGTATTAAAAAGTGCAGCATCAGAATTTGTTTGACTATTTGTTTCTTTTCTTCAGTTCCCCCTTAAATATTTTGTCTTGACTAATCTATGTTGCATATATCATGGTGAACTCAGATGCTCATATTCTCCAGGCCAAGTTTGATTTCCAGCTTCATCTTCTATCAGCAGTTGAGATGCCCTAAAACGGAGAGGATGCAGTCATCGATTCATCCAGGTCAGATCTAAAGCCGGCTTTATCCATTCCTCTTTCTTGTTTGCCTGCCATCTGTGAATTTTCTGCATCTTTCGAGGAAAGACAAATCTAACTTGCACTGCATGATGTGGTGGGGGAATGAAAAGACAAGTTCATCAAGATCATCAGATGCAAGACATGCTTTGCTTCTGCTGCAAAACTAATTCGTTTCAATTATACCTAGCAAGATGTAGAAGCTGGTGGCATGCACTTTGTGGGATCTTCACAATCATGTCGTCCGAAGGATATATTGCTCGATTAAAGGTTCACTAACCAAACATAAAATCAACAAATTAGAGGAAGAAAAAGGAGGAAGACAAGACAACAATCCTGAAAAAGAAAGAAAGAAAGAAAGAAAGTCTTTGCATCAAACTTTCTCCTCAGCATTAGATGTATTCATACTTCTGCTCTTTTTGATCATGTCACTGCTTGGTTTTGTCTCTTTCACCTAGTTCTGGAAGAAATTGTTCTGACATTTTTTTTTTTCAGTTCATAAATTTGCCTATAATTAAGGGCACAATAAATTGCAGAAAGTTTATGTAGTTGCTAAATTCCTGTTGCATATGTACCTTGTGAATCCTCACTTCCACCAAAAAACCTGTGCCACCAAAAGCTAAATTAAGTCAACTCTTAAGCAGATACCTGTGCATTAGAAGCACTGATACTGCCACTAAAGCATGGTTACTTCTCTTTGGTTCCTGCTCATTGCTTCACTTCATTTCTTGAAACAAATAAATTGTGCTTTGGAGAAAATGCCAATGTTTTCTCTTTCTTTTTTCCTCTTTAGAACTCTTTCAGTTTCCTTTCAGGTTCAATCAATTGTGCACCATAATAGTAGAGTTCAACCAGTCGATCCTTGCATTGATTAACCTCATCCATTTGTTTATTGAGCTAACATAGATCCCTTGATGATGTGGAGTAAATTTGTTTGATTTCTTTGGATTTGTTCATATCCATTGTGTGGCACTAAGCTGATTGTATTGAACAATTAGTTGTAATCTTTTCTTGTTGTTTCACTTGGAAAAAGTGAATTCATGTAGTGCTTAAAGCAGTGTTTACTTCTTAACTGTGGGCTGCTAACATGAGATTATGTCCAAAGAAATAGATTAATTTGGTCTTATAGTGCTGACAGAGAAGTTACATGTACTAAATTTACTAAACCATTCAGATACTATCTCCTCCAACAATGCCAATATTCCATCTGATCTTAGAGACTGGGAAAGCTTGAGGATTGCACTCAAAATGAAGTTTGAATTCTACTGAGCTAGATGCTCTTAACTATTTAGAAGCATATTTGTAAATGTGCATGCATACATTCAAATCATGTTGGTACATTTAAGTATTAGTTGCATAAAACAATGTACTTGGGGAGTTCTGGATTCCAACTGAACTGATCTTGGAGACCAAGATCTTATTTGAGCCAAAATATCATAATGTGGGCATGAATTGAGCACAAATATGTTAATGTATTATGCGTCTTGATGATGATGTAGACATCATGAAAGATTGTTTTTGGCATATGTGGAAATAATTAAGTTCAAGAACTTATGCATTAGTCTAACAAATGAATCTTGTTGATGATGCTTTATCATTGTTGTGGCTTCTTTTATTGTTTATGATTCTGCATTTAACTTTCTGTTCTGGATAAACTTCATCGACCGGTGCGTAGGATCACGCTGCTCGTCAAAAGCTCAAGAGATGACCGGAAGTTCTCTTCTGCATGCTCAAAGATGTATGTTTGATCATGATCATATAATGAACTCGACAGAATTTGTGAAAGGAAGAAGGAGATGAAAGGCCAATATTAAGTGAAGATGGTAGAAACTTACATCTTTAGGAAGCTTTATGTGGTATAGATAATGTGATCGCTTGGAAATTACAATCTGAACTGATGGTCTTTTTCTTTTCCTTTACATTTCAGAATGCTGTCTTATTAGAACACTATACCTTGTATTGCTTTAGAATCATATAATTTGCTCCCAGAGATCAAGTTTCTTCTACATATGCACTGGATATGTGCACAGCTGGCCTTGGATCAGAACGGAAGTAGCTTCCAATGAGAGAAAAGATCAGTCTGTCCCCATCTTCAATCATGGACCAAATGATAAAGCTTGGTGGAAGGTTACTGAACATGAGGTCTTTGGCCTCTATTTTCTCTAGTTCTTCCTTTAGCTGATCAATTCCACCACCACCTCCTCCTCCTCCACCAGGTCCACCACCATCCCCATCCTATAGAGATGGCCTTTCTTTCTCTGCAATGGTGGGGACTTTTGGACTCAGAATCTCCAAACTTAGCATGTGATGAGGCTCCTTTCTGAGCTTTCTCCCACTCATCTCATGCAGATACTTTTGCTGTACATGCTCATATATCAATATTGCTGAGAGAGAGAGAGAGAGAGATGTGGGTTTTATGTTTTATCTCAAAGACAAAAAGACGGTAAAGAGAAGGATGCAAAGGGGGCATGCAAAGGTTGGGAGTTGTGTGCTGGTCCACAGAAGGACTCGAGGCTTGCAAGGGACCGCGCTGTACGTAATTGCCTTTCTTTAGCATGCAGTGGAAGCACACTTCTCCATGGCGTGCTTTATTCCACTGCCTCAGCTGGACAAAGCTCTCAATAATGCATCTATCTCAGTTTCTAGTACGGTAGTGGAGACTTGGGAATGAAATCTAAGAAGAAGAAGAAGAAGAAGAAGAAGAAGAAGAAGAAGAAGAAGAAGAAGATACTTGGTGATATGGACGAGGCCAAAAGCAGTGACACGTCCACAGTGATGCAGCAAGATTGAGAGGGAACTTCCAGTGCTGTTTGAGTTGAGTGCATGAGCAAAAACAGAACGAGCCCTGATCCGAAGCCTAGTGATCATGAGAACCTTTCCATCATTATCTACCAAAGTTCATGAGATGGGAGATGAACAGTCCGTCATCTTTTCAAGCTGCTTGTTTCTATTTTTGCCCACATACGAAGAAAGAAAGAAACAAAGTTCCATCAACACAGTTTCCGGCACTTCTCCAAGTGCCTTCAGCAGTGAGTATATATTCTTGTCATGCAGTCAAAAAGGGAAGAAGCATCGAAGGACTTTGTGAATGCTGACTACACAACAGCCATGGCTTTGGGAACTCTCGACACTCCATATTTCTGCCAAACAAGTCTGGCATATTTGGCTCTGCTATCCCTGCTTGGTTGAAGGGATTTCTTCTTCCTCCTCCCCTTGTCATTCTAGCAACTCTATGATTGAAATTAACAGGAAAAAGACGCCATGCGGGAAGAGAAATTACCCGCGAATTAGTCTTTGACGTCCTGCTTAGGCTTCGACGAGTAATTATGATCTCCTGATCATTCTGAAGTCGGACTAAGAAGACAAGGGGGGTCCTGCATCAAAAATGGCGGAATGTAGAATCCGACGGCCGTGATTGATCCATAGTGCGCGCGTCATCGACGAGATCCTTTTCTTTCCGTTTGCCGGTTACCCGCCTCGGTCACCTTTCCACTGGTTGGGGTGGCATCATGTGGAGCCCAACTTTGCGTCTTGGGCTCCACACGATCGGAGGAGCCACGGAAGATCCCAGCCGTTGGGTCCAGCTCGAGACGAAGCGCCGAGGCTTAACGGAGGGGCGTCACTCGCTTGTTTTCTTCGAGACAGGGAACAGGTTTTGCATCTCGCGTGGGACCACCATGGATGAAGCGTTTCCGTGGTGATGTCCGATTGTTTCTGGGGTTTATTCGCGTTTCCTGTTTGAGGAGATACAGTTAAGCTCTTATGGGAACTCGAAAGCGAAGGTTGGGGATTGGGGCCCACGCGTCCACGTTTGCCCTTCGCGGCCTCGCCCGCTCTTTAAACGCCCAAAAGCCTCTCCTTTCCCTCTCGCTTCTTCTCGCTTCTTCTTCTCCTCGAGGTGAGACCAGCGGGCAAAAGGAGACCCGTGCGCGGTCTCTGGGCCCGAGGATCGGGCGGGGGCGAGCGGTGGGCGACCACATCCTGGGCCCGAGGAATGGGTCCGGGTCCTTCGCGGTGGTGTGGCGGGCACGCAGCGGCAGCTCGGGCGCGAGGAGGCCGTGAAAGAGATCGATCTGAAGCAGGTCGACAGCAAGGTCCGCGACGGCCTCCTCAAGGAGAGCCACATCTCCCACCCCGACATCGCCCGCCTCTGTCAGGCCAACGAGGTTGGCTCTTGTTTTCTCTAGCGACGACGCGCTTGCTTGAATTGTTCTTATTTCGAACAAGAACAATCTTTTGCAATGGTGGGGTTTGACCAGGCGGAAGATAAGATATTTATTGTGTTGGACCACTGCGCCGGCGGCGATCTTGCAGCTGATATCCGGTGTCACGGGATCCACGGGAGGGTTTCCGTGGGTGTCGCCGGGCACTTCATGAGGCAGCTTGGTAGGCGTTCAACTTTGGAGCTCTCAAAGAATCTATTTGGAATTTTTTGGATTGCTGCATTGATGAACAATTTGATCAGCTATTTCCTGTTTCTCCTTAGACGGCTGAAGGATTGTAAATCCTCCGAGAAATCAATCTGATTCACTGGGACCTGAAACCTCAGGTGGGTTGCTTCACCTTGATTGTTACCTTTCTTTTCCGTTGGTTTGATTATATTGATGAACAATTTGATCAGCTATTTCCTGTTTCTCCTTAGACGGCTGAAGGATTGTAAATCCTCCGCGAAATCAATCTGATTCACTGGGACCTGAAACCTCAGGTGGGTTGCTTCACCTTGATTGTTACCTTTCTTTTCCGTTGGTTTGATTATATTGCTTCCGATATACAAATAGCTTGACATATTCACTTAGTTATATTTATTGGGGGGTAAAAACTCAACAATAGATCTGATTAATAAAAATAAAAAGAACAAGATTTATAAATCACTCGGAATTGCTATCAACTGTTCTAAGGAATGATTCTACCCCTTCATGGAGGTTTATATTTGAATTCATTCCCCAGGGTTAAAACAAGTATTCCTCCTGCATACCTCCATTGCCGGCATGATCATGGAGAGGTTGATGTAGTGTTACAAGCAAAAAGAGCAACATTAAAGAAGAATATATGAAGATTGTATGAAAAATCTTAAAAAAAATTTCTCATAGAGAACAATCTTAAAAGCGATGAGAATATTAAAAGAGATGCTAAAACCAAGCAGTAGCTATTCTTTATATAGAAGAGGTGGTCTGTAATTACTACGAGAAATAATAATCCAATGGCTATGTGTAATCATAGTCAATAAATCCAATTAAAGTGTGTAAATTAATCAAAAAGCAATGGACACAAAGTATGGAAACAATTAAATAAATAAAATAAAATAAATTTTGAGGATTGTATTTCTAAAATAAAATTGCTAACAATCCATCGTGAAGCTCAAAATTTTTTAATAAACAAAATTATTAAGACACAAAACATTTATTAAAATAAGTTGTTTGGTGCTCATACGTGTCATTAAAGACTTAAACTTCATTTTTAAAACTTCACTTAGTGTGATAGTTTTTATTTGAAGAAAATTGAGTGAATTAGGACTTGAACTACGTTCATCCGATGCAAACTTCAACTAACACACATGGTATGATATCTGCATCGTGGTGTTATGCATTATTAGTCATGTGCTATGCCTTGATTATTCATAAGAGTTTATAAGGATTGTCTGTGTCCCTAGCCATGACTATATACGTTCATTGTCATATATGAGTCCTAATAGGGATGTGTGCCAAATCACATCTCAGGAAAATTTTTCAGATTTATACAATTCGTATACCTCTACTTGGAGCAATAAATAATACTTTTGTTGGAGATGCACATTTTGAGCTATCCCTATGAAAGAATGAAATATCACATTTGCATCACTATTGTGTCATTGGGTTTCCCTTTTTGATCTTGGCTTTGAAACTTCACCTAATTAGGCTGCTTTTGTACCTACTGTACATGGCTAACATGCTTCAAGGATTACAATAATTATTGGCCAGATGCATAATTTTTGAACTAGAGCATACTTATGCTTTATAAAAGTACATAGCCTAGCTGTTATCTTTTGCTGTTTATGAAAGGCCTTGATGAAATAGTTCATGATATTATATTCAGGCATAAAAGGTAGTGTTTTTTCTATATTGATCTGATTATTTCAGTTATCACTTGTGTTTCCTGTAATGCACTATCATGTAATTAAAATATTTGGGTGGATATATCCTGTTAGTATTTTCTTATGCTGCTTTAGTTAAAGATTTTACTGTACATTGGACCTTCCCAAACCCACATCAGTAGATTCTCATGCTCCTGGACCCTCTTTTTAAAATTGCTTTTCAGGTTGGTTCTTTTCTAGGATACTATCTCTTTGTAGACAAAAATTATGAAACAATACATTACTTTATGTTCAAACCTTTTTCTTAAGAGTTTTTTCCATATCAGGTTTGACCAATGAATCCAGTCATCCAATTACCTACAAGAAGCCAGGTCTTTTTTCCATTTCTTTTGTTATCCAAGTTTGGAAGAACTTTTCATTCTTTTTACTGCCCACATGAATCTATATAATCAGTATATATGGTTGAACTTCAGCTGCTATTCTTTTTATAAAGATTTGCCTCATCCTTGGCTTTTGTACATTTTATTTTTTTAATCTGATTGTGATGTTAGTTACTGTCTCAATCTGTGTGGCACAAATGTCTCCAAGATGGTCCACTTTGTCTGTTCTTTTATGACCCATTTGGTATGGACATCTCATAAAGATTTCCTATAAAAACCTTAGATTTTAAACACATACCCTTAATATCTCACCAAAGAATTTCCACACTAAATTTACCATAATAATAGCAGCAGTACCCAATCCCACCTTCCAAGTTCTCCTCCAATTCCAGTTTGATATAGGAATTGATTGGAATTTATGTCAAACACGTCAAAAACCAATCTAAATCTCGCCCTTCAATGAAATCCTGTTACTTTAACATATTAACTTTAAGATCTCACCCAAGATTTCTACCCTCAAGTTCTGATTATAATGTACCATTATCCAATCCCACCTTCCAACCCCTAGCACTCCAATCGTAGTACCCCCTATGGTATAACTTTATTCTGTTGCAGACTCATTTGAATTCATTGAACAAGACTATGTTCCTGTTCATGCTAATTTCATGTCTATGGAGACTTGGTTGTCTTCTTTGGAGCCTTGTATGATAATTCTACAACTAGGATTCCAAATTGCAAAGTGAGGATGATCAAAAAGGGTTGAGTCCAGTTAAATCAAGGGACCCAGTTGTGAGTCCAGTCAAAAAAGGGACCGGTTAAATCAACGGTGCAGAGTATGGGCAGCCATGTTCCTGCACTTTTGTCAATATCCAAGCTTATCCATCAGATGATTTGCAGGGGACATCATTATTGCATCCTTCCTGTAGGATTCAACTTCTTGCCCAATATATTAGTGCTCTAACAGAATTAGCTCAAGAAAAGGTATGAAAGTTTTGATTGGAACTTCATCATCAAAACTCTCAGGTACTGCTTTTAAAAGTGCCTGGTACCATTATTGATGTATCTTCATATGCTTGTGGTACCATTTTATTTTACAAAGTACTTCCAACAGGAGGTATCATGTGAGATTAGGAGCATAAACTCATGATGTCAGACTAGGCACATATTTTGTGATTCCTTAGGGCACAACGGTCTTGATGCGAATAGTGCACCAACATGCTGCAAAAGAACAAAATTCTTTCATTGTTTGTGGCTTTGTGCACTTGAGGTTTACCCAACTGAAATCTAGTCAATATAAAAAGGTTCGAGTTCGGTTGCCACTGGTTGACAATATAAGAAACTCAAACAAAATAATCTTCTAATTCTTGCATCCTCAAGGAGGCAAAACCTGATAGTCATGGCTGAGAAAGGATACTACGTTGAAGAGTGAACACCCCAAAGGTGCACCTCATGTGCAGTTTTCGTAGTGGTCAACAAGTATCAATTGCACATTTGAAATGGCTTCATGTGGTTTGATGTACATGTCGCCAATCTTATCCTGTAGTAGCTGTGTACAAATTTATTACTCACAGGAATGATGAATTATAAGAGCTGCAGAAGTGACAAAGAATATTTAGCTTTGAAGCTGATAAACAGGATGAGTAACGAAAGAGAAAAAATGAGATGCAATGCTTCAAGAAACATCATGAATTATAAACCTTAAGAAAGAAGCTTGCATATGGCAATGTTTGTGTTTGCTATTTTTCCTATGGCTGAAGTAAAAAAGCTCAAACACATGAAAAATATTTGTATCTGAGAAGCATGACATGTATCAAATGGTGGGTCAAGTCAATTTGTGTTTTGTAGCTATTAGCGTGAAGGTATGAGTTTTTAATCCTTGTGTTGCAGCAAGACTTCGGTAGCATTTATATCATAATAGAACATGAAAAGTCACCTTTCTTTTAACTGATCCTTTTTTTAGGGTATCATGTGCATGTGGCAGAAACTCTTCCCATCCGAGCCATCAACGCTAACAAGTGAATAGAGATGGATAACCGGAGTCTGATTAACCAATGGCTGCCCCCAGTGGTATTTCGGTACAAGTTACTCTGGTTTCACATAGCATTCAAAGCGAAGAAGCTCACATCACAATACTTGACCTCATGATTTATCATGTTTCCAAATTTTTCAGGGGAAGATCGCTGTATTTATCATGTCCAAGGCTCGAGCATTCCATTGGAAACTATAATATCATATTACTGTAAAATGAGACACTTTGTGAAATATTTTTTGTTGTAGCAGGTTTTGAAGTGCATTCTTCTCTGCTGCGATGCAAAATGATCAACGGTGGTAAACTTCTTTAATTTCTTCAGATTGTTTTTGGAGTCTCACGATTTCATCGACCAGGCTGGAACTCCATGATCAACGCATGCAGGAAGCCCTCTGTCTTGAGATGAACAGGCATTTTGCATGAGATGTAAAGCTACAGATTAGTATTTTGGTTAGCGACGTTTGTGGTGTGGCATCTGTTGGCCATTGTATTACAGTGACATAGATTTGCAGTGTGATCAAATTTTCAGACATTTATGCCATTTTTTTAGTAAGTATCGAAATCTTGATCCAGTATCAGTTTCAATAATCTACTGTATTGGTGCACTACCAGTATACTGAGCAGTATGTCAAATTATATCGTTCGATATAAAAAAGACAATTGAATGGTATTTGACCCATATCCAACTGAATGTTTTGATATTAGTTTTTGAAGGGACTCGTCATGTTACTGGCTTGTGCCGAGCAGTATGATCGAGCTTTAATACTGAACATTTTTTGCTGTGAACAAAAACAAACAAACAAAAAAAGAAAGGTGATGAACTAGTTCATGGTCATAATGTGGGATGAGTAGTGAACTAATCACTTGATTTTTTGTGGGACTAATCAAGAAGATCTCTCTCATCATTCCATTTTCCCACTATTACCTAGTAAATAACAGTATCAATTCCAGAGAAGTATTTCAACGCTGAATCTTTTCGTCGCATCAATCTCTTAGTAAATAACAGTATCAAATCCAGAGAGGTTTATATTGGAACTCAGCTCCACAACATGAAAAAGCTTCCGCTAACTCTGTCCTGTGCCGTGGGCAATGTCATGAATTTTACATAACCACAATCAGCAGGAGATGCAGGATGGAAATTGAATAGGATGTCCAAAACAAAACTGAAATTTCGATCTGCCGATGCAGATTGTGAAAGAATACTAGAAATGTTAGACAACTGCCTTATTCTTGGGCTCCAGGACTGGTGGATCGATGACGATGCCCATATTAGCCGCAGTGCCTGCGATGACTCTCATGGCAGACTCGATACTGGTGCAGTTCAGGTCTGGTAATTTCTCTGTTGCTATTGCGCGCAGCTGCTCAATGGTTACCTTCCCCACCTTCTCCTGTTTCGGTTCTTTGGAACCTCTCTCAACTCCTGTGCATTAAAAAAGATCACATGGATTAGAAATCCCCTCCAAAAACAACAGGCAGATGAATAAGCATGTCTTCCATATCAACTGCAAACTGCGATCAAGCACTCGATTAGAATCTCTGTTGTTCATGCATGCATGCCATACCGTGTGATAGTTCCTATGTGGGTTTCCTAAACTAACCATACCTATTGCTGCTGATAAATTCATGATCCACTGAATATGTTGAGTGTTGACCATGTGGTTTTCCTTGGTCCTTGATTTGTTAACCCACCATACTGGCATGACAGCTGTTAAGGTCCACAGCAACGGAGCTTAGCGGCATAATTCAATTCCTCCTCATTCCAAACTTCTTCCTTGCGGATGACCAAGGGAGAAAAGTTGCTGTTGATATGTGAATACGGGCTAAGTCGTTCCTACCTTATTAACCCATTTGTTCTATACTTCTAATTCTTGTGCATCTTCCCTTTCCTGCTAGTTTTAACTTGACATATCGTTTCTCCTTTTTCATAATTCCAGCACTAAAAGACCATCAGCCAGACAACAAAACAGACTGAAAGTGTACTTTCCTAGATAAATCCAGTTCAAGTGTTTGTAGCTAATACCCAAAGATAATTCTCAAACTCCAGAACCTAATTGAACTCCATATAGCTTACCATATAATTGGCAAATACAGCCTTTTCATGTTCTGTTAATGGATTTTGATATTGTTGCAGGCATGGTTTAAAATACTAGTTGGATGGTTATATACCGAACAATATTTGCTGTCCAACCAAGCAAACGCGATGGTCCTTGCAAATGGTATTGCTCCATGTACCATTCATTTTATTATTATTTTTTTAGTGATAAAGAGGTCGGTATACTGCTCAATATCTTAGCACCTTGCTAGTTCAAACAGGGGCAGTTTGATAAGTTTTAAAAACTGGTATCAGACCTGTTCTTAAAAGATTGCTCGATGTAACCATTCATTTTTTTAATTTTTTTTTCAGTGATAGAAGAGGTCGGTATACTGCTCAATATCTTAGCACCACACTAGTTCAAACAGGGGCAGTTTGATAAGTTTTCAAAACTGGAATCAGACCTGTTCTTAAAAGATTGCTCGATGTACCATTCATTTTCTTATTGTTTTTTTCAGTGATAAAAGAGGTTGGTATACTGCTCAATATCTTAGCACCATGGTAGTTCAAAAGGTGCAGTTTGGTAAGTTCTCAAAACTGGAATCAGACCAGTACTTAAAAGCAAGGTCTGTAATTTCGTACTGTACTGGAGTTTTGATAATTTTCTAATACGATACAGTACGGTATATCGAACGGTACGTTTCGGTATACCGTTCTGTCACGGACAAATTGTAAACGACTTGTTCGGTGTAACGCTTATATGTGTCCGTGTCCCTTTTGGTTTGTTATTGTTTGTAAAGGGCTTGCCAAAGGCTAAGTGTCCCATTTGAGTGAGTTTGGCAACCATTGTAGACTTGTACATAAAGTTTGCGTCGAGTGAATACTTGTACTAGAATTCGGTCTGTAGTGGACCAATTTTATACCTTTGTTGTGCAACCGTTCTGAGCTTGTAATATCCATGGTTGGAATGTGCATTGGCTATAAAGTGTTTGCTAAAAGAGTGGCTTGTGGATCCTGTGTGAAGCGCTTTCTCTGTCTCGTCTTCTCTTTCGTTGGTCCTAAGGGATTGTAGGAGATTTCGGGGAGGCTGACCTTTGCGGTGATACGCATTGGTGCCGCACGACTTAGGCAAAACCAGCTAAGTCCGTGACAGTTGGTATCAGAGCGGGACAAGCCCACTTACAAACACTTAGCATGCAAACGTGGGGGACCTAGCGAGGCACCACGAGTACAACAAGCTAAGAGGAATTGCGTAGCGCACAAAGGTCGGGATGGCTGAGTTCGAGCAGTGGCTCGACGTTAGCACCCAGACTTGACAGTGCTCGAGGCAAGCGGAGTGCTTGGCAAAGGATGAGACTGTGCAAGGTAGAGTGGGTTGTTCAACGATCGAAAGAGTTGTGCAAAGCTCACAGAGGTGAGGGGAGTTGCAAACTCAAGGAATTCGATACTCATGTAAGGCCTTGCATGCGGATGATGGACTGTCCGTGGCCATCCCAAGGCGACCGAAGGTCGGCGCCATGGAGCATTGAAACTTTCTCTTCGGCATGTGCAGGATACTTTCGTAAGAGGCTGAAGTGTGCAGTAGGTTCAGCATGTTGCTAGACCCAGAGGGGTGCAGTGCAAGCTGTATTGGTGAAGAGTCATAATCTAGAAAGTGCATTTACAAAGGCAGAATTGGGCACAGTTTGTTCAGTAGCGGCGAAGTAGTCCAAGGGGATGGTGGTCTCCAAAACTTTCAAAGGGAAGGATGCGAAGAGATAAGTTGCTCCAACGGGGCAGATACCCAGGAGGAATAAGTCCCGGTTCTACAGAAGTAGAATCATGTGCAATGAACCGCACTAGTTGAGGAGTACCTCAAGACGAAGCTCGATGGATCGAGTGAGCGATAAGGAGTCATTGCATGATCTCGCAAGTGGTGATACGTTGGTGGACGCATAGCGAGATCAAGTGGGGGAGCAACCTAGGCAACACAAAGTGAAGGCACACTTGGAGCCGATAGTGAGATCGGACTCAACAGAGGGCTAACCCGTAGAATGGTTGGCGTGAGGGCCACCATTAACGCAATGCAAATCGAGAAGCAGAGCAACTTGGGGGATAACTTGGTGATATACCTAAGCCGCATGAAGAGAGTTGGCAAAGAAGATAGAACGTGGAGCGGAGGCGTGGAGCTTTCCTTAGACAGAAGTCAAGGGCATGGACTCTTGTAGAGACAAGAGTAGGATCATGTCGTTCCATGAGTTCTCTATTCTGATGGAGCAGACTCATCTTGTATGGTGCCAGAGACGAAGGGAACTTCGAGGCATATGCACCTCTCGGTGAAGCATTTGACGGGGTAACAAAGGCGATACAACTTGCAGTGGCGAAGTTGGAGTTAGAAGGCCTTGGCACGGGGGAAGAGGATGCTGAGGTAGATACTCTTGGAGAATATGCCGTAGTGTTGCTATTGAGTTGCCGTGAGGAAAAGCGATGCGCGTGAGATTGTCTTTGGTAGAGCGAGTCCCGGGATCCGCATAATGGTGTACTTATTTCAATCGTCGAGACTTCGGAGGCGCTAGGCGATGGGGTATCCTAGAGCTAGGCTTCGTCCAGTGTGACGAGAGTGGGTGGGCGGTCGATTGAAAGGCAACGAGAATCAAGTGGCGAAGGCCCTACGATGTGTTGGCGGAGTCCACACATGGAGATATCGCAGTTCGAGTTCATACCACAGGGATCAGGATGCAAGGAGATGTCACCAGGAGGCGACATGATGCAGGGGATCGTATTGGAATGGTTCGTGGCAAGTCGACACACACAGTAAGTCCCATGGGAGGGACTAGATCATGCGGAGGTATGATCAGGAGCGCGACTAGGAGCTTCAAGTCGGTGAACAACACGACGGCAAGAAGAGCTATGGATTCAAGCAGTGAATGCCATGATTCCGCAGAGGCGGGTCTTCCGTGCGTGCATCGAATGTTGCATTGAACGGAAGCCTTGGACATCAGCTTATGGGGGTTATGCACTATCAAGGAAGAAGTTCAGATACAAGTACCAGGGAGTCCTACGTGGGACCGGATCATGCAGGTATGATCGAGCGGTGAAGAGTGGAACTACTTGAGCTCACATTCGCTAAGGAGCCCGAGTCGGAGGACAAGGCCGAGTAAGTGACGCCGCGACCAATGAAGCTAAGGAGAGAAGCGGTGTAAACCTGCACTACGATGGTAGAGGCCATACATGGGAGTTGCGATCTGTCTTTCCATCGTAAGTAGAAGCTGCTCGGAGAACACGAGAGGTGTTGAAGGCGGATGGTGAAAAAGGCGAGGAAGAAATGGCGAGTCGGAGGACTCAGCTACGAATCGATCGTTGGTTAGAAGGAAGGTGGACTCGAGGAGTGCGCGTTGCCGCGAAGGCGGATCTGCCAGATCACGAAGAAGGGATCTGGAAATGCGAGACAGCGGATAGTAGTGCCATGGGCTTTGTAGTGTCGTAGTACCGCGGAGGCGGGACTTAGAGTCATCGATCCCTTGCTCATGGGAGAGCGCTTAAGCGTGATATGGGTAGTGGAGGTGAAGAATGCTTTGTGACTCCGTATGCTGAAACCGGTGAAGAGGCGGAGGCGAGAACCGTAAGACCGGTGTCAGCGGACTTTCCGTCGAGATGGCGTAAGTGAAGGACTTGGTCGATGCTGAAGTCGTGACGAGGATCGGAGCAAGCGATGCAGTGATCTTTGTACCTTTGCTACTCGGAGAGTCGAGAAATAATGGAGAAAGGCGGTCTGATCAGCGACGAATCTATCGGAGACTTACTCGAGTTGGAGTAATAACTTTTGCATTCGAAGTTGAGCGGCAATGAGAAGGCGAATCGCGAGTAGGCGACTCGTATGAGTTACGAAACACTTGAAGTGCTTGAGAGTGTGAGCTAGGCGGCGAAGTCTAGTAACCGACTTGATGCCGAAGTCTGACCTCGAGGAGGCGGGCGAAGTCAAGTAACCTTTGTCTTCTCGACTCTCGAGAGAATGGCGGCAGGTACTGACTCTCTTAGTTATACTGGTAGAGGAGCTACTGCCTGGTGAAGACCCTTGAGTAACTAATGGAAGATACTTGATTGTATCGACCCTACGGTGATTAGTACTCTTGAGAGTAGGTATGCGCCGTTTCCCAATTTGAATGCGATCAGCGGAAGTGATGCGAGCCTACTTGGGCAAGACAATGAGTGGAAGAAGATTCGATGGGCAAATTTTGCGGAGGAAGGACCGAAAACTTTAAAGGTTGCGGCGATGCTCGTTAAAGCTCAACAAGCATCTATCGATTCGAGACAAGAAGAATTTGAAGACTAAGCGCATGCTCGAAGATGGTCTTTTCCCGCCGTGAGATGAATTCGCGAAGACTCGGAGATCGGCGCAACCGCTGACCCGCAGTCGAGTTATTGGCGAGTTGAGCGGCGTGGCGGATTAAAGTTCGACGACTCAACAACAAGTGGAGAACAATTGGGAGCCAAGAGGCGCATCGCGGCGGGAAGCGAAGATCGAAGATTCAACAAAGAAAAGAAGTTGCGGCGTCGTGAAGCGGCGAGGACGTCGAAGGAATAAGTGGGGGAGAATGTCACGGACAAATTGTAAACGACTTGTTCGGTGTAACGCTTATATGTGTCCGTGTCCCTTTTGGTTTGTTATTGTTTGTAAAGGGCTTGCCAAAGGCTAAGTGCCCCATTTGAGTGAGTTTGGCAACCATTGTAGGCTTGTACATAAAGTTTGCGTCGAGTGAATACTTGTACTAGAATTCGGTCTGTAGTGGACCAATTTTATACCTTTGTTGTGCCAGATTACGAGCTTGTAATATCCGTGGTTGGAATGTGCATTGGCTATAAAGTGTTTGCTAAAAGAGTGGCTTGCGGATCCCGTGTGAAGCGCTTTCTCTGTCTCGTCTTCTCTTTCGTTGGTCCTAAGGGATTGTAGGAGATTTCGGGGAGGCTGACCTTTGCGGTGATACGCATTGGTGCCGCACGGCTTAGGCAAAACCAGCTAAGTCCGTGACAGTTCGGGGTCACACATTAAAAAAAAAGAAAAGGAAAAAATGACATCACCCGTGCGACGCTGCCTCCCTTCTCGGGCGACGTCACCCATGCGACGCGACGTCGCCTCGAGAAGCAAGGCGACATTGCTGGAGCAAAAAAAAAATGATTTTTTTCTATTAAAGAGCCTAGACGACGTCACTCGAGCCTCAACGACGTCGCTCGAGCCTCGGCGACGTCGCCCGAGCAAAAAATATATATATATTTTTTCTATTAAAGAGCCTCGACGACGTCGCCAGAGGAAAAAAATGATTTTTTTATTAAATAATAAAAAATATGATATCGAGCAGTAACGGGTGGTCCGCGTACCGGTACGTACTGCCCGTACTGGGCGGCACGATTCGAAATTACATACCTTGCTTAAAAGATTGCTTTTCAAGTGACTAGATTAATAAACAGTGAATACCCAGTACACGAGGCTCCCGCATTGTCTGGGGTGGGTCAATGTGCATAGCTTTACCTTTAAATATTTAAAGAGGTTATTTCTGTGACTCAAATCCTGATCTCCCAGGTCACAAAGGAGTAATCTTACCATTGTGCCAAGGCCCATCTCAAGTGACTAGATTAACACAAAACAAAATAAGACAAATTCACATTAGTAATAGAGTAGTATTTGACTAGTGTTTTAAAAGGCACCTTCAATATGTGGTCTAGCTATAGGTCCGCAGAACAGTTTATTCAATCAGAAGTTGAAGATAGGGGTGGGAATAATTTACCCAATCCTATTGGATCAACCCATCCACATGTCTTGTTTGAGATGACCCATTGAATTCATGAGTTGGGTCTATGTCAAGAGTACTTGAATCGCTAGTAGGTTGGATTAGGTTCCGATCAAGCATATCATTTCCTGATGTATGAATTAATGTGATGTAGCACAACCCAGTTCTTTTGCAAAAGAAAAAGGTAAAACATGCCTTGGCCCACTGGTCCAACTCAACTTAACTCATATTGACCCATTCAGCCTGATCCACTAGTTGTATAGTTGGGTCCGGTCAAAAAATCTTGACCTAAGAACAGGTTGGGTAAAGTTTAAGTTAAGCGTGTGTTCTTGTTAATCCCATATCAATCTATTACTTAACACAAATTGAAATATAATACTGATCAGATAGTATGATTATCAATACGAAGAACATCACAATATGTGCAAAAAATCAGATTATTACAAGATCATAGAATGAAGTATAAAAACATAAATCTTAGAGCTACAGATATGTAGCATTATTAATATAGTGCCAAAATTTCCCCTAAGAATAATGTGGCAGTATCAACAGATTAATAGAGAAAGCAGGAGCATCAAACAACTAATAAATAGCCATAGGATCAGACGTAGGAAGAGTAACTAATCAATGTGTCCTAAGGCTGATAAAACCAATATTCACGTCATAATCAAAATAAAAATCACATCAGGGCACCCGTGAATTTAGCATATGCGACCAATTTACTTAAGCTACCCTGCGTACCATGCTACTCGAGCAACTTAGATTGTCAAAGCTTGTACTTAATAGATTGTATAATAGCCGGGCTGTAAACAAGCATTTGCTTTCTAAACATGTCTTAATATGAACTAGAGATCAGAATTGCACAAGATAAAGAGAAGGAAACTTTGGTGTGGTTGGCATCATTCACTTTCTTTGGATAACTAGTAAAACTGAAGATTTTACTCATTGACACGATCCAACGAAGTGATTAGAAAATTTAACTAAGGAACAAGCACTGAAGCGGAAAATTAATCAGAAAACTTAGTCACCTGCAGCCTTGAGAAGCAGAACTGATGCCGGTGGAGTCTTCAACATAAAGGTAAAGCTCTTATCCTGTCAACAGAGATATCAGAGATTTGTTCCATTCAATCACCCAATGTAGCAGAGCAAGATCGAACTTTGATCATATCCAAACAAATAAAACGGACGCAATAATCAACCAATTAAGGTTCACATCACCAGTAAAAGCTAAACCGGGAAGAACATAATGTGGGGAGAGCTCACGTCGAAGACGGTGATTTCAACGGGGATCACGTAGCCGGCCTTGTCGGCCGTCCTGGCGTTGTACTCCTTACAGAAGGCCATGATGTTGACGCCCTTGGAACCCAGGGCGGGCCCCACCGGCGGCGCGGGCGTCGCCTTGCCCGCCTCCAACGCGAGCTTCACGATGCCCACCACTGCAAGAAAGCCGAGACGAAGGTCAATAGCACAAATATTTATCTTGCAAACGAGGTGTCATCGCCCGAAGCAACTCGCACCCTTCTTGGATTTCCCCGACGGCTTGGGGGGCGCCATGGCCCGCACGGCCGGGAGCGGACGCCGGGAGCAGAGGGACGGGCGGGGAGAGTGGGAGGGAGAAGGGAAGCGAGGGAGGAAAGAGGAGCACAGGCGGCGAGGGGAACGGGCAGGAGGAGGCGGAGCGAGCGGAGCGAGGGAGAGAGAGGCCGTCGCCATGGTGGGGTGAGAGAGCGCCCGCCGGGAGGGAGGAAGAGATGGCGGTGGGTGGAGGCGGATCACTTCCCCTCTGATCTCTAAACGTCTCGCTGACGTGGCTGGGGCAAACAACACCGCAACGGAGATTGATCGGCCCATTTTGGCCCAATAAGTCAATATAATAATTTGATTGACACAGTTTAAAATAACCTGCGAAATATTTTAGAATCTCGTAGAATTATTTCACCGATTTATTATTCCCTTACAATGTTTATTGAAGTCAAAATACGGTCAATAGCACAAATATTTATCTTGCATCACAGAAAAATCTATAATAACATAATGATTGCCGAAAGGCTACCGAGACAGGTCATGAAATCATCCCACTTCTGACCAATCCGAGATGTCCACATCAGCAAGGTTCCGACGTAGAGCAGTCATCCTGTTCCATGCCACGGGCAGCAGCATTGGGCATTAGCTTCTGAAGAGCTGCAAGCAGTGCTCGTCATCCAGGTTTCTGCTCCAGAACTTCTTGTAGTACTCTCCGTAGGTGTAGCTCCTGTACATGGCCGGAGATCCGTCGGCGACGAGCTTCTCCGGAGGGCTGATGACGGCACTGTTGCAGGGGCAAAGGAACGACGCCACCGACATCCTCTCTCTGTCCGCGTTGACCACAGCTCGATGCCAAACGCTCCTGTATCTTCCGTTGCTCAGTGCCTGAATGCATCGACGTTATCCGTGTCGACCATGTTTCATCAGGTTTTCGGGAAGGCGAGACTTGATGATCGCATAACCTATGCAAACAACTCCAGAAACTATCAGCAGCAGAAGTATATGCCGATACCTGAAGCTGGTCACCGATGTTGACGACGAATGCGTTGCGTTGGGGATTGACAGCGATCCAGTTGCCGTCCTTACGAACCTGAAGCCCGGCCACGTCTGGGTCCTGAAGAAGGAGAGTGAGGGCGTTCGGGTCGGTGTGCGCCTGCAAACCGTACGTGAGCTCCGGCGCCGGGCACTTTGGGTAGTAGTTTACGGCCATATGCTGCTCTTGCTCGCCGAGCACCGTCGCCATGTAGTCCTCCTCCAGTCCCAGGCCGATCGATAGTAGTCCGAGGAGTCGAAACCCCAGTTGACGGACTTCCCTGCAGTAACTGCTGACCACTTCCCTGACAACAATACAGTACAAAATGAACACTGTGTTGCTTCGGGTGAAGTCATACAATCTGGTTGATCATTGTTGGCACTCTCTTTTCTTTTTCTCCTTAAGAGAGTTGAAATTAATCGTTGAAATTTCTTCCACTTTTTTCTATGCTTCTAAGCTCATCACATAAAAAAAAAATTGCATTCTGTCAAAATCTCAGGAGGTTTTGGTGGCGGCTGACATGTCAAGATTCCAATTCCTTATGTCGATCGGCAAAAAGAATCAGGTCTCCAGGATTGTTTTATCCTTTCCTTGTTGTTGATGAATCTTATGCCACAGATGTGGAGCTGGAATTAACCCCTTGGAGACGCAAGGAGAAGAAGAAGAGGAAGAGGAATATGTACATGTATGATATGTATGTTCTTGGACTTTCCTGAAGAGAAAAAAAATTGGGAAAAGACTTACTTAAATGAAGAGGGATTGGAAGGCCAACCGGGCACGAACTCCTCAAGAGGATAGCAATGGAGCCGGAGATAGTCCCTCCAGTTGCGCACCTTCTCCTTCCGGATGTTGAAGCTCGTCGACAGCCTCATCTTCTTGGCAGGGTCATCGGAGTAGAGCTTCGCCTTCTCTTCGAAAGGAAGGCGAAAGAACTCCGAAGCCACCGCCATCATCTTCAGCATCAACTCGATCGGCACTCCATGGTTCACTATCTGCACACACACATATACAGCAAGGAACAATTGAAGCACGCGGCAGGAGGTCTGTCCCAGGTCGCAGAAGATGGACATGTACCTGAAAGAAGCCGTAGGTGCTGCAGGCCTCGGCGACTTGCGCTACCGTCCGTGACAAGTCCGGTGAGCCGAGATCGATGGTGGGGACGTCGGCGTCGCGGAGGACTTCGTTTAGGCGGGGCCTTTGCGACTCCGGACGGACGTAGGTCTCCGGCAGGGAGCCGTGGTGGGTTACGGTGGAGAGAAGCTGGTCTGCCATGGACGAAGCACGACGGAGACCATAGGAGAGACATGAGGACTGCGTGGGGCTTAGATTAGTAGACAGGTAGGCCGAAGTGGGCAACCATTCGGTTCGACTGACTCACGCATGACAAACCCAGGGGCGATGTGGTCGATGATGTGGGTGATGAGTGGACTCATGGACGTGAGAGGTGACATCATACCTGCTGATTTCACGGGTGACTGCGTCGCCCTGGAATCTGCGTCGCCCTGGAATCCGCGGGCGAGCTTTCCACGAGGAGGACGGCATGTTTCGAAGAGAAACACGACAAGCCTTCCCCCATAGTTTATCGTGCTGACGCAGCGGCTGATGTCAGCGAATGAGGTGGGATGTCGCCAATAAATATATTTCCTCGTCGTCTACCTGCAAAAAAGAAAAAAAAAGGTTAAAAAATCGACATATCAAATTCATTAAATCGTGCTCATGATAACAACGATGCATGCACCAACCATGCGGTGTGTAGTGTTTTGCTCGTCCTACTCAAGGGATTAGTTTAAGACGAGGTAATTTGGTCAGCAATAGGATTAAATCTCGTGGATAAAGATTATACTTACACGTCATCATGTGATAATTATCAGGAGATGCACGTTTGAGCTATCGAGTTGTAGTTGACCTACAGGCATCATCGAACCCTTGGCAAACTCATCACCATCTTAAGCCATAGGATTGTGATATGTAAGATTGTATGCATCGACCCTATCTCGATCCTTGGTAGATGTGTTAGTTTGATTGCCTAACAAAATTGGTCCGCATGAGTGTCTATGTAAGAGTTGCATGTATCATCGGGGATTTGAAGGATCGTGATAATTTCTGCTAATCATCCCTGGCTAATAACATAGTGTCGCATCTCCTATCAATCGAAACATCAACTAATGGGACAATCAGGTGAAAGGTCATTTTGGCACTATAAATAGCCCCTTAGGACATTAGCACCCTTCATGAATTTAAACATTGGAGCCCTTTGACCTTCGAACTTGATCAAAGTTTTACATCTTCCTTTGCTTATGGACTGCTCATCTCAAAGTATGAACGGGTCTGAATGACATCCTCATCGGGCTCATCTCCAATGTCTGATTGCAAGTTGGACAGTTCTCCGATCTTGTCACTGCCTTTAGTGTCTAACTTCCATTTCTTCCTCCTCCAGTGAAGGGGTTAGAGTCATTGCATCGAGGGACGTTGCCTCGTCAGAGGCAAGACTCTTACGCAATCGAACCTCATAAATCATGACGAGGTCATATGACTTTGATTCTTAGACTTTTGAGGCTAGCCTGATACACATTATGGAGGTTTTTAACATTCCCTCTGAGTTTAAGCTCATCACTCCTCGCTCTAGTGATGAATCATATGAGTCACACCATTTATTCTATACATCCCTTGACACCTCAGAGGCGGGCTCAGATTCCTCCTTTATTCCTTTTTCACCGGATCGAATGGTCGGGCGTTCGACCACATGCAATCTTTTGAGGCCATGTGTCCCAGATCCGACCACCACTTGCCAATCGGGCATGACTAATAGGTGGCTAGGATGATCGATGTGTCAACCACATTTTAACTTATGTGCCTGTCATATCAATCTTTTTCTATTAATTTTATATAATGTTAAATAAATTCATAAGAGAAAAATATGTCTATTTAATCATTTTGAATCATATCAAATTGAATACATTAAGAGGTGTAGGAGAAGGTTCGACTGAATTATTGGATAAGTGGTCCAGGGTGGATACTAATTTTAGCATGATTTGTATTTTTTTTATTTGAAATGCTATATATATGGTAATAAAGGTGACAAGGACTTGCCAGAATATGAATAAAGTGATAAGGAATTGGCACAATTTGACAAATTTTTATACCAATTACGCTTGACCACTCTGCCAACTTTAACTTATTCCCAAACGCCGCCGCCTCGATAACGTATTTTCCATGCTTTCAATGAGAAATCATACAAAAACTGAGCTATCTGGATGGACTTTACGTAAGCGACTCGCCAAGGAAGCTTCTTCTCTTTTCGTCCTTCAGATGTGGCAAATTACGTGCAGTCTTGGAGAAATGTATTGATTCATATAATTCATCTTTTTCTTATCGAAAAACACTAGGTTGGATGATTTTTTTTTATATAGTTTATCTAGTCATGTGAGTGAGATTTTATCGATTAAATACAAATTATTATTAGGTCTAATACTGACTGATTGAGAAAATTCAGACAAATTAAGCAAGTAGACTGTGTATAACTCTGAATCAGTCAACGCCTTAACTAGCTTTACTTCCACACTAAATCACAAAAGATTATTACATAGTCTATCAGAATCAGGGAAGGTTTTATAAAAAATAAAAAAAAAAGAGCTGGACTAATAGTTTATTTTCTATTTTGTAAGATTTACTAGTATTATTATTATTCCTATTAAGCTTAAGCCATTAGATGTGATACAATATTTAGATGGACTGATCCAAACCTAATTCATGAAATGGCAGAAATTGGAAAAGAAGAGGAACAGGCATCCCTGAAACAAATACATAGTAGTTGAAAGCAGGCATTCGGTGCAAGCTACATCCACAAACACAGGTTTCTTAGGCTGTCACATCAAATGCAAGAACAATTCACAGAGACAAGAAGCAGTAGCAGTACATTATATGCGTGGAGATTATAGGAAGCACATCCATCATGGAACCCAGTTCAGCATCAAGCTATTCTCCCCGGCTTCGGGAGGAACAAACTGTTGATACCTGTAGGAGGTGTTTGGATGTAGGAGGAGTGAGGTTGATTAGTAATGTTGCTCATGTACCCTAAAGCTGCATCAAACCGAGAGGAGGAAGAAGTCTACCCGATGTGAAGCGCGGGTCCGTCGTCTGTGCCATGGAAGTGAGATGGTTGTAGATGAAAGGGGTTGCTGCTTACAGCTGCGTTATCAGAGCACCATGAACCTTGAAGGGCTCTCAAGGCGGCACCTTCTGCCTCGAGCTGTCAACGCAGGGTGATGATGATGATGATGATGTGTTTATATGTTGGGATCACTGGCATTGGCTCAGAAGAATACCTGGTCTTTAAGCTGCTTGTTTATCTCTCCAAGATGTCTCTCCTGCAGCACAAAAATAATGAGACTTCATACCATGGCCATTTACCTTTGGCATTTGGAATCATGCTGCAAGTGTTGTTTATGCTATTACTTGTAATGATTTTTGTCTGGTGGAAGAAGATTGAGTTGAATTCTAATATTATACACCGAACAATTAGGGCAAGATGAAGGAAACCTGCTTGCCAAGCTGAAGCAGATGGTTGGCACAAGGACACACCAAAGGATGTGAATGAATAAACAAATGAATATATAATGATAATTACTGAAAAGAAAAATTGATGAAAAGTTTCAAGCCTCAGCTATAAAGAATTATAAGTTTGTACTGTTTTCTCCATTTCTCTTGTGACAAATCCAACTTTAACTAAGTGGACATCTTTGTTTTACTATTTATTACATGAAATCTAATTAACCTAAGATGGTGATCTGTGACCCCCAGTTAGCACTACATCAAGATGGCTGTTGTTGCAGTTTGCTTTTATTTCATCTTTTCACCTCATCATAATTCTCTATGTAAAATCTGAAAATAAATATGTGATATTGCATCCCACATCTGAGATAATAATGCTTTCTTTTAGCACTTAGATAATGGCTCAGAAAATAAATGATAAGTGATGACACTTTGTGCATAGCAAACATGACACTACATGCTTCATCATAGATCTTGAGAGTTATAGATATCAACATTCTCAAAGACCAATGCATACTAAACAAGTTCTTTTAGATAAGAGGCACAGAGAGAGAGAGAGAGAGAGAGAGAGAGAGAGAGAGAGAGAGAGAGAGGCAGGTGTTGAAGTATGATGGACATTCAAAGATCAGAACTATGTTAAAATGCATACCTATATTCTTTATATCATATAGTTTTTGACAAGAATATTGCTGCCCACTAAACATGGGATTGCTAGAGAATTGAATTGTAGCACTATTTGCAGATAGCAAAGAGGTCATGATGTTTTCCTTTGATATTTTTGTTTAAGATATCAGAGGGTAGGAACTGTAGCCAATTCCCACAAAGTGCAGCTAGTCTTTGTTTGAAAGATGAAGAAAAAGAATGTTTGATGGATGAAAGAAATGTTTAATGGGTTGAGAAGTGTTGCTTACTTTCTTCCGAAGTTCTTCCATCTCGTCCATCATTAACTGAGTCTGCACTTGAAGAGTAATCAAGTAAGCATGCATTTTAACTATCTAAGAATAGTCCAAATCCAAAACGAAGATAAAACCCACAGACTTTGTATGGCACCACTAGCTTCTTTCTCTCGCTATCTCTCTCCCAAGAAGAAACTATTTGTAGAGCTACTTTCTGATGCTTCTTTCATCAAATAGCCAGAAATCTCAACTACGGCCAACTCAAACACAAAATAAAAAAAAAAAAAAAAAAAAAGAAGATAATTGAAACGACCAGAATCATCTTGAATCCGAGAAAGAAAAGTCTAGTATGTATATATATACATGAGAATAGAAATTGATCTTTGCAACTGTGAGTGTTTGTATTCATGCAGAACATCACTAGATCGGAATCAAGAAAGAGATCTGGCGAAGCCTGAGTCTTAACGTCACCTTTCTTTGCCTGGCCTGTGACAGTGCAGACTCGAGTTGTCTCTCCAATTGCTGCAGTTCTTTCACACTCAGTGGACCGAGGTCCTCACCCAGCAAGTGCCTTCACATGACATGCAATTACCGTCTCGAGTGTGGCATGTTAAGGAGACACAGATGATAAATGATTGATTATGAAGGTTCTTTCCAGCTGAAAACAGAGGAAATTGTGCAGGTGTTCTAAGACTGCTAACATTGTAGAGAAGAAGAATAACCTCTGGGAACGTTGGAGAGACTCGAACTTGACCTTCAACTTGGACATCTCTTGGTACCAGCTCTGCAATGTGATACAATTACAAGATAAACTTCAGAATTCAAGATCATTTCTCAAGAGACTTACTAGAATGAACTTGCGACAGTGACATGTGAATTGTGATCGACTGATACCCTAAATAGCTCTCTACATACAAGAGGAGATCTGTAGGGTAGTAACTTAGTTGACACAAACAATTCATATATGTATGAGATCACAGCCTTGAGGTGTTCCAGGTGACAGTAATGCAAGAGTAAACATATTGAGGGTCATGCAAGATTGGACATCTCATTACAAGAAAAAGGAGAAAGGGATGTTGACTAAACAAGCAACAGCTCCACATCCATAGCCATGGCCATAGTATTTTTCTAGTGTAATCATTATGTTTGGATGGAATTCCAGCTGCATAAGATTAAGTTTTTGTTAGATGTCATAATAAAGATGTTTCCTTTTTCTTCCTTAGCAATGGATAAAAATGTTGTTCATGTATATATTAAGGAAAAATTAGTCTTAGCATCCTACACAGTGAATGCAATGTGAGCGTTTCATGAATACGTATATGATACCGTATTTACGAGAATTTACAAACAACAGACGTCTAATAGATTCAAGGAAAAAAAAATCAAATAGTTCAATTAGAATCGAGTGGTATTCTTAGAAGATTTCTGTGTGGATCGAGTTTGATAACTAATCCACTTGCTTTTTTCATGTTAGATCAAGATACTACTAATATGAATACTGAGAATGCCATGGACAATTGTAGATCAAGGAAGAAGAAAAAAACATATAACTTCTGCCTCAAGCAAAGGTTTCTTTTTCATACTGAAGAGCCCCGAGGAATCCAATTTTTTCTCATGATCATTCTTTAAATCTTAGTCCAACTATCAGCCCTAATTTTGCTATAATCTAAAATTGATGTAGTGAAATCAAAAACGCCGAAAGAACACAAACCTGCGCCTCGCCATTAGCAACATTAGGATCTTGGGGTGTATAACAACAACGTTGATATCGCTCCAACGTTTTGCTTGTTCTACAAGAGAGAATTAGAGTGATCCATTCATTTCTTCTCGACATACAACATAGAAAGCAATGCACTTTTATTGATGAAATACAACCCAAATGTACATTAGAGTGTCGAGTATATTTAAGAATGTTTTGAATTGGCAAGCTGGAGGATAACAAAAGAAAATTATTTTAGAATGTTTGAAGCCCAACAAAAATTAGCTGTACTATGACTACTCTGGTAATTGCATCAATCTTCTTCCTATTGATTTTGAGCATATATACACATCTTTATGCAGTAGGAATGAATGTGGTTGTGTTTGAAAAGTCATGTGATACTAAACAAAGGCAAAGAATTATCTTTAGCAATCATTTCTTGATGATAGTATCACCAGTATAAATAATGTACATTTAAAAAAAGATTCTGAGCTATCAGTTTCATTATATCCCTTCTTTAATGAAAAATCAAGTGTTGCTGTTGAAGCTATCATATTATTCTTTGGTGTTAGAAGAGTAGTAGTAAATGATAGTGATTTCCATCATTGCAATGGACAGTAATATCTTTAGAATCATGAATAGTACTAGTAATACGTATAGTAATCTTCCAGTGCCATTCATAGGTGAGGTGAGATCGGTTTGGTTCTATCAGATCATTCATTGTTGGAATTGTGAAGTTCTACATGACCAATAGTTAGTATCTTATCCGTCACAGTACCAAAACAGATGATATGGACAAGTCATTGCAAGATGTAGAACACGGAACAATATTTATAGCTTAGTAGAGTTTCCAGTGAGACCAAAGATCTGGGAAAGAAAATGGATGATGGACACCCTCTCTCTCTCTCCTTCAAGATTGGGAGGTTTCTTTTGAGATCTGAACTTGCCTGAATGCAAAATCAAGCATCCAAGATGCACAACAATCTGCAGTAAGAGTGCTTGAATCCCTTCTATTCCTCTTTCTTTTTGTGGAGAAAAGAGGCAGGCCAGACACTGTACATGGTTCGTAACAAGGGAGAGAGAGAACCAGGCTTTCCAAGAAAGTCAAGAGATTTTTGAGATCAAAATCCATAACACAACATATGAACAAATTAAGATTCGCCACCAAGCATGTCTGGCAAAGACAGATCCGTGGAGAGGAAAAAACCAGCAGGGTTAAATGGTCAGAAAGTCGACCGAAAAAGATAGAAAGAGCCAGTTCTTTCTCCTGTGATCTTGTTTTGGAGCCCATCTTTGTCATGATCTACGGGAGTAGCTTTAGGTTTAGGGTTTCCAGAGATCCATGATCTCCACGACAGGTAACCATAAATGATGCCATAAACAACAGGAACGAAGGGTTAAGGAGATTGATCATGGCAAAAGACATGAAGCAGGAAACGAGGGGCACTGCTTTGTTATCTTCCTCCTCCTCCTCCTCCTTAGCATAGAAATGGCAAAGCATCTAATGAGGTAGAAAAGCTCAACGCAGCACAGATCCAGCGTAGATCTATGTATGACTCCATACATACGAACATGTAAATATGCTTGTGGGTTTACCCAACGCTGCCGAACTCATGGAGCTTCCCGCGGCTGGAGAAGATTATGAGCGCCACCTCGGCGTCGCAGAGGACGGAGAGCTCGTAAGCCTTCTTGAGCAGCCCATTCCTCCGCTTGGAGAAGGTCACCTGCCGGTTGATCTTGTTCTCGATCCTCTTCAGCTCCACCCGTCCTCTCCCCATCTCCTTCCCCTACTACTACCACCTGCTGCTGCTGCTGCTGCTCTCTCTCTCTCTCTCTCTCTCTCTCTCTCTCTCTCTCTCGCCGTGGGCGTGGCGGAGAGAATATGATAATGGTGAAGGAATTCTGCGGATGACAGGGAAAGGGCACAAGCGCTGTTGCCTATCGCTTTCCCTCTTTTTACTTTTCCTTCTGATCTAAGTACATGACCATGAGCTCCTTCCTTGAGCTATTGTCTTCTCAGATAAACTTACAGCTGCTGGCATAGTTACAGTTGTTATTGCTACCTCAAGCTCTTTATCTGTGTTTTACTTTGGATCTGAAGATATTTAGAGTGAGAAAGAGATCAGTCAGTCTTGTTCTTCTGCTGATCTTGTCTTCTGGAAGAAGAGGGAATAAAGGAGCCGGGGATGCTGCTACGTGTCGTCTGACACAAGCACCACACCAGCTTGTCAAGATAGCAGCTCATGCGTCGCGTAGGTTGCGGCGCCAACCTTAACGCCGTCGTCACTCTTGTCCTCGCATGAGCTAAGAGTTACGCCCACCTTACGATCTAGCAACATCATCCTTGTCCGAATCATGATGTTGTAGGATTCACGCAGATCTATCTGCCATCTGCCTCCGAAATGCGAAGCATTTACCGTTCCCACTGTCCACCGTCGAGCGAGCTGCTGCTACGACTAGTCTCCTGGCACCGCGCCACCTACGAGCTTGGGGTTGCAGCATCCTATCCTGCTTTGTTCCTTCCTCGTGACAAACCTTGCCTTTCCGTTGCTTCCCTTTCAGCAGCTGCTCTCCACTATGGAATTTCCCACATCCAAGAAAGATGGATTCATAGGTTGGGGGAATGTGTGGGTCTTTAATTCCCAACTCACCAAACCTGCATGGTAGAGAAGATGATATCTCAGGCCTTAGAGTGGCTTCCCCTGGGTGTGAGGGCGACCTCTCTCTCTCTCTCTCTCTCTCTCTCTCTCAGGTATGTATGGTAAGGTCACTTTCCAACTTTTTCTCTCCCCCACTTTGCGACCTGGGCCTCCCTAAAGTATCTCCGTAGGCAAGCAAAAATCTGAAGATGTTTAACATGGTGTGCAGTAGAAGAAAGAGCATTGTAGGCATACCAGGCCTACAAATTACTGCTGCTGCGCCAATTCTCGTACGACAGAGACACGGCTTATGTATGTAGTCGATCACATTAGTTGCGCGATGTGCATCATTACAAACTGGTTGCTACACATAGCCCTGTGCTTGGCTCCGCCATGAGCCTGTGACTATCTATAGATCGCTCTTTGACCCACGATGCCAAGTCAATCTGTAAGTTTAAAATTTTATAATCATATTTTCTATAATACAAATTTTTTTTTAATGTTAGGATTAAAATCAAATAATAATATCGATTTTAGGATGAATACTTTTTGATGCTTTCTGAAAAAAAAAAAGGAAAAGAGGATCTCTATATGATATTTGATGTTATCTGAAAAAAACAAAAAAAAAGATGTTTTTTTTCGATGTAACTCTTATATGTATCTGTCTATAGATCTTTAAAGGTTTTATTTATTTATAAACGAGGGTCTAGAATAAATTATCAGGAGAGTTTTTTCTAATAAAAAATTTATTATAATATAATTTTTTTTTATTAACTAATATTATCATCAGAATCTAGTTAATTTTATATCTTATCTAATTATAAAGGATCACGGTCATCTCTGCACTTTCTGCAGTTGATAAGTTCGCAGCTTCGGACAATTTTATTAGACTATCTGTGTATCTAAACATAAATTCTCAATGCATTGTTAACTGACGGTCAATTAGTGGAAATTAGCTACTAGGACATCAGAATTATTGAGCATTTTAAGTCCTCGTTGTTTCTGCATTCTCATTGGCTCTAGGCGTAGCCCACCGTTGGAATTATTGTGGGACCCGCATATGTTGACGACTGGGAAAGCGCTTGAATGTGTTCTGTCCATCAATCGAGATAGCTGATCTGGAATCACGGAACACCCGCTCGCTATGGTACGTACGCCTCCCGAGCACACCATATGACCTGCGCCCCGTCGAAGAAAGAAAAGCCCCAATTTGTCGTCTTCTTCAGGTTCAGACCCGAGAGGGAAGGAGAGAGATCGAGGCATGTACCGCCAAGCCCAGCGCGTCCTGATCCGAGCTTCGGGCGGCCGCCGCTCCGCCGTGGGACGGCTCCTGTCCGCAGGCCCCCCGGCGGCGCCGTCGGAGGCGCGATGTTCCTGGATGCCTGGCGGAAGGTGGTGGCCCCCATCATCTACCCGCCCAAGACCCCGCTCGGTTTCGTTAAGCCCCGCCCTCCCACGCCTTCCTCCATCCCCTCCAAGCTCACCGTCAACTTCGTCCTCCCCTACCGATCCGAGATCTCCAGCAAGGAGGTTTGCTTGCTCCTCCGCTCTCCCGCTGATCCATCTAAATCTTGTCTAGGGTTTTGTTCTGACGCTGCGCCTGGCCTTGGGTCATCTGATCTGTATGTTTTTCGGACATGAATTCTTCTCCACAAAGAGGTTTTTTAGTTGAATCGATGAAATTTCTGGAAGTGCATATGCATTACAAATGCGGAATGCCATCGTATGCTCTCCTTTTGGTTGCTGGGTTTTGACATACAAAAGATAGTTTGAGAATAGATGAGAAGAAAGGTCCATTATTTATATAATTGATAGAAATATTTTTTTTTATTAGTATTATGGCATACTTGATGCAAAACAAACAACAAATTTGTTTTAAATTCAATTAAATTGCTGGTTTTTTTCCTACAACATATATACTTTTACATAGGGTTTTATACTGCTTTGGTTCATTTTATTGGTGAGCCTTTTGTCGTGCATCATATCTTCGATTCCCAAGCTGAGCAATCTGTTAGTAATCATTTGAAACATAGTCTGAGGAAGGATATCAAAGAAGGAGATGTTTTCTAAGTATTAATTAAAATGGCTATGTAGGCAATGGATCTGGCAATGCCATCTCACTTTTAGGCTAATACCCACGTTAAAAGGCTTCTTTAGCCTACCAATTCATGCAGTTCAGAATGTACATAATCTGACACAGTCCCAGTACTTGGCACATCAGCATGAGAAGAACATCACCAATTTTTTTTCCAAATTTGTGTAAGTCGTGGTGACATTACCAAAAATTCAAGGCCAAAATACTGCTTGAATGTCCAAGCAGCCTTGTGGTTTATCTATTTGATCTCATGTATATCTGTCAGTTTAAGAAATCTGTATCATATCCATTTGTATCATATGTGTCAGTTCACATGTGTCTTAATGAAATATATTTTTCTAGGCTTACCAATTGACCACTAGCTTTATTCCCATATCCTTGACTTTTTGTTTTTTTTTTTTTTTTGCATTTACTTTCAGGTTGATATGGTCATTGTACCAGCAACTGCAGGGCAACTGGACATGTTGCCACCATTGCAGAGGCTTAAGCCAGGGGTTCTTTCTGTACACGAAGGGAATGAAGTTACCAAGTACCTTGTTAGCAGTGGTTTTGCCTTCATACATGCTAACTCAGTTGCGGACATAGTTGCTGTTGAGGCTGTTCCTGTATTGACCATATTGATCCAAGCCTGGTCCAGAAGGGACTTGCTGATTACACCCAGAAGCTAAACTCAGCCACAACGGACTTGGAAAAGGCTGAAGCGCAGATTGGCATTGATGTTCATGGTGCACTAAATGTTGCACTATCTGGCTGAGTGATGGTATGTATCCTTGTGATGTTACCCTCTTGATTTCATTTATCGAACAAGATAATTGACCAACTTGCTATGTGAAAGAAGAGAGGCAAAAGTAATAAATCTTTGGTTCAGTTGAACATGCATTTCAATACTGTTACTATACAACTCTGGATGTTTAAATTTTTTGCTTTTTAATTTGGTGAACCCCCATAATTTTCTGCAGCTTCTGTTATAACCTTGTAGTGCATTTGTTGGATTGGCCTACAAACATACTTTCCTTCCTACCTGTCTCAATGGCATGAATGTGAAATGTTTTACTTGACTTTGATGGTTTATGAATTGCTATTATGTGGAATACCTATTGTTATGCTGACGTATGAGTTTTCTTCAGTCAATATTTGAATGAGTCACATTTGAGCTCCAATTTCTGCTTCATTGGCATGTATCAATCATGCTACATTTAAAATAGATTAGACTTGGGAGTTTATGTTATAAACCAACCATTCTTAGCCTTTGTGGCAGCCTGAAGCAAAGACTACATGGTTTCGGCTTCAAGATGCAAGTAGTGTCATAAATCATAAGGCCTTAGGAAGGTTTCTACATTGTTTTCTGAATCCAAATCTGAAGTCAGAATGCGAAAATGATTCTTGTCTTCACAGGACCATAGGAAAAGAGGTGACTTTGTCTTTTCTTATATAAATCCAACATTGAGTTAGTCACCCTCCAAAGAGTCAAGCACAAGTACCTGATTGGATTGAGACAAGTCATGTTCCCGGCAGCATTTCTTGGGTGCTGGAATCTCTTCTGCTCCCTGATGTGTGTTGTTTCAATCCTGTAGACATATGAGATCAGAGAGGTGAGTTTAAGGTGGATGCCTCAGTCCTACTCTTACATTAAACTGTGGAGAATATCTACCTTCTTGAGAATAATATGATAAATTTTTTTTGCATGCAGTGAATCAGTCCTTGGAAACCAAAATCTTCTGATTTAATTCAGATTCAAATGGTAAAAAGTTCCTTTGCATTAAATCCTCCTCTGTTTCATGTGTTTTAATTTTTGTGCCAGTCTTACTTGAATTAAGCCAATAATTCTCGGAAGAAAAAAAAAAAAAAAGTTGGCAACTGAAACAATAATAGGCTGCTGAGAAAAGAATAATACTTGTGGAACAAGGCATGCTTCGCTTGCCATGGTTGTTTGGGTTAGATAAAGTTGGCAACCGAAGCACTTCTAAATCACTGCAATTCAACTGCATTGTTACCCTAGTCAATCATTTACTGACTATGGAATTCTGAATCAGGTGGTAGATTTAGCTGAATATCTCATGATCACCAAAATTATGTGACAATGTTACAGACCACAGCTTGCTGGTTGCTACATTTCCCATTCACTTTTCACCAACTTTTTTCCTTTGCTCAGGTACTTCAGCAGAGAGGTCATCACATTCCAATGCTGACACAAATCTGTGGCCAGCATCCATCTCCTATTCCTCTCACCATGTGACAGCTTCAATTCCCAAAATATTTCCAATTTCTTGATTGGACAGAGAAGCTGCTGATAAAGCCCCACCACCTTCTGTATCTTCAATCAGGGTCTTCAAGGAAGAAGAAGAAGAAGATGCCCATCAGATCTCATCAAAAAAAAAAAAAAAGGGAGAAAGAGTTTGGTTATTTAACTATAGACTTAAAATTGATGTTCATGAGTTAGATTTTTAATCATATACCCTACAGATAGCTAATGTAAATCCTATCATATGCACACAATACAAAATTGATTCTTGATAATTGTGATATACCGTAACCAAACAAGGATTCATTCCATAAGATTACTATTTTTCTGTATGCATTATAGAACAGATTGGACAGAAATTAAACTGTAAATGTGTCCATTCTTGCTGCCTTCTCTGCTTTCCTTTTGAATACCTAACAACAACTCAATGAGCATCTCTCAAGTATTGCCAACTCCTTTTACTTATCCTATGTGAAAACCATTGAGTGCCACATGCACTGGTAGCCACTCCATGAGGAGATGAATTAGATGCGGATGGGATGGATGTGGCCACGACAACCACCTCCTCCGAAGTCTCCCCATGTCGGAAGACAGATTCAAATCTGATGCTATGTGCCACCTCACACTGATTGTCGATTCATTTGCTTCCATCTCACATAAATATATATTCTTGCATTGCAACCTTTATGAGATGGCCAGTCAGACTTCTCTACAAAGCAATCAATTTCTACGAGTAGATGTAACAAAAAAAAAAACTTATCTCTCTCTGCTTTTTTGATTTCTTCCCTCCTCGGGACTCGAAAGATAAGAGATACATCAGCAAAGCTTGTATCAACATGCCTAAACTAATCGAGAGAGAGAATTCCTAAGAAGAAGAAGCTAATATGAGATGGTGGGTGTTCAACCTCCAGTTCTTGAGCTTGCACGGCTGAAAGAAGGAAACGAATAGGCCAAGAAACAACAACCAGACATGGAAATCTAAGCAGCATCAACACCACCCACATGCATACAAACCCAACAAAAAAGCAATAATGCCTACAAGTTCTCGACGCAAAATGAGACCCTGCACCCGAGCAAAGTGGATCCACTCAAACCCAGAGAGAGAGAGAGAGAGAGAGACGGTTATCTGCCGCTGCGGCACAACTCACCGTCTCATCTTTCCCCGCTGGTGTCTTCATTTGTGTGCATTTCTGCCTCGAGGCGGGTGAGGTGAAGAACGAGAGCAGCGCGGCTGCAGCAGCCAAGAAGCTTTCGCACCGAGACCCTTGGCATTTACTTCCCACAGTTTCTTCCGCCTTTACTCCCTCTCTCTCTCTCTCTCTCTCTCTCTCTCTCTCTCTCTCTGTGTTCCGTGATGGCAACCCAAGCCCAACGCCGCTGCAGATTTCTGCTCCCGAGTAGGTAATTAATTCCTCATTCGATCAAGTTCCAATCTTGATCATGTTGGTCTCGGATTGGTTTCTTCGTGAAGGTCGAATCTTGATCAGTTTCTTGGGTGAATTTTGATTCTGGATTGACGCAGAAGCCAGGGGAAAGGGAAAGAGATGGACTTCCCCCAAGCTGCGCCTGGTGTCGTCGATTCGGCTCCCGCGTCGTTCGCCGATGGAGGTGAGAGAAAGTTGCCTCCTTTTTGGTGCTTCTTGAGCGGCATGTGGTGGATTCTTTTTCCCGATCGTCGCCTGAGGTGAGATGGGTTTCGTGCAACAGCGGCGCCGCATCCGAGGAAGAGAGGAAGAGATGCTATCGGCGTCCCGGTGGCGGCGGCGCCACAGCAGCAGAGCCACCCTGCTAACCTCTTCTCACTGCAACCTGAGCCCTGTTCGGGCGCGCTTCCGCCTCCGACGCTCGTGAGCCTCGCCCAGCTCCGAAGCCGCCCGCCTCCCATCGTCTCCACCGGCCTCCACCTCTCCTTCGAAGAACAACACCAACAGCAGAACCAGAAGCAGTCCGACCCCCTTCCCTCTTCTTCTTCCTGCTCTATCCTCCCTTCTTCCCTTCTCCCCGAAGAAATCGCCCCCTACATCAACCAACAGAAGGACGAAATCGGAAAGCTCCTTTACGCGCAGGTAGCGGCCTGTCTTTCCCTCCCTGTCGATCGCTCCGTCTCCTTTGCTTCTTCCGACGAACAAAACATTAGCTGAATAAAAATTGGATCTTTCTTCCTCCATGGCAGGGAGAACAACTGCGGCAAGCCTTCGCGGAGAAGTGGCGGAGGCACTGCCGTTCTTTATTAGGGGTGGCAAAGGAGTGGGCGGCGGCGTGGCTGCGGGAGAAGGAGGCGGACGTGGAGCTGGCGATGCGGCGGAGCGCCGAGCTGGAGGACAGCCTCAGCCGCCTGCGAACCGAGTCGATGGCGTGGCAAGCCAAGGCCATAGCTAACCAGGCGACGGCAGCTGCCCTCCACGCCCGGCTCCAACAGGCCGCCGCAGCACCGACTCCGGCGAAGGGACGCGAGTCCGCCGAGGATGCGGAGTCGGCCTTCGTCGACGCTGGCCGAGTCGAGCCGGAGCGCGCGGCGTGCCGCGTGTGCCGGGGGCGGCCGGCCTCGGTGGTGCTCCTCCCCTGTCGCCACCTCTGCCTCTGCGACGCCTGCGACGACGATAGCGGCGGCGGCGGAGGAGGAGGAGGAGGCGCGGCCGAGTCGTGCCCGGTTTGCCGCTGCGTCACAACCGCAAGCGTGCGAGTCTTGCTCGCTTGAAACTTTCCCACGATCTCAGCCGTCCAACATTTCCATCGGAGAGGAACTCGATGCAAATAAATAAGAGACCTCAAAATAACAAAGAAGAAGAAGAAAAAAAAAAAAAAAAGACGATGCCATCATCACCCGTTCGTTTCGCTTCTTCGTCTTATTGCGGGTGCCCCTCTGCCGTGTGATTGTGATCACACGGCCATGGAGTCTTCTGAGAAGGCCCAAGCATTCACCGTGCGGACCCGCCATATAATTATGTTCTTAGCCCTCGCCTCATCATGTGTTTCACGATTCTTATAGCCGCTAAAATAAAATAAAAATTCTACATCTCTCGATGCTATAATTTGCAACACTCGTCTTTTCTTTTCTGCTCACTTGTCTGCGCTTTGAGCTCCATGCAACTAAAATTCTTGTTCTGAGATAAAGCAAAGAATTTGACCTGTGTCTTTGGGAACTTAGAGAACTACCATCCATAGTTTCTTCAAGAAAAACTAGGAGGGCTCCATCATATCAAAACCCAACAATCCAAGAAAAAGTAATTAATGACCCACAAAAAAAAAAAAAAAAATAACTGGAGTTAATTGATGAAAACCACGCTAAACTAGAAGCGATTCGTGGACAAAGGTGTCTAATGCAAATTGCTGTAGCCTCTCGAGGGTTCGAGAAAGCATGATGATTTCAGGACAAATCCACCTGTGACAAAAAAAACACAATGATATCATGCCCATATAGATGAACAATGAATTACCCTACTTGATTAATCAAGACAGAATTGTTGTACCATCAGCAATGCTATTGGTGCCACCAAATGGATCTGAAATTTTCTACTGCTCGATTGGCATGAAGGACATGACGACAAAAATGATGGGCGATAGAAGAAAGATTGAAAGAGAAAAAAAAAAAAAATTGTAACACTTATTGGAACCTAGAAAAAAACACATTGGCTTTCCCTCCCTCCTTATTTAAACAAACCCTAGAATTAAATTTCGGCCACAGGAAATACGGACCCGATCTTGTTCTTTCCCAGCCTATAGCACTTTATGTTGACAGAATATGGACCTAGACAAACATGATTATCTTCTTCACCCACAAAAAAACATAGAGTATACAGTGCAATTTCAAATTCTGGGCTCACTCCAATTAAAGAACTTGAGACAGATTTCAGAACACCATTCCATTCAAACTGAATAGTTAGCAGCTGAGTTTCAGAGTCTGGCTGCAAGTTCAATCACAAAAATAGGAACTTTCAATTACTATAAAAACAACACAATGAAGCAATGCAAAACAGTAAACAAACTGCGACACGATAAAGATTACGGTGAATCACAATTATGTTTGATGGTGGTAAGAAATAGATGAAAAATCGACAACATTCACGAAAGGTTTCTAGTGTGTACTTACGCTCTCTCCACGCTTCTTTGGGAATATGTAACCTTGGTAGTCTACTCTCTCTTCCCATTCTTCTAGATAGAACTGCAAAAGAGAAGTCACAGATGATAAATTATGTACTAGATAACGGGAATCAACAGAGACGACATCATCAGGTCATATCATGATAAATAAGCACTTGCTTTAAGGTAGCATGGAACTATGTGATTCTTCCCAAAATAGGCACTTTGTACAGCAACATGGTCAGTTCATGTTGAACAAGCTGTACAGCAAAACAAAGCATGGTCAAATCGTGCCAGAACAGTCACAGAAGCAAGCTTTCCATAAATAAGCCTCTTATACCAATAACTTGCTTTAATGACAAAGCCTCTCTCGGTCTAAGAACTGGATACACTAAAATCAGACAGATGCCAGAACAGTCACAGAAGCGAGCTTGCCATAAATAATCCTGTTAAACCAATAAATTGCTTTCATGACAAACACTGTGTCTAATAACTAGATAAACTAAAAGTAGACAATGCCCTTGGATGATCTTATCTTTCTATGCTGGACTGGGATCCTTTATTGTTATGATTAGTCTGAAAAGCTATTGTGTTATTTCTGCAGCAAGCTCAGTGAAGTGGTGGTGACTGATTTACATAAAATGAATTAACTCGACAACTTGCCTGAATCCAGTTATGGAAACCAGAGACCTCATATTTTTCACGCCCTTTAATTTCTCCAACAAATACATGTTCAAAAGCTGAAGAGCAACTGGAATGACCACCTCGACCATATAGATTAAACCATAGATCTGACATCATTCTCTTGAACTCTTCATAATCATTGGATATTATGTCCTTGGCAACTAAATAGTGGTAAAGATACTTAATTGGAGCAGTCCTGCTTATTTCCTCAATAAATGCAGCTTGTTCGTGTTTCTCCTCAGAAGTTATGACTTCTTTACACCCCACATTTGGGTTGTAATTGTCTAGAAGAGAGCAAAAACGAGAGTATGTAGGCCGCATAAGTATGTCTTCGCTTATCCAGGAAAACAAGCTTTTCGATGCCATATCTCCTTTTTGATAAACCTTCTTTCCTTGACCACAGTCAATATCATAGTCCTTGCCAGGCACCAAACGATTAAGATCAAGTTCCCATAACCTGCTGCAGGCTTTTGACAAATTGTCAAGCTCCTCTCTGATCGGTTCTAAACCCATACCATTATTAGCTTCGTTGATGTATTCCTGCTCATTAGGGGGCCGCTTATACACACCCCAGAATTTCATTACTGCCTGCAGTTAAAACGACAATGTCATATGATTTATCAAAATTATTTGAACATCAGCAATTTGCTTCAATCAGAATAAGCATCCAAAAGCAAAAAAAAAAAAAAAACCAAAGATAAGATGATTAGCATCTTTTGGTTAATCAAGTAGAACTTGTTGTTTCATAGTCAAATCTTGATAGTTTGTTTGGACAATTGGCAGTCACAATACAGAAGCATTATTTACCCTTTTGTCTATCTTATTACGTTATGTCAATTCCTGTGCCTCTAAAGAACCTTTAAAGAAAGAGTGATTTATAGTTGATAGAGAAATAAAATGCAGGTAGCCACAAATGTAATTAAGTTTCACTCAATTTAAAAGATCATAGATCAAAATATTACCAGCAACTTAGTCTGAGCAAGGCCGAGCTGAACCGTAATAGAATAATAAACAGGGAAATGAAGATACTCGGTGTATAATATAGACATTATTTTACCAGCAACCAAGGAAAAAAAAAAGCAAATATTCAATTGTCAAAAAATGTTCCCATTTTTCCTTGAAAAGACCAAACCTTGTGTGGCCTTCTGGGTGTAGTCTGCTGATGCTTCTTGTTCTTGACGCCAACGACCATCCAGTCTCCATCATTCTGCATTTCACTCTCATCCTACACAAGTAGCCAAAACACACAAATCAATCATTGTAAATCCCACTCATCACTCTTACTGACCAGTTGTCTTGTGTCATTGTGTGGTAATCATGTTTTCAAGAAGTTGAAACGGAATCCAACAATAAGGAAGCCCAATTAAAAATTACTTAGATGGTTTCTTTCTGGTGGGTTCTTGAAAAATCTTTTGTTACAATGTTAAGGGTATTTGATCGGAAGATTTAACAGGATTACAACTTTTGCCGTCCATGTTATCTTCCTCTTCCTGGAAGATCAGGAGGTCCAATCCACAGTTTCCAATAAAGTCTTGTATTCCGTTTTCTATCTTGAGATTCTACACAAAAAAAAAAAAAAAAACGCCAACTTTGCACAGCAATCATACAGACAAAACACAGGGATTGAGAAAACAACTCACCTTTCTTGCGATCCTTTGGTTTCGACCGTAACCACAATCGCTCTCTGGGACCCGCTCACGTTCCTCCTCGTGTCCCGAGGAAACCACCTGCCGCACACACATCCAGCCATCGCCATTACGAATCACGAAACAGAAACACCAACGAAGGAGGAGAAAAAGAAGACGTGTAAAACGAGATGCGACCTCCGCCCAGGTGGATCTGGATCGCTCCTCGGCAGGAGAGGACTGTATGCTAGCAGCGGCGGCGGCGTCTTCGTCGCCGGCGACGGCGTCTAGGGCTGCGTTCATCAAACCCTTGACGAGCCCTTCCATCTCGCGTCTCGCTTCTCCTCTGCACCTTTCTTCTCCGTTACGATCGGCGGGCGGAAACGGCAGGGAGTTATACAGGCGAATAGAAAATTGGTTTATTTCCACTTAAAAGAAATAAGAAATTATACTCTTCATTAAATATCCATTAAATTGCGTGGGAATGCAAACTGGCGGTTTATATTAAAATATTTAAGTTGGAGCTGTAATTAACTAACAATTTATTTCATTAATTTTTTCTATCCGAGACAGTAATTAGAGCCGTAAAAAAATAAGACTGCACCCGACTTATTCTCTGTTATATATATATATATATATATATATATGTACATATATAAAGTGATGGATGCAGCTTACAAGCAAGTGGCAGGCAGAGAGAGATTTGCTCAACTTCTTCCGGATAACTATGAATTGCCAAAATATTTCCTGTGGAGACTAAGCATTGATTAATTTCCATCCCAGATCAAACCCTTTTTTGTTAATACATTAATTATTAACTGTTACGTTACGAATCTTATTTATAATGAAATGAAATGCATATTTGTAGTGGCATGTATCCTGCCTGCCTGATCACGTAGTTTGTATGTGTTTTTTTTTTTTTATATTGTAGTAAAAATGAAGCCAAATCCAAATTGATACTAATTAATAGCTGCACTCCTTTATCTATCTAACCTCGATGAGTTATTGCTTGGTGACCTGTGGATAAAATTTAACCTGATCATGCATTGACGAGAATTAGAATTGAATCCCATATTAATCGGGAACCCTTTATGTAAAATGGCAATTAAAATGCAAAAATCTAAAGCTAGCATTATGGTGGAGGATCTGTGAAGAAAACTAATGGTACGATCTGGTTGCCAAACAAGCCTGGCCTCTACATTGTCTCCATCTTCCAACAAGAACATATATTTGGAGGATTTTATTTCTGTAAGCCAGCCAACATGATGCGACTCTGTCCCTTCTTATATAACATTAGATATCAAATCTAGGAGGAGTTTTACTCAGGATGTCATCACCTAAATCTATGTTTCTAACCCCTTATGATGATATGTAGCATAAAGGATTTGATAATTACAACCAAAGAAAACCATCAACATTTCCAAGGATGAGACCTAATTATACCTCCCAAAGTATGAGAAAATATTCTGACCAAATTATACATCCCAAAATATGAGAAACAGATTAGGTAACTACGTTTCCACATCAAAAGCATTTTTGAAGAGATGCGTTAGGCAAATAAATGTCTATAAAAGCAAAGGAAATTGTTGCAGGCTAGAATTTAAGCTTGCATCACATTACCATACAACAATCAATTGCTCCAAGGAAAAAAAGCATACATCTATACCCACAGTGATCTATGCCATTGATATTATTATCAGTGTCTGGTATCATGGAAGTGATCCATCTAGATATTTAAGCTTGCATTTATTGGCGAAGAGATAAATGGTAAAAAAAAAAAACAAAAAGGTAATGCAAGGGTGACTAACCTGGCAGATTGTAGCATGGAAGTTAATAATCAACCATAAAAAGTTACAGTTGCTCAGTAATTCAAAGATTACGATAAAACAACGTGAACAATGGGACAGCCCATCATAGATATTTTCTAAACAATTAGGATATGGTGACACTTGCTGCATTCTGAAACTCTTCCAAACACAGTGGAATTCTGTTCATCTGGCAGCTCAGCTCCATTGTCATGGTTTGTGAAGTTTAAAGCCAAATACCCTAGGAGCATACCGTTGCGATGGCTTTTGTGGCTTGAGGTGCCCATAAGTCATGAGAAACAGGTGAGGAAATGTTGTGCCGAAGTAGGCTCCGTCAATATCTAAGCAACGTCAAGTGAATTTAAACAGATATATCATGAAGGACAAAAACACACACAATAACTACTGTAGCAGCACCTATATACGCTGGACTAGTGCTGTTGCAGAATTATATCTCATGCATGTTTATACTAGATAGCATTTTGAAATAATAGTGTTCAAGGATGAGGACCAAAAATAAATAATGTAACAGTTGAAATTGCAGATAAGCATGGATCATATTAGCATAGCAGCTTATCAGATGCACCCACTATTTGAAGGATTTTGCCAAAATCTTACTATGAGAAAAATTTGCTAGTGGGAAAAAGGATACTGCCTTGGTACTTCGATCTTGGATAGTATA
Source organism: Musa troglodytarum (assembly GCA_023547065.1). Classification (NCBI taxonomy): domain Eukaryota; kingdom Viridiplantae; phylum Streptophyta; class Magnoliopsida; order Zingiberales; family Musaceae; genus Musa; species Musa troglodytarum. The sequence continues at coordinate 54,890,951 of CP097506.1, read as the reverse complement.
TATCTTCACATTTGGGACAATATATTTTCACAGTACTTGATCGAGGAATGTCTGATTGCCCAACAGGAAGACAGGGCTGACCGCAACAATAAACTCGAGGACACCTTCCAAAATCATAGTTCTTGAACTTCTCAAGCTATGGAATTGTCACTAACAAATGTCATTGATGACCAACACGTAAATAAATAAAACACAGAGGCCAAACATAAGATCTTACCATTGCTGTCATTCCTTTACTGGTTAATATATATCGAACGTGAATCAAACCATAAAGCATCTCTGCTGCTGATTCAACTAACTCATTTTGTTCCTCGGTGAACATGTCCCCTGCCCAGATGACAAATACATTGAGATTTCCTGACTTTAATTTGTGATAAAAGAAACGTAATAAAGTATTCAGGTAATCAGCCAGCAAAGGTAGCAGCGATAAACATCTAAAGAAATATCGAGGTATAAATTGTAAGATGTTCGATCTAAACAGAAAGGTATAAAAATTTCACTCATGTAAATTACTTTTGGCACTTCTTGTTTACAGTTTTTTTTTTTTATGCAACACATTTTTTTCTGTGTATGTGTTGGAGGAGAACCTGTCAGGGGAGAAGAGAAGATATCAGCATTGGAGAAGAAATGCTCATTCGAAATGCCAACTATGACAAACCAAATGGCAATTAATTAACAAAGCACACCACTCCTTAGTCTATCTAGTTTCAATTTCACATTGAAAAGTCAAAAATGCATTCTTTCTTCTCTTGCATATATCTGTCTAGGAAGGAAGTGGAAAGAGTTTGTGGCGCAAAATTTCATAAACAAATGCAAAAGACAATCCAACAAATTAATGTTCAACAATAGTGAAGTTACCAAAGAAGCATACACAGTGCAATATAAAGATTTGATCACCACATACATATACCATATTTTATCAAAATGGTTCAAAAGGTTATCCTACTCTCAAATATAAATCATGTGTAAAATGGAGAAACATGATTATCAATGTTCAACATTTATTTTTCAGTGCTTGATCAATCCAAAGCTTAAATAATATTAATTAGGTTCCAATAGAGGCCAACAAGGCAAGTTTAAATGTTTATTATATTAGTTTATGACAATTAATTAAGATATATTACCCAATAAGGATTTCATGTGACAAATACAATCATATAAAACAAACATAAAAGTAATGCCAAATTTCTTAATCATGTGGTTAATCATTCTACCCAGCAGATCTCAAGAACATGAAAACTTCAATGCCATTTATAATCAAGTGAGCATTTGTTTTAGCTAAGATTTTAGTGCACATCCATCAGCCACACAAATAAAATAATTGAAGAAAGCAATGACAAGTTGAAAATAACTTGATCCTAACAGGAAGTCCTCTAAAAGATATGATCCACCTCTCATGGTTTCCAAATTGGCCATTCTAGCAGTGTATTCACTACTTGGCCCCTCCACGTCTTTGTAACCGTTATAGCACTTGATCAACCCCATCAAATGCAACACTCGTCAAAGCTCCCTTAAAAAAAGAATTACAGCTAATAAGACATACGTCTACCAAAAAAGAGAGATTGGGTAGATCCTCTTACTAGAAAAAAGAAACATTATCAAAAATCTGTAAAGAATACAGAAGTACCTACACTAAATTTCGAAAAATAAGAAAAGGATAAGGAAACATCTAAAAACAAAAGTTCAATATTTTATTTAAACATAATGCAGGCTAAATGTTGGAAACTACAAAAGATGCCAATGATTACTTTCAAAGAATATTACTGGTAATGTTTTTCCAAGTTCTTTAACTGAGTTATATTGAGTTCGTTGACTTTAATATTTCCATTATATGTTGCTGCCCCTCCATAGTTTCCTATCTATAGTGCTCTTTCATGGCTTCATCACCTCTCAAATTCTCAGGAGCTACTTCAACTAGAATTTCAATGTCATGCTAACGGTCATTGGCTTGTAAAACCCAAATGTTTTAGCTCTTAAATTGCAGCCTCAGTAATTGCACCCTGTTAGAGACATTTTGGTCATAGTACAAGTTATTGCTGCAACAACCATTTTAACAGTAACATTACATAGCCGCGAGTTTCACAAATTGGAAAAAAAAAAAAAAAGCTTTTGCATTCATTGCCTAAAAAATATGAAAAGCAATTTAGTCTCAATGCTACTTGCATATATTTGCCCTATCTGTTATGTTTCTTACCAGAACTTTTTGATAGCATGGGTATCTTATGAAATGCATAGTTCATTTCATTCTATGGATGTTTCTCCATCAAGGGCTTATCACCCTTCTTTGAATTGCAACTAGTTTTATATAAAATAGAAACAACTACGACAGCAAAAGTAAAGGTAGTTGCTGTCTTTAAAAGAAAAAAATCACTGGTGCAAGCACACTTGTTCATAACATAATGGTGCTCCTTGCAAAAAAGAAAGAAACATCCCAATATAAAAAGATAATGTTTTTAGACAGAATGAAAACATTGTCAGCAAACATACTATTACATAATTTTGGAAAAAAGAAAGAAACAACCTAGGAAAGCCAGCTTTAGAATGTTTATTGCTTCTTTGCTAGCTGGGGCTTTATGTTAAAAAAGACGTGTCAACAATCAAGAATTCGAAATTAGAGAAATCAATACTTATACTTCAGCTAAAGGCATGGAATTTCCTTCCTAATCTTTTTTTTTCTAAAATGCCATGCTAAAGCTCCAAAAGTAAAGGAACTATGATATGATTTCTTAACAAACCAAACAAAATAAGAAACAAAACTTGGCCTTAAACCTGGCTAACAATGCTCGAGATTGAGGGAAATTATGACCAACCTAAATATTGTAATCACCTCAACATAGCTATCAACGAATGACAAATTATTAGGATCCAAAAGCTTGGGATCACAATAATGCATGACCATTTGCGACAGGAGTGAAACAAAATGGTGCACTGTTAGGCAAGTCTGTATGAGTAAAAGGCAATCAAGCTTACCATGAGAAGACTCTATATCCAAGATCAGATCTAGAGCATAATCATAATATGGAACTTGACTGCTTAGCCCACATAGGTTGAAATCATCTTGTATGTACTCATCATCAACTTCACAGAAAAACTCATTCCCTCTTAGATTACAGAACCAAGAAATCCAAGATGTGTCTTCCATGTCAGAACCACTAACATCCGACTCTTCACTATCTGTTTCTGATTCCTCTGTGGCACCAGATATAGCAAAAGTTGAAACACTTATCAGCAACACTATGGCAAGATTCATACAAGAATATTAACAATGAGTATTATAGAGAAAAAGAAGAAGAAGTCTTCAAAATTTAACTAAATATATAAACAAAAACAAGTACATATTATAAAAAAAAAAAGGAGCTTTACATACAATATTTGGATATTACAATATAAGTTTTTGTGCATATTCACATACAATAAAACAATCATCATAATCAAATGCAAGCTAGTTAAGTCTCTTAGAGAAGTCCAAAGAAACGATGCAGATATCCAAGAAAGTGCAATGCTTGCTGTTTCTAAGAATTAATGTTGCACGTGTCACTAACTCTGGTTCGGAAAGTACAAGGAAATAATAAAAAAACTACAATAAAATCTTAAGCTCATTAGCTGTGCCATGCATGAGGATAAAGCATGTATTGATCTTAGAGCTGCAAAGAAGGTCTGATAACAAACTTAAATCAGGAATTTTGGATCCTGGAATACAATATTACCTCAATTATTCTAAGTAAGTTTCTACTTCTGCGTCACTTGTTCATGGAGTAAAACCATGAGCAGACTTCTTAGGAAAGTCTACTCAATGTATTAATAGCTAATTGTCTCCTTTTCATCGAGAATGGATGACTAGATTATGTTTTCACCTGATATATATGCCGCAATTTACTTTTGTTCCAAACAGAAACATATGCAGTTGAATCACAAACCTAAATAGATATTGAGAATAAAAAATAATAATCAAGCATGAACGCATCTCCAAAACCATTTTCAAAATGGAAAGAACACAATAAAACAAAGATAGGAACGACATTTTACCATCTGAGCACTTGCTTTTCAACAAGGACCGGGGCTCCGGCTGCTTTCCGGAAGACGTGGATGGCACCAACATCCTATCCTTCTCCTTGCTGTTCAAACCCCTCGAAGCGGACGGAGGGGACTTCTCCAGATGCTTGTCGAGGACATCGTTGATCCGCTTCCGATCCACGGTTCCAATCTCCGCCTTCGAACCGCTCCCTCCCCTCTCCCTATACATATCTCTCTCCTCCCCAATTCACTCGACCCTCTCCCCTCAAACTCACCTCGAAACCGATTCACCGCACCATTTCGCAAACAAACAAAACGGAGAACCTGAAATCCAGAAGAATCGCCAAATCTGACGCCAAGAACCCTCGATTTCGAAAAGAACGGCAAAGTATTTGACGCAGGAACATGCAATTTCAAGAAAGGAAGGAAAGAAACCACTGTTCCCTGTTCCTCTCCAAGGAGAAGGAGAGAGAGAGAGAGAGAGAGAGAGAGCTCGCCTATTTGGGATCGAAGTGTAAGAGGGGAACAAGGATGAGAGAGAGAGATAGAGAGAAGGGTAAAAAGGTAATTATATGGAGACATTGGTGATTAGGATTCGCGAACTCGAGTGATAGCATCTCGGCCGTTCGTCTGAGAGAGAGCAGCAGAATAGATACTTACGAGGAAACGTCGGCAGTTAAGATTCGGAAACGCGATTGATTGCATCTTGGCCGCTCGCCTGAGTGGAGGGTAGAAAATTAATTAAGAGGCAAACGTTGGCGGTTAGGTTCGTGCACTCGATTGATTGCATCTGGACCGTTCGCTGGGTTGGCCTAATATAAATATATATATATATATATATATATATATATATATATATATATATAATCTTCATATGTGAATTGATAATACAAAATGATTCTTTGGGGATGCAATCATGTTTATTTAAGTCTCGTAAGATCTCCTCCCATACAGGATTAGTAAATAATAAATTCCACATACGGATTTAAGTGGGTGTATAGAGATTAATTTGGATCCTAATGATCAACAAATTTGAATGGAATTCCCTAAATCCACCCTTGGAAATTTTGAAAATAGTATATTAGCTTTTACTTTTTGATACATCATTAATATGCATGTAAATACCAAGATCCTTCGCATGCAATCATTTCCTTACTATTCATTCAGAATATTCTAAGTTATCCGATTCTAGTAATAATTGATCTTGACTTATTTATTTTAACAATATTAAAAACACATAATATTTTAAAAAAATAATAATAATATCAGGTAAGAGTTCCCATTGATGGTCAAAGAAACCATAAAAAGTAGCCACAAATACATATATGCAAGTTTCTAGGTTTAATATACTACAATTACATTTAAGGATTAACACAAACACACTTTTATAATGAGGTACATTATTTTTTATTAAAACTGATGGTAAGTCAGTTCTTTAGTCATAAGACCAAAGTCATACAAATTTCATGAGTTATCTTTTTCCATCTGTATTCACTGCACTGAGGAAGATGGTAACTCGTGGACTCCATCTATAGCAATGAGTGATCAGATTAGAACTACTTATTTCACTAAATCAGAATGGCAGACGACACTTAATTTGACACCATGTTCTTCAAATTCAGAAACACACAAGATCCTTGCAAGACCCTGTTCTGCTTTGAAGGCACTCCAAGATGAAGTAAATGGCAAGGCAAGATTACTGAGAACAGATACATTGGCTCTCTGGCCAGGCACCATGATGGAATTCCAGAACACAAAACTTTGGCAGATCATTTTATATGGAAAATGACACTTTTCACACGGACTATCAAATGTCCATTCAGGGCATCTTTAATAGCATCGCAATCTCACTGCTGGTGCGAGCTGACAGTTTGCTCCATTCTGCACGCGATAGCCGATGGTCAGTCACTTGTAATCTCCTTGAAAGAAAGAAATAAGGCAACGTACCTCATGAAGCAATGTCGTCAACTTTTGAGTTAAATACAAAACTTGGAAATGTTGTTGTTATGTCCCTGCATTTTTTTTTACATCAAGACAGCCATTCGAGATACATCAGTAAGCAATGGAGCAACCATGCCAGATGAGCCCTCATGCAGTCCAAAACAATCTAAGTCTTGTTAATTCTTTGTTAATATCTATCATGCACACCAAAGAGTATTGGCGTTGATTGTTCCCATCAAAGAAATCAATATTTGCAAGTCGATGAAAGATTTGCAAATATTAACAAAGATTTGCAAATATGTACATGAAAGATTTGAAAGACAAATTTCATAATGGAGTTTGCAGGTTAAAACTCTCACTACTTTTAATGCCCTTGTGTACCTCCATCTTGATCCAGCATCTCCGGAAGAGTAATAGCAAGAGATGCTCCTAGTTTCTCCTCAATATCCAAGTCCACGATATTGAAGTTTAGGTTTGGCTAGTGAGACAATCAAGTATGGTAATGTCGTGATTAATTTTTAATGATCGAGTGTTTAGGGCAACACGTCAAATCTTCTATACGGATTAATGCTCCTAATTGACATGCAGATAAAACAGTAAACTGACATACCATAACAAAGCATTGAAGCCCAACTTTTGGTACATGGCAGATAGGTTCCTTTCTTTCATTTAGCAATTCTAACATGCTTCCTTAGTCCAAGAGTTCAATGTTTTTTCTATTGTCTCCTATGATCCTCTCAGTAAGTGCCCCAAGCTCAAATCAACTAGCTATTTTGTACTTATGGGACACTGCTCCTCTCCCCAAGGTCACATCACCATCTATATAGTGCGTGTTTAACATCTTTTTACACTCATTCTCTAAAAGGAAAAAACTTAAGAACTGAAGAAAACAAGTTGGACATTTGTGCTTATGAATCATAATATTCACTCATTATGATGCTCCATTCAACAGCTGACCAATTGCTGGTTAAATTTCTAGACTTTTAAGCATAAGGTCAAATCCAAAATAAGTTCTTCATGTATGAACCTTTGAGATGTCCAATTATTTCTTTAAGAAAAGAGGCTCAGCATTTTTGAAGAGCTATAAAGGAGTGAAAAAAAAAAATGTCCATGGTGTCACACTGAAGCAGTTCTCTGTTGATCTTACCGAGGCCAAATGCATGAGCTATGAATTAGTATGTTTTTTCTATAATATCATGGAACACAAAGGAAGCAAGCAAGAAAAATATAAAGCAGCCTGTAATATGCAACATTAAAGATTCTGGTCTTATTTAGAAGTAGTTACCTAAGATAAGGAAGGGTCATAATCTTCATCAATGATCGATTGTGAGAAACAAAATTTCCCCATTCTGTTTTATCTATTCTTCCATCCTGGTTAGCATCAGCTTCTTGAAATGTCTGTTAGAAAAGAAGAAAAAAGGTAAGAAGCACAACAGTTGAAGCTAGCTTATAGTGTTCCGTAATCAGATTGTAAACCTTATCTAGGATTATCTCCATGGTCTCATCAGACAATCTCATTTCTGATTCAGATAGCAGAGCAGTCAACATCTGCTTGACCTGTTAATTCAGATTAAATTTGCAAGGACCACATTATGCCAACATTGTAATAAACTAACAATTAGTGTAAGGATGTTAATGCATTGTTCAATCAGCTCCAATAAAAAATACAAGTGAATAAATTTAGTTTCTGTTATATCTATTCGACTCCAATTTATTGTGTTTTCATATATGCCATGAAGTCAATAGAGCAGATTCACTAACCAAAAAAGAAAAAGCAAAAGAAAATTCTTTTGGTTGTCCACAAAGTGTGTATGTTGCCGATAGTTCATTGGTTTTGATGTGGAACAGTGATCTATGCTCTGTAAGGAAAGGCAAAGAAGCTGTTCTCGAAAACTTTATACCAAATAACCTGTTTCTTAGAACTACCATCTTCGATAAATTTCAATTGATGATACAAACAAACAACCACCAATAACAAGCAGAAATGTCTGAACTATAAATTTGCAAAAGATGATATGAAAGAATAACCATGCCGATAGTACTACAGGGACTTGTTCCTGCTAAAATTTAAAGCATTTATTTTCTTTAGAGAAAAGTATAGGTACTACTAGTCCTAGATATCTTACAATTCACAACATTCACCAGTTAGTGCAATTTCATCCTCTTCAATTATCACCTTATGTTAAGAATTTCACTATATACCATGTGTGTTCGTCTTGTGTTAATTGATAACTCTTTTCACTAGCCCAACATCGCCTCATGTAAAAAGTGAAATAAGCTATAGCATATTGTATCAATTACTTGGACAAATTTGCTATAATTAATCGTGAGTGTACCCCTAGGGAAGTTTTTGTAAAATATAAGTGGAAGAGAAATCATTGTTCAAAAGTAAAAAAGTTGACATTTAAGGCCTACTATGACTGCATAATTGCAAAGGAGATTCATTTACCAAGGAGAAGTCTTGTAATGGATTTATAATTTATACAATCCATTAGCATATTAACCATTCAAAATATATCAAGTTACCTCTTTCCGTTCAATAAAGCCTGCACCCTCCAGATCATAAATCTTAAAGCAAACTGTCAAATCAAGTAAAATTTTAGAAAATGGTTCTACGAATTAGTCAAAACTGACAAAATAAAATAAAAACTTACAATCTACTTTGTCTTGTTGTGGAGCATTTGGATGAAAGACACTGAGACCTCGAACAAAATCCCCAAAATCAATAACTCCCTTTTGTTTGACATCAAATAGATCAAAGATCTGCATTTCTTCAGTAGTAATGAGTCAATGAGAATACAAAGAGCAACTATCACCAGTAAAGGATCCAGCATGTTTTAACCATCTGGTTACACTAGTTATGCTGACTGAAACAAATAAAGTAATTGCACTAGATTCTTTACCAGATACAATTGCTACATAACTTTAACATTAAGTGCAACACTTAATGCAAATAGTTAAATAAAATATTTTTAAATAAAACAGAATACCATGATATTATGTTAGGAAAACCCCTGAGCTAATTCAACATGCAAATGTCAAGTAACAGGACACAATGAATATTGTTTAAAAGGCATGACAAGACAAACAAAATAGGCATGTTATGACCCTTCTCAAGCCATGTATCCTTTTGATTCAAGGAACTTAGGTGAAGCTAGAAGCTACAAATAAAATCTATCTTGGCATTCATTAGGATCACTGTTTGAAGCATATCTTCTTGTGCAAGCTAATTATCTGATCCTTTTGTCTTATGAAAGCCACATCTACAAATTGGTAAATTGAAAAAGGTGTGAACTGATACCACATTATTGGACCATCCAGATAGGAGAAATATTAACTTTGCAAAGACTTTCCGATGATCCACAGCATCAGTGAGATATCTCAGTGGCTGGGAACTATTGCATAATTTTTTTACATAATCCCATCGTTATAAAATTTACTAATTATTTAAATAAGTTGAAAATTCTTGGCATGAACCACCAATTCATCATGGATATTATGCATATTTGACAGATATTATGCATATTTGACAGGTTAGGTTGACCTTTTATAGAGTATTAGCCTTGGTGCCAGGGATATTATGTTGGGGCTCTACAACTAACAGGAGCCTTGTGCACTAGAGCCCCCTTTTTCTTTTTAAAATATCTTCCATAGGTTTTGGCCACAGATAAATTCAATCCAGTATGGCAACCAAGAAGATGAGTTGGCACTTCAATATGTTTTTTCAGCTCTATAAAGACTAGGACAGCAAACAAGGAAATTTGATAGTTTGAAAATAAATTCCAGCTTGCAAGATGGACCTTTCTTGATCTAATAAAGAAGGAAGATGGAGTCCTACATGCACAACGAGCAGCAGTCTTATATCAAAGAGTAAAGAGGCCCTGATGAGATGGAAAAAGTCCTTATCCTACAAAAAAAATAAGGGATGGGCAGCCCCATTAGAGGGCCAAAATCCACCGTTCCTAAGGATTGCACGGTCCATTTGTTCAGTTGGTACAGATAGGATGATGCAAGTTTGTGGGGACTAACAGGGTTCAACAAGCCTTAGGCATCAAGGAACAGCTGCAGCAATTAACAACAACAGATCATGTATAGTGATCTATTTGCTAATTTTCAGCATATATTTTATGTGGATTAAGAAATTTGGACACTAATGGGCCTATACGTAACATGTTTGTAAAACTTCAAAATCTGCTTGCATTATTATCACCCTTTTCATGCAATCTTTATTCAGTTTTTTTTATTAGTCTTTTAGTTTTCAAGTAGTTAGCTTAATAAGCTTCTTCTCCTCCACAAATTGGAGCAGCAACACATTAGAGGTGACACTGTTTGGGCATTTTAGGTTCATTGATAGTCAGAGGGAAAAAAATAGTTATGAGAACAAGTTCATAATCACAACAGAAAATTAGAATTAGTATTCAGCAACTATCAAGAAAGACAAATTCAAGACATACAATGGGTACTTAATATATGCATATTAAAGCAGAGATATAAATAAGGATCTATTGATAAAGTACCCTGTTTGCAAAGAGATTTTCCTTTTTTCTACACTTAAATAGTGCAAGCTGAAATTCTTCCTGCAAAAGTAGAAGATATGAAGTTAAAGCCATTGAATTCCAATGCTTTTCAAGCTGATTTATACTGAATTTACATCAGTAATCAGCATATATTAATCAACTGGTGAAAACAATTTACACTCACTACCAGGTTGTTGTATGCATTTAATAGTATAGTTAGAACAGCAGTATCTGTAATTGACAAATAACCAGGATTCTCTAATCCTATCATTGGAAAGAAACTAAAACGAAGTTTCCTAAAGAAGAGATGCCAAGGAATTCACCAAAAACCAATAGAAAGCAGAAAAGACTCAGACTGCACCCTACCTTGTTGATCAATCCATCATCAATCACTGAACTGCTAATGCTCTTGAACAATTCAAACAGTGCTTCAACTTCACTGACGGTGACTGCAGAAATATCGTATAGATAAATTATGGCAGAATTTATTTTCTAGCAAAAAAAAAGGAATAATTCCATTGGACCCATCATTGTTTTGTTCTTACAATAGGTGGGGAAACCAAATAAAAAGATTATTTCTTAACCAGTATTTCTTAATTAGTATAATATAAATTTGTTGAATGGCCTTAACTATATCCGTTGATTATCTGATAGTACCATTTTTATTTCAAACTAAGGGAAACCAAGACTATGAAACTAGAAGACATGAAAGAGTACACCTACTACAGTCAGAACAAACAAATTTCCTGAGGCTGTTACTCAATTTAAAAGCTAGGCGTAAAGCTAAAAAATCATTGATCAACAGAGCTTATTGACTCCTTGTCACATGAAGGATGCTTCCAAGGAAACAAAGGCAGATGATAACGTACTAAATTGATAGCATGGTGATCACTGCGATATCTAAAAAACATGAAAGGTAAAGAATGAAAATTGTAGAGTTCTGATTAGAAAATAAAAGAAACGCCTGACATACAAGCAGTCTGAGAAGCAAGAAACACAGGGTCCTCATATCCTGGGAAATGCCTTCGACCCTTCGACTGAAAACAGCCCATTTACAGCAGCTCCCTCACAGCCCGGGCCTTAGTCACATCTCACAAGCAACTCCATGTTCCACCCTATTCATCTACAAGTAGAAAAGAACAAAGAAGGAATTACAATCCACTAATTCCACAAAAAAGGAAACTTTAGCAGGTAATCCAAATCATATATGGAACGAAACAGTTAACGAAAACCCTTAAAAGGAAGAAAACAAATCTCTTTCGCAAAGAACGAATCTAGATATAAGAAAGGAGGGGCAAGATTGGAGCTTTATTTTCGAGATTCGAACACGGTGCGAAAGAAACCCCACTGAAAATAAATCCTTTAAAAACCACCAATTCCATGTGCGAAGTCTACAAATTACCGGCTTGATGAGGCTTTCTATTTTAAAAGATGATTCTTGAGCGAGAAATCCTTGACAAATGGAAAAGCGAAGGGGCTAATTCCTAAATGTCACAAACACCGACTGAGATACTAGCAAATCCATTCAAAGAAAGGGAAAAACAGAAATTGAGACCAAAAGCTAGACCTAATCATCGGAAAGGCAGAGAAGGGCACCCACCGGCCGCAATTCAAGGATCTTGCGGAGCACAAAGAGAGAGATGCGGAACGGCCGCGGTGGCGGTGATTGGGGGTGCACGAATCGGCCGGCCGTTGTACTTTATAGTGATTCCTTTCACGGGTTTTGCTTTCTTTAGAGATCGCCGGCGGAGGCGTGCGCCAGGGAAGCGCGGTTAACGGGTGTACCAGCGAACTTCGTGTCGGTGGCCCGACACCAAAGCTGCGCCGACCTCCGTCGTTCGCCACGTGGCGGAATCTCCTAATACGGCGAGGTATTGGTGGTAGGGGGGAGTCAGACCGACACCGACCTCCGTTTCCGCCACCAACTTACCCATTCTTGTCCCGAATGGACCGGTGGCTCGACCAAGCGTGGGTCCCGCTTGGAGAAGGTATTGCCCGGAGAGGCTGGGAAACGGGTAGGAGACATCAAGACTGACCCGCTTCCGGTTTAACCAAATCGGGTTGATGCTGATTACCGATCAAACCCGACCCGCAACGAGGTATTGAGGGCGTTCGTGGCCACGGATCCCCCAACTAACTGCAATCGCGGCTGAGACAGGGAACGACGGATCGCCTCCCCACAGGAGTACCCCACGTGGCCCGCTGAATCCCAATCTTCGCAAGTGCTTCCTGCGTCCTCTTCTCCATTCTCCCTGCATAATTTCATGGGTTTGTTGTTTTTGATTTGCTTCGCAGTCCAGTCGATCCTAATGATGCAGCTCCGAGAACCCTTACGATGACCCCGACGATGGCAGCCAACGTTTTCTCCTCGAGTTGGAGTTCGCCGCCGCGCCAACCCGACTTGCATCCACCGTGAGTTGTCTTGCTTTTTGTCCCCCGTCACTGATGTTTTCATCTTTGCTGCTTTCCTCCCTTTTCAGTATCCCTCGCTGCGATTTAGTATCGAAATTGCATTTTAATATTTAATCTAACGAGCAAAAATATATTTTTTATCATTGGATATTAGAAAATGATAGTTAATTTAAACTCTGGATGTATGCCAGTCGTCAAATTATTAGCCATGAGCACTGTGTTCTGTGCCTAACCTTAACAGCATATGTGGGTTGTGCTTCACAATGCTCCTGGAGTCTTTTAACCATTTCTTTTTGTACAAATTGTTGTTGGTAAGTCGTCCCCTTGTAGTGCCTCCCTTCATGAAGTTTAGAGAACCAATATTGATGTCTGAAGCCTTATTAATCTTTGCAGACCATAGGATTTGTTCTTGAAAACTCATGTCAAAAGGAAGAGTTCGATGAATACCATAAAGACAAGACACTGGTCATAATTGATAAGATAAGCTTTTCTTATAACGATTGTTAATGCTTGTCCAAGTAGTCTTTTTTTAATTTCCTATGAAAACATAGTTGTATCATTTTCTTTGATGGATTGTTATTGGGTTTCTCTGGATAACTGGGATGACTTGGTACACTTGTGGAAGTTGGTTAGATTTGGGTATGGGATGCGAGCTTTAGTTTTAATCCACCTGCAGATTGAGTTCATTGCTCTGATCTATGTGCAGTTTGTATTAATATAATCAATTATTCATTTAGCATGATACTGTCATTTACTCTCTCTTTTTTCTTTTTTTTTTCTGTATCTTATAATATCACACATTGACACAACCAAGAATCAAACCAAATTAGACTATTTTTTCTTACAACTGCTGAAATATATTCTGTGGCATCACTTTTTTTTCGAGCTACTAGCAGACATGTTCTTTCTCGGTTGCATGATTTGGAAACATAGAGCTAACGATGGTCAAACTTGCTTCAGTTAGACATCATTCTGTTTTCTTCATTTCATTTGCATCGATATGAGATTAGCTGGAGCCTCGTGCACTGGGTTCGCCACTTCATTCAGGTTAGTTCTAGTGTCTCTCTTTCTATTTGGTTTTGCTTGATAGAGAAACCAGGAACAGAGCATCGAGCATAACCCATATAGCAATATTGTCATCGTGAGGACATCCCTTGCCCGCAATTCGTTCGCTCTTCGATCATCTTGTGCTCATGAATTTTACGATCCGTGAAATTTGTACTCTCAGACCTCTCCGTCAATGCTAAAGGCGTATCCTATGTCTTCGGTCTTGATGTTTTCGTAGCATACCTATGTCTGCAGTCTTGATGTTTTGGTAGCATACCGACACAGGGTCTGTGCCAATGCTTGCTGAGTAATTGAAGCTCACTGACTCCTAGATACTTGCATTTCAGTTTGGATCATACTAGTAGAAGATTGTGTCTGCAAGGTTACCATGGCATGCTTGCATTGTTAGAAACATGTCCTGACTTCAAATACTTCTTGCAATTAAAGCAATCTAAGATACATGCAAGTTGTATCTTTGCTCAGGAAATGGATGTAGCATCGCCTTGATGGCATTGAAGTCTCAGGTTGTTCTTGGGATATAACCATTGTCTTAACTTCTGACTTCAAATTCTATACACTGAAGTTGTCTCTTTTGCTCAAGAAACAGATGTAGCATTGGCCTTGATGGAATCTAATTCTCTAGCTGTTGTAGGGATAAACATTATCTTATCTCAGCTACATTCAAGTCGTATCTTTGCTCAAGAAATGATGTAGCATTGGCCTTGGTGGTGTCTGATTCTCAAATTGATGTTGGGATGAACATTATCTTATCTGAAACTTCATGCAAACTACAATTGCTCATTGTCAAGTTGTACTGTCATTTTTTTTTCTAGCCATGTTGATGTTCTATGATTGATATGGTAGCATGGTAAAAGCATTTGGTATGATGTTCCTTTCTCTCCCAACAAACACAAAAGCTGTATTTAGGCTGTTATTTACTACCCACCACCCTCCTTTGCAAGGTTTTCTCTAAGCTTTATGTGGGACTTAATTTTGATTAACTCCAAGTTATGAGACTACCTTTTAGCAACCTACATTTGATGACAATGAATTGTTGACTGTTCCAAGTATTTACTAGCAAAGCAAAACTGTTCTTGAATTCCCATGCCTTCAATTTTTCATTTACTGGAATTGCCATTGAGAACTGTGAGATGACGACATGTTCATGTTCCATGCACAAGCAACTGATCTACAATGTTTCCTATGAGAAAATTCAAAACCATCGACGGATGAACTCACGCAAATCAAGCACATAATTTCCTCAAAATTTATGCTTCAAAGGAAGAAAGAAACAAAATCTTGTAGCAGTTGAACATAAATGTTTTACATGAAGCAAACCCCTTTTGGTCTCTGCAAGATAATGCTGCCAGCAAATGAAGCCTCGACGGTGGCGCTTGGCTTTGTTGCCACATCGAACACTTGGCTTGCGTTTGGAAGGTCGGCCACGGCGGCGCTTGGCCACTTAGGAGCCATGGTTGCCGGTCTCTTCATTTGGAAATCTTATTGCCTCTGCTTCGTCCTCGGCCACCGTTGATGGAGCCATCGATGGAGGATCTTCATCGTCATCGGCCCTCGATGGCCCTGCGCATGGCAGCGCGAGCACGGTCTCCATTCCGTCGACGACGATGTTTGGTTCAGGGGGCAGAGCCTCGGCGTGCGTTGGCTGCAACGATGGTGGTGCTTCTGCGAGATCCGAGGAGCCGGCATCGCCGCAGTTGTAACCGTCGTCCTGTGAGACATCAGCCTCAATTCTCTTCTGAGGCTGCCGCCCTCGGCGTCTACGCACCACGGAACCACCATCTTCTGGTCCGTGTTGGCTGCTAGGGCCATCTCTTCTCCTCCTCTTTGGCGGCCGTCCTCGGCGCCTGCGCACCGGGATGCCATCTATACCGGCATCAGCCGCGTGGCTCCTGGCCTCGTCGGCGGCAACTGGCTCCAATGAACACCCTACGGAGCATGGTTCTGGAGCAGGTGCAGGCTTCGACGTCCCAGGCGCGTCACCAGGCGGCCCGTCGTCGTAGGCCGTCATGTACCGGCCTGGCGAGCCGACGACAAACTCTCCATATTCGGTGAGCTTGTTGAGGTAGTAGGGGAGAAGCCTGTCGTGCCCCCATGGAATGTCGTCGTAGTTGGCACGGATGTACTCGGATATCGCCGCCTCCGACGAGCCTCCCTCCTCGGCCAAGCATCGGATTGCGGCGGCAATCATCTGCAAGACCCCGGTAACCGTAAGCACCACCAAATCAAAGATCAATGGACGTGCAACTGCTTGGTTTTGCACTGGGCGGCGAACATACCACGGCGTAGGGAGGATGAGTTGGGGTGTGCCTCTTGGGTGCTCCTCCAAAGATCATATTGGATTGGAGACGGGGGGGAAGGAAAGAGATGAGAGATGGGAACCAAGTGGAAGGAACGAGATGTTGGTTTTTGTGACCCCAGTAAGATTGCATGCATCCCCTCTCTCTCTCTCTCTCTCTTAAATCTTGCGAAGAATCCTTTGCGGATTGCCAAATGACAGTTTCTGAGAATGACTGTCTTGTTTTAACAATTAAAAATATATATAAATCTTGAACGTAAAAGATTGATTCTTTAATTAGCAAATTCCAACACCATCATAAAGTCAACATTAACATTTTGACTTTGTGATGATGAAATGCTTTTATGCAATATATTGGAGTGATTTGGGCTTTTATTTTCTCTCCTTTAAGACTTCATGTGCTTAATTGGTCGGCGAAGCCATTCCAGCACAAGTTTGAGCTTCATCGTTGGCTGCGAAGACAGAGGCACCAAATTGACTCGTCCATTGAATCGCTTCCGCGAGGTCCTTCCGCAGCTTGCCCTCCGCCACCTCCTCCTTGAACCCCTTCTCGAGAGCGGTGCGATTCCTGGAGATCCCCACGGAGTCCGCGCTGAGGGCCAGAAGACGGTTCGTGTAGCACCGATCGGAGAAGTTCTCCCGGATGGTCGACGCCCCCTTCCGCAGGATTTCTTCCTCGGTGGTGGGCGGCCCGGAACTCGGCCCGGTCCATGGAATCACCAAGTAGCTTGGCCGTTGCGCTTGCCGCAGTCGAAGGCGAGGGCCCGGGCGGCCTCGACCTCACGGGCGAGATCTCGGCGGCGACAGCGAGGGGGGCGCTTGCCGTCCCCGTTCGCGGCGGGTGTCATGGCCACCAGCCGGTCGAGGATGGGGACGACGCGGTCCAGGTATATTTGACAATAAACTACCTCCAATTATATAGATTCACGTAAAATTAGCTCAACAATCTATATATTTCTAATGCACATAATTACATAGAGATATATGCAGAAATCTATATATTTATGTTCATATGGAAAATGATGACTTATCTGGGCATTCATTGGCCAATTTGTAGCTTCAGATTACAAGATACGCTTCTTCTTCCCAACTAACTCGATGAGGTGTAAACATATAGTCTCCTTTGTACTTTCTCAAACAAAAAAAAAATCAAGCAAATAGAAAAATGCAATAAAATTTATATGTAGTTTTTTGACACCCTAAGTTTCAAAGTCTAATCAGCAAGTATGATCAGTTGAAGTAAAAGTCAATCAAATGACATTCTAGACCATCTAACCAAGAATGATATAAAAAGCCTGGAAATTGACCAAAGAAAAGAAAAAAAAAGAGAGAAAAAAATAAATAAAAACAACTAAAAATTCATCCATTTCTTTTCTCTCGTGGACATTTACTTCCAACACAAGGATAAAACAACTTCATCTAGTATCGTTTTCACTTCTGCTTTCAGTCCATCCACATTCACTAATGGAATGTAGGGTGTACAGGTCAAATACATGCGGTGCAAGCTTGATGCACATTAAACAATGTTACATCCATTGGTTTTAGAAAAAATACGACGACGTGCTGTTAACAGTAAGAAAGAAGTTATAGTGTCCTAGACATTGCATGGAGAAAGATGGAAGAGGATTACAAGACATTAATATCCCGCGATGGATTCCACTCTAAGTTGATTCAATAAGTCAGCCGAGGCAAGGCTCTAACAAGTCAACTGCCCGAGTCATGACTGTTTGACACATCAGATCAACACCGATCACATGAACCGAGTCGGACCTCGTTACTTGATATCCATGACACATCAGCATCCATGATCATGCTGGACTTCTCATGTACAAAATTTCAATAAATATACATTTGCATGACAAAAGAAACATCTACGTTTCTGATCGAATAGATTTTGATTACCATTTTACCCCATGTCAGCTCATATGTCACGAAAGGCAACACATAAGCAGGGTTTCAAGTCACTAACCCCAAAATGACACTACAGGGCATCCAGATGTGGCCCGCATAAATGATTGACAATAACCGTACTATCTTATCAAGGTCAGATAAGATATCAAAATGATCAAACGATTAACCTGATCTTATCCCAAGCCAGCTAGTAAGAAGGCCCAGGGATCATATATAAAAATGAATCCATCAGCTCATGTCGAGCGAGGCTCTCGACACACTAACTCAGTCATACAGCTTACACTGTTGTCTTCTCCCTTTTACTAACTTAAGCATCGGAGGAGCCATGCTAGACAACCCCTAGCATCGACCTATCATGTAGGATCGTCGGTCGCCCGAAGATACCCAAACAACCCAACCCTTGGGGAGGAACCTTGCAACCAGGAAGATCCTATTCCACCTACCCGACCATCCCGAATTGGATCATCACCAACAGAACAGCTTCCGACCAGACAGCCTATGTGGTCTAACCTCACCAAGTCTCTCACGTAAGCTAAGAAGAGGCACTTGGATAAGCCCGCACCTTCGATAGTGAACCAATCGGGCCGACTCATCAGTCGGCAATACTCATGACACCATCATTCTAGAGCTAAAAGGAGGGTCAAATATCGCAAGCGCACCCTTTTGTTGCTCTTCCCGGAGAACATCCAAAGCGAGGGCCCCTCCTCCCTTTCTCAAAGGGCAGAGGCAAGCCCCTCGCTTACCTTGTCAGAAGCGCTCCTCAACCTCAGAGTTAGGGGGCCAAGCATCTATGGCTCTGCACTCTTGCCGCACCTTTGGCAATGCCACCACTTGACCCCTTTAAGTAAGCTAATGTCTAGCCTCTCTCGCTTGTGGGAGAGCCAGAGTCAGACTATCGACGACTCCCCAGGGGATGCTCTAATGGCAGTTGAGACTTAGGGGCTTTTGCCCCGCAAAGCGGTAAGGTGAAGTGAGGAAAAAGCTTCTAAACATTCTCTACACCTGCTCAAGAATCATTCCAAAGGCAAACAATATATTCTGAAGAGGTTTTCATTAAATTGGACAAAACAAGTTACAAAAGCGGATGCCATCCCGAAGGGGAGGTCGTAAAGGGGAAGCTAATAAAAACAAAAAGAATGATCACCAAGACCTAGTAGCATTAGGCCGGAGGAGGCAGAGCCGAAGGGGATGCCAGGCAATCATCAAAGGGAACCTTCGTTGGGGTAGGCATTTCGACGTCTACGGGAAGCTCCGCATACGAGTCCTCGTCGACCTTGAATTCGAGGTACCTCACCTTGAAGTGACCAGTGGTGATCTGGTACCCGAACTCATATGCAACCTAGCTGGAGAGTCGGAGGCTGCATTAGAACCCCTCGGATTCCTTGTACGAGGCCACAACCCTTCTCTCTCGCTCAGAGGCTTAGTTTTTCTCCTACTCCCAAGCCCCATTTGCCTCCTCAACTACCAGACGGGCAGCCACTAGCTCATTAGAGTTTTTCAACAATTGCTCCCTTAGCTACCTACACTCCCCGATGGCCTTGCCCAACTACCGGCAAGTATCTCTCAATTCCAGACGTAGGATTTCAACCTACTCCTCGGCCTCCACCATGCTCTCTACGACCTCATCTTTAGCAACAGTCGCAACGTCTTATGCCTCCTCCATCCGTGCCTCAGCTTCCTCGACATGCCGAAGGGCTAGGCCTAGATCCAAGGCTAGCTTAGAGGTCTCAACCTCTGCCCTCTTGCATGCCCTCGCAAGGCACTGCTCCACCTCCTTAGCTTGGAAGAGAGCCTAAGTCAGCTACGAGGATAGCCCTGCAACCTGGGCCTCTCCCGCCCTCCTCTCTTCTTCAAGCCACTCCGCCTGGGCCCATAGGGTAGCACCAGCCTATCATGCAGGATCGTCGGCTGCCTGAAGACACTCGGACGACCCAATCCCTAGGGAGGAATCTTGCAACCATAAAGATTCCAATTTGCCTACCCGGTCATCCCGAACCAGAACCTCATCAATAGAATGGCTTCTGACCGGGCAGCCTATGTGGTCTTACCTCACTAAGTCTCCCACATCAACCAGGAAGAGGCACCTGGATGAGCCTGCACCTTCGGCAATGGAACAGCTGGGTTGACTCATCAGTCGACGGTACTCATAACACCATCAATTACCATTCATCAACAGGACCTAATAATTGTTGGATCTCATATACTAGTTATTAGATTTTGTTTCATTATCCTTCCCTAGTGTCTTAACCCTTGTGTTCTTTTCCCCATAAATTCTTACATTGGATCTCGATCCAATACCTATGCTTCTAAAAGTTTTATTTAAAAATAATTTATAAAAAAAATTAAAATCAAAATAAATAAAATAAAAAATATTTAAAAATAAATTTTATTTAATTGGATTCTGAAAGTTTAAAAAATATTTTACATGTGTGCACAAATTTTATAAAGTACACCAATAAATCTAATAAATATAATAATACCACGGTAAATTTAATTATCAATATGAGTTAATAGAGGATATTCGAGTACCACTAGGCAGCCACCTCAGATCACACGTAGTGCCACTCCAACCAAAAGTAATGCATATATCTTAAATCAATGTGAAACAACATAGTTCGACTCAGGAACGACTATATCCTAAAGAGGCACAGGTTGGCTTAGAAGTGATACAGCCCTGACACCAAAGAGGTGCATAGCAAATCCACACCGTTCGGAATCCCATGAAGCAACACTTGCCAGCGATGATATATTCCCATAAGGCATGAGGTCAGGAGGATGGCCTAGAACAGACAAATCGTTGCCTGAAATATCGACGGATGCCAGCAAACATAGGGGGAGCTGGCTCCTTATGAAAGGTATAAAAACCACCCCTAGGTAGATGCCAGGGAAAGTTCGGTACTCCAAAAAAGAACCGACTTAAGTTTCAAGAGGGACCAAGTAGGCAATGACCTCTCTACTCTTAACTCTCTCTCATCTACATAGCTCTTATTACTGTCTTTCTGCCCCTCTGTCTTGCACTGACTTAAGCATCGAATGGGTCAAGTTAGAAAGCCCTCGGTGCTGACCTTTCATGCAGGACCACTGACGACCAGGTGACGATTCGCTGCTAGGCAACCCCACGACCAGGAGATGATCGACAACCTTGCAGCCATAAGGCAACCCTTCAACCATAAGATGAACCATCCATCTGAAGAGAGGACCTTATAGCCGAGTAGATCTCGATTCCTTTACTCGACCTTACCGTTCCAAGACCAGATCAACCAGGCGAACCACCTCTCTTATGGACCTCCTATGCCAATTTGCCACATCAACACTCCCACATCAGCACGGAGAAGAACACAAGAATGAACCTGCACCTTCAGTAGTAAACCAACCATGCCAACTCACTAGTCGACGATATCGATGATATATCATTCTAACGTTCGAAGAAGGGTTGAACGTCGCAAGCACACCCTTATGTTACTCCTTTTAATGAATATTCGAGCGAAGAGATGTTACCTTTGATCCCAAGCCCTCTAAGGCAGAGAAGGCATGTACCCCATTTCAATAAAACGATGCCTCAGCCTCAGCCTCAGCCTAACACTAGAGCTCTATTGGCACCTGCTCAACGATCTAGGACTCCTGCTTTGATTCAATAATATCCTTGAAAGGCCATTAAATTAGCCGATGTTTCTGGCAAATGCATCCATTTTTTCTGAAATATGTTTTAGTAACATTATTTTGCTCCACATCCTAAATTGTAAGTACACCTAATGCTATCTAAATCTATGATTGTGTGGTCAACCCATAACAACGTAAAATCGATGCTGCAGATCGATCGTAGAGTGGTAGGTTCCCTATGTTCACTCTTACACTTAACCGACTAAAGCTATTTTATTTATCTTCTGGACATATTTGCTTGAGTTACGTACCCATGTTGACTTAATGTTTTTCCACCGTTTGGATTTCTCTTGACGTTGAAGTGAATAAGAGTAGAACAAATTTCAGATGCTGTTCCCTGATGATCTCAAACCATGATTTTGTTATTATATATTAAAGTGAATAAGAGTAGAACAAGCATTATTTTTTTTTTTTTATGTCTGGTGCTTTTAATTGGTCAAGCTGATGTCCAGTCTATCATGACTTCAGGTTCTGTACATCGATTTGACTTAGTTGTCGATCTTAATTCGGCTAATATTTCTGCTATTAATGTAATATCATCATTTTATTCATACGGAAAGTGAAAGAGAAATCGAATTGACGATAAGTGTTGTTATGGGAAACAACTTTTTATCGTGACCCTGGGGCGCACGGCGTAGGATCCGGGAACCGGAGGGTCGTCTCGGTATGGTTCGGGTCCGTCGACGTCTCCTGCTTCCGCTAGACTCCGAGGGGCAGCGCACGCTCGGTCGTCGGGAACAAAACCTGCAGCAAGGCGGGTCGAAGGGTGCTCCGCCCGACCCCTCCGACGCCCAAGTTAGCTCTCGTCCGTCGGCCGATGCCTCCGAATGTTTGAAGGGTTCAGAGTTCACTCACCTCCTTCAGCCTGTCTTACCCCTTCGGCTTAAATAGGTCGGACGGATGACACGCTTCCGGTTGCGTCTGCGGGTGGCGTACGGACCTGACCTCGCAGACCGGTGTCGTGGTCAACCCTGCGTGTAGTTGGGGCTAGGCAGAGGAGAAGCGACAACGGGCGATTAAATCACGGGAGTAAAGGAGCGCAGGAGGGGCGATGACGTCATCCAGGTGTGATACTCAGGACCAAGTGTCACGTCATATTTAATACCCCTAACATTAATCCCCTCAAAAAGCCACTCCTGCGGGACGGTCTTTGAGGGTTGGGGGGTGGTGCTCGGAGAAACCCGGTTGCAAATGAACGGTCGGCTGAGACCTCGGGTGGAGGCTCTGCCTGTCGTGGCATTGACTGTATCACTGTGTAGGATAAGGGGTCGAGGCGCCGCTCAAGACCCAGAAAACCGATGGTCGAGCCGCCGCTCAAGACCATGACAACCGAACAGCCGTTCGGGATAAGGGGTCGAGGAACCTCAAGACCCAGAAAACCAATGGTCGAGCCGCCACTCAAGACCTAGATAACCGAACCTCCGATCGGGATAAGGGGTCGAGGAACCTCAAGACCCAGAAAACCAATGGTCGAGCCGCCACTCAAGACCATGTAACCGAACCGCCGTTCGGGATAAGGGCCGAGCCGCCGCTCTGGACCCAGAAAACCGGTGGTCGAGCCGCCGCTCAAGACCTAGAAAACCATAATCACCGAACCGCCGTTCGGGATACAGATCGAGGCGACGCTCAATCCCCCGTTGCCGAACCGCCGTCCGGTAGTAAGGGGTCGAGGCCCGCACAAGACTGGAAAACCATAATAACCAACCGCCGTCGATATAGGTCGCCGCCGCCAAGACCTAAAACCAATGGTCGAGCGCCGCTTAAGACTCGGAAAACCATAATCACCAACCGCCGTCGATATAGGCCGAGCCGCCGCTCGACCGAAAATCGTGGTCGAGCCGCCGCTCAAGACCTGGAAAACCATAATCACCGAACCGCCGTTCGGGATATAGGGCCGAGCCGCCGCTCTGGACCCAGAAAACCGGTGGTCGAGCCGCCGCTCAAGACCTAGAAAACCATAATCACCGAACCGCCGTTCGGGATACAGATCGAGGTGACGCTCAATCCCCCGTTGTCGAACCGCCGTCCGATAGTAAGGGGTCGAGGCCCGCACAAGACCTGGAAAACCATAATAACCGAACCTGCTCGATATAGGCCGAGCCGCCGCTCGACCTGTAAAACCGGTGGTCGAGCCGCCGCTCAAGACCTAGAAAACCGAACCGTCGCTGTGCCGCTTTGAAAACGGTTCGCGCTAGTGCGGTTGCTGGAATCGAGGAGTCGTTGGCGTGCAGGGTAAGTTACTTACCTGGGTGGTGGACACGTCACATCTTCATTAATATAACACCGGCGCTTGATCGCCGCGATGCGTTGGCGGTATGCGGCGGCGTCATGTCGCCGCCACTCGGAGGCGAAAGGCCGAGGCCCCCTTTTCTATAAATAGCGAGCTCCACGACACTCTATCACTTTTTATCAGCGGAGTTTTCTCTCTCGAGTCCTGCCGTTGTCTTCCTCCGAGTTTTCTCCCTTGGCTCCGATGTCCTTTGACTCCCTTCAGTCGATTCCTTCCGCTGTAGGTTAGTGCACGATGGCTCTTCCTTCCACCTCCTCCTCATCTACTTCTTCCTCTTCCTCCCCCTCTGTCACTACCCGTGTCGCCGCTCTCCCCTCATTTCCTCCTTCCAGCCCTTCCTCAGGTGCGGGAGCGACGCGTGCGCTAGAGGCCATAATGTGGCCGCACGACCAAGATTCCACCCTGGATGAGCCCATGGTAGAGATCCTCCGGAGGCGCTATGGCATCCCGGAAGAATATGCCCTTTCGGCCCCCGAAGCGGGGCAGCGGGCCTTCGACCCGGTTCCTAAGGGCTTTTCCCTGACTATCGATGCCTTGGAGGCCGGCCTGCGTCTTCCCCTACATCCAATCATTGTGTCTTGTATATCCTTGTGGCGGATCTCGCCTTCACAAATAACCCCAAACTCTTGGCGGTATCTGGTGGCTTTCCTGGGGGAATGCCATTATGCCAACATCGCCCCGACCCGCAACCTTTTTCTTTCCTGCTTCCGCCTTTTCAAGGGGTCGGGGGGATACTTCCTTGCCGCCCGGGCAGGGTTCCGGGTTAGCGGCGACCCCACCAATAACAAAGGGTGGAAGAGGTGCTTCTTCTTCGCCCAAAGGCCGTAAAGACCGGGTTTCGGGGTTCGGTGGTCGCTGGCGACCATTGATAACATCGCTTCAAACTCAATGCCGAGGAGCGTGCGCACCTCGAGCTGTTGAGGGTAATTCTCCCTTCCTCGCAAGCCATCCGCAATATGTCGAAGAAGTGGCTTGTGGAGGCGGGGCTTAGCCCGCGCTCTCGGGGTAGGCTATTGTTGCTTCACATCTTCGGGATTGCTGCCACACTCTAGTTTCTAACTCATCCTTGTTCTTTGCAGAAATGGTGAACCTGCGGTCATTCCATGATTCGGGCACTCCGGCAGGATCGTCCGCGCGCGCCCCGGCTGTTCCCAAGCGAGCGGGGGGCGACTCCCCGCGAACGACCGATGGGGGGCGCTCGAAGAAAAGGCCCAAGGCCAAAGACGTGGTGGACCTGGAGGTGCCAGTGGCTCTTCCCGCCTGGGCGACCGACCGACCGGGTGCTTCTGCTCCTGCCGAGAGCATCGGGCCCAGCCAGGGGATGACCGGGAAGGGTCAGCGTCCTCTGGCCATGAAGGATTTGTGCCAGATCCCTCCGGGGAAGGATCAGCCATTCCTTTCCCGTGTAATGGGTGAGGTCCCTTCTGGGGCGCTGAGCGACCCTCTGGTGGCCCGGTGGCATGGTTTGTCCCGGGGGGACAAAG
Source organism: Musa troglodytarum (assembly GCA_023547065.1). Taxonomy (NCBI): domain Eukaryota; kingdom Viridiplantae; phylum Streptophyta; class Magnoliopsida; order Zingiberales; family Musaceae; genus Musa; species Musa troglodytarum. The sequence goes on along the minus strand of CP097506.1, from coordinate 54,865,358 downwards.
TGTGGACCGGGGGAGAGCCCTCGGCCAGCTACCTCCGGGGGGTGCTCCATCCCGACATAGCTCGGGATCTATACACTCTCCCCTCGGAGGCCCTTATTGCCAAATCGGCCAAGTCGGTGTTGTGGGTAAGCACCGTCTCGCGTATATTCTCTTGGCCAAACACTGTTCACCATTTTTACCTTTTCCTTTCTGTGCAGAATCTCCACTACACCACGGCCCTCATCGACCGGGTGCACGACGCCGGTCGGTTAGTGGGCGGACTGGGTGAGCGCAACCTCGAGTTGCGCCGCCAGCTGGAGGAGGCCCGAGCGGGGTCTGGGCCCGAGGCGGTTGCTGCTGCCGAGCAGCGTGCGGCCGACATGGGCGCGGAAGTTACGCGCCTGACCGCCGAGCTCGAGGCCGCCTCGGCAACGCAGGCCAATCTGTAGAAGCTTCTCCGGACGGAGAAGCTGGAGAACCGCCTCCGCACAAAGGAGGCCTCGGAGTTGGCAGCAAAGCTGACTTCGAGAGAGGCCGAGGTGAAGGCCGCCCAGGAAGCCCTTGCCGCGGCAGAAGGCAGCCGTCCGGAGAGGGGCCGGGAGGCGATCGAGGCATACAAGAAGTCGGAGGGCTTCCTCCTCGGGCTAGACCGGACGGGCAGGGTGTCATACGAGTATGGGTACAAGGTTGCCCTGGCCCGATTCCGAGCATGCCCTCCAGGCTCCGCGGTCGAGGAGGATCCCTTCACCTCCTGCCCCGAGGACGAGGGTGTGGACAAGCCCGGCGAGGTTCCCTTCGACGACAGCCTTCCCGGAGCCGCGGCTTGAGGGGTTTTGTTTCTTTTCTTCTTTTTGAGAGGGTCTTCCCTCACCCTTGTAACACGTTTTTCCCCTCTAGGAGCTCGTTTTGTACTCCAAAGATTTTTGGCAATACAATTCCTTTTTATGGCAATGTGTTTTCCGAGTTAACTCCAATTGCCCGCGTCAAATACTAACACACTTTTGTTTGGTCCTTAAACAAAGTATTTCTTGAGGTTCTGGACATTCCAGGTCCTCGGCAGTTGCTGTCCGGTCATAGTCGCGAGTCGGAACGTTCCCGGTCGGACGACTCTGATTACCCGGTAGGGGCCTTCCCACTTTGGTGCAAGCTTGCCCCTTAAGTGGGCGGGATCACTTACTTTCGCCTTGCGTAGTACTAGATCTCCCATCCCGAGAGGTCGATGGTGCACCTTCTTATTATAGCTTCTGGCAACACTCCGATTGTACGCCAACATCTTTACGTGCGCGTCGGCCCTACGCTCTTCTAGCAGGTCTAGGCCGGCTCGAACTCCCTGGGTCGAGGTGGACTCTTCATAGTTTTCCACCCGAAAGGTTGGAATGACTAACTCGGCCGGCAGGACCGCCTCCACGCCGAATGCCAGGCTGTAGGGAGACTCGCCCGAAGCCGTCTTCGGGGTAGTCCGCAAAGACCATAGGATGTTCGGGAGCTCGTCGACCCAGCTCGATCGGGCTTCCGAAGTCCTTTTCCTAAGCCCGTCTAGGATAGATCGGTTGGTCACCTCGGTGAGCCCGTTGGTCTGGGGGTGGGCCACCGAGCTAAACCTCAACTGGATCTGATAACTCGCGCAGAATTCCTTAAACCGAGTGCTGGCAAACTGGGTGCCGTTATCAGTAATGATAACGTTAGGAAGGCCGAATCGGGTCACAATGTTCTTTCATACGAACTGTTCGACTCGTTCGGCCGTGATGGTTGCCGGGGGCTCGGCTTCCACCCACTTAGTGAAGTAATCAATCCCCACGATGATATATCTCCGTGGCGGACGCCGGAGAGCGGACCCAAAGGTCCATTCCCCATTGCGCGAAGGGCCAGCGCCAATCCATGGAGTGGTGGGACCGCGAGGAGGCTGCGGTAGCGGGCTTGGCGTTGGCAAGTGTCGCCGTCATCTGAAAGCCTTGGCGTCTCGGTGCAACGTAGGCCAGTAGTAGCCCTGGCGTAGTATTTTGAAGGCCAAAGTTCAGCCACCCATATGCTCCCCACAAGTCCCGCCGTGAACCTCGGCGAGAATCACTTCTGCCTCGTCGGGATCTAAGCATCGCAGTAGGGGATGAGAAAACGACCTTTTGTAGAGCCGGTCGCCAATCTCGCAATACCACGCTTGGGTTGGCGGAGCGTGCCTTGACCTCATCCTCGGGCGAGGATCCCCTCGCTTATACTTCAGCACTTCCACGAATCCACGTAGGTGGAGAGGTCGGGACTCCGGGGTCCCCTATCTCCATGATGGCCACCGACCGGTGTGTGAGCTCTTCGACCTCGGGGTGTTCCTCAGGTTCGGCTCCCGAGGCTAGTTTCGCGAGCTTGTCCGCCCGCTCGTTTTGGGACCTGGGCACTCTAGACAAAATGAAACGAGAGAAGTTAGAGGTCAGGGTTTTTACCTCGGTCAGGTATTTGGACATGATCGGGTCCCGCGCCCGATACTCCCCGCCAACTTGTTCGGCGACCAGCTGGGAATCCGTGAGAACATGAACTGCTCTCAGCTGCATCTCGATTGCCAAGCGGAGGCTTGCCAAGAGCGCCTCGTATTCCGCCTCATTATTCGTGGCCTTGAAGCCGAAGCGGAGAGAACGCTCGAAAGCGTGTCCGTCGGGGTCCTCCAGAATGAGTCCTGCGCCGGCACCCCTCGAGCTAGAAGACCCGTCCACGTGCAGGACCCAGTCTTAATAAATCTGCTCCACGCACTCTGTTTCCGGCTGCGCCAACTCCGAGATGAAGTCGGCCAAGGCCTGGGCTTTGATGGCCGTTCTCGGTTTATAGCGGAGGTCGAACTCAGATAGTTCTACCGACCATTTTAGAAGACGCCCTGCCACGTCAAACTTAGAGAGAACTTGACGCAGGGGTTGGTCGGTCGTTACCTCAATCGTATAGGCCTGGAAATAGGGGCGTAGCTTCCGAGCTGCTAGGATAAGCGCTAATGCCAACCTTTCGATGGGGGGATAGCGCTGCTCCGGCCCACGCAACACATGGCTGGTGTAATAAACCGGATGTTGTGCGTCGGAGGCTTCCTTCACCAGTACTGAGCTTACTGCATGCCGAGATGCCGCCAGGTAGAGGTTAAGTTTTTCCGGCGTAGACACCGAGGTAAGGCGGGGGAGTTCGGATAGGTGCTGCTTCAGGCGTGTGAAGGCTTCCTCGCATTCCGTCGTCCATTGGAAGTTCTTCGGATCTTTGAGGACTCGGAAGAAAGGAAGACACTTATCTCCCGACCGGGACAAAAACCGGGACAGAGCCGCTATCCTTCCGTTAAGGCATTGAAGCTCCTTCACTGTTCTCGGAGATCTCATGTCGACGAGAGCTTGGATCTTCTCCGGGTTGGCATCAATTCCCCTCTCGTGTATGATGAATCCGAAGAACTTCCCTGATGTCACGTCGAAGACGCACTTAGCTGGATTAAGGCGCATCCCATATCTTCTTAGCGTAGAGAAGGTTTCCTGCAAGTCATCAAGGTGTGCAGCCCCTGTGCGACTTTTTACGATCATGTCGTCGACATATACTTCCATGTTTCGCCCTATTTGTTGGGCGAACACCTTATTCACCATCCTTTGGTAGGTGGCCCCCGCGTTCTTTAATCCGAACGGCATGACCTTGTAAAAATAAGCTCCTTGGGGCATGTGGAAGGCCGTGTGTTGCTGATCCTCGGGGGCCATCCGGATCTGATTGTAACCGGAGTAGGCATCCATGAAGGAGAAGCGGGCGTGTCCCGCGGTTGAGTCGACCAGCTGGTCGATCCTAAGCAAGGGGAAGCAATCCTTCGGGCAAGCATGATTTAGATCGGTGTAGTCGACACACATCCTCCAGCTTCCATTAGGCTTCTTTACGAGGACTACATTGGACAGCCACTGGGGGTACCTAACTTCCTCAATGAAGTCAGACGCCAAGAGCCTGTCGACCTCCATTTGCACAGCCTGTTGGCGCTCGAGGGCCTGAGGCCGGGGTTTTTGTCTTACCGGGCGGGCGGTCGGAGAAATGTGCAGATGGTGTTGAGAAACTTCGAGATCGATTCCCGGGAGGTCGGCCGCTGTCCAAGCGAAGACGTCGGTGTTTTCCTGGAGGAGGCTAATAAGTTGGGCCTGCTCTTGATCATCCAGGCCCGGACCGATCCCGACCGTCCGGTCGGGACGGTCATCTTGCAGCGGAATGTTAATCGCCGGGTTTGTCGGCTCGGGACGCTCGGTCTGGTGTTGCATCCCGCGTGGGTCTTCGAGGGGCTGCTCCGGCCTTTTCCTCTTACCCAGGGAGATTGCCGTCAAGTAACACCGTCTGGATTCCTGAGGATCTCCCCGGACTTCCCCGACTCCAGCGCTGGTCGGAAACTTCAAAGTCCGGTGGTATGTAGATATAACCGCCCTTAGCCTGTTGAGGGTGGGCCGGCCCAGTATGGCGTTGTACGCGGTAGGGAGGTCGACCACCAGAAAAGTCACCAGCATAGTTTTTGTCTTTGGAGAATCCCCGAGAGTTAACGGTAGGGTCACCGCGCCCCGCGGCGAGATCGAGTCGCCGGTGAAGCCGGTGAGCGCTGAGTGCAAGGGCCTCTGGGCTTCCTTCGGCAACCCTAACTTCAAAAAGGCTTCGAAGTAAAGGATATCGGCCGAGCTGCCAGTGTCGACCATAATCCTTCAGACCTGCGCATTGGCTATTCGGGCCGACACCACCAGCGCGTCATCATGCTCCGACGCTCCCATGTTCCCTGAGGGGAACGTGATCTCTGGCTCGGAGGGAGGGTGGTATTCCCCGGTCGCAACGGCACGGGCGTAAGCTTTTCGTCCCGAAGCGCTATGCCCTCCAGCGGCGGGCCCCCCTATAATTACGTCGATGTGTTGCTCGACAGGGCCTTCGGGATGCAAGGATGGTTCCCGTGGACGCTGGAGGTATTGATCTAAGTGACCTCTTCGGATCAACTCCTCAATCTGCCGCTTCAGCTCGTGACATTGCTCAGTGTCGTGTCCGTTTTGCCGATGGAAGCGGCAATACCGGGTATGATCGGCCAGCTCTCGCCGGCCCTTCATCGGACGAGGCGGCCTGAGCATTCCCCGCTCCTTTATCTGGAGAAATATCTGCGTCCAGGACGCGTTCAAGGGGGGAGGTGGCGGCCCGGGCACGTGTTGGTCGGGGTGCCCCGCCCGGCGTCCTTGGTGCGGGGACTGCCGCCTAGTCATCGTTCCCGCTCGGGATGGAGTCGAATAACCCCTTGGTCGCTCTTCCCTTCTTTCCGAGATCCAGGTCTCAGCCGCCACATATTGACTTGCCCGCTGGAACATTTCCGTGATGGACGCTGGGGGTCGCTCTACCAAGGACCAGCAAAACCTCGATGGTCGCAGTCCCATCATAAACGCCTGCATCAACAATGATGGGTGAGCGTCTAATAACTCCCGTACCTCCGTGGTAAACCTCCGCACAAAGTGGGAGAGGGGTTCGTCCTCTTTTTGCTTCAAACCCAGGAGGAGTGCGACAGAAGGCTTCGGTCGCGCAAACGCCAAAAAATGTAGCTCGAAGTCCTTGGCGAGCTGTTCAAAGGATGTCACCGTCCCGCTTTTTAAAGTGCTATACCATGCACGAGCGGATCCTTTCAACGTGGTGGGGAACGCGCGGCACATCAAGGCGTCCGAGGTTCCATATAGGGCCATCTGAGCCCGGAAAGCGGCGACGTGGTCCGTTGGATCACTGACTCCATCATAAAGGTCGATGGAGGGGAGACGGAAGTTCAAGGGCACCGGGTATTCCCGTATGTCAGTGGCAAACGGGGACTCCCAGTGGGGTTCTTCCCTCTGCTCCTCTTTGGACTTATGGACGTCCCTTTGCACCTCATCCAGGCGCTGGGCGATAGACCGAAGTTGAGCCCGAAATAAATCCGTCGAATCTGAGGACACCGCCTCGGGTTCGGGCGGGATGCCCAGGTTTTCGAGAGCCCGGGTTCCGTCCTGAACCGGGCGGGAAGCTGGGGAAGATGGTGCCGTGGGGGGCGCCACATGAAGCCGGGGGGAGGGTTCCGGCCTCTGGAGGGTCGGGCCTCCCGCCTCCTGAAGTAGCGAGGAGGGCGGCACAGGCGGCACTGCGGGGTTCGGACCTGTTGGGAAAGGTCCTGAAAGGCCTCCGCCGTGACGGGGGGGAAAAGCGGAGGAACCCGACTCGGCGGGTGGAGTCCGGAGTCGTTAAATAAACTCCAGTAGCGATCTGCGGTCGCGGCAGGATCGTCCCTCCAGGGTTCGGAGGTCGGTGGGACCTCCGCCGAGGTGCCACCCGGAAGCAACCTTTCGTCCATGTATTGTTCGGAGTAGGTAGACCTTTGACAAAGGGCCCTCCTTCTAGCACCAATCTGTTATGGGAAACAACTTTTTATCGTGACCCTGGGGCGCACGGCGTAGGATCCGGGAACCGGAGGGTCGTCTCGGTATGGTTCGGGTCCGTCGACGTCTCCTGCTTCCGCTAGGCTCCGGGGGGCAGCGCACGCTCGGTCGTCGGGAACGAAACCTACAGCAAGGCGGGTCGGAGGGTGCTCCGCCCGACCCCTCCGACGCCCAAGTTAGCTCTCGTCCGTCGGCCGATGCCTCCGAATGTTTGAAGGGTTCAGAGTTCACTCACCTCCTTCAGCCTGTCTTACCCCTTCGGCTTAAATAGGTCGGACGGATGGCACACTTCCGGTTGCGTCTGCGGGTGGCGTACGGACCTGACCTCGCAGACCGGTGCCGTGGTCAACCCTGCGTGTAGTTGGGGCTAGGCAGAGGAGAAGCGACATCGGGCGATCAAATCACGGGAGTAAAGGAGCGCAGGAGGGGCGATGACGTCATCCGGATGTGATACCCAGGACCAGGTGTCACGTCATATTTAATACCCCTAACAAGTGTGCTCTAGTTTTAACCTCATAAAAGTTTTATTATTATTTTTTCTATTGATAAAAGAGGTACATAAAATATATATATATATATATATATATATATATATATATATAGATACCAACTGAGTTGGTACAAGTTTGGATCGAAGTTATATTGACAAAGTAAGCAGGACATGGTCAGCTTAGCAAGTGAGACATGTACAACGACTATATATATCAATTCCAGGTCTATTCATTAGTAATATAAGAAAAGTCAGTTGACCAAGCCAATTCCACGAGAAACCCACAAGGCAATCACCGTCCCTTTCAATACGTAAGAAAGTTATACGAGCAACGACGATCCGTCCAAGCAAACGAGGAGGACAGGCCATGATTCAGTAAATTGCCGAACCATGATGCATGGGAGATGTGATCATCAAACCTCTTTTTTTCTCTCTCGTAAAGTCCCGACCATCATTTCATCGGTCGCTAGTTTGGCGACCGTCATCGCTTACGTTCCAATCTCCCAGTCTTCGTGCTCAGGCCTCGGCTGCCGTCGAACATTCCATCCTCCATGGAAGGACAACACATACTAAAACAATAATTTTTTTGTCTTCTCTCAAGGACAACCCATAAGTTCCTAGAGAACTTTCATATCAGAGGAGACTCCCCTGCAACAGATCTAGGAGCTTTTTTTCTTGTCACAAAAAAAAAAAAAAAAGACATTGCCGGTCCATTGACAACATGGAGTCGTATTCCTGCGGGCACCACTCGACAAGCAGGGCGTTGGTTCGGACAGCATGCCATTGGCGTCAGAGATGCATTTTTCCAAATAATTATAGGGGAAGCCACGATATATCGGCGATGACTTGGTCCACCTAAACGACTCGATCAATTAGGAAGGGAGAATAGGTCCATGAACAGGAAGCTTCAGGTTATACAAAAAAAAAAGAAGGGGGCTTGGTGGAGCAGTGGTCGGAGTGCGCATGCTGAAAGCATCTGTGGCTTTCTAGAGCAGAAACTCCAATGGAGGCTGTGCTGGTTTACGGGCTCTTCCAGCTTCTGCTGCTTCTGACAGAAGCTGCTTCTGCAGAGTCACGGCGAGACGGCTGTCCGACGACGTGCGGGAATGTTGACATCCCCTACCCGTTCGGCATCGGCCCCGACTGCTTCAGGGAGGGCTTCGAGCTGTACTGCAACGAGACTGAAGCCGGCGTCGAGAAACCTTTCGTGTTCAACGTCGAGGTCATCGACATCTCGGTGCCGCTGGGCCAAGCGCGCTTGCTCAGTCCGGTATCGTGGCAGTGTTACAACACAAGCACCGATTCCAATTACTATTACGTGTGGGAAATGGATTTTGACGACACCCCGTACAGATTCTCCCATGTCCACAACAAGTTCACCGCCATTGGTTGCAAGACCCTTGCCTACATAGCAAGCCCTCGGGACAACAACAGCTACGAGAGTGGTTGTGTGTCCGTGTGCCACAACGAGGACAGCCTGGTTGACGATTCGTGCTCCGGCGTCGGCTGCTGCCAAACCTCCATCCCGGAGAACCTCACAGACTACAACATCCAGTTCGACGAAAACTTCAACAGCTCAAGCATCTGGGAGTTCAGCCCTTGCAGCTATGCCGTACTGCTGGAGGCCAGCTGGTTCGAGTTCCACGGGTCTTACATCACCACCAACCAATTGCAGAACAAGACGGATGGCTGGGGGCCGGTGGTGGTGGACTGGGCGATCAGAAACGAGACGTGCGAGGCGGCAATGCTCGACCAAAACTCTTACGCCTGCGTCAGCGCAAACAGTGTGTGCTCGAACCCCACCAACGGTCCTGGATATCTCTGTAATTGTTCGAGTGGCTACCGAGGCAACCCCTACATCCACAATGGATGCCAAGGTCTATTACCTATCCCCCTCCCGTCTCTTCTCTTTCTAAGTTCTATTTGGCTTTCCACGATTTGATCTGACACCGCCGACTATATTTTATTTGCAGACATCGATGAATGCCACTATAACGATAAAAATCCCTGCCATGGCATCTGCACCAACACACCCGGCGGCTATTACTGTTCCTGTCCGCGAGGCACACACGGCAACGCTTCGATTGCAGAGTGCACCCCAGACCAGAAACTTCCCTCGGCAGTGAAGGTGGCTATCGGTAAAGAGTCTCTTCCACCTTCACTCCAGTTGTGTCTTTCTTTGTCCAACATTTTGTGTCTAAATCCATCTTTTACGACTCTTTTTTTATTTTATTTTATTGCTGCATCGAATCCTTCTACAATCTGCATCGAATCCGGTGTCTAAACACCGGTTCTGTGTGTTTCTTGTTTTCCTTTTCCCAGAGGATGTCGGAGTGGCATGTATTTATGCAAAGTCAAGGGAAATGGTATTATTCTTCACCGGTCTAAAAAAATATTGCAAGTTTCTTGTCTCTGCATAAACACAGACTTGATATTATACTCGACAAAGTCACATGAGAAACTGCAGAAGCAAGAGTTAGCATGGAAAAGAAAAAAGCAGAGTGCAAATATTTTTGTGTGTTCCATGTCTTGTGTTTTCTAATAACCATTGAACCAAGAGGTTATTTTTTGGAAGAAGAAGAAGAAGAAGAAATAATAATAATAATTATTATTATTATCATTTCTCTTTTGCAGGTACCTCCGGCGGTCTAGCGTTTCTATTGCTATGTAGCATGTGCATCTACATGGTTTGTGTAAGAAGAAGATTTACCAAGGTTAAAGAAAGATATTTTAAAGAACATGGAGGCTGGGTATTGCTGGAAGAGATCAAGGGAAAACAAGGCGTTGCATTCAGGATATTCACAGAACAAGAAGTAGAACAGGCGACCGATGGGTTCGATGATAACCGGGTGCTTGGTCGAGGAGGACACGGAACGGTTTATAAAGGAGTTATGGAGGACAGCCAAATCGTTGCCATCAAGAAACCTAAGATGATCGACGAGAGCAGCAAGAATGAATTTGGAAAGGAGATGTTCATTCTGTCGCAGATCAACCACAAGAACATAGTTAAGCTCCTGGGTTGCTGTCTGGAAGTGGAGGTTCCGATGTTGGTCTACGAGTTCGTCCCCAACGGGACCCTGTTTCATCTCATCCACGAACGCGACAGGACATCTCCCATCCCCTTGGGCACCCGCCTGAGGATCGCTTGCGAGTCTGCCGATGCTCTGGCTTACTTGCACTCATCGGCTTCACCGCCGATCATTCACGGAGACGTGAAGCCCTCCAACATACTCTTGGATGAGAACTACATGGCAAAAGTTTCGGATTTCGGGGCTTCGAAGCTGGTACCCAAGGATGAAGACCAGTTCGCCACCTTGGTGCAAGGGACCTGCGGCTACTTGGATCCCGAGTACCTCCAAACATGCCAATTGACGGACAAAAGTGATGTTTACAGCTTCGGCGTGGTTCTTCTGGAGCTACTGACGGGTAAAAAGGCACTTTGTTTTGAAGGGTCCGAAGAAGAGAGGAGCCTCGCATCAAATTTCATTTCGGCCATGAAGGAGGATCGACTTCTTGAGATCTTGGACGGCCAGGTAAAAAGCGAAGGGGATATGGAGCTAATACAAGAAATCAGCGAGCTTGCAAAACGATGCGTGAACGTTAGGGGAGAAGAAAGGCCGACGATGAAGGAAGTGGCAGCGGAGCTCGACCAGTTGAGAAAATCTAAGCTGCATCCATGGATGATACCACACAATGCCGAGGAGGCCGAGAGCTTGCTCGGTGAAGCATCAAATGACCATGGATTAAATTATAATGAGATAGATCCGACCACCAGGTATGCTACTGAGAAAAGATTGGCATTCGATATCGAATATGGAAGGTAAATTTACAGCGCCCAAGAACATCATCATCGATCACTTTCTGTGGGGCTTAAAATGCATGCATCTGGAATGAACACTTTTTGTCTCGATTGCACTCGTGATTAGTATGCCAGAGTAATAAAATTCTTCTATTTATTTCCCCCGATCTCAACCATGATGGATGCAGTGTTCACGAAGAATCAACGAATTCAATCCAAAAAAACCCAAAACCCTACGCATTGTTGGGTTTCTATTGCTATCACCAACGCACATTGATATTAAATCACAGCAACCGAGAGCAAAATGGCAAAAATAGACTCTACGAGCAAAGCTGGTTTCAAGTCTCGATACACCCTCGATGCTTTCGGTTGTAGACATGAAGACAGAGTGATCTAGCATAAATTTGAGAATTCATGTGACAATTTCACCAGACCTCAACAATTCAACAATTCATGTGATGATGCTATCTATAATACGAAAAACAACTTTAATGTCAAAATCTAAAACCAAATAACAATAGATCTAAATAATATTATGATACGTACCTTTAATTATTGTTTAGAGAAATAACCCTTTATCTAATCTATATGCACATTATCGTCGGATCTGAAATATCAATTTGCAAGGAGAACTAGACTCGTCTTCTCCTCTCTTTCAATTCTTTCATAGGACCAGTTAGATTGATGGTTAGGGAGATTGAGAGAAAAATTATAATCTCTCAACTCTCTTATTTCTTCTCCTCATATTCTTATGTTCCCTCTTCTCATTTTTTATATTCCTAGAGGTCCTGTCTATTTATAAGTGATAACAAAGGATCTAGAATAAGATACTAGGAGATTTCCTCCTATCAAGGCATCCCCTAAAGAATTCTATTTTAATTAGACTTTTTTCATATTAGTCAATAACCATAATCAAAATCCAATCATATCCTTAGTACATCTTATCTAATTAAATAAGATCACATAATCTAATATTCTGAACTAATGCAAAACACACGAGGCATGTTTGAGAAGGAAAAACTTTTCTGCCTTCTCGGCAGAAACCAAAGGCTCGATAAAGGTTGCGATGACTCAGGTTTATCTAAAAAGATGATGAGAAAAAGTACTTCTAAAAAACTCCTAATATGTTTTTGGCAACGAACGACTTTAGATGATGGAATTGTCCGCAGAGAAATGAAGCCTTCCATGCCCCTTCGTTAGGATGGTGCAATCGCTCGATACACTTCGTTAGGACAACTTCAATCTCCGAGACTCCAAGTTGCATGAAACAGAGTCATTTACCACCCTCAGACACAAAGACACTGGCCATGCTCTGGCCACATCATTGAGATTAAACAAGATGAGACTTTGGCCATGCAAGTTGTGAAACACCAATATTAAACAGTTTGTTAGAAAATAACAAGCACATCATTGAGATTAAAGCACTGAAATACTATTAGCAATATTTGAGGTAAGGTACCACCATGAATATTCTCAGACTCCACAAAAGGCCTATATTACAAAACTGGAGCAAATAATGTAAAAAGTCATCATTTCCATACTTTTTTTTCTCAAAATATATCTAGTGAGACATTCTCTTACACATTACAGGTGTAAAGCACAAAAAGATCTATCGATAATAAAACAACTACTATTTATTTTCTTTTTTTTTTTAAGCACATGCCAACTACTATTTATTTTCTTCGATCTTCGAAATTTTTATTTTCTATTCTTCTATTGTGCATGTGATGTTCTGTCCAGGTTTCCAACACTACACCCAGGCCGAGCTTACATGCTCTGTAGGTGTGCACTTGACGTGAAGACCCAAGGGCTACACCTAAGTTGAGTTTACACGCTCTCTAACTATGCACTCTGCATGAAAACCCAAGTGTTGCAACTAGGCCGAGCTTATATGCTCTCTAGTCGTGCACTTGGCGTGAAGACTAAAGGACTACACCTAGGCTGAGCTTACATGCTCCTTAGCCGTTCGCTTGATATGAAGGCATGAGGGATGCACCTAGGCTGAGCTTATACACTCCCTATCCATGCACTTGGCTTGAAGACCCGAGGGTAGCACCTCGGATGAGTAGAGTTAAAATGGACTTGCTCCCGAGCTAAGCACCTCAATGTGAAGCTTTGAGAGATGCACCTTGGTCGAGCTTACATGCTCCTCCTTATCCGTGCACACAATATGAAGACCCAAGGGATGCACATATATCAAGCTTACATTGCTCCCTAGTCATGCACTCGGCATGAAGCCCCAAGGGCTGTACATAAGCCGAGCTTATACACTTTATAGTCGTGCACTCGATATAAAATCCCGAGAGATGCACCTAGGCTGAATTTCCATAATCCCTAGCCGTGCACTTGACATGAAGCCTCGAGGGCTACACCTAGGGCGAGCTTACATGCTCCCTAAATGTGCACTTGGCATAAAACTTGAGGGCTACACCTAGGCCGAGACTATGCGCTCCCTAGCCATGCATCTCGACGTGAAGACCCGAGGATTGCACTTAGGCCGAGCCTACGTGCTCCCTAGTTATGCACTCGGTGTGAAGACCAGAGACCTGCACCTTGACCAAGCTTACACATTTCCAAGCCATGCACTCAGCATGAAAACACGAGGCCTGCACCTTGGTCGAGCCTACGCACTCCTGAATTGTGCACCTCAACATGAAGATCCGAGATTTGCACCTCAGCCAAGCCTATGCGCTCCCAAGCCATGCACCTCAGTATGAAGATTTAAGAGTTGCACCTCAGTTGAGGTAACATATTTCCCAAAGATATGCACCCCAACAAGGTTGCTCATCAAGAGAAATGCACAAAAGATGCACCTCGAAGCCCCCTTTGAGAAACACGAGATATGCCTTTATGGGAGAGAGAAAATGATAGAGGATATTTTGGTACCGTATAGCTTGCAGCAACCTTAGATCACACATGGCACCACTCTAGCCAAAGTAGCACATCAAAGCGTTTGATATGCCACATAGTGTCATTTGAGCTTGGAAGGTCGCCATGTGCTCTCTAGGGTCGAAAGTGTCGCCAAAAGCCTCTAGCAGGTTTGAGAGGCGAAAATTGATCGGAAATGACTCCTCTTGAATATCTTAGGCGAAGGGAAGCATCCCGAGACATGGTCACTAGCCTCACCCTTTGACTATTAAAACTCCCATTATATCTTTTTAGGGCACTGGTTCACTAGTCACAATCCTGCCTTGAGTGAGCCAACCATTGAATCCATCGAAATGAGTGTCCAACTTTGGAAAGGCTAAGGTGATGTGGTGGAGCAAGGGAGCACTACACTCCACCATTGAGAAGCGTTGAGTCTCCAATTTGCCCCTTGACTGACTGGGGGTGGTCTTGGCGCACTGAGGGTGGTTCAATCAGGATAGCCCCGAGAGGTGTGGGAAAAAGCGATGGCTGGACCACTGACTATGATGGAACGGGCACCATTGATCGAGCCAACTGGGGCAAGAGAGGAGTGACGGCTCGTATCATCCCAACGAGTGTCTACACCTGATGCCAGGTTATCAATATTTATACATATCGAAACGATCGGGAGGTACAATAGCTAACGATGACAATCAGTATCTCGCACCGTATGATCGTGTAGACGATCGACCCGTTTGTCCCTCACGGCGTGGGTCAATCCGTCTAAGTTCCTACGGCTTAGTGCTGACTCATACAATCCCGTGCGACATGAATTATAAACGGCTGTCACATACACCATCCCATCGAAGTTTCAAAGATCAACTACACTTGCGTATAAAAAAAAAACAATTGCAAGGAGTAACGCAACGATAAACGAGTACATTTGGAATCTTGCCCTTGTTCCCTCGTACCTCTCCGGTGAGGGAAATGAAAGCAATTACGACCGCTCTATATCAATTAATAACATCATATCAGTCTATTATTATTGTTAATTTAAGATTAAGCATATGAAAGCGATAATTTAGACTCATCAAATAAACGAGTTTTCCTATCGATTCGGACCATAACTTCGTTTATTCACCCATTTGCATCGTTCTCTCATTTATACGGCTATTTGGTCAAATCCACTTGACCATCCAACACCAAACTCCCGTACAAACCCAGTCATGACGCGACAAGCATTGAATCCCGGGAGGTTGCCGACAACCACAACCCCCCGCGGCGGAGTTCGCCTGTGAAGTCCGAGACACAGTTCCCCCTTCGCGCAAATGTGGCTCCCATTACGTCACCACAGTCGTTGTCAGTCGAATCGGATAAAGACCGTTTCCTGTCTCGACCGTGACGCGGCCGCCTCACCAAACTCGTTCCCTTCCGCCCCTCTCTTTATAAACACAAAATCACATATATGTCCCTCTAACATTCTTGATTTACGTATTTACATATATCATAAATCATTTTAAATAATTTATAATTAGCCTTCCAGATTTTGATCTCATTTCATAATGCATCTTATTTAGCCTAAGCTCTATTCTTAATCACACTTAAAAAAAGATTCAATTTCTCGTCGATCTATTTCCAATAAAATGAAAGAAAAAATTATTATGATGAGAGATTAAAAAATATTATATAGTACTCAATGATATATATATATATATTGAAAAATCCTAATATAATTTGGGGTTTAATTAGAAAGAAGAAAAAGTGAGGAGCTATTTGTATGTATGAACGGTGAGGGGGGATGGATGCAAAGATCCATTCCATTAATCGGAAGCTTCAAGCGACAGAAGCTGGACCATCTTCCCCTCTCCTTCCGTCGATGCCGACGTGCTCCTCTTCGCGATAAGGGAAAAGGATAACCCTAAATCCCGCCGACCCCGGCTCTTTCTCTGACGGATTCCTCGTCGGATTCTCGAACGCGACGTCGAATCGAGGCGTGGGTTCGATGCGGGATTGGGGATTCTAGGGTTGGTCCGCTTTCGTTGCGCCCCCGGCCGAGTCGGACTAACATGCGCTCGATTCTGTCGAGATGTTCGTCCGTGAAGGGGCTGAGCGGTAGGAACGGCGACGGGAGCGGCAGGACGCGGCTCTACCTGAATGTTTATGACTTGACGCCGGTGAATAACTACCTGTACTGGTTCGGGATCGGCGTCTTCCATTCTGGGATCGAAGGTATGCCGTGCCTGGTCGGAGATTTAGGATCTGGGAGTTTCTTTGTGCAATATTTCCATCTCATACGATTACTGTTTTGTCGTAATTAGTGATGCTAAAAAATTCCATCTTTCTGGATCTGTGCTTTTGTTGGAAGCATTTCGTGGCGATAAAGTTTGTTGAATTGCTGAAGATTTTGTGGCAAACAGATCTGCCCGATGACTGTTGAAAGGGCGCAGTATTATTCACCATAGTCAATTTCCTAGTCGGTCTGTGGTTTACTGTAAGATTCTTCGGTCACTGCATGAGCTTTGTATTGGTTCGATTCAGGTAGCACATTGCTTTGCAAGCCTAGCAATAAACTGTCACTGAGAAAATGTTGCAGCACCATGAATCTTTTATTTCTCAGCCTCGTCTTTTACTGTGTTGAGTAGGTAATTGTGAATCTTGGTGAGTCTACTTTAGTGCTGCGGTTGTTCATTCTCTCAACGTGTCATTTTAGAAAGCGACCTTATTGATTCTCTAGTGTTGTCTTGTTTTAGACTTGACTTTGAAGGGAGACAATTCTGGCTATTTATTTTCTGACCTACCAGACTTCATCCTGTTAACTTGTGACCGTGGAGGATAGAGGAAGTTTTTTTTTTTTTTTTTTTTTTGTGTATTGGTGAAACTTGCACAATAAACAACTTTGTTCGCCCATATTTGCTGCTTTACATTGATCTCATAGCTGCTTGTTTGTATGCTGTCATCTGTTTAGAGAGCCTTCAACAACTTGTATGCTTTTGTCACAAATATGATTGCCTTTTGCTTATAGTTCATGGCATGGAGTATGGATTCGGAGCACACGATTACTCTTCTAGTGGAGTATTTGAGGTGGAACCGAAAAGCTGTCCTGGTTTCATCTTCCGACGGTCTGTGTGGTTGGGTACCACTGATATGTCTCGTTCAGAATTTCGTGTGTTTATCGAAGACCTAGCTGGAAAATATCATGGTGACACCTACCACTTGATCATCAAGAACTGCAATCATTTCACTGATGAAGTTTGCATGCGTTTGACAGGCAAGCCCATTCCAGGATGGGTAAATAGACTTGCCAGATTAGGTTATTATCTATCTCGAAACATGTTCTCTCTTCTCGGGGGGTTTTTTTTTTCTTTCAAAAGTAGTACTAATTTGTGTGATGATTGGGAAATTTCAGGGTCATTCTGCAACTGTATTCTCCCAGAGAATATTCAGGTTACAGCAGTTGGACAATTACCTGCTAATCCAGCTTATTCTGGTGAGTTTGTATACCTTTGCCTGTTTTGTGGTTTGGTTTTCCTGCTACTGCAACCATCGCTAGAAGTCTTTGACTAGTAGAGTGCTATGGCAAACAAGAATAACATCAAAAAAATAACTGAATCCTAGACATATTGTATGATAAGTCAGTCAATTCAGGGTATTCTACATGGGTCTGATTTCCATCGTTCAGCTCAATTGAGTTGATTTGAAGCCTATGGTCAGCCATGTCTATTATTGTTTCAAGTCAAGGTCGTCTTCGCTTGTCTTCTTGTTCTCTGTCTTCCCCTCGTGGCTCTTTACCACTTGAATTTGCTCATTTCACTTGGTGCATCATAGAAGTATGCATGGATCAGCTACCCAAGTTTCCCCTTTCTATGCTCACTAATACTACCTTAAATCTTCACTAGAGTTCGATAAAGTGTTTGTTATATGTTTCCTTTTCAGTGTCACATAAGTAACTATCAAATTTCTTTGTTTACATGTTTTGTTTCAGAAGATTGTTCAGATTCATACGCTTCATCATTGATGGATGAAAGTGATGAAGAAGATGCAGATCACCACCTTCTAAAGAAACCAAACGGTGATTTTGTGCATTCAAATGATGTGCCATTAATGATTGGTAGAGATGACATCTGACTTCTTTGTGTGCTTTCTTATCTTTGTCTCTGTTTCTAATGTAACCACTAAAGTTACTGTACAATATCCTTTTCCTATTAATCTTCTTGGTGGCTAATGTTGCAAAGTTTTCACATACTGTATTATGGGACTAGTGTGTGGTGTTCCAATATATGAAGCTTGGAGCCTGGTCTGGTTTTCTGCAGGTCTCTGCATGCATAGTGCTGGCTGGGCCTTTTAAGTCTCTGAATGGCAATTATCCTACTGCATCTGTTTATGACTACCTTGATCTAAAAGATGCAAATTACAGTATGTATAAATTTAACTATTAGACATGACGCAAAGAAATCAAATAACTTAATTAACATGCATCTTAATATAACAGTGATAATAAAGCATCATCTACTACTTGCCTGGTTTACAAACTGCATCGCTGGCTCCTGGTTCAGATCATAATGCATTGCGAACGTTTCTCTCCAAGGAGATATTGTCTCGCTTGGTAGCAGTGCCATTTGTGTCAAAGAACAATGGGAACATCATCGTGAGAAACACTATATTTGCACTATTGACTTACGGTAAATGATCATGGAATAATTTACCTGGGAAATCCGTGGATGAGGAAAGCAGCTTAAGCTTTAATTCCTAACATATCCATTGCTTCATGCAGCCAAAATCACGCACCAGATTGATACTTTACAAGTAGCAGAAAATATTAGTTAACTGCTAACGAAGAAGTAAATATTCTTCATCTGTCCCTTAACAAGGTCACACATTCTTAATGGATGGTGAATAAACACTGGTTATGGATGAACTCCATGTTTTCCATACAAATTTGGCTATCAAGAATTAGTAGAGAATCAAAGTGAATCCCACGAGAGAAGCACTACTTATGGGATGTGTGACGACATATTCATGGTGCATATGTTAACACATTTATCACATCACGCATACTATGATGATTAATAATTGGTTCTTTCGTATTAAGCAAGGGGATTGAGCCAACTATGACCTCACCCTAGCAAGTCGTTCCCTTATCTCATCTAGGTCTTCATCCTCTGCACCACCGTCGGCAACAGCTTCACGCTGAAAATATTAGCGGCACAATAGTTTCAGCTCTTGTGAATGTCACTAAGAAACTGCTTGGTCCATGCATACCTCTTCAACAGCTGTGCTCACAGAAGGTTGCTTTATCTTCTCCTTCCTAACAGCATCTGGTAGCTGTGAAGCGGTTTCACCTGCTATTGCAGCAAGCACCTTGTCCACTTCCTCTTCTATTTCCTCCTCTATGTCCTCAGAGTCCAAAGCTGTATCAACAGCATCATTCACCATTTCCTCCATCACCCCAGCCTAAACACAAAATACATGTAGAATGAGAATGAAGCAGCTAGACAATATCTGCAGGGCACCAATTACTGCTGAAGAGCAGAATGTTAGGCCACACATGAATAAGTAGAAATCATTAGCAACTTTTTGATGCCATGCAATTCGTATATTAGTTGTAAAAGCCAACATACGAAACTTATTAAGAAGCATATCTGGTGTGGTCAGCATAACTATCTTTACAATTGTACCGAGGTAAAGGATATGGCTTTAATATGTAAAACAGAGTTGCATGACATCAGAAATCTCTGCGATCAGCAGCCAAGCAAGTGCCCTAATATCAAGGAATGCGACCAACCCTAATGTGGTTTATTTCAATACCGATACAGTTCAGAATTTCATTGCAGTATATACAACATAAGCGGTAGTCTAATAGATACTTCTTGGAGAAGGGGAAAAAAAATTCCGGTGCACTACCAAGCACAATTTTAGGATATGTAAAGGCAGCCATCATCTCTCCAGAACCAAATATGAGAATGCTTCATTAGATGGAAAACTAGAAAGTATCAAATTTAGTTTCATTATAATTGTGATCACTGTAAAGATTTCTCCTCAAATGTAAAGAATTAACATTTCTCATAATGGCGAGTAATCATGATTGCTCAGGTTCCATCCCAATGAGACTTTCTATATTATTCTACACAAATGGATATGTTAAATTTAAACAAAAAAAGGTTTTTTAAAAAAAGAGCACAAAATCCAATATATTAAAGATTACCAGAAATATAATGATGATGCAGTAAGAAAGCAACAAAGTGAGCTATGTTCAGTGAAGGTGCTGACAAGATCCTTAGACAAATGCAAAAAATAAACTAATCAGAAATGAAATAACAATGTAAATATAAAGGCTCTCTAGCGACAAGCAGTAATCAATATACAATGAATATTCAATGCTGCAAACTCAACTACATAACAGTTGGTAATAATAAAGGGCAACTCATCAAGCATATTTCAAGCAAGGATTTTAATTTCGAATAATACCGCCCGTATCGGGTGGTGCCATCGATTGGGGCTGTTTTTGCGGTGATGGTCGATTTTGACCGTCGCCGCCCACTACCGAGTGGTATTAGACGAGGGAGAAGAAAGAAGAGATAGAAGAAAAGGGAGACCCTAGAGATCCAACACCGCTCTCCCTTGACGATCCAGATCCGTCGCCGCCCTTCCTCGTCGGACGCTACAGATGATGTCGCCTCCTCGTCTGAGGCGACGAGGCCTAGGCGTTGTCAATGACTTATGCTCATCCGCGCAGGGAGAAGCCTCGACGACATCGCGGGGAGAAGGAATTGAGAGTCGTCAAGGCGACGTTTCTTCTCCCCACGCAGGCAGAAGAAACGAGGCGACGAGGCGGCACCTCATCGCCCTTTTTTGTGTGAGAAGGAAACCTCAGTTTCTTCTCCCCATGCAGGCAGAAAAAAATGAGGCGACGCCGACGTCATCCTTTTTTTTAGTTTTATACATATACATGTATATATAGATATATATATATACATATATATATATATACATATATATATATATATATATACATATACATATTGAATGATGCACCGACATGTACCACTCGGTATACTCATACCATACTATACCGAACTGAGCTCGATGCTCCGGTACAGTACGAAATTACGATCCTTGATTTCAAGTAGAATTATCCAAACCTTTACACTATATCATGCATGCCATTTAATTTGGACTATTGCATTTCTTAATTTAGTTAGGAAAGGAAGAAGAAGAACATCAAAATGAATACCTTAGTCATTTCTTTGCTAAATTCTTGCATTGTGGCAGCCACCTCAGGAGCTTTCATAAGATTATTAACAAGTTTCATAACCTCAGCACTCTTTGATAGATGGCCAACTGTCCTAGCCGTTGCTGAAAATAGAACCACCAACAGACAATATTTAAAGTAAGAAACACAAGCATTGTTAGCTTGTTATATATGGAAGAACAGAAAGTTAAAATATCCAGAAAAAAAAAATTTCTTATCATTGGTTGCATAAACGGCCTTCCATCAATTCTAATAATTAATTTGCATAAACAATATTTCCTTGCTGTTGAACAATTTTTTACAAGCTTCATATCTAGAAAAACAAGTACATCATCTAGGTGCCTAACAAACAAATGCTCTAGAAAAGTCCAGTAGAATCCCATACAAGAAGGCAATGCATACTAATGCATTTTTATATGTCTACTCTAGTGCCAATCAACTTAGAAGTACTGAAGTAGTAAAACTATTCCCTTCTATTTACCAAAGTATTGCACAGTGCAATAATATTTCCTCGAGTTGATTTTAGATAAGCTACATCACGTGAGAATATTCTTAAGCAAAGAATATTAGTCCCTAACATTTCTATTTAGACTCTTTTCCTATCATTTGATTATAAAAATAAAGAATGGAAAAGAGGTAATTTCCTGGGAATTGAATTATCCAAGGAGAGAAAAACTTTGCATACTAGATCATTATCATACTCCTAGAAGTTCTCTTTGTATGTTTATTATACTTACTTTCCCTTTATAATATGTTAAAAATGCTATATGGATGTTTTGACCAAATGACAATAAGACAGGAAAAGTGCCTTTGGATGCAATAAACAATCATCAATGGTTCAATCTCATCTAGTCGACTGTATGAGTGGGAGCTGTACAAAAATTCTTTTACTGAGATAGTATAATAGCCTACATACCTCAAATTGGTTAATGAAGGTCGTGTAGGCCTCTGGATTTTATACAGTAAACTTGAATACATGAAGATACACATAATGGATGAAATAATCTTCCCAAAAGATACATGTCTTCAAAGAATATAGGAAACTTTTACAAATGCTAGAAGGGTGTTATGAGAATTAACAATATTATATGAACACAAACATTTATATTCCACTGCTGTAATAGAAAGAAGCTACACAAATACAGACAGAACTACTGTAATTTGTGATTGATACAGAAGCTAGGCCCCACAGTATTGTGCCATATCATTAGCTCATATTAAATTCTAAAGTGGAAACAGGCAAGTAATAGGACAAGTTTTTTCCCAGCCCTAGTTCTGATGATCTGATGAAATGATTCTCTTTCTCTGGCTGTAGGGTATCAAACAAAGTTTCGTAATGGAACTCTTATCCATTGGACTTCTCTGTGATCATAAGTCCCTATACATGTTTCACATAAGAAATGTCATTGAACATAAGAACCATATCTATTTTGTGGTTAGGAAGGAAGCTACAAAGCAAGCCATGTTTAATATTAGTGTATTGCTTATCAATTTCAAATGAAAATTTTCATCCAAAAATGCATCAAGAGGTTACTGTTCTATAGTCCATACCAACAAGTTCACCAAGGTGCATGGAGACCGAATTCAATTGTGCCTTATTTTCATAAAGATGGTTCACAGCTCGCCTTGATCTCACAATTTCTTTAGCAAGAGCCTGCATCACAAGGCAATGGTAATCAACAGTGTCAAAATAACTCAGCTTCCAATATACATATATACATACATATATATATATATATATGTGTGTGTGTGTGTGTGTGTGTGTGTGTGTGTGTATATACATATACATATACATATACATATATACATATATACATATACATATATATATGTATTCATATATATTATTGATGCTCTGAAACATGTATCTTAGTATGCATGTTTTCTTTGCAGATAGTGGTCTTATTATAAGAAACTTGGATCTTTACTGTATATCACAGCCTGGTATTTACGAGAAACTCCTAGGTTGTTGTCTTAGCATATTCTTAACTAATATCTGATGGCTAACCCTTTAATCAATTATATCAGAGCATACTATGTTAGGAAAATATAGATAAAATATTTGAGTGGCCTGCTAGTCATGACAAAATAACTTATGATATTTGCAACCAAAGCACAACAGAATTAGTAAGTCCCTGATGAACACAGTATATATTGCACACAACAACTAAGTATTTCATGGCAAGTCTATAATGACAGACTTGTATAAAATAAAAGACATAAAATTTAGCCACATTCAGGTTCCCAATCAATTACTTCCTCAAGAATTTATGAAAAAAGTCCAATTTGTGCATATTCTTACCACCAGTAATGCAGAAATCTCTGCAGAACTGACACATGCAAAACTGAGAACGAGTACGCAAAGAGATATATGACATATTTCTCGAGAGGGGATGAGAAATATGATCAGCATAATTAGATCGAACGATCGAAGCAACGATCATAGATACTAAAAACTCTCACTATCAGTTAGGAACCAATTCATCAAACTAATCCAAAAAACTACATTAGGAGAGAGGAGGAGGAAGAGATCGGAGTTGATCCGACCTTTGCCGAAGCCATGTCGTTCCTTTTCGCGGCATCCTTGATTGCCTTCTGCACGTTCTTCTCCTCCCTCTGCACATCTGCAAGACCAATCAACTCTTTTAAGAAATCGAAACTAATTGATCAAGAGAACAAGGGGATGTACGTTCCTCGGATCTGGCGCTCGATGTTGCGGCACTCTAGGCGGAGCCGGCGCTGCCATTCGCGGAGCTGCTGTTGGGGATTGGGCTTCGGCCGCAGCAGATTCTTCACCGTCTCCATCTCCTTCCCCCGCCGCTCCTCCTCCTCCTCTCGGTGATCTTTTTTCACTGACAACTCCGGAGAAGAGCGATCGATTCAGGCTGAGATCGAATCGGTTCTGTTCCGTTTCTAGGTCTTCTTTGTCAGCGTCCCGATTGGTTTTCTAGGCGCGAGAAAAAGCAATAAGAAAAAGGGGAAAAAAAAACCCCTTTCTATGATATCCAAATAATTAAACCATAAAACTACCCGCGGGTTTACCTGCCTATTTTTGGATTAAGCCGATGGAACCCGCCAATCACGAAACAGGTAGAATCCAGAATTGCTCTAGTAGCCTCTCAGAAACATTCTCACCTGGACCCGGTTGCCATGTCATCTATGACAGGTCAACTACTAAACTCGATTTTTCTATAAATAATTTGTCTACCTGTCTGTCACCGACACGTCGCCTCTCCCGACCTTGTGGCAATCAAAGGGCCCCACATCATTGATTCGCCAGTGCTTTTCTCCAACATAAATATTATTCTTCCAGATTTAGTGATTATATGAAATTGATTGATTAGTGTTTGAATAGCAAAACCAAGAACAAACACTGCAATATCCGTGATTGACCGAAGGAAAATGAAGGATGACTTCACTAGGTTTACAATAAGAAAATTAGCTTCGAGTAACAAGTAAACTATCACAGTACACGCAAATAGACGCAGCTCAAAGTCTCACGCAGGTCAAACGCTCACAAGAGTGGCACTCGTACAATCAACCCTGTCGAAGTGCGACCTAGGAACGCAGCGCACGACCACCGGCGCGCAGTAGGCCTGCAGCTTATAGTGCTTCTTCACCGCCCCCACCACAAACCTAGTCCTCGCCCTCGCCCTCACCTCCAGCTCCACCTCCCCGGCCGACTCGTTGCGCGCCAGGTTCTTCTCCACCGGGCGTAGCAGCGGCGTCGACTGTGCCGTTGCGCTCACGGTGATCGTCTGCACGTAATGACTGGGCTGGTAGAACGGGGCGACCTTGGAGATGGCCACCATCTGCCCGCCGTACCACACCGTGACCTCCATGGCGTCGTAGTACACCGAGACCCTGGTGTTGCGGTTGTAGGACCGGAGCCTGAGGTCGAAGACGGCGTTGAGCGCGTGGGCCTTGATGTTGAAGCCGCGGATGCGGGCGTCGTCGATGGAGTACTCGATCGGCTTGGGGCGGAGGGCGAGCCAGAAGACGAGGACGACGAGGCCGACGAGCACGATGAGGACGAGGGCGGTGATGGCGACACACCGCATGCTTCCTTGCCGCCAGGGTAGGGTGGCCGGCTGGCTGGAGGGGACCGCCGTGGTTAGCGCCACCGCCGGGTTGTCGGGGGTCATGGTGGTGAGGGCGGTGGGCGTTGAGGAAGAGCGGAGAAGAAGATGAGGTGACAGGGTGGAGGGTTGCGTGACCGGTGATCACAAGCTGTATGAGAGCGGCATAATTTCAAAGCTTCATAAATGGGTGAAGATAGCGGCTCGCTCGTTTGCTTTTGGCTTTGAGCGGTTGTCCTTGAAATCCTTCATGCACACTCCAAGAACAAGACTGTGTTAGCAGTGGTAGAGAAGTGCACAGTGCACCTCATTTCTCTTGATCAAAACATGTGATGTGTTGATCTTATGATACATTTTCTTGCTATTTGTCCATGTTAATTTGGATATTTGACGATGGAGACACAACAGGAGAAATAATAGGAGACTTTCATTGCAAATATCACATGAACATATCTCTCACTATCAAGTAGCTCAGCCTTTGCCTGATTCTTTGTCCCAAACTCCATGCTTAAAATTGTCCCAAGTTTTCTAGTATCCCTTCTGATTGTCCTCCTCTCTTGCGTCCCAAGGCATTCTCTTGTGAGTTAGACTGATGGGACACACAAAAGCATAACTCTATCTAATCATATAAATAGCTTAATAAATCAATTATATACAGAGCAAAATTTTAGAAAAATTTTATAAGTTATACAAATTTTTTAGATAGCATCCCAAGTTTAAAAAATTTTCATAGAGCATCTCTCTTCATGTGAATAGACTATTTTACTCCTAGTAAATTTTTTTTTTTAAAAAAAGAACTCATCGTTACCTCAGCCAAGTTTATTGTTTTCATCTACAACCCTCGGAGAGGACTCTCATCAACGAGGCAAAAAAAGGACAAAATGACCAATATAGATAAAATAGTTATTTAAAAAAAATTCTATAAGAATTTTTTAAAGTTACGATGCTATATAAAAAATCATTAAGAGTTTATATATATATATATATATCCACTTGAATGGCGAGAACAAATAATATAATTATAATAATTCATTTATTACAAGCTTTAGAAAGACAACATAAAGGGGAAAAGATTGAATGCACTTGCTTACCTGAGTAAACAAAAGCAACTCAAGTTCATATTAATAGCACCCATTAAGAATGCTTATTAATTCATATTTATCATTATATTTTGTCTAATCCTTCACCTTGGTGTTGTTATTGTTGCTACTATTCCCACAGAAGTATCCCCTGAGGGCCCTGGGAAGGTAAACCGGAAGCAGAAACCCAAAGAGATTGAAGGCCCAAAAGGCCAAATTGGCCACGGCGAGCGCGCGCCCCGCGAGGAGCCGCCGCCCTACCCCGTGCTCGCCCTCCGCCTTCCCGACCTCGCTCGCCAGCCAGTCGACGATGGTGAATAGCCGCTTGGAGTTGTAGAAGATGGGCACGAAGGCGCGCATCGGCAGCGAGAAGCGGCCCGAGAAGGTGACGCCCTCGAGGAAGACCTGGGCGGCGAGGAGGAACACGTGCGGGGCGGCGGCCATGATGCCCTCCTTGTCCCCCGCGAGGACGCCGTCCAGGATGTAGGCCACGGGGAGGAGGAGGCCGACGACAGCGCCGACGGAGACGTAGGCAGCGAGAAGGCGGTTGCGGGCGCCGAAGACGGGCGGGTCGGCAGCCGCGCCCGGGGGACCGAGAGGCGGGAAGGCGGTGGCGGAGAGGAGGAGGAGGTAGACGAAGGAGAAGAGGACGAAAGCGAGGTCGGTGGCTGGGACCATGCCGCTGGCGGCGAGGACGGCGACGACGGCCAGGGCGTTGAGGTGGCGGAAGGAGAGGAAGCGACGGCGGCGGGGGGCGTGGGGCGGAGGGCGGGTGAGGCGGTCGTCCTCCTCCTTCGGGAGGCGGATGTCGCCGCCGCCGGTGGGGCCTACACCGCCGGACATCGTGCGCCTTCTGTCGGATCGCTCCTTGCTGATCGAAAAATGGGATTTTGATGGTAAGGTTCGCGCAGAGAGTGGATCGGTGACAGGCTAAATCGTAGGAGGAAAGGGAAAAGGAAGCTCTTTCAGGTGATCGGAAGGAAGCGGCGAGCAGATGGAGGAAGATGCGGTGACGGAGAATTAGGTCTGCCGACTGCGTCGTGGAATCGAGGGGACTTGCGTTGTGGAATCCACCGGACCGCGTGGTATATCCTAAGCCAAGCACGTTTCGTCGACCGCACCCGCCAAATATACGGATATAATTAAACATTTTTTAATTAGTTATAAATCAATATAATCGAACGATTTTTATTTTTGAAACAGCATGTCTCCTTTTTTATTTATTTATTTATTTTCTAGGCGCTTTGCTCTGCGTATGAAACGTAAAAGCCACGTTGCGCTTATCAAACGTGCTTATCAAATTTGATAGGTATTTTTAATTGATACTTACGGCAACCAACATTTCTCCCTCTTTTTATCCAAAGAGTCCTTAATTCAACGTCAACAACTAACGGAATCTCAATTAGTGATGAAAAGGGTAGCTTAATCTCAACAATAATTTCTTTTAATGATATCAAAGATATATACTCTGCAGACAAGTCTATACATGTATACTATAGATTGATTGATGAATATATTTATCTCAAATTTGTTTCATGAAAATTATATAACAGAAATAAACTAATTTCATAATATAAAAGATAAATTAAGATCGTAATCTTTATTATTTAAGATAATCATTATAATATACTATCATAAATTTTATAGTTTAAAATTATAATAATATGTTATTGAAATATCAAAAAATCATAATAACCTTATCATGATTTATTTTCCTCGATAATATTGTTTCTAACACTGTTTCGACTCCGTGTGCCCTCTCTCTTCTTCTGTTTCGCCTCCCTATGCGCCTCTCGCTTCTTCGTTCTTGTCCTCGGAGAGAGTGAAGGAGCGAAGCAACAAGAAGGGGGCCGTCTCTTCTTTCTACCGATAGAGGCGGCGAGGGAAAGGGCTGAAAGGTGTGTTTTCTTCTTCTTCTTTTTTCTTCCCGACCTGTTCTTGGCTTCAATAGTTGCACCTTTTTTGGCGCATAGGTTTGCTGTTCCGTTGTCCTGTTCTTGGTTACGTTCGAAAGAAAGATGAGAATTCGTGTTGTTCTTTAGTAGCGAATTAAGCCATTATGGACAAATGTGTAAGAACTTTGTTCTCGGATTCTAGTCTTTCTTCTAAACAAAATTTTGGATCCTGACGGTTTTGCTATTTCTAGGGTTTATAGGAGGAGGGTTGTGGTGATGGCGGATCCGGCCGCATACTTCATGCGTCGGGAAATCGCCGACCAAGACGCCGGTGCGCAACTCGGGTCGCAAGTAGCTCCACCACCTGACAACCGGTTGAATTTGGCCGGGCCTTCCTCCACCATCAGATCGCCTGAGTTTCAAATGGAATCACTGTCGGGAGTCCTGTCATCTCATGGAGTAAGCCGGGGGGAGCTGGTGAAAAGAAGGAGGGGGAGGCCGAGAAAGTACGGTCCGGATGCGGCCGGGGCCGTGGCGTTGGCTTTCTCGCCTACATCTTCTACCGGTCCTGCTCTGATGTCTGGCGGCTCAGATGCTGCTGCTCCTAAGCGGCGCAGAGGGCGTCCGCCGGGAACCGGGAGGAAACAGAAGCTGGCTTTACATGGTGAGTTAAAACGTTACACCTTTGACAACAAGGAAAAGCTATTCTTTAGCAATGAAAGAATTCATATCATGACCTCAATTAAATCATTAATCTTACTTTTTTGATGCCAACAACCATAGAAGAATGGTGATGAAGAGACGAAAGTGAGTAAGCAAGACAATAGGAATATGATGCAGATTTTATCAAACAATTCTTCGTTCTGGAAACTGCTATTGTTTAATTATCTTTTCTGGAATTCGTGCAGTTTGTGTGGCACTCTATACGAGCCACATGGTGAAATTTAGGTACCTTGTGGGTTATTTGTTCCCAATGTTTGGTATATATAGTACAATATTTTCCATTAAATTTTAAAATGGTTCCTTGAAAAAGACGGGATTAGTTTCTGATGCCAGTGTTTGTTTTTTTAATCATTATATTATTTTAAATGTAATGCTGATGAATCAACTTTTCCTGTGTAACTTTAGCTTTTCACTGCCTTTTATGATTCTTGCCATTCAACAGAGAACTACCTCTGTTGTGGGTTTTTCGTTTCAGAATATATTCTTAAATTGTGAAGCTTATTTACTATCCACACCTCCCTTTTAACTATTCATGACCCTCTTACTATTGACAATCCTTTAAAAAATAATAAAAATATTAATTTACTATTTACAACCTAGTATTACTGATTTTACCTTTTTTGCTTCTCTACAACGCCTTATTTCATCCTCCTTGTCGACGTCGATGCTGTCACTACTGACACTGCTTGTTGCTATCATCGCTGCCGCTTGACACCGTCTGACCTTGCTCGCGGCCCCCTCGACGCCATCATCTGTAGAGGAAGAAGGGGAGGAGAGGGAGGAGAAAGAAGAAGAGGAGGAGGAGGAGGAAGAAGAATAAGAGGTGGGGAAGAAGAAGAGGAGGAGGACGACGAAGAAGGAGAAGAAGAGGGTATTTACATCCATTTGCAAAAGTGTAATTTAGAAATATTAACAATGTTTAAAATGTGTTGTAAATAGTAAAAAGGGGTTACAAATAGTAATCTCCTAAATGATCTATCAAGGAATTGTGTTCATACTTTGCATTAACAAATGTGAACTACAGTTTTGGCTTTCACCCACATGCCAGTTTAGATATATGCTATTTTATGTGTTGATATTCAAGCAAGCATTTAAAAGTTGGAGGCAGAGTTCATGTTTTTTCACTTTCCCGTTGGAAGTTGCTTTCCAGTGACATGTCTGCTATATTAGCATCTTTAGCATCAGTTCTTTATGCTGGTTTACTGTCAATAATGGGATTCAGCACCCTTGTATTGTTATTACCATTGCCTCCAACTTAATGTTTATTAGCTAATACTCAAAAGATCACAAACTTCGAATGTATTGTGGTCCAAGTGCTAGGAAGGCCATCTTCTGCCAGGACTGATGAAGTTTGTGTGGGAACCTGCAGACATGTTTAAGAAATGATTTTCAAGAACCTGATCATGCAAAATTCATAACTTATAGGCCATTCTTGGACAAAGTTGAAATACATTGTTTTTTCAGATTGTTTGGTGCTATGGCTTCCTCACCTCACTGATGGGCTTTCCTTGGTCAATGGAGAAATCTTGCATTGAGTGAGGTGCAGATATGAACTTTTGGTAAATCACAATGTAGTAAATCATTGATCAGGGAAGAAATTTATGTTCTTAGCTTGGTTCCTTGTAAAACTCTGTGATTCATATATCAAACCAGTGACAACACCATGTAGAGCTTGTGCATTTATATTGTCCCGTTATTCGAGTTGGGTCTACCTTTTTTGTCCATGAAATGGAATATAATTGGCTTGTACATGAAAAATATTCTTACCTGTTCTTTTGAATTCATATAGCTAATTTCTTTTATGCTTTGTTTATGATCAATTTCTGTAGTGCTCATGATTTTTATTTACTTATTTGAATAATGAATGATTTTGGCTGTTATGACCAAGTCTGATTTCCAATTTGATTACATTTTTGTGAAGGGGAATGGTTTTCTGGTTCAGCTGGATCAGATCTTATTCCACATGTGATAACAATTCCAATAGGAGAGGTATGATTTGCATCCTCTATTTCTTCTTTTAGTGCTTTGTAACTAGTTTGAAATAACTTGCTAGTTTCTTTACATTTTTGTGATATACCTATTTTGGTAGATCGAAGATGGTTGATTGTTGTACCTTTTATGTTGTTTCCATCAAGGTTCGCTTTACTAGTCCATATTGGTGTATCAACCAATGGTTGGTACAATACGTATATGCCCCAAAAAAATGAAAATAGCTCTAAAAATATTTTTAAAATAGAAAAAAAGTTAAATTAGGGTTTTTAAGTTGGAAATAAATATAAAATTAGTATAATTTTAGTCAAAATATTCTAAATTAGGAAAGAATAGTGACACATCTTTTTCGGGCTTTAAGAAGTAGCTTTGTGGTAGGTTCTGGATCGTTCTTCTGTTAATATTGAATTATCTACAAAGAAATGATTTGAATTGTTGGATTTTTTAAAACAACTTAAACTTTAAGATTTAAATGAATTAAGAAATCGATCAATGGATGTATTTGGTTCTACTACCAAAAAGAACGATAGGATTCCACGGGCGATGCATCAGGATCCTCGATCCTATGTGTCCGTATATCAATTTGATATGTTTATCGGATCTAATCCTGAAATTGATTCCACGATATCGTATACTGATAGATTGTATGTCATTGGTGTATCAATGTAGTGATGGTCGTAGTTTGATCATCGTGAATCACACGTGTTCGAGGCGGCTCTTAAGGCAAGGCATGTATTGGTGCGAAGCATGGAGAATGTTAGAACTTTTACTTTCACCATTGAACTACTGTTTTGTATCATAAGATCGATCACCGTATTACTGTTCGAAGAAGTATGACCGACTATCATCGTACTATTGTTGGCCATAAGATTCTCTATGATACGATGGCTATGAATACGATGAGCTTCGCTTCGTGTCTACGTCATGTAGGTTCTATCGTATTCGCTCAAAATCGTCCGTTGCCTTCTCCTTCCCCTTCCGTGTATAAACTTGACCAGTACCTCGTCGAGTTCTATGGTCTGAATCTTGGATGACATGTAAAAAATACTGCTCCTTAGTCAATGCACCACCCTCAAATTGTGTAGACGGGACCATTGACTCTTCGACGTTGTCGCCATCATTAGTTGAGACACAGCTATCCACGTCGTTGCCATGTCTCTGGACTGGGTAGGTTGTTGAATGTGATTGAGAAGGTGTTTCATCACCTGACTCGATTCTTTTCAATAGTACTACTGATGCTACTGCCTTCCCCTTTGCCTTTACTTTTGTCTTTGTACGCTGG
This sequence comes from Musa troglodytarum, assembly GCA_023547065.1. Classification (NCBI taxonomy): domain Eukaryota; kingdom Viridiplantae; phylum Streptophyta; class Magnoliopsida; order Zingiberales; family Musaceae; genus Musa; species Musa troglodytarum. The sequence continues at coordinate 54,833,549 of CP097506.1, read as the reverse complement.
ACGGATGACTCTGGTGGTTGAGTGTCTCTAGTTCCTCGATCAGTCTAACTGACTCAATGGGCTAGCTCCTTCCTCCACGTTCTGACCTAGGGGAATCTTCCTCTTACTCCTCCCAAATTTGATTCAATCCACAAATTGTAGCTTTGTTGAATTCAGGAAAATGAAAATGTGAGAATGAGAGAGATGTGAGTGACAATTGATATGTATCGCCTCTACTGGGCGGTATGGGTTGGTACAGCGAACCTTGGTTTCCATCATGTTCTTTATTTAACTCAGGTAATTTCGCTAGATATTTATGTTATGCATTCCATTTTTTATGTTCTCAAGAAAGAACAACGACAAGATGTAAGGTCCTAATTTATTATCAGGAGAAAAGTGAATAATATCTTCAAAAGGAATAAATTGAATTGCACTAGCTCACATGGACATCAAATGCTGTGATTCACAATGTGGCAACATTGATCATCATCATCATGGTTATCTCAGGCAACTGAGGTAAAGAGCCATATTGCAGCTGCTGGTTTCAGTAGCATCATGTATTATGTGCCTTTGATCATACATACAGCATTTTGCATTTACAGAAGCTTACTGCGATGCAATACCACTATTCCCATCCTGATGTAGTCTTTCTTTCATCCATAACAAACGTTTTTGTAATTCTGCTATGCTTGTACAAGAAACATGATCCATTTTGCAACTGTTTTTTCTTCCTCATGTAATAATGGCATGGGTCTAGCTTATATCATCATCCTCTGAAGCTAGTCTTGGCTGGATTCCTACCAAAGAGGGTTTTGAGCAGGAGGTACATGCCTTAGTGATTTGTATACTCTTCAATGTTTGGCAGGATATTGCAACAAAGATTATGTCATTTTCACAGCAGGGACCGAGGGCTATTTGTATCCTTTCAGCTAGTGGTGTAGTTTCCACCGCAACCCTTTGTCATTATACAACTACCGGGGACACTGTCACTTACAAGGTTATAATTTTTTTTTTTAATTTTGTTTCTTTAGTTAGCATACTGGCTGCTCCATGATTAAATTTTCCTTTAATATCTTTGTAAGCACTGCAAGGCCTGATATATCAGATCATCTGGGCATTGGTAATGTTGCATTTCTGTTTTCTCATTTGATGTTACAGAAAAGTTACTGTGGCTGAGTGTGCATTAGTTATCAATCATGGATGAGCAATAGTGGGAACTTTATTTTTTTATTTTTTAGGCAGGACTATAAACCAGCAATAACCTTAAGGATAAGTTCATTTTACAGGTAAGTGAGAAAGATTAACATATACAATACAGTTCAATAGACTGATGATTCCTATACTTATGTTGATCTAAGGCTAAAATTGGCTCTCAGGTTATGGAAGCTGGTAAGTCTCTGACTGCATGCTTTTTAGAGTGAGATGTTATGATCTGGGAAATAAATCCCAGATATGGAGAACGACTCACAAATGAAGGAAAAAAGATGCAGGCTATGGAAAATGTGGATGTTGAGCAAGATAAGCGTGATTTATTTAGGAGGTTAGTAGTTACATTGATAGAAAAAATTTCAGATGCTTGTTTGGCAGACACATGGTATGGAGCCCTCTTGTAATAAATTGTCATCCAGATTGCTAGATGGATTGTATTCTGGTATTGGAAAGATAAAACTGAGTGAAATGCTTGATGGATAAATGTGTTAAATAAAATCAAAGAAGAAATGACATAAGTGTAATAGGTCGGTCCTCAGGGAATTCACAATTAGAAGACTGTTTTTGTTTTGTTTGATCATTGTTGTTTATACTTCTAAAGATAAATTAAGAAAATCATTTACTTTCTGGTAGGATGATGCCTCGAACTTCTTTTGATACATTCTGGAAATATGATGACCTTTAAAAAAGCATTTTGTAGGAATGAAGTTCATGAAAGGGAATTATGCTTCTTTTGATACATTCTCGAAATATGATGACCTTTAAAAAAGTATTTAGTAGGAATGAGGTTCATGAAAGGAAAATAATTTGTAATGATGCTTTCCATTGAAAAGGACAGGTAGAAGCAGAATTTTGCCAAGGTAAGTTCCGAAATATCGGAATCGGATTTCCATCATTAGGTTTAGTTGGCTCAGCTTAGATCTGTTGGATCCATTAGAATTTGGTAGCATTGACGAAAAGTTGCCAAGAACTCGTTGGAATCACCTAGTATCATTTTGACTTTTGATCAAGGATTGACTTAATGTGTCAAGGATTAGCGGGGATCATCAGAGATTAGTTGGGAATCAGGTGAATGCATCATTGAACTACATCTTTAAATTTGGGTCAATTATGTCCATACATTAATTTGGGATCTGTCCACACCTCAACAAATAAGGGTGGGGGGGGGGGGGGGGGGGGGGGTTCTTTGGCCGCCTGCACAAACCCACTCTTTTGGCCGGTGTTTGAAGAATTTTGCCGGGGGCTTCTAGAAATGAGAGGAGGGATATTGTGTCTATGAAAGGTCTTTAGGGAATATTAAGCTGACAGGTAATTTGCAATCGCGGTTAGCAAGAGAAAAATTATATTGTCATGTGAATTAATAAGAAGAAAAAAAAATTGTGTTGCACCTTTTGACTGGTAAAGAACTCTTGTGGCTGCTTCCCACTGGTGTGTATTTCCTCTGATCTCTAGTTAATAAGGTGATGTTAACAAGAGTGGTTTACTTGTACACAGTATCTTTATAATTGATGTTAGGATTTAGATTTTGATAGCCAAAAAGAGTATAGTTAAAAAGATGGATTAAAATTTGAAATTACTAACTTTTGCAGCCGCAGTGTGCCCATCCAATTAAGAGTTTCTTTCTCCTGCTTAAGACCAAGGCAATTTGCTGTTTTTTTTTTTTGTCTGTCTTTATGTGTTGCCTTGTACTCATCAAGTTTTATCTGCCATTTTGGGTCTGAGAAGTTTCTAAACCAAACGCTGTTCATCTTCAACTTATACAGGGTCACTATCAAATACTTTGTTTATCCGGCTCATACATGGCCTCTGATGCCGATGGATCGCTAGGTCGAAGCGGGTGGCTTAACATCTCTCTGTTTGCTCTCGATGGTCGGGTAATCGGCGGTAGCGTTGCCGGACCGCTATTAGCTTCGAGTCCTGTACAGGTGACCTCTTCGTTCCTTATATGACTGTGCAGTCGTGATGGTACATGGAATCTTTTTATATTATTATGATTATTATTATTATTACTATACCTTCAGACCCTCCTCTGATTTGTTGCTCGAGGGGACAAGGAAAACTTGATTTCCTCGTTACGAACTTTGTTTCTGCATTTGCTTCTTGCTCCAACATGTTAATATCGTTCAGGTCATTCTTGTCTAGGTGGTTGTGGTGAGTTTTGTTCTCCCGGGACCAGACGCCAAGAACAAAGGCATAGCCATACCTGAATCTGAACATTTGATCGAGGACGGTCAGCCGAGGATGCCATCATCGCTTCCGACTCAAAACCTTTCCCCATCTCAAGTCGGAGGATGGTCGAGTTCGAGGCAAGTGGACGCGAGCGCTCATCTCAGTAGCATCGACTTAACCCATGGGTAGAACCTGTAGATTGTGTGGGCCCTTTTCAGCGACTCTTACACCTTTACGTAACTAGCACGGTTCCAGTGAGACTCTCTAGTGTGCACTCGAGTTCGTAGAATTAGTTAAAAAGAGTCGAGTCCTTGGGTTTCTTTTTCTATAAATAAAAATTTAAAAATTCAGATCTTTAACGGGATTATAAGTTCAATTTTTTTTTATTCTCCTCTATTATCACCTCAAAATAATAATAATAATAATAATAATCCAATATTTGAGAAAAAAAATAAAAGATGAGATGATAATGATAAAAGATCGATTAAGAGATTTAATCGTAACATGAGACAAGATGATCGATTAAGAGAAATGATTGACGAAACGGACTGTCCCAAGGTTAATTAATTAATAAAGAAACAGCCATACTTTTACACAAAAAAAATTAACTTCAATAATTTGTTAATATATTTTAAACTTGTTGTCACCAACCTTTAGTAGAAATGTTGAAAATAAAAATCTGATAAAAAAATAATTAAAAATATAAAATTATGATAAAACCCTTTTCAGACTTTTAAAGGATATTATTAGACGACACCGTCTAATAAAATAAAATCAATTAATGCAGAAGAAGGTAAACCACCACCGTAAAAATAAAAATAAAAAATATTTTTTGTTTAAAATTCATATTCATAAAAATTCCGATATCTTAAAGATTAATATACATTTTTAATTTTAAAATTTCTCCTTTCTGAAAGATTTTAAAAAGATTTTCCAACTGTGTAATGACCCATCTGCTTTGCTTCTCATGTTGATATGCCCAATTTGGCCTACTATTTCACAAACAAGTCTGCAACCCGTGCGGCAACAGAGCAGACAACTACTAAAACACACGAGCCACATGCATTACCACAGAGAGAGAGAGAGAGAGAGAGAGAGCACCTCCCACACGCCCCACCGTAGTAAATGACAAGTATGCTACATTAGCACGCCGACAGACTCTTCTCCGTCTTTCTCCAACTCCTGCTTATGGATCTCCTCCTGCGGTCGATCACCTTCCATCTCTGCTACACGAACAGGAATAGCAGCAATAAGACCTGAAGGTTGGCATGCATCTCGTGATTTCCATCTTCATTGTGTACTAACCTTTTCTCTGGTGCTCGATCGACGGCGAGGCATGAGACTCCCGTCGTCCGCCAACCCAAGATGTAACGGCACCTCTGAGCCGCGCCATCACACCCAACTTTCCACTCTTCGCGTTGGAATCCGTCACCGCCGCCCCCGCCTCCTCTGCCCCCTCCCTCCTCTTCCGTATCACATCCGATATCACCTCGTACAGTGCCTTATCCGCCTCCCCCGGTTTCAGCTTCTCCGCCAGCATCACTCGGACTCCAGAGCCAACACGGGCGCTGCCACCCTCGGCTGCGCTGGCCCCCTGCTGCACCTTCTCTATCACACCCGCCCCCGTCTCGTATGGGGCCTTCGCAGTTGTTGTGATCTTATCGGTGCAGCTCGGCGGCTTCTGTTCTTCCGATATATTGTGGACTCGACTTGCTGCGTTCTTCATCAGCGGCTGGTCGGTCACAGTCATGGCCTCGAAGGCCTGGATCACGGGCGACGTCCCTGTGTCCTCCCCACCTGCCGCACAACAGCTGCCTGTGACTCCAGCAACGAGAACGATCCAGCTAAGTTCAGTCTCTTACTGCATGCTTTTACCTCTTTGGGCGGAAGTTTCCGACATCGGAGCAGCAGGATCCTCTTCCAAGCTCCCGACGTAGTCCTTCAGACGCGCCTTCTCCACATCTCTCGCCTTCTCGCCACCGGCACGGCCTGCGATTCCTGTTCGTCAACTACGAGTCGTGAGCAGAGGTGAGACAGAAGGCGTACCAGTGGCGCCGTGGACCGCATGGTCCTCCAGTCTTTCTTCGTCGTTCTCTTCGTAGCCTTCCTCTTCTTCGCTCACGTCGCGGTGGTCGTCATGGTCGTCGTCGCCATGGCCTTGCTTCTTTTTGCTGATGGTGTCCTTGATCTTCTTCACCTTTTCCTTTACCTTCTCGAGCACCGGCTTCTTCCCGTGGTGCTCCTCTTCGCCTTCCATGGCCGCCCACAGTATCATTAAACAGCAGAAACAACACCGGATCGCTATTGAGCTACAACGACGTCGACCGTACCCGCATGCAGACCAGGCCGTTCCGGTTGTAGTTCGTCCGCATGGCCGCGCACAGGCGCCACCTCCAAGTTCATTGCGACTGCGATGAAAGAGATTGGCGCGGAGGCGGAGAGGTATAAATGGAGGAAGAAAGCATGGGAGTGAGGATAGAGTTGCTCGTGTTCTTGTGCCACCTGGGGGCCACGTGGAGGAAGAGTGGCGCTGTTGGCAGCGCTCCGAAGACGTGGCGAGTGTCGCAGGTTTCGTACCGGCTCGCACTTGTAGTTGGAATAATTCGAATGAATGGATAAGCATCGATAGTAAAATAAATTGAAATGTAATTTTAATTTTTATTATTTCTACCACTTCGATCGGAATTATCATTTCCTGAAAATTATCTTTGTTTATTCTGTGGCTGCAGAAACTCCAGTCGAGATTTTGGGTTTCTAATTTTATTTTGTAGTGTTTAATCGTAGACACAATTTGGTTACATGTCATGTAGTGGATGGCCGCATCCACTCGTATCCGCTTCGTATGACCTTAGCGCCACCATTTTGTGTGATCTCATTGTCTCCCGCCCTCTCCCAATCTCCTCCACATCTTATATCGCTTCTCCTCCGCCTCTCCCTTTCTCTCTCAGACACATCCTCTTCTTTCTCCCTCCAACCCACTCTGCTTTCATCTACTATGGCCGCAGCCGCCGCCGCCGCCGCCGTCATCCTCGAGCCGCTGGCGGTCCCCTGCCCTTCCCGTGGCGCTGCCTTGGCCTCCGCTCGTTCTCCCCGCGCCCCTCGTCGGTCGGGGCTCCTCCTCCCCCGGTTCAGCGGCCTGAGGTGCGCTCCGCTTCCCTCGAGGGTCAGGGCGGCCGCGCCGGCCCGACCGCGGGCCGTCGGGAGTGGAGCCGTGGTCTGCGAAGCGCAGGACACGGCGGTTCAGCGTATGGCCTTCTCCTTCTTGTTCGTTTCTTGTGTTTCATGTGCGTATGCCTTGCCTAGGGTTCACTTAAGGCGGGAGTGGGTTTCCTTGGTTGGATTAGGGTGAAACTCATCTTAGGCTTTCGTCTTTGCTGAAGACGATGAAACTAAATCTGGGTGTGAGACTCTATCTACTTGGATTTATTTGAATTGAAATCTTGGAATTTTTTCAAGCAATCGTGTCTTGAATGAACGAATTAACGAACTTGGAACTTGGAAGCGAGGGTATGGCAGCATTGTTGTTGTGGGTTGTTGCAAATGAAACATAACGTGATCGGATTCACATGTCTCTGCCCTCCAGGAGCGATTCTTGTTATCTACTTTGATGCCCAATGTCGTATGAGGGTCGAGATTTAGGTTTCTTTAGTTCATAGCTTCCGTTTATTCTAGATGCAGGAGCCATTTTCTTTGAACTTATTTTTGGAACGAGTTTTAGAAAAGGTTTCTCTGTAAACATCATAAGTTGGCATATGATAATATTTTTTATATATTACCTACCTAGATCGTCCAAAAAGATGAGAAAAGAAATAAAAACTAAAAAAAAAAGCAGGAGATAAATCAGGTTTGAATGGAGATTCCACTAAAAAAAGCAAAAAACATAGGTTCAGATCATACAGTGTGTTTTTTGTTTTATTTGATACAAATTATAATAAAATAATTTAACAAAACCAAAAAGTTGAATTGTAACTTGTATTTGACCTTCCTGCATGAGGTCAATAAAAAAAGACAATGACATTACTCTATCAAAAGTCCCACTGATTGCCACTTCTGTATTCTGAATACGTGATTCCTGCTAAAGTATTGGGAATTAGATCTAAGATTGATTCCGGATAGAAATACTTTAATCATTTTGGGTTGTTTTAAGAGGACTAAAAGGGAGGCAAGCTCTACTCCTACCTATTAATCTGAAATATCCATGAATCTCGATGGCCATAAGTTGGCAATTGTTGTGAGAAAATCCCTAGAATGCCTGGAATTGCAGAAATACTTGTGGAAGTTTACTCATGAAGAAATATTATTTGTCAAAAGAAATATGGAAATACATCATTTCCAAAAAAGGAAAGAAGAAATGACTGATATAGTTTTATCCAAAGCAAGTTTGATTCTCATTCTAGAATGATGTAAGCTGCAATCGTTACCTATGATGCTAAGGAACTAAAGGAGTTCAGTATTATCTTCTCTCCCTTGCTCTTTAATCTATCTTCATTATCACTACTCATTACTATCTTTTGCTTTCCCTCTCTCTCCCTCTCTATCTCTATCTCTCCCTACGTTCTTAAATTTCCATGTGTTTGTCTTTCATCAGTTAGTGTCATCCTCATTAGTCTCTCATGGAAAGCAAGAGGGGTTATGATAGTATATGGAAATAAATGAAGACACTTCTAACAAATTTAACCTTGAGCATTTTTAGCAATGTAGTTGTAGACATTACATTTGGAAAATTCTAATACAAATAGGTTATATCGTGGATATATTATGCGGGAGTCACATCAACTAATACCTATTATATATTTAACTATTATATGAAAGATAATTCGTTGTAATGATGTCCCTGAGGTATATACTATCGTAAAGTTGTTTGTAAATGATAGATTCTGCAAGAGTGATAGATTTGATTGTGAATGTATAAGATCATGTTCGTCAAGGCATATACAAATTTTTTTATCTTGCTTGTGAATTATAGACTTCTGAAGAACATCATGCATCCAAATCTTGATCTGCTGATCTGTGATCTAATTGTTGAACATTGCTCTATCGTCTTAAGGGTTTAGGCATTTGTTTGAGTTGAGTTTCAAGGGAACTGCTTTCAATCTAAATTGATGTGTATGCATGTCTAATTAGTTGGCATTTGATTTCTCTTTCTGCAAGTTCAATTGACCTCCACGAGTGATCTATAGTGTCGTGACAATATTCTGGCATAAGAGTCCGGAACATAAACATGGTAATATTCTTTGCTATGAATTTAGAATGAGGCTTCTTCTTTCATAATCTTTTTGTTGCACATGGTGATGAGGTTAATGATCTGCCTCTACCGATAAAAAAATTGCTGTGTCCGAGTATTATGGAGTTTATATGCCCGAGTGGATGTACCATGTCGTTCCATCTTTGATCAGGTTTGTTAGCTCCATCTTTTACCTGCCACTTTTTGTTCGTATTACAGTTCCAGAAGTGGGTAAGGCGACATGGCAGTCGCTCGTCCTGGACTCCAATATCCCAGTTCTAGTTGACTTTTGGGCCCCATGGTGTGGGCCATGTCGAATGATCGAGCCACTTGTTATCAAATTGTCAAAAGTTTACGAAGGAAAGCTGAAGTGCTACAAGCTCAACACTGATGAAAACCCGGACATAGCCTCTCAATATGGGATTCGAAGCATCCCCACTATGATGATCTTCAAGAATGGTGAGAAGCAAGATGCTGTAATTGGGGCGGTGCCAGAAAGTACTTTGGTCAAATCTATCGAAAAGTTCACCTGAGTTTCGAGTGTATTCCTCCAACAAGGAGATGAACTTGTTTCAGTAATCTTTTTGAAGTTTGGGAAGGCCATTTATGTATGTAAATCAACATTATCTTTGCCTTTAGCAATCTCCCAAGTGTACTACTGTGTATATTTTGTCGGAAGGAGTTAGCGTTACTTCTCATCCTTTTTATGTAATTGCAATGCCTACTGCTGATATTTGAGTCTTTGTGTGTAATATGGTTAGTAGATCTGACAAATTACTGCAAGATCAATGGATTTTGCTGCTCCTACATCTTCTTAGACTTTGTGGTCTGGTGTTGGATAGGCACAGGAGGGAAATGATTAAACAGGATTATGTGTTGCAAATGGTAGAGGGCAATTCTAAGATCCATCATGTAGCAATATCAAGTTTTTATTGAAAATGAACCACCCTAACATTAAGTTGAATGTGTTTGATAGGTCACGCATACGTATCTTGTTCTGCAAATAAAAGGAAGGACGCATGCCATATTGTAACATAGATCCTTAACTAATGGAAAATAATTCATTTTTGGATTAATAAATCACTTTGTAATGGAGGGATACATGTTATCATTACTTTATGGGAAATAGCATCCCAAATAAGAAATTAATAATTTTATTTATTTATAGGTGATTCTAGAGATTTTAAGTTTAATTTTGATTATATAGACGAGTCCAAATTCATTCATTTATCAGTGTAACTTCAAAACATGTATCCATCACATCACAAATGAGCAACAATATCTTTACAGTGAATCTACTGTCTTTTTCGTATTGGTTCCCTAATTTTAGGGACTTTAGTCTAATTTGATTTGTTTTCGAATTGATCATGCAAACAGATGTAACTATGGAATGCATGCCCGTCTTACAAGAATATTTGCATAATAAATTCCTAGCTTTGTCCAATTTTTTGATTATTTCACAGGCTTTTTAAGTCCAATTTGATATGTTCTTCGATCGATTTGTTGAATTAGTGTATCCTCAGACTCCTTATCATCATTAGAGGACAAAAACTACTCAATAGTAATTGAGTAAATCTATATTTTTTTTAATTTTTTTTGTTGATAATTTTAGAGATTTTTAAGATATATTTTTAAGTTGATTCAGACGAATATAACCAAATTCATTTATTAATGTAATTGATGTGGATGGTTGAAGACGTACAAATATAAAAAATAATCCTCTGATAAACATATAAAATAAATTAAATAGCTAATTAAAAATAAAAAAAATCATCCAAAAAATGATGTGGATGATTGATTGGGAGAGGGTGAAGGAGGAGATAAAAGTTTCCTTTCGTTAAAAAAAAAAAACCATCCAGAACACAAAATAAAATAAATAGTCTCGCTTTTAATTATTTTATTTGTAAAATTAATATTTATTTTAAAAAAAAACAATAAAAATAATAAAAAATAGATCGAATAATTAATTAAAAGCTCATTTGATGAAAAAAAAAGATCCTAGGACCTAATTCTTAAGACCTTTATCGACTAAATTAATTTAAACAGTGCCAGTTGTAAAGCGAAATTTTAACCGTTCTAAATAGATTCAAAGCTACCAAAATGCCCTTATCGAAACCTGAAATGTTAAATTTACCATCACTAGCTCTGCCTGATGTGCTCTCTCGACCGTCCGATCCTTGCTACGGAGGGTCAGTTTCGGAATAAGAGAAACGTCATTTGCATATGACGAAGGGCGCCATCGGTATCGCTCATTTCAAATTCACAAAAATCCCGCTCCCTCTCTCTGGTCCTGCGCTTCTTTCCATTCGCCTACACGAAACCCTAAGCGAGAGAGTGGGAGAGACGGAGAGAAACCCCTCGATCGATTGGCGTAGCAATGGCGACCAATATAGGGATGATGGATGCGGCTTACTTCGTCGGTCGGAACGAGATCCTCGCGTGGATCAAGTCTACCCTACAACTCAATCTCTCGAAGGTCGAAGAGGTGAGTCATTTGTCGATCCTTTGTTGTTTATTTAGATCGGCTGAGACAGCGTCTTAATGAATCGTTTTGCGTTTGACGGGTCCGGACTGGGGCGAATTGGGGGCTCCCAGGCGGCGTCGGGGGCGGTGCAGTGTCAGCTGATGGACGCCGTCCACCCAGGGATCGTGCCGATGCACAAGGTCAACTTTGATGCCAAGAGCGAGTACGAGATGATCCAGAATTACAAAGTCCTTCAGGATGTCTTCAACAAACTCAAGATCACCAAGGTCTACCCTTCTTCTCTTGTTCTCTCTCTTCCTTTTTCCTGTTCTTTGGGTTGAATGGCGAGTTTAAATGCATGCAGTAAAAAGATTTCATTTTTGTGTAGTATTTTCTTGATTTATCAGCCATTAGGGCTTAATATGTAGGAATCTCAAAGCTTCTCGAGAAATCTGTCAGGTAGAAACAAAACTTTTAAGATTGTGTCTTGAGTGGCTATACATATATGTTGAAGTGGTTGCAAATATTGTGACATTTTCACATATCAATGTCTTGCATTTGCACTAAGATGCTTTTTTGGTCCCTCTTCTTTGATGATTAAGAGTGGTTTTTCATTTTGAATATGCTGATTATTGCGACCCTGTCAATCTTTTGATGCTTGTGATTTTCTGTAACTGACGGAAACCTTTTCTAAATTACATTTGAAATTCATGGAAGATGTGTTGAAGATTTCCATAGGTGGAAAAACCTTCTCATTCGTGATGATTCCTCCATTATACATGTTTTATTAATCATGATCATGATTGATTTTGGCGAAATTAATCCAAGCAAAATCCATTTTCTCACATCTTCTGCTATTCAATTTGGTAAAACCAATAGGTATTTGTTTTCCATGGACATATATTCAGGAATTATTTGTTCGAAATGACTATTTTTCCCTGAAATTGGTAAATCAAAAGCAATTTTGTAAAGATTTGCTTCCTTGCACTGTTTTTAACCTGTCGATCATAGTGTCCGGCTGACTGCTTATGCATGTTATTACGAGTTCTGAAGATGGCAATACAATGTAGTGATGGTTTGTCCGTAGACTAGAACGCTTTAGGCAATCATATAAATGATATTGTAGTTTGATTAACATGTAAGGAATACTGTTGGTTTGACTGCCATATTATTCAGGATTCTAGCCGACCAATTTAAGATTACTTATAGACTCTTAAAACAGACTGTATGCCTTCGTTTTCCCTTGAAAAAAATCACGATCTCTGTCAAATCAAACCTGGACACGATGTTTATTTGCCTATTTTCTGTCTCAGATGATAAATGCTGGTCTTAAAAATATATCTGTGAATGAGCATTTCATTTCAACACATACATGGAACTAGAGGTGTAGTGCTGGCCATATGAATATATCTGTGATTCATTACATGGAAGGAGATTAGCAGGTGGGAATGTTGGTTGATGCCACATGTACTACTTATCATGCTGGGCCCACACCATGCATGGATGGTCTAACCAATATTTCATATAGAATGAATTTTTGGTGGTGTTTTCCTATTTTCTCGTAGTTTCTATAAATGATGAAAAATCTAATGATCGAAATATGAGATACGCAAACTTCAATTTTGTGTAATTCCATTACATGGATTAAAATTTTAAGCCTTTCCGAATGAATCTGCCATTTGATGCATGCATACTTTTTTAGGTTTCAGTCAATTGAAATTCTTGAATCTCTCTATTCTATCTATCTAGATATTTAGCAAACGGTGAATTACTTGCTGACAAGATTGAGGATTTGATAATGTACACTACATGTATATGATATTTTGTATATCATTAAAATATTCTAAGATGCTGGTCATATGCAATTAACAAATTCATTTTATAGAATTGTAATCATGTTTTGCTGAATGCGTTGGATGAGAAATTATGAATTATTCTGCCCTAGCTTCTTGGAATCACATGTCAACAGAGGGAGTTCCTTGCCATAATTGGCTAGAACAGATGTATCGATGAAAGCGCATTCTCGGCAATAATTAACTATTCTTTTTTGGAATTCTGATGAATGTGTTATTTTTTTTCTTGCTATTGTCAGCACATTGAAGTCAACAAACTTGTGAAAGGAAGGCCCCTGGATAATTTGGAGTTCATGCAGTGGATGAAGAGATACTGTGATTCTGTTAATGGCGGTGTCTTGAACAAGTAAATTTTGCTCCTTTTTCTGCTTTCTTACTCAGTTTTATAACACTTTATTTTGTTAAAAAAATGTTATCTTTAGAATATTAATGCGTAATAAGCTATGCAACAATTTAAATTTCTATTGATGAATGTAAAATATATGGATATCATTGTTTTCTTGGATAGTACGGACATCAGGCTCTTGGTTAATATAATGTGTCTTTGTTCATTGAAAAATATGTTTTCATACAATCAATTGAATATTTGACACTGCTATTCTTCCGCCTGAAAGATCAATTATCATTTTTGCTTCCATCTATCGTCTGCGATATTCTTTGCCAGTTATAACGCTCTGGAGAGAAGGGATTCTTGTAAAGGTGGAAAAGAAGCGAATAGGAGGGCAGCACCTTCTCAAACATCAGTCAGATCTTCGTCTGCTGTCCTTAAAACTCAAGCCCCACATACCACAAAAAAGAACGATGGGCATGCTGGAAATGCATCACACAAAGCCGCAAAACCTGATACCTCTGTATCTCAAGCATATGATGAAAAGGTAAGATTGCTTGATGATGAAACTTTGTTTTCCAGGATAATTTGCCAAAGAACTAAGCTTAAACCTCCGAGGCAAATCGCAGATCACAGAGCTGAAGCTTTTTGTGGATAGTCTTGAAAAAGAAAGGGATTTCTACTTTGGTAAACTGAGGGACATCGAGATCTTGTGCCAGAACCCGGAGATCGAGCATTTACCTGTGAGTCAAACTTCTCTGTTTTATTATATTAAGAAGGGGATGTGCTAGTCATCAACGAAGGAACTTCGTTGAAGAAATATTTTGATCGTGTGCAATAATACGTCACTTCTATGCAGATTGTTGGTGCCATTCAGAAGATCCTGTATGCCACAGATGATAGCTCATCCGTTGTGGCAGAAGCACAAGCCATGATAGTAGCGCAGCGGCAGAGTGGATCACCACCACTCAGCCCAATCCCCGAGACATCTGAAGAAAAACCAAAACAGGAATCACAGAAGAGAAAGGATATCTGCACCCTCGAGTTCGACATGGCCGCCAATTCGACCTTGTCCCCGAGACAGAGGCTTTCCGACATCTCAGATGTGCACTGCTGTGGATCACCGCTAACAAATTTCTGAAGACTTGTTGAGTTCGAGTACAGGTGCTGTTGTTTAGTTCTCTTATGTGCTTCCTTTTTAAGTTGTTTGTTTCCCTACCAATTTAATTCTTTTTTTTTTCCAGTCAGGTCTTCAGGACACGGAATGTTGCCATTGATTTGGAATTTCATATGTTACCTGATGTGAAACTCGGTACCAAATTAATCTGTATACATCAACTACAAGTTTTGATGATTTAGGAGACTTATCGTGAGTTAAGGCCTAATGGATCAGGATGGAACCTTCAACTATATGCACTCGCTTTATCATGCTGTTTCATGTTTTCTTTGGATAATGTCCGTATAAATTTTTAGCCATCGTGCATTCATAATTTTGACCATTCAACTACTTTGGATTAGATCAACTAGGAAAGGCATTAATGAATTAACTATTCCTTTAAAGATTATTTTCAAACTTTTTTTATTTATTCTTGTGTGTGTATTATCCGTTTAAAGTTTCTATTCACATTTTTTTTTTAAAAAATAACTAGTTCTGACATGCATCCATTATGAATACTACATTAATAATATGAAATTTTCTGAGAGTTATATGCGCAACCAGCAAAGCAATTTCACCAAACTGCATGACCATAGGACACCGACTACTGACATGAAACACCAAAGTGCTCCAACAGTATAGCTTCACGTGTCAAGGAAGAATCTGACGCTACCAAAAAGGACTTCTCCGCGGCGCACCACCGATTGACGATTTACTGCACAGTTTCTTCCATCTTTGCCCTCATCCACCGTTCGCAAATGGCCATCAAGAAGTCTCGTTTCAAGCAGCATATCATGGAATTAGGGTTGTTGCAGCATCCACCGAAAATATTACAAGGAAGGAGAAGAAAACAAGGATCTCATCGCCATCGTATAATAACAAGAATCCACAAAGTGGTGTGGCCACTAAAATCATGGAACCAAAGAAGCTACTGCAACCACCAAATCCAAGTCTCTGACCGGCCTAAACACTAAACACTGAACAGAGTGTAGACAGAGGAGCGGATCGGAGCAGATCTAGCGGTATGAGCTCATGCCCACGGCGGGAGCTTCGCCGTAGGGCGGCGCGCCGGAGCTGCGGGCCGCCTTTGCGTAGTACACGTAGTACAATTCGGAGAGGACGGCGGTGAAGAGGACGAAGGCGGCGCCGGCGGCGAAAACGCCCTTGCGCACCGTCTCGCACGACAAGTTGCCGTCGAAGAACATGTTCCGGTAGCGGGTGTGGTGCGCGTTACGCACCGACCCGGCGAGCAAGCACGCCTCCGCTATGAGGAACGTCAGCCTGCAACATCCACCGCCGCAGATCCAGATCAAAGAACAAAAACTTGGGCTCATTGGGGATAATTGGAGGAGGAGATGCGTATGTACCAGGAGAAGAGGAAGAGGAGGAGGGCGCAGGCGCGGGGGCCGCCGGGGCCGAGGGAGCGGCCGCAGCAGAAGCACTTGCTGACGGCCATGAGGATGGCCTGGCTTAGGAGGAGGAAGAGGAAGGCGCCGACGCCGTAGCCGGTGGCGATGTCGGAGTCGTAGACGCAGTAGTTGTAGCTTTTCTCCGAGTCGGGAACGACCGTAGCCTGCAACATCACACCAAATCAACTCAGATCGGGTTCAGGGGGAGACGGGGACGAGATCTCCGGCTCACCTTGCTGCGGCGCTGCTCGGCGGCGACCGCAAGGCCGAAGGCGATCAGGTCGACCAGGAAGACGAGTCCGAGGACCAGCTTGGACGCCATGGTACGGGGCCGATGTTCTCTCTCCCTCTCCCTCTTCCTCTTCCTCTTCCTCGATCCTTCTGGCGTCTTCTATGGGTATCGGTGGAAATAAAGGTCAATGAGAAGTGGACTGAACGCTAGCAGAACACCCGATGATTGGAGTTTTGTTACTGATATCATCGTGGTTGTTGCTGTCGTTGTTTACCGCTGGTCTAAGAAAGCTGTGGGCCCACCGGTTTTCTTTGATAGAACTTTGCCACCTGGGTCACTCACTACCAAATCCACCGACCGTCTGATCTCGCCTCGGATCACCCAATGGGAAGGCAGGTAGGTTTGAGGAGGTAAAAGAGTATTTCTAACAAAAGGGTTTTGTTATATTCTTTAACTGGTTGTTGCATGATTAATCTCCGGGTTGATGCGGTTGTGATGACAGCTGGAAATCCGGAGATTAATTAAAATACTTATAAAAAGCATTTTATTTATTTATTATTATAGAAAGCACACTACCACAAGGGAAAGCGGGAAAGATATCAGACTTGAATGTGAGGAGGAGCGGGACGGGACCGGAGAAATGAATCCCTCTCGTTTCCTAACCCTTCTAATCTCATGTCTGTAGGCAGATCGAGAGAGCCATGAAGTTCAAGGCATTCCTCACCCAGGACGGCGTCCATCTCCTCGACAAGCGTACGCTTTTCTTCTCTCAGTCCGCGACGATCTCTGATGCTCATTTCCGCAAACACCTTGCATGCTCTTTGCTGTATATAACTATTGTAGGTTTTCTCCCCGCCCTCGACAAGCTTGGACGCATCTGCCATGTTTACCTGACTCCCGATCACGCCATGTTCCTCCAGAACCTCCTCAGTGGCGACGGCGTGCAGTCCGTGGCGCAGTTCAACAAGGACGTCCTCTTCCGAGACTATCGAATCTCCAGCCAGAATGCCGGCCGCATCGCCTTCGCGGTCGATGTTGCCCTCCTGCACCGCGCCCTCCGCAGCGCTCTCACCATCCAGGCTCAGGCCCGGGACGACACCGCGGCCATCCAGATCAAGCTCGTGAAGAAGCTCCCCGCGGGCTCGCGCGACCCCGCTCCGTTTCTCACGTTCGAGACCAAGGGGCGGGTCTCCGCTGTGGTGCAGGACGTGCCCATCTCCAAGCCCCTACCCCGGGACGACGTGCAGCAGCTCCAGTCCGCCCTGGAAGCCGCGCAGGACCTACCCCAGGTATCGGTTTTAGAATCAAGATCAGTTCTTTTGGCTTAAAATTGTGCCGGTTTTAAATGTAACCCGGCTATTTTGTGCAGAAGATGTAGAATTTAAGGAAGGGAAAGGAAGGAAAATAAAAGAGAGCTAGAGCGGGTTAGAAGAGCTTCTCTTAATGTTTATTGCTTGTTCCATCCAAAGAAAAAAGAAAAAAAAAATCTGTTTTTTAAAATAAAAATTGCATTTTGATTTGACGATTGGTGTACTAGATCTCAGTTTGCTCGTTGATTTCTAGGTTGATTCATTGGTTTTGATCGGTTTCTTTGACCTGGAATTGACTACTTGCTTGCTAAATTGTTTATTTTGGATTTCGGTTCACTGGTTTTTTTTTTTTTCCTTTCTCTTCACAAAATATTTTATTAAACCAAAAAGTTTTCTGGTTGATATTTTCCACTCGATTATGTTAGCTTAGCAGGTCCGCCTCATTCAAATTCTATCAATTGGCTGATCGCTTAGTTGCCATGTTTCTTCTTGTAGACTCTGGTTCAGGTCCAAGATCTTGCTCAGCTACAGAGCTTAGTGGACCGGCTGAGGAACGTCGGAGACCTTCTCACAGTTGCCATTACCCGGTACGGTGACCTCCATCTGCAGGTGTCCACCTCACTTATCACTGTTGGTTCTGAGTTCAGGAGGCTGAGAGTCCTTGGTCTGCGTGGTATATTGCTGCCTCCACCGCCCTTTATGTCACCAAAAGGATAGTTGAGTTCAAGATTAATCCTTTGTGATTCATTTCAGCTGATCCACCGATAGGTGATCGAACTCTAAGCGCTCCGACGCGTACTGAGATGGCGATTCAGAAGGGCGAAGGACTCTCAGTGGTCTGTAATCCAAGAGAGATTTTGATTCTTTTTCCCTTCATTGGACTTTCTCTTGATTGGTTTTCTATATTCACGACAGCAAGTGAGCCTGAAGCATCTTGCAAAGAGCTTGCAGTGTCACTTGGCCAAGCCGGATTGCGCCTTCTACGGTAAGGGATGTTGGGTTGCTTATGATTTATCTTAATATGGTGCCCATCATATTGATTTTACAAAGTTCCTTACATGCAGGTATTGCTCCTCAGGGGGCTTGCTTGACAGTGATATTCCAGTTCTTCATTCCGGGGACTCGACTGACAGATAAATCCATCAGCTTCTACTGCAGGCTTCCGGTCCTTGACCCAGGCTCCGGCCCTTGAGAAATGTAAAAGAATATAAAAATTTTACTGGAAAGTTCTTGAAAATAATTTAGGTACAATTACTATAAGACTTGGCTGCCAATATATCTGTTTATATACACTAAATCTTGTAATATGTGACAATTTGGCAAAAAGGCCTGGTACTTTTTCCACCCCCCGGTAAACTCTTCTCTTTTTATGACTGTTTTACTCTAAATCTTGCAATAGTGTCTTTGGATAACATGAATGTTTTGTTTGGATTTTAGTATCAACTTCATTTTAACTAGAAAATTCTTGAGTGATAATTCAATAAATATTTCACTCATGAAGTGATGACGAATTATGTTTGGTGTGTTTGTAGAAGGTAGGATTTTTCGTTATTGCAATAGTAGATTTATTTTTGTAGTAGATTTTTATCGATCTATCTTGTTTTTCTTGAAGATATATGTTTGGCTATGCTTGTAGTTGTAATATACTTTGTCTCAGAGTTTGAGAGAGTAATATATTCTTGCTTTTTTGTTGTCCATGAAATCATTTTTAAACCAAGACTAAACATAAATTGCTTTTTCTATCATCTATACAATCAGCTTAATCATTATTTATATAATAATACAATTTAAAATATTTTATCTGCTCATAATGGATGTTATAATTGAGAGTTCTCTTGATGTATTTAAAAACTCTTTTAGCTACTCGAGTAATGCTTGCTAAGGCTATACATGAATTTGGATATAAACTAATTATAAACATAATATCTAACTTTGAATATAAACGAAATAAATTAACCCTCCAATTAAGTTTCTATATGGTTTCTGATATGTTTTTCCAATTCCATTGTTTAACTTAAGTTTATTGTTTATATTTATTTGGAATATTCGTTGACTTGTAAGTTCTCGTATGAAACCTTTTTAACAAATCTTTAGCATATTTTCTTGACTAAATTTTTTTATTTATATTTTAAATCATTTTCATTCTCAAAAAATAATATAAAAGTGCCAGATTAGTTATTTTAAAATTTGACATCATATTTTTCTTAAATTTAATAAGTAAATATGATGTATTTTTAGTATAAATCATATTATCCACATTTAAACAGATAATAAGAAATTTCATACCTTAGGCTTTAATATATATAAAGTTGGTTCACTTAAACTTTTTTTTAAAACTATATTAAAGAAAGCATTTATTAATTCTATTGTACTATTCCATCAATGTTTGTTTCAAAGCATTGCTTTATCCAATTTGTACATTTTATCTTTTAGTCCTTTACTTTCAAATCCTTCATGTTGTCTCACATAAACCTCTTTTCACAACTTTTCATTGAAGAAACTCGATTTAATATCAAATTGATAAAACTATCATTTTTCGAAGCTGCTAATACTAATACCATTCTAATTTTATTAATTCTAGCAACTAGAGATAAAGTTTCTAAAAAATTGATACTTGAAATTTGAATATACCCTTTGACAACTGAATGAACTTTATGTTTTTATAGCATGCCATCAATATTAAATTTTGACTTGTATACCCACTTGAGTCCAATTACTTCTTTTCTTGGAGGTAAATCTACTAACTTTCAAGTTTTATTTTTTTTCAATAGTTTGTAGTTCATCGTTCATTGCTTACACTCATTTTTGTTTCTAAGCTGGAACTTTAAAACAAATATTTTCTAAAGCAAAATATGTAAAATCACCATATTGATATGTGGAATCATTTAAAATATGAGAAGATTTGGGTGAGGTATTAACAATAGACAATGTGTCATGTGTTTAATTTCTTAGTTGTAGGATCATAAAATCTAAAACCTTTTGTCTCATTACTACACATCACAAATATGTATTTAACATTTTTATCATCAAGTTTGCTTCTTTTTTCTATAGGAACATGAAAGTAAGTAATACAATCAAATACCTTTAAATGACTTATATGTGGATTTTTGTTCAACTAAACTTTATAGGATGTTTTTTCTTATACTACCTTGATAGGAAAGCGATTTAACAAATATATTACATTACTCATAACTTTTGGTCCAAAACTCTTTTGGGATTATTTTTTCTTTAAGCATACACCTGGCAATATCAACCACAACTCGACTTTTCCTATGAATGTTTGTATTCTTGCAAAAAAGAAAAAAAAAAGTAAAAAACAGAAATGAATTCACCCCCTCTATTAGTACATAGAGTTTTAATAAAACAATCACTTTTTTTTTCTACATATATTTGGAAACTTTTGAAAATGGAGAAAGCGCTATACCTACATTATCCTTCTACAATCATTTGTAAAAAAAAAAAAAAATTGCTTTTACTATGTGAGATAATTTGACATCGTCAGACTCTACACTTGGTAGCGCCCACACGAGCTGTGGGAAGCGTTGGCAGGTCCGGTGATGAACTTGTTTTTTTTTTTTTTCCCTCTTCCTCTTCTTCCTTGCTCCGCGATGGAGAGAGAAATTTGGAGGCGTCGGCCATGGAAAACGTCATGTGGCCCATCTACCAATTTCCTGAATCTTAGTCAAGCATATATGAGAATCAAATATAGCTCAACTCATGATATATATTCTTTATATTAGGTAATTTGAATTAGCGCTTGGAGTCAAAAACATCACGGATAGGTTTCATCCTCGTTTTGTGTCTATGACCACACAAGTGATAGGGCACGTACCGGCGTCGCCCACTCATGGGCGGGACCTTACTGCCACGTCGGCATTGAGATCGAACGAGCGTTGCCCGACGTATGGTGCTATCCCGAAGGCCTGGGACAGCAGCTTCATAGCCCACCCCGGAAAGTCCAGAACGGTGCCTTCATAATGCCGCCCCAGAAAGCCCGGGACGATGCCCCTACAGCACCATCCTGGTCTTGCGTCGTCTGAGGTACGACGGTGTCCCGAAGGCCCAGGACGACACCCTGTGTGCCCTGAGAACTTGTGCCAGTCTTAATATAAAAATCTTATACCATGCTGTTTTGGGGGAGATCTTTCCAAAATAAATATTTTTTAAAATGTACTAACTTAAATATCGGAGGGGTCGAATCGCATCATCTTGACCCGACCTGTGCGCAGGAGGTCGAAAGACACGAGACAGGCAACCACAAGAAGGTCTCGCCTTAGGGCAAGCCAACGAATCACTTCATCTGACCTAATGTCAGCTTCCCATTCAGAGATCAATCAAGACGATCTTAGTACATCCGGATCCGGATCCGAATCAAATCGTACCAACTCAGCATAACATAAAAGTACACTAACAACAAAACTGACAACGAAGCTCTTCATCATTGTCAGTAACACGTAATGACGTAGAGAAGATGGACACCCATCGATTACAGTCCAAAAAAGGAAAGAAAACAACAGTCCGCAAGTCAGTGCAGCAGACATAAGTAAAGTTTGATTTTTGGCTGTGGAAGTCTGATAAGAAAATTTTGATTTCTTGTAAGTCTACATGGAAGTATCTGTCCACTGGGGATTGGTGGCATAGGTTGCATGTTATCTAGGGCAAGGATATTATGCTGAAACCTTTTGCACTATCGCTCTTCCATTTCTGATAGACATGCCAAGCTTTGCGCATACGATATTTTATAATGCTCTTTTCATAAGGCGATGTTTTGGTTCTACTTAGATTCTTCTTCCAGAACAAATGTAGAATGTAATCTTACACTGAAGCACAATACTCAAAGACTTGCTTAGTAGCAATTAAATCTGGCTATGGCTTCTTTTGAGTCCATTCTGCCGCTTCTTCTCTCTTCAATAATATCATATTTGACTACTCTCAAACACGCCATAAATAAAGCAATCATCGAGTGATGATAAAAATAATAATAAGAATTTTTTTGTATATAAATAAATACTAACAGTAGCAGATTGTAACACACAGCGAAATTAAACGAAAATCACAATCAAATATGACACCAAAATTTACATGAAAAATCTCTCCAACGTGAAGGGTAAAAATCACGGGGCAAATTAAAGAAAATCCACTATAGAAATAATAAATGTACAATTCTCAAAGTCTATTGCCCAAAACCTAAGCAACAATCACAAGAGAATAACTAGGATACAAGGATCACGTCACTGTGCACAATATCCAAAACCGTCCAAAATAATTACAGTAAAAATTTACTACAGATCTGATCTAACCTAAGATGAGAATATTGTTTAGATGAATGAGAACAGTCTCTGTGCAGTCCTTGTCTTCTTCATTTTCTTTTTATCTTATTTTCTTACCAATTTCTCTTCTTTTTGAATCACTTTGCTGTTGCAAAAGTCGTTACTCCTTTGCTATATTTTTTTTAAATTTTTCGTAGCCACCGCTAGCTCCCTAATTAAACTTAGGGTTAAGAGAAGAAAAATATGATAGCTCCCTAATTAAACTCAGGGTTAAGAGAAGGGAAAGGTGGACTGTGCGTTAATAAAATCTACTATAGGCTGAATTGGGCTTACAAAACCTCACCAACCATTGCCTCTCCGGTGAACGTAGAAGAACGATGAAGAAATGTGTTGTCTTGCATGAGATAAAGAAGCAACGAAGTCTGGAAATAAGAAAAGAAAATTAGCTTCATCGATCTTACACCTTTAGATTCAGTCGGATCACACATATATTATTCTATCGAGATATGTGCCTTATAACATCAGACCAGAACCAGCAAATTTTTCCTCCGTCATCTTCTGCAATCGATCAGCCATCTCGGGCGCGAGGTGATTCAGCCAATCCCCCACCACACCGCGTCTGAAGAAGATGCTGTTGTCGACCGTCCGATGCCCGAAGTCCGTCGTGCCGCTCCTGTTCACCTTCAAATTGCTTAAGCTCTCCATGGCACACAACCGCACGATGCCATCGATCACCCCTTCCTTCTCCTCATCCTCCGAGAAGGGGCAGCCAAGGAACTCCGCCAGCCGCTTCAGCTGACCTACGGCGTCCTGCAGCAGCTCCTCGTACTTCACGAACAGTATCTTCTTTGGCCTTTCCAAGTGCGCCTTCCAGTAACCGAGCACATGATCCCAAAACGGACCAAAGAAAGAGATGCCCTTGCAGAAGTTGTCGAAGGCCTTCTCGAGCGGCCATGGCTCCAAGTTTGCCTTCGTCCTGAATCTGTTGTTGAAGTGCCATAAGGATATGAAGTGGTCCTTGGGGTTGCGGCCCACGTACACGACTCTGCAGCCGGAGTCCACCACCGACGCCGGTAGGGAATGGAAGGGGGTGTGTGGAGAAGAGTCGGGGGGGTGGCAGCTTGCTCAGGTCAGGTACTCGGTTGTTGGTGTAGATTTGGAGTTCAAGAAAGGGGATGCACTCGTGGGGATTGCAGGACTCCAAGGCATGTCGGTAGTCGACGCCGGAGCCGCGGTGTATGGTGGAGAAGACGAGAGCTTTCATCCATGTGGTGCCGGACTTGGGGATGCTGGCGACTAGTACGTCGGAAGGGCGAGCTTTGAAGTATTTTTGGGCGACCATGGGGCCTATTATGGCCATCGGAGACCCATACCAGCCGTTGTAGCAGTGGGTTGGGTTGATATTGCCGGCCTCTACTCTTGGTAGCGCTGACACGAGTTGTGTGAAGTGTTGATAGGTCCGGCGATGGACTTCTTCTTCTTCCTTCTTCTGATCTCTTGGTAGGACGATGCAATTATTGTCCTTAAAATCTTGTTTAGCATGGACATAATTATTTGTCCTTAAAACTCGTTGCTATAACGTAATTATCATTTCTGTCCATCCTATGCATCTTTCCGGTAAAGAAAATGTGACTAGGAAAACGAGATTTATGATCCATTTTATTAAAAATAGATTTCAAAATTAAAAGTAAAATTTTAAAAATTAACAATAAAAATATATTTATTAGAAATATTTTTTTACACTTATGAGATCCTCACCACTTGGAAGATAAATTTGTCTAACTCCAAGGTTTTCTTCTCTACGAATACTCTTGGAATCACTAAAAGGGAGCTATAATCATTTTCAGTTTATAGACGAGAGTTTCAAGTATTTTGAAATGTTTATTGGTCTTATAAGAGTGATGGTATGATTCAACCTATGCTAGATCGGATTGATAATTGGCAGGGAAAGTTTTAATCACAAGCGGATATAATTATACTTAATAATTTTGTGTTGAACTCTATTCCTATTCACTCTTTGAGTGTCTCCTCCATGTTGATTATAATTCTTGATAGGGTGATGAAGTCGATTAGAAAGTCTCTTGGATGTAGATTATAGTTCTTAACGGAGTGATGAGGTCGATTAGAAAGTGTTTTTGGGGTAGTGGTGAGTCCTCTCGTTGTTTACATCTTTTAGGTGAGGAGATTATCACTCTTCCTAAGTGTGAGGGGGATTAGGTATTACTTGTATGTCGTTTGCTTTGTAAGGGAGGAGGATTTTGTAGCATTTAAACAAATATGATAATTTGTGATTTGAGGTGATTAGAGCTAAATATGAGAATGTTGACACTTGCAACATTTATTTTTCTTCTAAGAAAGATTGGTCTTCGAGATCATTGGCATGTCACCCATGCCAATGATGTCTGTTGTGTCATGGTTGTCCATCTTTCTTGAATCTCGGATTTTAATGATGAAGTTAATTGGTGAAATATTTGTTCTAACATATATTGTCGAGATAAGTGTGCAGGAATAACTACGATGGAATAAAAACATAAAGTAATTTACCGTGGTCAAGTCCGTCGATTGTTCAAGAGTTCATCGGAAGTCCGAAAGATCGTCGGAAGTGTTGCTGGAACCAACCAAGATCGAATCAGGGACTTGCCGAAATTTTCGGAAGTTCATCGCAAAGATCGTCAAAGGTTCACGGAACTTACCGGGAAGATTCGGAAGCTAGTCGAAGACTCGTTGAGCTCGCTATACAATCCGGGAGTATGTTGGAAGTCCGTCGGAAGAAATCCGAGGGAAGTGTCGAAAGTCCGCCGGAATCTCTTCGTAAAGCTTGTTGAAGAATGTCGGGTTAAATCACTTAGAATTATATTTTAAATTCATAGTTTGCACGTGATTAGAGCAAGGATTTAAAAATAATCCTGCCTAAATTTGGTAGGGGCCAACCGGGCTCTTACTAGGCCAACTTGGGCCTTAAACAAGGCCCATTCAGCCTTTGCTGAATGGGCCAAGCGGTTGAACCGCCCAGCGTGGGGCGGTGGCCCCACCCAGCCTGGGGCGATACCATCGCCTGGCTGGGGCAATAGCACCACCCCTATTGTGTCAGTCTACTAGACTGACATGCGGTAGCATCGCCTCTGACAGGCGGTTGAACCGCCCAACACCGGGAAACTCAAATTGAGTTCAAATTTGGAGCCCAAATTTGAACCTCTCTGAGCCTATAAATACCCCCCCCCTTTCTCAACTAAAAGGGTACCATTTTGAGAGTTAGAATCTTGAGTTAAAGTCTTGAATAGTCTTGAAAAGTCTTGTCTCTTGCTAAGTGTTCACCTTCTTATTCTTCTTGTGAAATTTTGTAAGAGTGTGAACCTCTTGTAAAGGGTTGTAAGAGGGGTATTTGGTCCTTTCCCTTCAAAGTATTTGCTAGTGGAAGTGCGGAGCCTCATCGTGAAGGCTTCAAGACTGGATGTAGGTCATTTGACCGAACCACTATACATCATTATGTTCATGAATGTGTGAGTGTTTACATTTCTGAATTATTTCATTACTTAGCTGCAAATCGTTTAGTTCCTTTACTCAAGCTACTTTATTCAAATTCTCTTTCGTCAAATCGAAATCTTCTTACGAACTAGTCTTTGTGCGAAATTGGATTCAAAGTTACATTTTTAATCCGCTGCACTAATTCACACCCCCCCCCCTCTTAGTGCCTTTTCGATCCTAATAATCTTGACAATACCAAAATTTTCAGACCTGTAAGTAGCAAAGAACTCCCTCCGTGGTGTAGCATGATAAGAAGCTCCTATGTCAATTATTCACGCGAGATCCTGACACAAACAAGAAAAAATATCATCAAAAGGGGACAAAATCAAATAATCACCAACCTGCACTGTAGCTATGGTATTCTCTTTTGACTCTGTAGACTTCACTTCTTTTTCCTTTTTCTTACTCTTCTCAGGTTGCTTACATTGATTCTTATAATGTCTTTTCTCACCATAGTTATAGTAAACTATATCTTTCCTTGATCTTGACTTGCTTCTACCTATGCGTGAACTGCTTCTATCTTTAGACCTTGACCTTCCTCTGTTCTCTGAGATAAGTGTCTGTGAATCAATTTGAGATACTACCGAGTTATTTCTTCTCAACTCCTCATTCAACAAACTGCTTTTTACTTGACTCATGTTAACAATACCATCTAACGCAGAATTACTAAGGGAAACCACTAGTGTCTCCCAACTTTTTAGCAATGAACTGAGAAGTAACAATGCCTGCAACTCATCATCAAGAGACATTTTCATAGAAGATAACTAGTTAGTAATACTCTACATTTCATTCAAATGCTCAGCAATAGAAGTACCCTCTTTATATTTCAGGTTCATAAGTTTTCTTATCAAAAAAGATTTGTTGCTAGTTGTTTTTCTTTCATAGAGACCTTCTAACTTTTTCCAAAGAGAATATGCAGAACTTTCAGTAGAAATATGATGAAAGGCACTATCATCGAGCCACTGTCGAATGACCCCAATCGTTTTTTGATCAAATCTCTTCCACTCATCATCTGTCATAGTTATGGGTTTTTCACTATCCCCTTGCAAAGGTCCATATAAATCTTTGCAATATAAGAGATATTTCATTCTTGGTTTCCATATCATCCAATTATTTTCATTCAAACTAATCATGCGAGAAACACTACCGGCCTCCATGTTCAAATACAAAAATTAAATCATCAAAACCTTACTCTGATACCGGTTGATGGGAATAAAAAGAGGTAACAAACAAGGAATACCTTTTGTATATGAACAAATACTAGCAGGCCGTAACACACAGCGCAATTAAACAGAAATCACAATCAAATAGAACACCAAGATTTATGTGAAAAACCCCTTCAACGTAAAGGGTAAAAATCATGGGGCAAATCAGAGAAAATTCACTATAGAAATAATGAATGTATAATTCTTGAATCTCTCGCCCAAAACCCAAGCAACAATCACAAGAGAATAACTGGGATACAAGGATCACGTCACTATGCATAATATCCAAAACTTCCCCAAGCAATCACATTAAAAATTCACTGTAGATCTGATCTAACCTGAGATGAGAAACTGTTTGGATGAATGAAAATAATTTCTGCGTTTTTCTTATCTTTTTTTTTTCTTTTTTTTCTCTGCCCTTTTTTCCTCTGTTTGAATCTCCAATGCTGCTACGAAGTTTCTGTCATTTGCTACGATTTTAATCTCTTAATTTTACAGTCATTATTAGCCTCTATTTAAGTCTAAATTTCAGGTTAAATTGAGATTTAGAGGAAAAAGATAGATTGTTCGTTAATAAAGCTTATATGGGTTAAATTTGGACAGCCCAACGTACTTCTGTTGCTACTTGTTTGTATTCTTTCAGGCCCTGTTACATCAAAATTCCTGTGCTCACACTGACGTTTCAACAACTCTCACTTGACATGCAGGAAGAAGGAAGAAATTGGATACGTGGGCACTTTTGGCTCAGGACATCATCTATCTCCCGTTTATGTTCCGTGCGCATCCGATTATTAGACGGTTCTTCTGACGAGAGTGGCCTTTCGACAGATAAGAACGCTGGAAGCTAGTTTATCTTTTGTTTGTTCTGTTCAATAATGCATGATCTTTTTGGTGGTTTTCTGGAATAAAAAAGACAATCTAGTCGAACTCTTATGAAAGAAACGTCTTTATCTCACATTTTTGATGTTTATGTATTTATTATCTTAATTAGCAATGGCCAGTAGTGTGCACAGTCTCGGAGAACAAAACTCACTTTCTTTCCACGAGCATCTCCTAATCATGCTTTAAAGAAGATTAATAATCTTGCTTTGCGCTTCTGCTTTATGATTTCTCGTACGTCTGCGTATAGGTATCGACTTAGATTCTTCTTCCAGAACCAATGCAGGACGTAATCTTACACAGAAGCACAATACTCAAAGACTTGCTTGGAGCAACTAAATCTGGCTATGGCTTCTTTGATTCCATCAGTCTGCCGCTTCTTCTTTCTTCAGTATTTGAGGAATCTCAAACACGCCATAAACGAAGCACTCATTGACCACCTTAGATCTGGAAAAGATAAAAAAAAGAAGGAACAGAGGAGTATAACCGCTGCATGTAGAAGAACGATGAAGAAATGTGTCGTCTTGGAGGAGATAAAGAAGCAAAAACGTCTGGAAATAAGAAAAGAAAATTAGCTTCATCGATCTTACACCTTCAGGTTCAGTCGGATCACACATATATTATTCTATCGAGATATGTATGTGCCTTATAACATCAGACCAGAACCAGCAAATTTCTCCTCCGTCATCTTCTGCAATCGATCAGCCATCTCGGGCGTGAGATGATTCAGCCAATCCCCCACCACACCGCGTCTGAAGAAGATGCTGTTGTCGGCCGTTCGATGCCCGAAGTCCGTCGTGCCGCTCCTGTTCACCTTCAAATTGCTTAAGCTCTCCATGGCACACAACCGCACGATGCCATCGATCACCCCTTCCTTCTCCTCATCCTCCGAGAAGGGGCAGCCAAGGAACTCCGCCAGCCGCTTCAGCTGACCTACGGCGTCCTGCAGCAGCTCCTCGTACTTCAGGAACAGTATCTTCTTTGGCCTTTCCAAGTGCGCCTTCCAGTAACCGAGCACATGATCCCAAAACGGACCAAAGAAAGAGATGCCCTTGCAGAAGTTGTCGAAGGCCTTCTCGAGCGGCCATGGCTCCAAGTTTGCCTTCGTCCTGAATCTGTTGTTGAAGTGCCATAAGGATATGAAGTGGTCCTTGGGGTTGCGGCCCACGTACACGACTCTGCAGCCGGAGTCCACCACCGACGCCGGTAGGGAATGGAAGGGGATGTGTGTGGAGAAGAGTCGGGGGGGTGGCAGCTTGCTCAGGTCAGGTACTCGGTTGTTGGTGTAGATTTGGAGTTCAAGAAAGGGGATGCACTCGTGGGGATTGCAGGACTCCAAGGCATGTCGGTAGTCGACGCCGGAGCCGCGGTGTATGGTGGAGAAGACGAGAGCTTTCATCCATGTGGTGCCGGACTTGGGGATGCTGGCGACTAGTACGTCGGAAGGGCGAGCTTTGAAGTATTTTTGGGCGACCATGGTGCCTATTATGGCCATCGGAAACCCATACCAGCCGTTGTAGCAGTGGATTGGGTCGATAGTGCCGGCCTCTGCGCTTGGTAGTGCCGACACGAGTTGTGTGAAGTGTTGATAGGTCTGGTGGCGGACTTCTTCCTTCTCGGCTTCTTCTTCGATCCTCGGTGGAAAGCGGGATCCGAGCGCGTCGGCCATGGGAAAGCGGGACAAGGCAACTCAGGCTGATCTACCAATTGTCTAAATCTTTGCCAAACACACAAATACATACATACATATACATATATATATATATATATAGTTAAAATTTATTTTAATCTCTGTCACTTTTGTCATGACGTAACCTTGTGACATAATAGTTGTTTGAAAATTATTGTATGTTGAAAAGTAGATATTGTAAACGAAATCTGGAGTTGGAAGTCATCAGAAACGTCACCTGAAAAATTTTGAAGGCGAGTTTACAATGGTGTGGTAAGATATCGGAACAAGACGTTGACACTTCAAATATTCACGAGACAAGTTGGTTTTATAGTAGTTGAAGTTTGTGAAACTAAAAGAAGTTATTTCCTCTTCCCTTGCCATTTAGTTTGTGTAATCTTATCCCGTTTTGAAGTTTTGGTATTAGATAGCATAGTTGTTTATTATGCTTATATGTATTCTTATTTATTAGACGAAGCAGTTGTTTGATTAATGATTCCACAATTCTAGTGCTTCGTAATGATATGACAGACCTGACTTGCTGACGTTCCTAGCATTTTCAGCGTTGCTGAGTGCATGAATTCCTCATGAACAGGAAACCAGCTATTGTAAATAGATTATCTTCTTGTTTCCACTGAAGTTTCAGATACTTTTGGTGATAAACAGGGATGCATTTTTAGTAAACAAAATCTTCCTGCAGTAAATACTTGGTAAATCAAAATCTTCCTCCAAGGCTGTAAACACTTCAGTTCGCATACCTTTCTTCACTTGGGCAGTCAGGAAAAAACCTCTTCAATCAGTAGGGTTGTAGACTTTCTATCTCCTGACTATGGTGTCTTTTTTTAAGCGTGTCTTGTGGATGCCAGAAACACGGCTCTTCATCGAGTACCGACAGCAGGACAATTGCTTCTTGTATCCCAGTGTCTTTTCTAATACCTTCTTGATGTACTTCTCCTATGATAATCAAATCTTCTTATTTTTCCTATCACGAGAAAACTGCATGCTCAGTATTTGCTTTGCTGGCCCCATGTTCTTTATTGCAAAGGACTCACTTGCTAGTTATAGGTATCCTACAAGCCAATCACGTGAGTGATTGCACCTGTAACACGCTGCGTCAATCTCTTTGCTTATGATTATTGGCATTATCTCACATTATCTAGATGTATATTGTGATGTCCTTGGATCTGTGCAATGGGAATCCGATCGTGATGAGATCATGATAATGAGACCGATTCACCTTTAAACATAGACCCTAAATTATCCTGGTTATAGGTTACTCGAGAAGGACATCGAGATAACCGGATAGACTGGTGTGCTGTATACCCGTTCATATGATGAAGGTAGCTGGTCTCATAGCTACTCGTGTGGGGACACTAAGGGTACAGTGCAGATGCTCATTGGAGAATGAGTTTACTAATTGATCCGCCTACGGAATGCTGGATGGTTATTGATACCTCATGTCAGACAACGATTCTGTAGTCCCAGTAGTGTATCTGGTCCTTAGACTTGAGACACCAAGGATGTCCTGTATGAGTACTCTACTCTTTGATATCAGACTTATAGGTTTGGAAAGCTTCATATCTAGTACAGTCGGTCATTGGAAGTGATAGTCAACCTTACGAGGGCTATTGAGTGTCAATAGAGGATCATCCGCTCTTAGTATCATGAGAGGAATATCCCATGTGTTCTTGCTCAAACAAATCCTTGGCCAAGGTTATTCGGATTGAGAGAGAGAGTTCTCCGGAAGAATCCGACAAGAGCAAGACTCGAGGAGAGACCGTATGGGCCTGAAAGCACCGTGCCCGATATATGGTCTCTAGGATATTAGATGAATGAGAGATTATAGATACATGGTAACTAAGGACAAATAGGTCCAAAGGATTGGATTCCCTTGTATCGTCTGGGGGGCCGCAGCGTAGTGGCCTGGTACGTTCGCAGTCGATGAGTTGGGTAAATTATTATAGAGATAATAATTCACTAAGTCAGAAGTAGTTCTGACAAGTATGACTCACGGCTAGCTCGATATTGGGCCTAGAGGATCATACACATATGGTAGGTATTGTGACGAGTAGAGGTTCGGATATGAGATATCCGCTGAACCCCATATCTTATTGGATATCCATTAAGCCCCTGAATTATTGGATCCTGAGATGAGATCCAATAATTACTAATAAGAGATTATTGGATAGAGACCCACTAATCCAAGAGGCTTGGGTAATTGGATGGAGATCCAATACCCAATAGGGCAAAAGATCCATTAGGGTTTTTCAAGGGGGGCCTCTATAAATAAGAGGAGACCAAAGCTCTATAGGCTGAGGGTTTCTTTTGGTAGCCACCTCCTGTTCTCCTCCCCCCAGAGAGAGAGGAGCATCGTTGCAATCCCTGCTGTGTGGATACTGCTAGAGAGGAGGACACTTGACTTCCTTCATCCTCTCCCATAGATCTGCAGGAATTCAGGATATACGATCTCCCTAGGTATCTTATTTTACATGTGCAGTTTTCGCAGATTTGCTTTTGACGCACCTATCTTCGCACGATGACGAAAACTTTCTAAAGAAAATCTAGGGTGTTTTGTTTTCTGTTCTTCCGCTGCGCATGTGATGTCGCTCCCCCCTTTATGGATTTCCCAACATCACTCAGTTCCTTCTTCAACCTGTCAATTGTACACATATCTTTCCTAAGGATAAGCATATCATCAACATAAAGTAAGAGAATAATAAAATCCTCACCAAACCGTTTGATGTACACACAATGATCTGAAGCCATTCTTTTGTATCCATTTTTAGTCATAAATAAATTAAACTTTCTGTACCACTGTCTTGGAGCTTGTTTCAATCCATACAAACTCTTTCTTAACTTGCAGATAATTTTCTTTACCTTTGACTTTGAAACCTTCTGGTTGCTCCATATAAATTTTCTTCTCCAAATCACCATGAAGGAAAGCTATCTTCATATCTAACTGCTCCACCTCCAAGTCCTGGCTAGCAGCAATACCTAGAGCAACATGAATAGAAGACATTTTAACAACAGGAGAAAAAATCTCTTCAAAGTCAATACATTTCTTTTGACCAAAGCCTTTCACAACCAATATGGCTTTGTACTTTAGTTAAGAATAATATTCCTAAGTTTTCAACCTGAAAACCTACTTGTTCTTCAAGGCCTTCATTCCCTGTGGTAGTTGTACTAAATCATATGTATGATTCTTCTGCAGAGCATCCATCTCTTCTCGCATAGCAACTAGCCATATTTTTTTTTGCTCACTTTCAATTGCTTCCTGGTAACTCTCTGGTTTACCTGTATCAGTAAGCATCACATACTCATCTGCAGAGTATCTTCTGGAAGACTGACATTGTCTAGAAGATCTTCTTAACTGAGGTTCTGTAGGAAGCTGCTCCTCAACTTATTCTTGCTCAACATGTCCTACAGGTAGATTAATATCTGGCTCTATACCATCTTCCTGCACATCTCCCCCATTACCCTGATATACTGGAGGAATAACTGGGTCACAATCTGCTAATCCTTTTGTAGAAGTCTTGGCTGGTTCCTCCTTCTTCGAATCTTCAAGGGTTTGATTCTCAAAGAAGACTACATTTCTTCTTCTAAACACATTTTGCTTTTCTGGATCCCAAAGCCTGTAACCAAATTGATCATGTGAGTAGCTAAGAAAAATACATTCTTTTGTCTTACCATCCAACTTGGACCTTTCATTATCTGAAACATGTGCAAATGCATGATAACCAAACACTCTCAAATGCCTATAGGAAACATCTTTCCCTGACCAAACATGCTCTGCAACATCAGCATCTAGGGCTGTATAGGGAGATAAGTTGATCACATCAACTGTAATCCTCAAAGCCTCATCCCAAAACCTTTTGGATAGCTTTGCCTATGAAAGCATACATATGATCTTTTCCATGATGGTGTAGTTCATCCTCTCTGCAATTGCATTATGCTGAGGTGTACCAGGAATTGTCATCTCATGTTGAATGCAATGTGACCTGCAATAATCATTAAACAATCATGTATACTCACCACCATTATCTGATCTTATGCATTTCAATTATCTTTCTGTCTCCCTTTCAACTATAGTATGAAACTCTTTGAAGACACCAATAACCTGATCCTTGGTCTTCAAAGCATAGGCCTAAACTTTTCTGGAAAAGTCATCTATAAAAGTAATAAAATAAAGTGCATCACTAATGCCAGGAACATTAGTAGAACCACTAGGAGTTTTTGTCCTCAAAGAACCACATACATATGTATAAACATGGTCAAATGCATACATTTTTCTAGATAAAGCAGGACTAGCAGATGAAACTCAATGTTATTTACCAACCAAACAATCAATACAAGGGTTTAAACATATACCTATGAGGTCAGGCAATACCTCTCTTTTTGAAAGAGCTTGTAGTCCCTTCTCGCTCATGTGTCACGATCGCTTATGCCACAACTCTATGCTGAAGTTTTTCTCTGTAGCATTCAGTTGTTCACCACAAGCTTTGGCCTGTAACATGTACAAAGTGTGGCATTTCTTTCCATTAGCTATAATAAGAGAACCCTTACTGAGTTTTCATTGCTCTCTGTGAAACCTGCTATCATAGTCTTCATCATCTAGTCTTTCAACTGAGATTAGATTCAGCCTCAAGTCAACCACATGCCTCACATCCTTAAGCACCAACTTACATCTAAGATTGGTCTTTATGTGGATGTCACCCATGCCAATGATGTTTGTTGTGCCATGGTTGCCCATTTTGAGAACACAAAAATTTCCAGACCTATATGAAGCAAAGAACTCCCTCCGTGGTGTAGCATGATAAGAAGCTCCTGTGTCAATTATTCACTCGAGATCCTGACACACACAAGAAAAAATATCATCAAAAGGAGACAAAATCAAATAATCACCAACCTGCACTGTAGCTATGGTATTCTCTTTTGACTCTGTAGACTTCACTTCTTTTCCCTTTTTCTTGCTCTTCTTAGGTTACTTACATTGATTCTTATAATGTCCTTTCTCATCATAGTTATAGCAAACTATAACTTTCATTGATCTTGACTTGCTTCTACTTATGCGTGAACTACTTCTATCTTTAGACCTTGACATTCCTCTGTTCTCTGAGATAAGTGTCTGTGAATCAATTTGAGATACTACCGAGTTCTTTCTTCTCAACTCCTCATTCAACAAACTACTTTTTACTTGACTCATGGTAACAATACCATCTAACGCAGAATTACTAAGGGAAACCACTAGTGTCTCCCAACTTTTTAGCAATGAACTGAGAAGTAACAATGCCTGCAACTCATCATCAAGAGACATTTTCATAGAAGATAACTAGTTAGTAATACTCTACATTTCATTCAAATGCTCAGCAATAGAAGTACCCTCTTTATATTTCAGGTTCATAAGTTTTCTTATCAAAAAAGATTTGTTGCTAGTTGTTTTTCTTTCATAGAGACCTTCTAACTTTTTCCAAAGAGAATATGCAGAACTTTCAGTAGAAATATGATGAAAGGCACTATCATCGAGCCACTGTCGAATGACCCCAATCGTTTTTTGATCAAATCTCTTCCACTCATCATCTGTCATAGTTATGGGTTTTTCACTATCCCCTTGCAAAGGTCCATATAAATCTTTGCAATATAAGAGATATTTCATTCTTGGTTTCCATATCATCCAATTATTTTCATTCAAACTAATCATGCGAGAAACACTACCGGCCTCCATGTTCAAATACAAAAATTAAATCATCAAAACCTTACTCGATACATGGTTGATGGAATAAAAATGGTCAATAAACAAGGAATACCTTTTGTATATGAACAAATACTAGCAGGCCGTAACACACAGCGGAATTAAACAGAAATCACAATCAAATAGAACACCAAGATTTATGTGAAAAACCCCTTCAACGTAAAGGGTAAAAATCATGGGGCAAATCAGAGAAAATTCACTATAGAAATAATGAATGTATAATTCTTGAATCTCTTGCCCAAAACCCAAGCAACAATCACAAGAGAATAACTGGGATACAAGGATCACGTCACTGTGCATAATATCCAAAACTTCCCCAAGCAATCACATTAAAAATTCACTGTAGATCTGATCTAACCTGAGATGAGAAACTGTTTGGATAAATGAAAATAATTTCTGCGTTTTTCTTACCTTTTTCCTTTTTTTTCTTTTGTTTCTCTGCCCTTTTTTCCTCTCTTTGAATCCCCAATGCTGCTACGAAGTTTCTATCATTTGCTACGATTTTAATCTCTTAATTTTACAGTCATGATTAGCCCCTATTTAAGTCTAAATTTTAGGTTAAATTAAGATTTAGAGGAAAAAGATAGACTGTGCGTTAATAAAGCTTATATGGGTTAAATTTGGACAGCCCAACGTACTTCTGTTGCTACTTGTTTGTATTCTTTCAGGCCCTGTTACATCAAAATTCCTGTGCTCACACTGACGTTTCAACAACTCTCACTTGACATGCAGGAAGAAGGAAGAAATTGGATACGTGGGCACTTTTGGCTCAGGACATCATCTATCTCCCGTTTATGTTCCGTGCGCATCCGATTATTAGACGGTTCTTCTGACGAGAGTGGCCTTTCGACAGATAAGAACGCTGGAAGCTAGTTTATCTTTTGTTTGTTCTGTTCAATAATGCATGATCTTTTTGGTGGTTTTCTGGAATAAAAAAGACAATCTAGTCGAACTCTTATGAAAGAAACGTCTTTATCTCACATTTTTGATGTTTATGTATTTATTATCTTAATTAGCAATGGCCAGTAGTGTGCACAGTCTCGGAGAACAAAACTCACTTTCTTTCCACGAGCATCTCCTAATCATGCTTTAAAGAAGATTAATAATCTTGCTTTGCGCTTCTGCTTTATGATTTCTCGTACGTCTGCGTATAGGTATCGACTTAGATTCTTCTTCCAGAACCAATGCAGGACGTAATCTTACACAGAAGCACAATACTCAAAGACTTGCTTGGAGCAACTAAATCTGGCTATGGCTTCTTTGATTCCATCAGTCTGCCGCTTCTTCTTTCTTCAGTATTTGAGGAATCTCAAACACGCCATAAACGAAGCACTCATTGACCACCTTAGATCTGGAAAAGATAAAAAAAAGAAGGAACAGAGGAGTATAACCGCTGCATGTAGAAGAACGATGAAGAAATGTGTCGTCTTGGAGGAGATAAAGAAGCAAAAACGTCTGGAAATAAGAAAAGAAAATTAGCTTCATCGATCTTACACCTTCAGGTTCAGTCGGATCACACATATATTATTCTATCGAGATATGTATGTGCCTTATAACATCAGACCAGAACCAGCAAATTTCTCCTCCGTCATCTTCTGCAATCGATCAGCCATCTCGGGCGTGAGATGATTCAGCCAATCCCCCACCACACCGCGTCTGAAGAAGATGCTGTTGTCGGCCGTTCGATGCCCGAAGTCCGTCGTGCCGCTCCTGTTCACCTTCAAATTGCTTAAGCTCTCCATGGCACACAACCGCACGATGCCATCGATCACCCCTTCCTTCTCCTCATCCTCCGAGAAGGGGCAGCCAAGGAACTCCGCCAGCCGCTTCAGCTGACCTACGGCGTCCTGCAGCAGCTCCTCGTACTTCAGGAACAGTATCTTCTTTGGCCTTTCCAAGTGCGCCTTCCAGTAACCGAGCACATGATCCCAAAACGGACCAAAGAAAGAGATGCCCTTGCAGAAGTTGTCGAAGGCCTTCTCGAGCGGCCATGGCTCCAAGTTTGCCTTCGTCCTGAATCTGTTGTTGAAGTGCCATAAGGATATGAAGTGGTCCTTGGGGTTGCGGCCCACGTACACGACTCTGCAGCCGGAGTCCACCACCGACGCCGGTAGGGAATGGAAGGGGATGTGTGTGGAGAAGAGTCGGGGTGGTGGTAGCTTGCTCAGGTCAGGTACTCGGTTGTTGGTGTAGATTTGGAGTTCAAGAAAGGGGATGCACTCGTGGGGATTGCAGGTCTCCAAGGCATGTCGGTAGTCGACGCCGGAGCCGCGGCGTATGGTGGAGAAGACGAGAGCTTTCATCCATGTGGTGCCGGACTTGGGGATGCTGGCGACTAGTACGTCGGAAGGGCGAGCTTTGAAGTATTTTTGGGCGACCATGGTGCCTATTATGGCCATCGGAAACCCATACCAGCCGTTGTAGCAGTGGATTGGGTTGATAATGCCGGCCTCTACGCTTGGTAGCGCTGACACGAGTTGTGTGAAGTGTTGATAGGTCCGGCGATGGACTTCTTCTTCTTCCTTCTTCTTCCTCGATCCTCGATGGAGAGAGGGATTTGGAAGCGTCGGCCATGGAAAACGAGATGTGGCTGATCTACGAATTCCCTGAATCTTAGTCAAACATATATGAGAATCAAACATGATATACATTCTTTATATTACGTAATTTGAATTAGCGCTTGGAGTCAAAAACGTCACGGGTAGGTCTCATCCATTATTTGTGTGCACGTCGTTTTGTGTGTTTGTGACCACACAACCACGGCAACGAAGCTCATCATTATTGTCAGTAACACGTAATGACATAGAGAAGATGGACACCCATCGATTGCAGTCCAAAAAAGGAAAGAAAACAACAGTACGCAAGTCAGTGAAGCAGACATAAGTATAAATATATATAGAAATGGTGAATGGATCGAGAGAAGTGATGAAACTTGCAACCATCTGATCTCTTGTTAGGACGATGCAATTATTGTCCTTAATATCTTGTTTTGTATGGATATAATTATTTGTCCTTAAAACTCAAAACTATTACGTAATTATCATTTCTGTCCATCGAATGCATATTTTCTGATAAAGAAGATGTGACAAGGAAAGCGAGATTTATGATCCATTTTATTAAAAATAGATTTCAAAATTAAAAGTAAAATTTTAAAAATTAATAATAAAAAATATATTTATTAGAAATATTTTTTTACACTTACGACATCCTCATGACTTAGAAGATAAATTTGTCTAACTCCGAGGTTTTCTTCTCTAGGAACACTCTTGGAAGCACTAAAAGGGAGCTATAATCATTTTCAATTTATAGATGAGAGTTTCCAAGTATTTTGAAACGTTTATTGGTCTTATAAGAGTGATGGTATGATTCAACCTATGCTAAATCGGATTGATAATTGGCAGGAAAACTTTTAATCACAAGCAGATAGAATTATACTTAATAATTTTGTGTTGAACTCTATTCCTATTCACTCTTTGAGTGTCTCCTCCATGTTGATTATAATTCTTGATAGGATGATGAAGTCGATTAGAAAGTCTCTTGGATGTAGATTATAGTTCTTAACGGAGTGATGAGGTCGATTAGAAAGATGTTTTGGGGTAGTGGTAAGTCCTCTCATCGTTTACATCTTTTAGGTGAGGAGATTATCACTCTTCCTAAGTGTGAGGGGGATTAGGTATTACTTGTATGTCGTTTGCTTTGCAAGCGAGGAGGATTTTGTAGCATTTAAACAAATATGATAATTTGTGATCTGAGGTGATTAGAGCTAAATATGAGAATGTTGGCACTTGCAACATTTATTTTTCTTCTAAGAAAGATTGGTCTTCGAGATCATTGGCATGTCACCCATTCCAATGATGTCTGTTGTGCCATGGTTGCCCATCTTTGTTGAACCTCGGATTTCGATGATGAAGTTAATTGGTGAAATATTTGTTCTAACATATATTGTCGAGATAAGTGTGAAGGAATAACTACGATGGGATGAAAACATAAAGCGATTTATCGTGGTCAAGTCCGTCGGGTGTTCAAGAGTTCATCGGAAGTCCGAAAGATCGTCGGAAGTGTTGCCAGAACCAACCAAGATCGAATCAGGGACTTGCCGAAGTTTTCGAAAGTTCATCGCAATGATCGTCGAAGGTTCACGGAACTTACCGGGAAGATTTGGAAGCTAGCCGAAGACTCGTTGAGCTCGTCATACAATCCGGGAGTATGCTGGAAGTCCGCCGAAAGAAATCCGAGGGAAGTGTCGGAAATCCATCGGAATCTCTCCGTAAAGCTCGCCGGAAGTTGACTTCAAGAATGTCGGGTTAAATCACTTAGAATTATGTATTAAATTTATAGTTTGCACGTGATTAGAGCAAAGATTTAAAATAATTCTGTCTAAATTAGCTGCAAATCGTTTAGTTCCTTTACTCAAGCTACTTTATTCAAATTCTCTTTCGTCAAATCGAAATCTTCTTACGAACTAGTCTTTGTGCGAAATCGGATTCAAAGTTACATTTTTAATCCGCTGCACTAATTCACCCCCCCCCCCTCCCCCCTCTTAGTGTCTTTTCGATCATAATAATCTTGACAACACCAAAATTTTCAGACCTGTAAGTAGCAAAGAACTCCCTCCGTGGTGTAGCATGATAAGAAGCTCCTATGTCAATTATTCACGCGAGATCCTGACACACACAAGAAAAAATATCATCAAAAGGAGACAAAATCAAATAATCACCAACCTGCACTGTAGCTATGGTATTCTCTTTTGACTCTGTAGACTCCATTTCTTTTTCCTTTTTCTTACTCTTCTTAGGTTGCTTACATTGATTCTTATAATGTCTTTTCTCACCATAGTTATAACAAACTATATCTTTCCTTGATCTTGACTTGCTTCTACCTATGCGTGAACTGCTTCTATCTTTAGACCTTGACCTTCCTCTGTTCTCTGAGATAAGTGTCTGTGAATCAATTTGAGATACTACTGAGTTCTTTCTTCTCAACTCCTCATTCAACAAACTGCTTGTTACTTGACTCATGGTAACAATACCATCTAACGCAGAATTACTAAGGGAAACCACTAGTGTCTCCCAATTTTTTGGCAATGAACTGAGAAGTAACAATGCCTGCAACTCATCATCAAGAGACATTTTCATAGAAGATAACTAGTTAGTAATACTCTGCATTTCATTCAAATGCTCAGCAATAGAAGTACCCTCTTTATATTTCACGTTCATAAGTTTTCTTATCAAAAAAGATTTGTTGCTAGTTGTTTTTCTTTCATAGAGACCTTCCAACTTTTTCTAAAGAGAATATGCAGAACTTTCAGTAGAAACATGGTGAAAGGCACTATCATCGAGCCACTGTCGAATGACCCCAATCGTTTTTCGATCAAATCTCTTTCACTCATCATCTGTCATAGTTATGGGTTTTTCACTATCCCCTTGCAAAGGTCCATATAAATCTTTGCAATATAATAGATATTCCATTCTTGATTTCCATATCATCCAATTATTTTCGTTCAAACTAATCATGCGAGAAACACTACCGGCCTCCATGTTCAAATACAAAAATTAAATCATCAAAACCTTACTCTGATACCGGTTGATGGGAATAAAAAGAGACAACAAACAAGGAATACCTTTTGTATATGAACAAATACTAGCAGACCATAACACACAGAGGAATTAAACGAAAATCATAATCAAATAGAACACCAAGATTTATATGAAAAACTTCTTCAACGTGAAGGGTAAAAACCATGGGACAAATTAGAGAAAATTCACTATAGAAATAATGAATATATAATTCTTGAATCTCTTGCCTAAAACCTATGTAACAATCACAAGAGAATAACTGTGATACAAGGATCATATCATTGTGCACAATATCCAAAACTTCCCCAAGCAATCACATTAAAAATTCACTGTAGATCTGATCTAACCTGAGATGAGAAACTGTTTGGATGAATGAAAATAATTTCTGCGTTTTTCTTATCTTTTTTTTTTCTTTTGTTTCTCTGCCCTTTTTTCCTCTGTTTGAATCTCCAATGCTGCTACGAAGTTTCTGCCATTTGCTACGATTTTAATCTCTTAATTTTACAGTCATTATTAGCCCCTATTTAAGTCTAAATTTCAGGTTAAATTGAGATTTAGAGGAACAAAATAGATTGTGCGTTAATAAAGCTTATATGGGTTAAATTTGGACAGCCCAACGTACTTCTGTTGCTACTTGTTTGTATTCTTTCAGGCCCTGTTACATCAAAATTCCTGTGCTCACACTGACGTTTCAACAACTCTCACTTGACATGCAGGAAGAAGGAAGAAATTGGATACGTGGGCACTTTTGGCTCAGGACATCATCTATCTCCGTTTATGTTCCGTGCGCATCCGATTATTAGACGGTTCTTCTGACGAGAGTGGCCTTTCGACAGATAAGAACGCTGGAAGCTAGTTTATCTTTTGTTTGTTCTGTTCAATAATGCATGATCTTTTTGGTGGTTTTCTGGAATAAAAAAGACAATCTAGTCGAACTCTTATGAAAGAAACGTCTTTATCTCACATTTTTGATGTTTATGTATTTATTATCTTAATTAGCAATGGCCAGTAGTGTGCACAGTCTCGGAGAACAAAACTCACTTTCTTTCCACGAGCATCTCCTAATCATGCTTTAAAGAAGATTAATAATCTTGCTTTGCGCTTCTGCTTTATGATTTCTCGTACGTCTGCGTATAGGTATCGACTTAGATT
This sequence comes from Musa troglodytarum, assembly GCA_023547065.1. Lineage (NCBI taxonomy): Eukaryota > Viridiplantae > Streptophyta > Magnoliopsida > Zingiberales > Musaceae > Musa > Musa troglodytarum. The sequence goes on along the minus strand of CP097506.1, from coordinate 54,791,191 downwards.
CTTCTTCCAGAACCAATGCAGGACGTAATCTTACACAGAAGCACAATACTCAAAGACTTGCTTGGAGCAACTAAATCTGGCTATGGCTTCTTTGATTCCATCAGTCTGCCGCTTCTTCTTTCTTCAGTATTTGAGGAATCTCAAACACGCCATAAACGAAGCACTCATTGACCACCTTAGATCTGGAAAAGATAAAAAAAAGAAGGAACAGAGGAGTATAACCGCTGCATGTAGAAGAACGATGAAGAAATGTGTCGTCTTGGAGGAGATAAAGAAGCAAAAACGTCTGGAAATAAGAAAAGAAAATTAGCTTCATCGATCTTACACCTTCAGGTTCAGTCGGATCACACATATATTATTCTATCGAGATATGTATGTGCCTTATAACATCAGACCAGAACCAGCAAATTTCTCCTCCGTCATCTTCTGCAATCGATCAGCCATCTCGGGCGTGAGATGATTCAGCCAATCCCCCACCACACCGCGTCTGAAGAAGATGCTGTTGTCGGCCGTTCGATGCCCGAAGTCCGTCGTGCCGCTCCTGTTCACCTTCAAATTGCTTAAGCTCTCCATGGCACACAACCGCACGATGCCATCGATCACCCCTTCCTTCTCCTCATCCTCCGAGAAGGGGCAGCCAAGGAACTCCGCCAGCCGCTTCAGCTGACCTACGGCGTCCTGCAGCAGCTCCTCGTACTTCAGGAACAGTATCTTCTTTGGCCTTTCCAAGTGCGCCTTCCAGTAACCGAGCACATGATCCCAAAACGGACCAAAGAAAGAGATGCCCTTGCAGAAGTTGTCGAAGGCCTTCTCGAGCGGCCATGGCTCCAAGTTTGCCTTCGTCCTGAATCTGTTGTTGAAGTGCCATAAGGATATGAAGTGGTCCTTGGGGTTGCGGCCCACGTACACGACTCTGCAGCCGGAGTCCACCACCGACGCCGGTAGGGAATGGAAGGGGATGTGTGTGGAGAAGAGTCGGGGTGGTGGTAGCTTGCTCAGGTCAGGTACTCGGTTGTTGGTGTAGATTTGGAGTTCAAGAAAGGGGATGCACTCGTGGGGATTGCAGGTCTCCAAGGCATGTCGGTAGTCGACGCCGGAGCCGCGGCGTATGGTGGAGAAGACGAGAGCTTTCATCCATGTGGTGCCGGACTTGGGGATGCTGGCGACTAGTACGTCGGAAGGGCGAGCTTTGAAGTATTTTTGGGCGACCATGGTGCCTATTATGGCCATCGGAAACCCATACCAGCCGTTGTAGCAGTGGATTGGGTTGATAATGCCGGCCTCTACGCTTGGTAGCGCTGACACGAGTTGTGTGAAGTGTTGATAGGTCCGGCGATGGACTTCTTCTTCTTCCTTCTCTTCTTCCTCGATCCTCGATGGAGAGAGGGATTTGGAAGCGTCGGCCATGGAAAACGAGATGTGGCTGATCTACGAATTCCCTGAATCTTAGTCAAACATATATGAGAATCAAACATGATATACATTCTTTATATTACGTAATTTGAATTAGCGCTTGGTGTCAAAAACGTCACGGGTAGGTCTCATCCATTATTTGTGTGCACGTCGTTTTGTGTGTTTGTGACCACACAACCACGGCAACGAAGCTCATCATTATTGTCAGTAACACGTAATGACATAGAGAAGATGGACACCCATCGATTACAGTCCAGAAAAGGACAGAAAACAACAGTACGCAAGTCAGTGAAGCAGACATAAGTGAAAATATAAATAGAAATGGTGAATGGATCGAGAGAAGTGATGAAACTCGTAACCATCCGATCACTTGTTAGGACGATGCAATTATTGTCCTTAAAATCTTGTTTAGTATGGATATAAATTGATAAGAACATTTATTGTCCTTAAAACCTTATGGTTAACTTCCAACATGTTTAGTCGGTTCGAAAAATCTCTTGATGCTAACCAATTATACAGAATCCCAATGCATCTTAGGAGCACCCAGGGTCATTACCAGATAGGGGTAAGGCACGAGATGATTTTGAACTTTCTTCAATTGTTAAATCCCGCGATCCAACAAAGCCTCAGGAGTTCACTTGTCACCCAAGTGATCTATTTAAGCTTGCATGCCAAGTTCGTGCTTTCGAGACTAATGACTCTTTGGTCAATGATACATAGAAAATAATATTTTGACACTAAAAGAAGAGCTTGAACCTTTGATTGTATGGTTGATAACCAAAATATCCGGTTGGGTTGAGAAATCTCCTAATGCTGACTAATTATGTAGGATCCCGATGCATCAATGGAGCATCCCGGGATGACATAGAGAATTTCCAAATAAGGTTAAGGCACAGCTTGGGATGACTTTGAACTTCTTTATCTCGAAAGAACTACGAGTCGATCACTATGGGCAAACAAAGCCTCGGGAGTCAACTTATGACCCAAGCGATCTATTTGGGTTTTTGGGATGGGTCCGCGATTTCGAGATTCAACCAGACCGTATTGACTCTCTAGTTAATGACACACAAGAACCAATATTAGATAATTTGAATGAGCGTTTGGAGCAAAAAAGAAAAAAAAAAGACATATAGGTAATTGGTTTTATCAATTTTACATGTGCAAGAGATTGAAGCTCTCCATCCATTATTGTGATTAACATGACACCGTACTTCACAAACAATATGTTTTTTGGACTTTCCAAGTGTGCCATCCGGTCATTGATAGAAAATCATAATAAAGTAGGCCATAAATCTTAGCCAAACATATGAGAATCAAACAATGTAGGCCCAACTCATGAAAAATATTTATGATATTAGGTAATTTGAGTGAGTCGTTTGGAGCAAAAATTTTAAAAAAAATGATAAATTGGTCTTATCCATTATACATGTGCATGGGAACAATGCTCTCCATCCATTATTGTCATTAACATGGAAACATGTCCAACTGTAACTGATAGAAAGTCATGATAATGTAGGTCCTCAATTTTAGCGAAACATATATGAGAATCAAACAATGTAGGCCCAACTCATAATATATATTTGATGTTAAGTAATTTGAATAAACGTTTGGAGTCAAAAAAAAAAAAAAAAGATAGGTTGGTCTCATCTATTTTACATGTGCATGAGAACGAAGCTCTCCATCCATTATTGTTATTAACATGGCAACATTTCCTGCTGCAGCTCCTCATACTTCACAAACAACATCTTCTTTGGCCTCTCTATGGCTTCTAATAACTGATAGAAAATCATGAATATGTAGGCCATAAATCTTAGCCAAACATATATAAGAATCAAACTATATAGGCCCAACTCATGATATATATTTTTTATATTAGGTAAATTGAATGAGCGTTTGGAGCCAAAAAAAAAAAGAAAAGAAAAAAAAGATGGGTTGGTCTTATCCATTATACATGAGCATGGGAACGATGCTCTCCATCCATTATTGTGACTAACAAGGTAACGTGTCATGCTACAGCTCCTTGTACTTCACAAACAATGTCTTCTTTGGCCTTAATAATTATGTCTATCAATAATTGATAGAAAATCATGATATTGTAGGCCCTAAATCTCAGCGAATCATATATGATAATCAAACTATGTAGGCTCAACTCATGATATATATATATATATATGTGTGTGTAAGTTTCTAATCTTATCATAGAAGTAAAGATTTTTTTATAATCGATACCCTAGTCTTGTTTCTAATTACGGTACTAAGTTCATCTTACTTATTTCTAAAGACCCATTTAGTATCAATTACTAAATGATCACTTCATTTAGGAACAAATTTCAATATCTTATTTCTCTTAAATTGATTTAATTCTTCTTATATTATAATAACCCATGAATTATCTTTTAGGGGTTTGTCAATGCATTTTGATTCAATTTGAGATAGAAAAACAATGTTAGCATAAAAATTTAAAAAAAAAAGTGAGTTTGAACACATTTTGATATATATATCCTATGATTAGCTCCTTAGTATGAGCATCTACATACTTTTATTTTTTAGGTAAATATACTTTGGAAGAAGATGCATCCAAATTACTAGGGGGAGGAGAGGTTTCATTCAAATTTAAAGCATCAAAATCAAAATCATCATCAAAATAATTTTTCTTAAATTTGAAAATCTTATTAAAAATAACATGAATAGATTCTTCAATAACCAAAGCTCTTTTATTAAAGACACAAAATACTTTAGAAATAAAGGAATAACCAAGAAAAATTACCTTCATCGGATTTTGTATCAAATTTTCATAAGGCATTTTTTTCGTTTAAAACAAAACATTTACAACAAAACACTTTAAAATATGAAACATTTAGTCTTTTGTTATTTCATAATTCATAATGAGTTTTAGAAAGTAATAGTCTTACTAGAACCCTATTCATGACATAGTATGTCGTGTTAACGACTTCGACCCAAAAATATTTTGGGGAGGTTATATTCGTTTAACATGGTTCTTACCATTTCTTATAAGCTCATATTTTTTCTTTTAACTACTCTATTTTGTTGTTGATTTATTATAGTATAAAAATTATGGTTGTACCGATTTGACTCACAAAAATTTTGAAAATCATGGTTTTGAAACTTACCATCGTAATCACTACGAATAGATAAAATCATAAAGCCTTTTTCATTTTAAACAAGTTTACAAAATTTTAAAAAAAATTTAAAGCAATTACTTCTGTATGCCAAGAAATATGTCTAAGTATATCTATTATAATCATAAATAATTACAAAGACATATTTACTATCTTGTAGGCTTATTATATCAATTAGTCCAAATAAATCCATATGGATCAATTACAATAGTCTAGAGGTGCTTATTTGATTCTTTGATTTGAAATTATTTTTTATTTATTTTTCTAGTTGACATACATCACAAACTTTATCTTTGACAAACATGATGCTAGGCATTCCTCTTACAAGTTCTCTAATTAAAATTTGAGAGATTAGTTTCATGCCAGCATGACCTAATCTCCTATGCCAAAGCCAAGCATCATTGTTTAAAGTCGCCAAGCATGTTTCATCACAAAGATCATAAATGTCAATAGTATTCACATTATTATGTTTTAAGGTAATCATAGATGTATTTTTGTATGGTATTTTAATTATGCAAGTATTAGATTCAAATCTTATTATATATCCTTTATCACACAATTGACTAATGTTTAGTAGATTATGCTTTAAACCATCTACTAACAACACATCTTCAATCAAGAGGTTTGACTTATTATCTATGATTTCTTTGACAATAATTTTATCTTTGTTGTTATCTCCGAATGTGATATACCCTTCGTCTTAGCCAGTGAGCTTAGAGAATTGAGTTGGATTTTTGTTCATGTGTCTTGAGCATCCACTATCAAGATACAATCTTATGCTTCTAGTTTGTGATTGTAAACACATCTACAAGAAATGAGGTTTTCTTTTAGGTACCTATTTAACTTTGGATGCCTCATTAATAGATCTACCTAACTTGTCAAATTACGTTGAGTTATTTATAGTTCCTTTAGGAACCCAAATTAATTTGTGTGAACTATATATTTTAAATGGATATTTATAAGCATGATGTCTAAATCTACAACAAAAGTTACATTTGTTTCCGGGTGAAACATATAAAATTAGGCCTTTAACGAAGATGGTTGGCTTTTAATGAGTGTTACTAACAAAGTCAATTTCATCCTTTCTATGAACATAACCCTTATTACCAAGGATCATGTTTAAGGATTTGCTTTCGATTTTAAACTTTTCTAAATTTTGTTATAATAACAAAATTTTCTTTTTAAATATCTCTAATTCTTCATATTTAGTGCAAGGAGTTAATATACACGTATCATACTCATTTTTTAATTTTTCGAGTTCACTAGAGAGGGAAGCATAATCCTTTTTTAATAATTTATATTTTTTATCAAGTAATTTACATTCATCAAACAAATCATGAAAAACACTTAATAATTCATCAAAAGATAAATAAGCTTCAATTAAGTCACTTATCTCATCGCCAAATGTCATTAATGCATAGTTTGTAACTTTTTTGTTAGTTTGCTCCTCGTCTTCGGATGTACTTAAATCGTTCTAGGTAGCTTTGAGTACTTTATTTTTCTTTGGTAGCTTTTTCTTTACTTGGAGATATTCATTTTTTAAGTGCCCCCGGCTTCTTACATTCATAGCAAATTATTTGATCATTTTTTAGTTTAATTTTGTTCTTAGTATCTTGTTTTATTTTGTTCCTTTTTAAGAATTTTTTAAACTTTCTTGTTAGAAGTGCCAAGTTACCATCATCATCATTATCACTTGAGTTTTCTTCCAAGTGATCTTTTTTGGTTCTAAGTGTCATATCCTTCTTGTTCTTTGAAGGGTTGTTCTCAAGTTTATCATGTGCTATATACATCATGTCATAGGTCAACAAGGACTCGATAAGTTCTTCAAGAGGAAAGTTGTTTAGGTCTTTGGCTTCTTGTATTGCTATTACGTGTAGTTCGTAATCCATAGAAAGCAAAAAAAATTTCATCCTAATTTTTCAATACGTATAGTCCGTCCCATTAAACATAGGAGGACGAATAATAGAATGATCTCTTGATTACTGGCAAAAGTCATATCTCTTGGGTTTTAAACCAAATTAAAAGTAACCTTGCTATGATACCAATTGTTAAGATCAAGTGGGCATTGAAGAGGGGGGGGGGTTGAATTAGTGCATATATTAAAAACGTTGATGATTCGGAAAAACTTTTGATATGATAAAACTAGTATCAGAAAAGTATTTAACTTTGAAAATATTTATAAGAGTATAATAAGTAAGTAAGGCAGTATGCAATGTGACTAAATAGTAAAGAGAAGGAAAAGAGTGCACACCAAATTTATAGTGGTTTGGTCGTTGTGACTTACATCCACTTCTGATTCCTCCTCCGTCGAGGTCACCATCTTCCACTATTGATCTTCCTTCAATTGGTGAAGGTCAACTACCCCTTTTATAGATCTTTTCTCCTTTTGTAGGTATAAGAGACAACCTTTTATAATTTACACATTTCTCCTTAAATAGAATTCTAAACTAGAACAAGAGGAGATAAACTCTTAAGGGATTATAGTAATATTTTCACTTAGACCTCAAGTTTTTTGTTCACTTTTTTATGCTAAACAAGCAAAAAAATATGGGGTATTTATAGGCCTCGATTGACTTAAAAAATGAAGCAAAAAAAGGTCTCATCCTGGGTTTCTAGGGTACTAGCGATACCACCGTCAATCTTAGGCAATACTACCACCATTACTCTCTGACATTGGGCGGTACTATTGCTTAGTCTAGCGATATTACTATCTGATAGAGTCTCGGATATTGGACTCTGACGGTACAATCGTCTGCTTGGGTGGTACCATCGCCTGACAACATTAATTATCGATGATACCACTATCTCGTTTGGACGATACTACTATACAAATCTCTTAAGAGACTGAGCTCTGGGTGATTCCATATCATGGTGTGTCTATAAGGTGAGATTTGAAGTATTTTTGGATGACCATGGTGCCTACTATGCTCGTCGAAAACCCATACTAGTTGTTGTAGCAGTGCATTGGGTTGACATTGCCGAACTCTAAGCTTGGTAGTGTCGGCACAAGTTGTGGGAAGTGTTGATAGGTCTGGTGATGGATTACAGTCTGGTCTGTCCAATGCATCTTTCCGGTAACGATGCAAGTCAGTGAAGTAGACATAAGTAGAAATAGAAATACGGTGAATGGATCGAGAAAAGTGATGAAACTCGTAACTATCTGATCTCTTGTTAGGACAATGCAATTATTGTCCATAAAATTTTGTTTAGTATGGATATAAGTATTCGGACTATTCGTAATTGTCATTTCTAGTCCGTCCAATGCATCTTTCCGGTAAGGAAAATGTGATAGGAAAACAAGGTTTATGATCCATTTTACTATAATAGATTTCAAATTTTAAAGTAAAATTTTAAAAATTAATAATAATAATCTACTTATTAGAAATATTTTTTACACCTATGATATCTTCACGAATCATAAGATTAATTTATCTAAATTTGAGATTTCCTTCTCTGACACCCTTGGAAGCATTAAAAGGGAGCTATAATCATTTTTGGTTTGTGGAGGGGAGTTTCCAAGTATTTTGGAACCTTTATTGCCCCCAAAAGAGTGAGCAAAACTTACCTTTTTTGTATGATTCAACGTGTGCTAGATCCGATCGACAGGAAAAGTTTTTATCATAGGCAGGTAGCATTCTACTTATTAATTTTATGTGGAACTCTAGTCCTATTCACTCTTTGAGTGCCTTTTGGATGTTGATTATAATTCTTGATGGGGTAATGAAGTCAATTAAAAAGTTTCTTTGGGGTTGTTATGGAACGAAAATGGCCACTAGGTGATGTGTCTAGCTGGCCTGGTTCACTTGCCGAGGTCTCAGGAGGCCCAGTTGGGATCCGCGATTGAGGTGGGCTCTCAATGTGCCGCGGACGTGATTCCTGCAAGAAGGTCTGGGTTAGGTTTTTTTTGACTTAACTCCTCTGATGCTAAAGTCAGTGAATGTCTCCTCCCCTTGCCCTGAAACCAGGTGGGGGTTATATAGGTATGTCCGGAGATATACCTCAGTCCGGATGACAGCGAAGTCGTACAGGGCAGCACTGTACAAGTTAGTGCGGCATAGCACCGTTCGGGGATCTCGGGGATGGCATGCTTCATGCATCATCGTTCCAGGATCTCAGGGATGGCCTGTTCCATGCATCGTTGTCTCGGGATTTCGGGACCGGGCGATTTGTTCAAGCTCGGGTGGTGTGAAAATGTGAGGGTGTCGTTACGTCCGACCCGGGATGGCATGCTGCATGTGGCGACGCGCATGGAGCAACTTTATGCTAATGTGTCTCCTGACGTGTATGATGCTGTGGAGGATGTCGGAATATCCCCTATCAGGGGTAATGGTGAGTCCTCTCGTGGTTTACATCTCTTACTTTAGGAGACTATTCCTCTACGCCGTGACTTACATTTTTTTTTTTTGTAAGGGAAGCGGATCTTGTAATATTTGAACAAATATGATAGTTTGTGATACGAGGTAGTTAGAGCTAAATATGAGAATGTTGACACTTGGGACATTCATTTTTCTTTTTCTTCTAAGAGTGATTGGTTTGGAGATTATTTTTATTTGCTTTTGAAATGTTGCACGATGGATCTTCTATATCTGTAGGTAATGATTCTTTAATTAATACTCTCTTGCATCCACGGATTTGGATGTGCCTATCCATGTAAAGTTGACTTTTTATAATGTTTCTGAATTGTAGTCATTGTTTGGTTTCGGATTTTATTTGTAATAGATTTTGGGATGTGCCTAGGTTATAATCTATATTTAGGGGTATCTTTTCTGGTGGATCTCGCGTTTGTGCCATACGATCATTTTTGGCTATGAAAGCTTGTTAAAAAAAATTTGATTTCCTGCAAGTCGCATATGGGTATCTGCATTGTCCGAGGGACAACTCTCTATCCATTGGGAATTGGTGGCATTGGTTGTAGAAGTTATCAACGTGACCTAGGGTAAGGGTATTCTGAACGCCTTAGATCTGGAAAAAGGAACAGAGGAGTATAACCGCTGCATGTAAACCTCACCAATCATTGCCTCTCAAGTAAACGGAGAAGAACGATGAAGAAATGTGGTCTTGGAGGGGATAAAGAAGCAAAAAAGGTTTGGAGAGAAGAAAAGAAAATTTGCTTCATCGATCTGACACCTTCAGATTCAGTCGGATTACACATATTATTCTTACGAGGTATGTATGTGCCTTAGAACATCAAACCAGTGATAAAATAAAATGTAATTACAAAGTACATTGGAAAAGTGAGTGAGCTTAATGGCTATTTATGCATATTAGCAGAGAGGATTTTCCTCGACTGCTTCAGCGAGATTTCCCTATGCAGTTGAGGAAATCTTATCTGCTATCAACCAGAACCAGAAAATTTCTCCTCCGTCATCTTCTGCAATCGATCAGCCATCTCGGGTGTGAGATGATTCAGCCAATCCCCCACCACGCCGCGTCTGAAGAAGGTGCTGTTGTCGACCGTCCAATGCCCCAAGTCCGTTGTGCCGCTCCTGTTCACCTTCAAATTGGTTAAGCTCTCCGTAGCACACGACTGCAGGATGCCGTCGATCACGCCATCCTTGGGGTTATGGCGTCAGCCGTCGAAGACCTTCTCGAGCGGTTATGGCTCGAAGTTAGCCTTCGTCCTGTGCCTGTTTTTGTGGTGCCGTAAGGATTTGAAGTTGTCCTTGGGGTTGCGACACACGTACACGACTCTGCGGTCGGAGTCCACCACCGACGCCGGTAGGGAATGGAAGGGGATGTGTGTGGAGAAGAGTCGCGGGGGTGGCAGCTTGCTCAGATAGGTACTCGGTTGTTGGTGTAGATTTGGAGTTCAAGAAAGGGGATGCACTCGTGGGGATTGCAGGACTCCAAGGCATGTCGGGAATCGACGTGGGAGCCGCGGTTAACGGTGTAGAGGACGAGAGCTTTCATCCATGTGGTGCTGGACATGAGGATGGTGGCGATCAGCACGTCGGTGGAGTGAGCTCTGAAGTATTTTTGGGCGACCATGGTGCCTACCATGTCCGTCGGAAACCCATACCAGCCATTGTAGAGTCGACAAAGCCGGACTCTAAGCTTGGTAGTGCCGACACCAGATGTGTAAGTGTTGATAGGTCCGGCGGCGGACTTCTTCCTTCTCTTCTTCTTCGATCCTCGATGGAAAGCGGGATCTGAACGCGTCGGCCATGGGAAAGAAGGATATGACAACTCAGGCTGATCTTCCAATTCTCTAAATCTTGGTCAGTAAGATTAACCTTGTCGAACTCTATATGCCCAATTAAAACCTGAAAATATCATATTGGGCTCATGATATGTGCAGTTTATATTTGGTAATTTGAACGAGAGTTTGGCTTCGACGGACAGGTCTTCTCCTTTAAAAGGCATGACGTAACATGCAGTCACATCCACATCAACATCGTAAAAGCGAACGTTCTTAATATTTTAAAACTTTTTTTTTTATTGACCATCCTGCTCATAATCCTTTAAAAAATTAATAAAATAATATTTTATTATTTATAATTCCTCTGATATTTTTTTTTCATCCCCCATATTCCTAGTGCATCTTATCATCGTTGCTATTCTCTAACATTTTCTATCGTCGATCATTGCCCACAACTCACGCTTATCATCGATCTCCATCCTCCATCTTCAATTCCCCATCAATAGTTACTCCTGTAACCCGTGCTCTTTATCTTCCATCATTATCCATAGCTCGTGTTTATTATCGTTCATCATCTCTCATCTTGTTTTCCTTATCAATTATTGTATTCCTACTCATGATCCTAAATATTTATGCCCAAAAATATAGTTTGAGATATTAAAATTTTTTAATTGAGGTTTTAAATAATAATCTTATAATGAAAAATAGAAATAGCCATCGTACCAATTCAATCTAAAAACTTAAATTGTTAGATTATAGGCTAGAATCAAATATACATGTGACTCTCTTGATATTTACTATTGTGAGATTGTTTTCTTGGTCTTCTTTTTCAATCTCTACTCATATATGAATATCTTATAATATTATATTTCTATTCATATGTGGCTCAAAACTCTTTATCTTTTTTTAATCATTTAAACTTTTTTTAATCTCTTTCTCTCTCTCTCTCTCTTTTCCCCTTTAATCATTTGTTTTACTATTCACCTTTTTATCATCCTTGTTTTTTTTCTACTCCCTTGACTTTGTTATCATATTAAATATCTATTAACAATGAATGAAAGTCAAACTAGTGAGGATTAATACATATTGAGTCAAACACCAATTCAACTCAGAAAGCTTAATCTGCAGGATTTTTTTTTTTTTTGTCATCTTTTTCAATCTCTCTTCACACATGAATCCATATAAATATATCATAACATGACTATTAGGTACTTGTAATTTGTAGACGGTCCCATGCATCTTGCTTTCAAGAAAATAAATCGATGTGTATGCTTGCCCTGACCTAGCCGGTGTTACATAACAGTTATTTGGAAATTATTGTATGTAAGAAAAGTTAGATAGTGTAAACGGAATCTGGAATTGGAAGTGGTCAGAAACGTCATGTGGAAAATGTTGAAGGCGAGTTTAGGGTGGTGTGATAATACTTTGGTGCCTCCTCGACGTTGACAATTAAAATGTTCACGAGACAAGTTGGTTGGTTTTATAGTAGTTGAAGTTTGTGAAACTAAAAGAAGTTATTTCCTCTTCCCTTGCCATTTAGTTTGTGTAATCTTATCCCGTTTTGAAGTTTTGGTATTAGATAGCATAGTTGTTTATTATGCTTATATGTATTCTTATTTATTAGACGAAGCAGTTGTTTGATTAATGATTCCACAATTCTAATGCTTCGTAATGATATGACAGACCTGACTTGCCGACGTTCCTAGCATTTTCAGCGTTGCTGAGTGCATGAATTCCTCATGAACAGGAAACCAGCTATTGTAAATAGATTATCTTCTTGTTTCCACTGAAGTTTCAGATACTTTTGGTGATAAACAGGGATGCATTTTTAGTAAACAAAATCTTCCTGCAGTAAATACTTGGTAAATCAAAATCTTCCTCCAAGGCTGTAAACACTTCAGTTCGCATACCTTTCTTCACTTGGGCAGTCAGGAAAAAACCTCTTCAATCAGTAGGGTTGTAGACTTTCTATCTCCTGACTATGGTGTCTTTTTTAAGCGTGTCTTGTGGATGCCAGAAACACGGCTCTTCATCGAGTACCGACAGCAGGACAATTGCTTCTTAGTGGTATTATTAGTCGAAACAAACTTCATCTTTCAAAAGTTCTGTTGATAGTCTTTGGGTTACATTCTGACGTTGACTTTGCCGCCTATTTAAGATATATCTGCTTTTAAGTGGTCCTAGATTTTTAATGTTTTTATTAAGGACACCAGCCCACATGTGATCTGTGATTAGTTAACTTGTTTTTATCGATGCTTCCAGTTGGCACATTGCTTTCCTGTCAAGCCATTTCTTCGCAGCAAATTGGTCGGCGTCTCTTTTCAAATGTTATTTATACTACGGGAATCTGGAAAGCCTTCTGGATTAGTTTTCAAGTGTTGTTATTTGAAAGACGAAATCTTTCAGTATGAGCTGTCATGAATGAGATTTAGCAGTAGTTGAGATTTCCACTGTCAAATTTAGTTTGGTCGTTTGGTCCAGGATTCAAAGTCACATCAGTCCTGTTTCTTTTACTTTGTCACCTGTGGAGTGCTTAAAGGTGCTATATACTTCATTGGTTTCACGATGAAAGATGATGATGCCTTGAAAGGACTAGCCAAGTCTATAAAAGCTTGTTTTATTAAAGTTTTTCCCAGTAATTTTTTGCTTATTTATTTCTACAGGCAATCATACTTGAGTTATGTTATCATGGTTGGTATCAAATCCATCTGCTTGGGCCTCGATGCATGAATCTATCATGCAGATGAAGCAACTCTGTTTCTTCCACCAACATTCTCCCTATACCCTTTACTTCTATTGCTACTTTTTCTTTTCCTTTTAGCCCCGTTACATCAAAATTCCTGTGCTCACACTCACGCTCCAACAACAACTCTCACCTGACATGCAGGAAGAAGGAAGAAATTGGTTACATGGGCACTTCTGGCTCAAGACATCACTTTTCTCCCATCTATGTTCCGTGTGCATCCGCTTCCTAGACAGGCTCAAGACATCATTGATCTTAACAATAGCAGGGTGTTGTTATTGTTAAGACCCAATGTGGTTTGGTCATCAGTCAGGCATGCATTATGGATAGTACCTTGCAATGAGTTGGAGTCTAAATCAATTTGTGCCAGCCATTTGTGTGGCAGCAGCGCAGACATATGATACTGCTTTCCTTCTTTCGTGCCATTAATCATCCAATAATTGTGTGGCGTCGAAGTATACTAGTGGAATGACGCATCAAATTACGGGAACATGCATTACATCTTGGATCCCATGTAGAAGAAGCATTGCATCAATGTGTTCAAAACTCTCTTCGGATCTGCTATGACTCTCTCTCCATGTTCGGTGAAAGCAGAGCGGCCTACTGCGGCGTCAGGACGTACATCTTGCAAGCGTGAGAATCCACCGTAGCAGTCAGCTCCCCTTGAACGGACGCAGTATCCGAATGCTGAAACATGGGTTTGAAGTCGAAGATTAAGAACATGAATCTATCGTAGAGAAGGAAATGGATTCGTCTCGGATGCTTACTGCCCAAAGATCACGAGCATTGACGACGGTCGACGACGAGAGGCCTATATCGGACCATTCGGCGGTGATCGTCGCCGGTGAACTTCCTCGGTTCCAGAGCACCACGGCCACCCTCCCTCCGTCGAGCGGACCTGCCCAAACCTACACGAGCCGACAACAATTGCAAGGTTGTTGAGACAGAATGATGAAGAAGGCTGACACATCCTATCCGTTCTCAACTGTGATAGATGTGACAGTCTAAGCTTCAAAGAGAAGATGTTTGAGATGTGGAAAGGAGCAGACCTCTGCACCGCCTCCCCACACTACCTTCTTCCCTTGAACTCCAAGTGAATCTGGTGACAGAAACCACATCTTGTTTACATTCTCCTAATGTTATCTGTGAAATGTGAAGATAACTCGAAATTGATACCTTGATTAACAGCAATGACCTCGGAGTTGCTCAGTATCTCCAATGCATCTTCGCTGATACATCTTACATCACATCCGATCAACAAAGGAGCCTAACGAGTTGCAGCGGCATAAGTATTTCGCTGGTAATGCAATCAAGATGTGGTTACAGTTGAATACCTTTGCCAACGCCCATATACTAAAATGCGATCGGTACTCCTCTGTTGTCATCCCACCATTCCCTACTTCGAGCATGTCGGGATCTATACGATTTAGAATCACGTTATGGTAGTCGATACTGTCAACAAGGTGGAAGGAGAGGTCTAATGGAACAGTGTCGTTGAGTACCATTCCAGCGTCCAGGCTTTGCATAAGATGCCCATTTGTCATTCTCATCAGCACGGGATGTCATGCTAACAGCAAGTGAAACATCAGTTTCTAAGTGAGGTTTGGAGGAATCTAATGTATCTTATGAAACAATTCATGTAGGTGTTCATTTCAACCTGTCCCAACTGTCGAAGATGTCTCCTGTTGTTCTCCAACTGTTGCCTATACTGCTCGCCCAGGTTGCTGGGTCATCTACTC
This sequence comes from Musa troglodytarum, assembly GCA_023547065.1. Lineage (NCBI taxonomy): Eukaryota > Viridiplantae > Streptophyta > Magnoliopsida > Zingiberales > Musaceae > Musa > Musa troglodytarum. Next base: position 54,776,017 of record CP097506.1, on the reverse strand, counting down.
CCCTGTGATGCAGTTTTTCCAGATCAAAAGAGCAAGTCAGATTTCTCCATGTATATGATGATGACTCTAACACAAGCTTAATGTCAGATTCTCTTTCTGCAAACTCACCATTCACAGAGAGAGAAGAAGATGTCCCTTCCTGAATTCTGAAGAGCACTGCTCATCTTAGAGTACCTATGTCGGCAACAAAAAGTAGCTCAGACATCAGTTCTTAAGCCATGGTTGGAGTCTACTAAATTGACATTGACCACATAGCTAACCTTTCTCTTGGGCTGGTACCAGGGTTGTTGCAGTTGTCATACTTCAAGTAATCAACACCCTGAAGTAGAAGCCACAATAGAAGAATGAAGGCAGACCAAACAATCGAGGCATGACAGAGTAGTATCTTAACATTCAAACAGATCTTGCATACCCAAGAGGCAAATGTTTGAGCATCTTGATCTTCATATCCCAGTGACCCAGGCATTGTCTTGCTGCATGTCTGTGTCCTGAAATGTTTTGTTTAAGGTCACAATTAGTTTGCCAGCACTACTTATCCTAGAAAACCACAAGTGCTCAAAGGAACTGGTGGATTCACAAGACCTGAGTGGCTAATCAGCTAAATTCTATGTAGAATTTTGGGGTAGCTACACTAGAATCGAGTTTTATGATGTCTCAAGTGGCTACTTGTTTAATTCAATGTTAGTTTAACTTGCAGATTGCCAAATCCAACACTGGTAATCACAGAAAGTGGAGTCATGAGATGAACAACATGAAAATTAGTACCCTGCATCACTGTAGATTCCAAGCTTAAGTCCTTTTCCATGCACGTAATCTGCAAGAGAGTTTATCCCAGAGGAGAATGTTGACTGCTTTGCAACTAAATTGCCCTGAAATCATCATGGAATAGAAAAAGGAATTGACAGTTCTGAAATATCTTTTCACGGATCAATTTATACTACTCGGATCTCCCAAGCCATATGAGACAATAGATCAGTTCATCTATTATATGACGAACACATAACAAAAATAATAAGAATTTATATGAACCAAAACACTTTTCTTACACATTGCCTGGTAAAACTGTCGTTTTTTTCCTATATATATTGTTTTTCATTCATACTTCTAAACTTCTTGTCGTATCAGACACTTAAATTTAGTTATGGTTGAAGTTGAACTATGTAAATAAAAAATGTAAAATACTTAAAAATCATAATCTTGGGCCAAAGAAATTTTATTTGAATGCAGATAGGTCAAACAGCCACAGGCGAGGGATGAAAACAAGCAAAAACAGCTGTGAGTTAGTAAGAACTTTGGAGTGTCAGGAAGATGAAGCACAAGATGACAATGTTTCGATGCACATGCATGCGTTGAAGCAGAACAGGTACGAAATAGCTGCGTCATACAAATCTCCAAGTTTTCTGCTCTAGTACTAATATAAGATGACATAGGCAAAGAACCAGTTCATAGCCACGTATAACATTTGTCATGCGTAGAATTCATGGTCTGATGGTGTCGGGAGCAAGCCACCGCTTGCGTCGACGGTGACCAACAAAATCCACGAGGCAGGAGAAAGGAGAAGACAGCGTTTGACATAATTCTCACCTGAGAGTCCCTGTAGTTTTCTCCCCAGCAGTCATCTATCAGCAGTGAATCCAGAAATTACAGCAACAAACCACAGTAATTAGTGGTATTTACATGGATCTACTGAATCAGTCACTAGGAACAAGAAGGTTATAGATAGAGAAGAACACCTATGTTGACGTAGTGATAACCCAGTTCGGCAAGTCCGGTGGACACCAGCGCATCCGCTGCATAAGATGTCACACAGTCAACAAAGCTTCCGTGTAAGTGACAATAATTTTGACTTCTTGCAAAGTTTCCTTTGAATGTTAGATAAACTGCAACACAAGTTGGTCATCTTCCGTCCATGGAGATCTCTCAGTATTCCTTTGTATTGATTCGTGGCCGACGTGAGTCACGTGTTGACTCAAGAAATCGAAGACTTCGCTTTCGTGCAAATCCTTCACGGACGGCAAACTGGACTTATTGCGTAGCTTTACATCACATCGTGGGGTTAGGTGGAGTGGGTATACCAGCGGCATGAACAAAGTCTAGATCACCGAGAGCAGAGATATAGAGAGAGATGAGTCCTACCTGTTTCTCTGATGAGCTGCTCGTTGATGTCGCAGTGGAAATGGTTCCAGCTGTTCCACCTGATCCATTTTGTCAGATTAATATCATCAATTAGATACGTCCACCAACATAATTGGATGCTTGAAGCGTAGAGCAGGAGCAAAGATCGGGTCCTTGCAGTCTGAGGAATAGATAACAAGGCTAACATACAGAGAACAAAGAAGATGAATGAAAACTAATACTCATCGGCAAGAAAGAGGAAGAAAACACGATCGGAGGTGGAGGAAATATGTACCCCATGGGAGGAGTCGTCCCGAGGCCATTGTCCAACGCGCTTCTCCTCGTCTCCACCGCCGCTTCCCAACCTTTGGTGACTCTGCCTCCGGTTGCTGCCGTCGGTAGCAAGAGGAGGAGGAGTAGGAGAGACGTCATTGTTGCTTCACCTCCAACTCGAGCCATCCTCATCTCCCAACCGAAGCCACACACCCAGTTATATATAGTGTTGATCCAAAAGCGGTAGGTATTTGTACGCAGAGGGAGGGAGAGGGGGAAGGGAGAAGAGTGGAACCCACTTACGCCCGCGCCAGTCCCCCGCGCACTCCCAATCTTTAGATAAACTCCCCGCCGTGTAACGCCGTTGCTTGCTTGCACGCTGCCGCCGGCGCCGTGGCACTCCTCCGACCAAACATCGAACACCTTCATGCGGCACGGGCGCATGGGAAACGTTGGTTGATGCAATTCGTCCGTGATCCGTTTCCCTGCGTTTGGTCCCAGCTTGACCGCACATGTGGGGCCCCCGGCGGGTGTGGGGACGCGCGACAACGTGGGCTTTTCGAGGCGAGTGACGTTATCACGTCACGGTTCCATTTAGCTCCGGGAATTCTGTGTAAATTACGTTACGGTCGATGTGGGAAATGAAATGAATGGTTTCTTTTGACGTATTCATATGAAAGTGGAGTTAAATATGATTATATAAAATTGATGTGGAGTAGGTAGATAATGATCGGATCACTCTAACCTAATTCAAACTTTGTTATGATCGAAGATGACTCGGATACTCGTTCGGTGATCGATTTATACGAAAATTGAGTCCGAATGACTTTATGATCCTTTTGACGTTATGAAAATAAAAAATAAATAATATTTTGAATTGTTATTGTCGTGATCCGACTGTAGATTTAGGCTCATTTTTCCTCTTATCGATTATACAAACCATCTAAAGTTTTTTTATCATTATTTATTTAATTAACATCTAACATGCTTTCTTGCACCATCACTATTATCATTTTCTCATTTCCATGATAATTATCACTATCACTTTTGTTAATGTCTCAAATTATCATTCTATGACCATTTGTGGTCATTATCATCGACACTTCTATTGTAACCACTGCTAAAATAATAATAGATATTAGTATTATTATCATTTATTGTACTGTCAATATGCTAGTCACCTTGTTTACACCATTATTATTGTAATTGTCGCCTTTGTCTTCATTTATCATCTTTATCTCCACGTCAACACCAACACATTAGTCAGTAAAAATAATAATTATATATATATATATATTCATCTTGAAAAGCATAGATAAATATGATGATGGAAATGGAGGATTTTTTTTTTAGAATAAGCATATCTGAAAGTACATTTATATCCGTATAAAAGATGATTTTTTTCAGACAAAATAATTTCTAATTATGTCTATTTTAAACAAATATGATTACCGAATGTTATCTGTTTAGTGTTAAACAAATGAAATTACGAAATTTAGGTCCCATTAGGATGTAATTTCTCCACCATCCCATCTGTTTCGATGTGATATTGGACCATGTTCTAACAACTTGGATGTGAACAAGCTAACCGCGGGGGTAGCCGAGGACATGCCATGTTATGTTCTTGCTTTTGGTTTGAGGACATGATTACAAGTTGAGACCATTCGCTTTCCAAGATTTCATTGTGCAATTCCTTCATTGTAGCTGCAATAATATTTCTATCGTTTATGAAGTTGGTTGGGTTGATCATAAATATAATGGATCGTTGCATTCAATTGCATTTAGTGTTAGTTCGATTACAGAGAACCAGGCTTCACGAATCCCTAATACGATGGAACTCTGGAAGTGAAGCTAAGGCTACCAAATTACTACAAATTAGATAATCCACACGATGTAATTATTAACTCGATTGTGAAAACTTATACAAATATATGATTGATTATGTTATTCCCTAACTAAATCAAATGAATCTATAATAATGATATAGGAATAAATAAGTGTGGACACCTCAATACTATATACGTCATACGTAAGCATCATTTTGGTCGATATCCTAATGTCATATTATCAACATCTCAATATCGTATGGTTGATACCTTAACATCATGTTACTGACATTTTATTGCTACGATACCTATATGTGATCAATACTTCAACACATGATTGAATGAGAGTGAAACTTTTGACAATCAAAAATTGATTTAATAAATTTGATATTATTATTTTATAATTTAGTATTTTTTTTATCACACAACTCCATATTTTCAAGTTATTTTTGGTTCGGTAACTGCGTGACTCGATTTGGAACTTTTGGTCATCTTTGACTTAGCAGGTCAACGCCCGCTTCCTTCTCGGAGGAACACATCAAAAGCACCCACCTTTCGTAAATTCTGATCTCTGCTACGGTTTGTGGTATCCCCCTTTGGTTGTCACACCGTCTGATTGATGCTCCAAAGTGAGTAGATATTCTTGGCCTCGAAGATTTGCGGTTCCATTAATTGACCAATTGATCAACTTCTTCTGAAATGGCTGTCGCCGTGGTGAGTTCGCTGCCTTGTTTGTCGGGAGTAATGCGCCAGACGAATTGTGCCGCAGATGGATTCGATCGTTTGGCTTCCACAAGATGCGGTAGAAGCACGAAGATAGCTTGCGGTGAGAGGCAACAAAAGTTGCCCGCGAGCCGTTTGTTTCGTGGTCCGTGCGACTCAGGTGACATGAGAGTCTTTGTTGTATCGGACTTGCACACGGACTATAAAGAGAACATGGAGTGGGTGAGGCGCCTTTCAACCGTTTGGTACAAGAAGGACGTTCTTATTGTCGCTGGAGACGTGGCGGAGACATATAAGAATTTCGTGTTCACCATGGCTGAGTTGAAGCGGAGGTTTGACAGTGTTTTCTATGTGCCAGGAAACCATGATCTCTGGTGTCGAAGAGAAGGTGGAAAATTTGTAAGATTCTCTTGACTTTATGTTTGATAATGTTGATGAAGCTTTCGACTTGCTCAAGTTATTTCTCCACTTAGGGACAATTGCATTACTGCATCAAGAGTTGACAAAAACATTCTGTTGCCTTTTTCTGAACTGATACCATGGATCTTTAATCAATCTGGGACATGGCTACTCGGGAGGTGTACAAGTTTGTGATTTACGTGGTTGCCAGATCAACTGACTGATACGGCTAGAATTCTCATTTCAGATAGACTCTGTGGAGAAGCTGAACGCTTTGCTCGATGCATGCAGCAAACTAGGAATAGAAACCTCTCCAAGAATTGTGGGGGATGTGGGTATCATTCCTTTGTTTTCATGGTATCACAAGGTAGTTGATCGTTCTCATTGATGAAACAATGTTTTCTTGTGGCTTTTTTACAGTCAATCGTGTCAAACTTATGCATTCCAATTTTCTTATACTGTGGTATATTCTGTTGCAGAGTTTTGACACAGAGAAAGATATAAGTGGCATTCGAATTCCATCACTTGAGATGGTAAGATCACAAATGACTGGCTTGATAATTCTTAACCAAATTGCTTTTGGTGACCAATTATCCTCTTTGTCACTTGAGATGGTTTGTCAATGTTGTTGCAGTTTCTTAAACAATTAGTTATTTGATCTTTTCTTTTCTAGTTATCTCGTCTATATCATGATCCTTGTTTCCTATATATACGACCAGGCATGCAAGGATTTTCACTCATGCAAGTGGCCTTTACAACTAGCAAATGGTGATGTTGCCCTTGCTCACTTCTTTGATATTATGAATGAGAAGAACCATAATTTGTTCGAAGAGATACGAAAGACTAGTTGTCTTTTGATAACATTCTCTCATTTTGTTCCAAGGTAATTTGCACTTTGAATGTGTAGGTCCTTTATTTTTCCAAACACCAGTATGAAGGTCACTAAAATGATAATGCATGATTATAGTTGCCAGGAATGGGCACTTAGGGTTTGTTTGCTTGCCACATTTACGAGTACCGGTAACGAAAACCCTGCAGTTCAACCATATGTGAGGAGTGCAAGATACAAGATCCGTGTTGCAACTGCATGTAATTTGCATGTAATTCTCTCATTTTGAAAACCCTGCAGTTCAACCATATGTGAGGAGTGCAAGATACAAGATCCGTGTTGCAACTGCATGTAATTTGCATGTAATTCTCTCATTTTGATGTAATGCCTGCATTTGGATTGCATCATTTCCAAATGTGAGTGACCAAATAACCCCTTAGACATCTAGCATTCATTTTGAGCATGGTATTCTTTCTTGGATGGCATCTTAGAGTTATCTGATTTATGTGTTTATGATAGGATTGTTCACATATACTTATCATCAATATGCATTCATTATGCTATTTTGATTTATCTTACCTAGGGAAAAAAGGGAAAAAGTTAGCAGACCATTTTTTTCATATATCTGCTTGCAAATATACATATTTACACTAAAAAATGGACTGCAATAGTGTTATTTGGCTCTGTTGTTATTTTATTTTTGCTAAATAAGTCCAGATTATTCACAATGTTTTCTCATCCTTGATCTGCTTTGTGATTCAAAGTTTAATCCATAAGAAACATTGTGTGACTGGCTGCCAATCTGACTTGCACCCTCACAAGAGGATTTTTGGCAGGAGAGTGTGTTATAGGAAGTCTAGACAGTGAATTGAAGAGGTGCATTATGTGCCTAACTGGTTGCATAATTTAGGCTGACAAATTGCAGAAACAACAAAGGTAGCTTCCTACTTTATGTTATAAGGGCATATACGAAGACAAAAATAGACACATTTCGACATAGAATACATGCCTTCCTTACAAATTTAGCCATTTGATCCACTTGAATCAGGATGCCAAAAGTTTAACCTCATATAAAAATAAAAAAAGGTAATAAACCACCAACTATCCCTGAATGTGAACTTAAAAATTAAGATCTTAAGAATGCACCTTAACTCTCTTTGATGCATATATTGTTGTAACTCGAAACAATTCTTGCAACAGGCAAGATTTATGCCCGGAGAAGAGGATGCTTTTCTACCCAAACCTTCCAAAGATAATAGGCTCTGATTTTTTGGAGGTCAGAATAAGGTCTATACATGGAGAGAATATAGGCAGATCAGCGTGCCATATTTTTGGCCATACACACTTCTGCTGGGATGCTGTACTTGATGGTGTCAGGTATCTATAACTCCATACAGGCACTGTTCTCCCATGCTCCAGACAGACAAGTACTTAAAAAGAATCAATTTACCTTTACATTGCAGGTATGTTCAAGCACCTTTAGCTTATCCCAGGGAAAGGAAGAGGAGGATGAATGGTGGTGAAGACTGGTTGCCATTTTGCATCTACGATAAGGGATTCACCGATAGATTATCACCTTCATACTGGTCTGATTACTACTCCAAAATCAAAAGAGATCCAGAAAATACTGATCTTGCGCCATGGGTCGCCAGATTCTACGCAAGGTAGCCCAGGTCACTTTGTCTTCGATTATTTATTCTTGACTCTCTTATCATGATCTCTGGAGTATAATATGTTCCACTGATGAAGAGATACACACTCGGTTGTCTGTGTTGAGAGGAAACATCCCCTCGTGGGGCTAACTGTGGGTGGAGTTCCTTTCACAACCTCTGTATCAGCTTGACACAGAATATTAAGATATGTGAAGGAACTATTTGAATTGCTCCTATTTGGAAATAAAGAAAGAAGGAATCTTAGACGAAAAAGGACTCTTCATAAAGCCCTCCATACTTGTCTCCCAAAACTCTGAAAAGGTTTCACGGCCTCTTCTCATCTCAGATTGTTGTCTTCTGACAGTGGAGTGTGGGCTTCACATGGCTGGAGACAGAATTCTTCTGATAGCAATCTCGAGTTAATTGAACTCGAAGAGAGAGTTGAGAACAAAGTGAACAGAGGACAGTGAAGGTTTAAGGTTGAGTGAAGTAGATTCAACTTGAGCATTTCTTTGCTAATGAACCGATCCATCGGTGGTTTCGGAACCGTCGTCAGGTCTAGACCATGGTTGCTAGTGATTGAATTCTGGGACCCAGAGGCACAGCAGGCCCCTAAAGAGTGATTGAATCAACCTCCCCCAGTTACTCAATCCAGTGCTACTGGGAGCTTTAAAGAAAGACGAGATACTCCTCATCAGGGCTCCACATTCCACTTGCATCTCTGAACAACAATAGTTCGAACTGGATCATACATCCATCGATTATTCTCGGAATTTTCTGTTGTTTACTTAGATGGACATGCTAAACATTGAATATAAAGGAAGCAGTAGCAAGCTACAAGGCATGCAGCCCTGATCTCCCTTTGCCCATGTGATGGCCAAAACTTGCCACATACCATAATATTGTGAACATAGGAGCATACACAAAGTGAAAGAGGAATCAAAAGTAGCACCACCCCCCCCAATCTTTGTCCGTCCTATAAAGATCTGTAACGTCCACTATAGCCTCAGAGTTAACCCGACAAGTCTCACTTTTATCTCACCTCTCCCTCCAAAGGATGGACTAGAGGTCGCCTGCTCCTTGTCAGGTGCGTGCTGTCTTGCGTCCCTCAAAGGTTTGGGAATCTTGTTCCATTTGCTCTCCGTGAGGTGGAGTGGTGATGGCAGCGGCAGGAGAGGCTGGGACGGCCACAGGAGGAGGAGGAGGGAAAGGGAGGTTCAGAAGCCTCTACTGGAGGCTCATAGCTGGATTAAGGAGGCAGCTGGGTAGAGCAAGAGAGAGCAAGCAGCGTTTCAGCTTCCATTATGATCCCTTCAGCTATGCGCTCAACTTCGATGATGGCTGCTCTGGCTTCCTCTCGCTGTAGCTCCTAGTTTCTCTTTATTGTCCTGAGAGATGTATAGCGACGTATCTCTGTAGTAATGGGGTGTTTCTGGCTTCTTTGTAGCTGCGTTGGAATGTAGGGAAGCAGAGCTGAAGAAAGATATCATGGCAGCTCATCAGTGTTGATGTTTTAGTAGAAAATCATCTTTGGTTTATAGATTTCACCTTGTTCACTGTCTGCTTCATTGGATGAATGCTCTTTTTGATCAGTCATGCTGTCAGTGTTGTTGGTGTTCATAAGGAGATGTCTTAGTTCTATTCGATTCCTCTTCCAGAACAAATGTAGGATGTAATCTTTCTTTCAAAGAAGAACAAAACTTGCGACGTTCTTGTAGCAACCAAATCTGGCTCTGCTGCTGCTTGACAGATGGAATATAGAAGGGACCATTATGGCTTCTTTGATTCCATCAGTCTGCCGCTTCTTCTCTCCTCAGTACAACTTTATTTGAGTAAGCGAAGCATTCATCGAGCACCTTGGATCCGGAAAAGAGAATAAAGAAGGAACAGAGGAGTGTTACTGCTGCCTGTAAACCTCGCCAATTTTACCAGCATTGCCTCTCCAGTGAACGAAGAAGAACGATGAAGAAATAGCGTTACCTCGGAGAAGATAAAGAAGTATGGAAATAAGAAAAGAAAATTAGCATTTGTGCTTGGATTCAAAAGGATACAAGAATCAAGGAGAACTTGTGGACTGAAGTGTGAAGTTTTCTGAAGGCTCGAGAGCTTCTTTGTGCTTAGAGCAGGCTTTTTGATGGCTGTGTTTCTTGGTTGGATGAATGAGAAGGTCAAGTTTGTGCTGCTACTTGATTTGAGCTAAAATGCAATCACTCGAGAGTACATCAAATCAATGACAATAAGTTAGATATAATATCATTAGATCATTCTATCTTTTTAATCCGTCTCATATATGTTTCTTGCTTTTCCATCAATCTATATACCTAAGTCGAATTGGTTCACTCCATTCACATGGCTGTAGAGCCTCAGCTCGCTCGATCAAGTGACAGGCTTTAATTGAAGAAGACTGCCGCCAAAAGACAAAGTTTTCAATGAGGAAACAGAGTCTTACCAAAAGACAAGCATGCTTTGACAAAAAAGAGTCGGCACAAAAAGACAGCCTATTTTGACCTATGCGTCTTCCAAACTTCTGACACACAAACAAGCAGTGGACTTCCGATCGCTTACTTGGATATCTCAATTCGATATGTTGCCATTTAGCTAAATGATCGAATTTTGTTTTACCCTCACAACGCAATTCTGCTGATCGAAAGGAAACTTTCTATCGAACACCAACACAGGTGTGGTGGGGGATTTGGCTAAACCATCTCACGCCGGGAGACGGTCGATCGACCGGAGAAGACGACGGAGGATAAATTTAGTTCTGGTTTGATGTTTGGAGTTTCAGGGCTTGTTTTTAAGGTGGTCAATGTCATCTGTCGGATTTTATGGGATCTCTCGCGAACTTAATGTTTGATGTAACGCCTGGTAATTGAATGAAGGTGTTTATATCGAAACTTATATTCAACTCCCATCTCCTCTCCAAACTAATTCCATGGCACAGCAATCTTCTTTCCATGTTGGACATTCCGAATGTGATTAATTATTTGGGAATTCAGAATAAAAGCAGCTTTTATAATCTGTTCCCCAATATAAACTTGTTGATGACAATTTTTAGAATTGAACAAGTTATTTTTTAATAATCTGTTTCAGTAAATTGACGGAGTCAAACAAAAGCAAGCGGGGGCGAACACAACTTCTGGTTCCCAAACTATGGATCCAAAACCACCCAAGAATGTATGATATCCCAACGCATAACTCACGCAGGAGAACCATTACTAACAGTAGTTTCCTGCCTCCAGATCCATGTCTTGCACTTTTCCAAATCATTTATTGAATTAAGATCCAACATAAGTTTCAACATATATTATTCTTACAAGATACGTGCCTTAGAACATCAAACCAGAGCCAGCAAATTTCTCCTTCGTCATCTCATCCAATCGATCGGCCATCTCGGGCGTGAGATGATTCAGCCAATCCCCCACCACACCGCGTCTGAAGAAGGCGCTGTTGTCGACCGTCCAATACCCCAATTCCGTGGTGCCGCGCCTGTTCACCTCCAAATTGCTTAAGCTCTCCATGGCACACAGCCGCACGATGCCATCGATCACCCCTTCCTTCTCCTCATCCTCCGAGAAGGGGCAGCCAAGGAACTCCGCCAGCCGCTTCAGCTGACCTACGGTGTCCTGCCACAGCTCCTCGTACTTCACGAAAAATATCTTCTTCGGCCTTTCCAAGTGCGCCTTCCAGTAACCGAGCATATGGTCCCAGTACGGTCCGAAGAAGGATAAGCCCTTGCAGAAGTTGTCGAAGGCCTTCTCGAGCGTCCATGGCTCCAAGTTAGCCTTCGCCCTGACTCTGTTGGTGAAGTGCCATAAGGATATGAAGTTGTCCTTTGGGTTGCGGCACACGTACACGACTCTGCAGCCGGGCTCCGTCACCGACGCCGGTAGGGACTGGAAAGGGATGTGCGTGGCGAAGAGTCGCGGCGGTGGCAGCTTGCTCAGGTCAGGTACTCGGTTGTCGGTGTAGATTTGGACTTCAAGAAAGGGGATGCACTCGTGGGGATTGCAGGACTCCAAGGCATGTCGGGAGTCGACGCAGGAGCCACGGTTTATGGTGGAGAAGACGAGAGCTTTCATCCATGTGGTGCCGGACTTGGGGATGGTGGCGACTAGTACGTCGGTAGGGCGAGCTTTGAAGTATTTTTGGGCGACCATGGTGCCTACTATGCCCGACAGCAAACCGTACCAGCCGCCGTAGCAGTAGATTGGTTTGCCAGTGCTGGAGTCTACGCTTGGTAGTGCCGACACGAGTTGTGTGTAGTGTTGATAGGTCTGGTGATGGACTCCTTCTTCCTCCTCCTCTTCTTCTTCGAGCCTCGATGGAGCGAGGGATCTGTAAGCGTCGGCCATGGAAAACGTGATGAGGCCACTCAGGCTGATGTACCAATTTCCTAAATCTTAGCCTAGCATATCTGAGAAACGTAGGCCTAATTCATGATATATATTTTTTATATTAGATAATTGGAATGATTACCAGTAGGTCTTATCCATTGTACATGTGGACGGGAACGACTCTCTCCATCCATTGTTGTCATTAACATGCCATGACATAGAGATGATAGATGATGGACACCCATCGATTACAGTCCAAAAAAAAAATATGGAATGAAAACAACAGTACGCAAGTTAGTGAAGCAGACATAAGTAGAAACAGAAATAGAAATGGTAAAACTCGAAACTACCCTATCTCTCGTTAGGACGATGCAATTATTGTCCTTAAAATTTTGTAAAACTCGAACATTCATTTTTCTTTTAAAAATAGTTGGTTTTGTAGATTGTTTTTTTTTTATCTACTTTTAAAATGTTACATGATGGATTTTCTATATCTATTGGTAATGATTCTTCAATTAGGATTATCTTGGATCCTTAAATTTTTAAATTTTGGATGTGCCTATCCATTTAAAAGTGACTTGTTGTAATATTTCTGAAATGTATAATCACCGTGTTTTGAATTTTATTTGTAATGTGCCTAGGCTACAATCTATATTTGGGAGTATGCTTTTCGGGTTTATTTATCATGTGCATCTTGCCTTTGTGCCACATGATAATTTTTTTTTATTGTGGAAGCTTGATGAGAAAGATTTGATTTATTATAAGTCTGTGTATTAGTATCTACATTGCCAGATAGGGCAACTCTTTATCCATTGGGGATTGCTAGCATAGGTTATAGAAGCTATCGATGTTACCTAAGGTGAGGGTATTTTACCGAAAGCTTTTGTATCATCACCTTTTCATATGTGATAGACTTATTAGGCTTAGTGTTCGTAATATTTTATTATATTCGTTTTTAGATAGGTACTTGGTCAATCTCACACCGTTTCTTTAAGCGTTCATTTGTATGTGAGTTGATTTTTTTTATTTTGCTTCAGTTTTGCTATGTCGTTCCGAGAGATGCAAAGCGACATGTCTGTTGTAATGGGTGTTTTTGGCTTCTATGTAACTGCGTTGGAATGCAGGGAAGCAAAGCTGAAGAACGATCTCATGGCGGCTCATCAATGTTGATGTCTTAGTAGGTAATCATCTTTGGTTTATAGATTTCACCTTGTTCACTGTCCGCTTCATTGGACGAATGCTCTTTTGAACAGGCATGCTATGCTGTTGGTATTTTTGGTGTTCATAAGGAGATTGCTTAGTTATATTCGATTCTTCTTCCAGTAGGATGTAATCTTTCTTACAGAGAAGAACAAAACTTGAGACGTGCTTGTAGCAACCAGATCTAGTTCTGCTGCTGCTAGACAGACGGAATATAAAGGGGCCATTATTGATTCTTTGATTCCATCGGTCTGCCGCTTCTTCTCTCTTCGGTACAACTGTGTTCGAGGGAGCTCAAACGCACCATAAGCGAAGCATTCATAGAGCAACTTGGATCTGGGAAAGATAAAAAAAAGAAGGAACAGAGGAGTATTACTGTTGTCTGTAAACCTCGCCAATTTTATCAGCATTGACTCTCTCCTATTTTATTATTATTAGTTTTTCAGATCTCTGTTCTCACCTATATAGTGAACCATTTGCAACAGTGATTACGTGCCTCCATATCCATTTCTTGCACTTTTCCAACTCATTTATTGAATTAACATCTATTCTTTTGTTGGGATTATATATATATATATGTATATATATATATATATTCTTTTGTGGTAATCCAATCGATCAGCTATCTCGGAGAGGAGATGATTCAGCCAATCCCCCACCAGACCGCATCTAAAGAAGAAGCTGTTGTCGACCGTCCAATCCCCGAAGTCCGTGGTGCCGCTACTATTCACCTCCAAATTTCCTAAGCTCTCCATGGCACACAGCCGCAGGATGCCGTCGATCACGCCATTCTTCTTCTCATCCTCCGAGAAGGGGCAGCCGAGGAACTCCGCCAGCCTGCTTCGACTGAGATACGATGTTCAGCTATAGCTCCTCATGCTTCACAAATAATATCTTCTTTGGCTTCTCTATGACTTCTAGTAACTGATAGAAAATCATGAATATGTAGATCATAAATCTTAGCCAAATATATATAAGAATCAAACGGCATAGGCCCAACTCATGATATATATTTTTTATATTAGGTAAATTGAATAAGCGTTTGGAGCCAAAAAAGAAAAGAAAAAAAAAAGATGAGTTGGTCTTATCCATTATACATGAGCATGGGAACGATGCTCTCCATCTATTATTGTCATTAACACTCGAATGTGTCCTACTTAGCTCCTTATATTTCATAAATGATATCTTCTTTGACCTTTCCAAGTGCACCCTTCAATAATTGATAGAAAATCATGATAATATAGGCTCTAAATCTAAGCGAAACATATATGAGAATCAAACTATGTAGGCCCAACTCATAATATATATTTGATGTTAAGTAATTTGAATAAGCGTTTGGAGTCAAAAAAAAAAAAAAAAGAAAATTTGATAGGTTGGTCTCATCTATTTTACATGTGCATGAGAATGAAGCTCTCCATCCATTATTGTTATTGACATGGCAACATTTCCTGCTGTAGCTCCTCATACTTCACAAACAATATCTTCTTTGGCTTCTAGTAACTGATAGAAAATCATGAATATGTAGGCCATAAATCTTAGCTAAACATATATAAGAATCAAACTACGTAGGCCCAACTCATGATATATATTTTTTATATTAAGTAAATTGAATGAGCGTTTGGAGCCACAAAAAAAAGAAAAAAAAGAAAAAAAAAGATGGGTTGGTCTTATCCATTATACATGAGCATGGGAACGATGCTCTCCATCTATTATTGTCATTAACACGCGAATGTGTCCTACTTAGCTCCTCATATTTCATAAATGATATCTTCTTTGACCTTTCCAAGTGCACTCTCCAATAATTGATAGAAAATCATGATAATATAGGCTCTAAATCTAAGCGAAGGATATGAAGTTGACCTTGGGGTGTCTTTTTTGGAGTGTCTTTTCTAAAGGATTTTGCCTTTATAACACATGATGATTTTTGGCTGTTGAAGTCTGATAAGAAAATTTTGATTTCTTATTAGTCTACATGTAAGTGATGGTGGCATAGGTCGTAAAAGCTACCGATGTTACGCTGAAACCTTATGCACTATCGCTTTTCCATTTCTGATAGACATGCCAATCTTTGCGCATACGATATTTTATAATGCTCTTTTCATAAGGCGATGTTTTGGCTCTACTTAGATTCTTCTTCCAGAACAAATGTAGGATTTAATCTTACACGGAAGAACAAGACTTAAAAAGACTTGCTTGTAGCAATTAAATCTGGCTATGTCTTCTTTGGTCCCATCATTCTGCCGCTTCTTCTCTCTTCAATAAAACAGTGTTGGAGGAATCTCAAACACGCCATAAATGAAGCAATCATCGAGCACCTTAGATCTGGAAAAGATAAAAAAGAAGGAACAGAGGAGTATAACCGCTGCATGTAAACCTCACCGACCATTGCCTCTTCGGTGAACGTAGAAGAACGATGAAGAAATGTGTTGTCTTGGAGGAGATAAAGAAGCAACAAAGTCCGGAAATAAGAAAAGAAAATTAGCTTCATCGATCTTACACCTTCAGATTCAGTCGGATCACACACATATTATTCTTACGAGATATGTATGTGCCTTACAACATCAAACCAGTACCAGCAAATTTCTCCTTCGTCATCTCGTCCAATCGATCAGCCATCTCGGGCGTGAGATGATTCAGCCAATCCCCCACCACACCGCGTCTGAATAAGAAGCTGTTGTCGACCGTCCAATCCCCCAAGTCCATGGTGCCGCTCCTGTTCACCTCCAAATTGCTTAAGCTATCCATGGCGCACAACCGCACGATGCCATCGATCACCCCTTCCTTCTCCTCATCCTCCGAGAAGGGGCAGCCAAGGAACTCCGCCAGCCGCTTCAGCTGACCTACGGCGTCCTGCAGCAGCTCCTCGTACTTCAGGAACAGTATCTTCTTTGGCCTTTCCAAGTGCGCCTTCCAGTAACCGAGCACATGATCCCAAAACGGACCAAAGAAAGAGATGCCCTTGCAGAAGTTGTCGAAGGCCTTCTCGAGCGGCCATGGCTCCAAGTTTGCCTTCGTCCTGAATCTGTTGTTGAAGTGCCATAAGGATATGAAGTGGTCCTCGGGGTTGCGGCCCACGTACACGACTCTGCAGCCGGAGTCCACCACCGACGCCGGTAGGGAATGGAAGGGGATGTGTGTGGAGAAGAGTCGGGGGGGTGGCAGCTTGCTCAGGTCAGGTACTCGGTTGTTGGTGTAGATTTGGACTTCAAGAAAGGGGATGCACTCGTGGGGATTGCAGGACTCCAAGGCATGTCGGTAGTCGACGCCGGAGCCGCGGTGTATGGTGGAGAAGACGAGAGCTTTCATCCATGTGGTGCCGGACTTGGGGATGCTGGCGACTAGTACGTCGGAAGGGCGAGCTTTGAAGTATTTTTGGGCGACCATGGTGCCTATTATGGCCATCGGAAACCCATACCAGCCGTTGTAGCAGTGGATTGGGTCGATAATGCCGGCCTCTGCGCTTGGTAGTGCCGACACGAGTTGTGTGAAGTGTTGATAGGTCCGGCGTTGGACTTCTTCTTCTTCCTTCTCCTCTTCTTCCTTGATCCTCGATGGAGAGAGGGATTTCGAAGCGTCGGCCATGGAAAACGTAATGTGGCTGATCTACGAATTCCCTGAATGTTAGTCAAACATATATGAGAATCAAACATGATATACATTCTTTATATTAGGTAATTTGAATTATCGCTTGGAGTCAAAAACATCACGGCTAGGTCCCATCCATTATTTGTGTGCACGTCGTTTTGTGTGTTTGTGACACACAAGCACGCCAACGAAGCTCTCCATTATTGTCAGTAACACGTCATGACATAGAGAAGATCGACACCCATCGATTCCAGTCCAGAAAAGGAAAGAAAACAATAGTACGTAATAACTCGTAACCATCTGATCTCTTGTTAGGACGATGCAATTATTGTCCTTAAAATCTTGTTTAGCATGGACATAATTATTTGTCCTTAAAACTCGTTGCTATAACGTAATTATCATTTCTGTCCATCCTATGCATCTTTCCGGTAAAGAAAATGTGACTAGGAAAACGAGATTTATGATCCATTTTATTAAAAATAGATTTCAAAATTAAAAGTAAAATTTGAAAAATTAATAATAAAAATATATTTATTAGAAATATTTTTTACACTTACGACATCCTCACCACTTAGAAGATAAATTTGTCGAACTCCGAGGTTTTCTTCTCTACGAATACTCTTGGAATCACTAAAAGGGAGCTATAATCATTTTCAGTTTATAGATGAGAGTTTCCAAGTATTTTGAAACGTTTATTGGTCTTATAAGAGTGATGGTATGATTCAACCTATGCTAGATCGGATTGATAATTG